>OZ024895.1:3052500-4252500 GCA_964017195.1 Siderastrea radians
AGGTAGGAGGCAATGTGACCACAACAGCGTAGCCAGTTACTGCGGGCCTAAATACTTGATGTCAGCCCCAGGGACATTAGACCCGGCCGTTATTCTCCCTCCAGTTAGGGTGCAAAATATATTACTGTCACTCAAGATACGAGCCCAAGTGGTGTTAATTTTTGAAGTTGGTGATTCATCGTACCTGTTCTGATAAACGTTTAGCTTAAATTAGTTACTTTGGACGCGCGTGCTGTATCGGTTCAATGCTGCGCGCGTGCTTCTTTTAACGAGCGTAGTTTTTTCAGTTTTTCAGTCAAGCTAACAAGTCGTATTAAGTTTTGCTAACCAGTTGTTGTAAGTTTGTTAACCAGTTATTTGTCAAGAAGTTCAACCAGTTGTTTACATGTACGCCAATTTAACGGAGGAAGATAGAAGTAAATTTTTAGTTGAATTCCAGTTTTCCTTAAGTTAATTTCGCGTTTACTTTGCATATTTGTAAGGCCGAGTGCAAATGTAGTTTCTTTGTATTTTAGACCCAATTGTTTATAATTGCTGTTTATGACTGTGATCATTAAATACGGTTCTCCTTCCGTGTTGGCGTAATCTTTGGTTCAACGGAACAGTACCTTTGACGTGTTTGCTGCCATCTCTGCACCCTTCTTCCTGTTATAAACATGTGAATCCCTGATAGTATGGACCCCTTTACCATTCCCTTTTTCTTGGTCAACCACCTGTTTTAGCCTGTGTGCCGGGGAGCGTGAGAAAATATTTTGACCAAAGCGCCGGTGACTCAGTTTCGTCATTTTTCAAGGACTGATTTCTCGGTATAATTCTGAATGACAAGGGCAGGGAAATTAAAATAAATTTATTGGTAAAGACAAGGAAATTATCCTAAAATCTAAAAGAGACCCAAGCAGTTCAACCCCAAAAATTCAATTTTCAGGCCATGATTGCATGAGTGATTAGTTAAAGTATAATAGAGGTAGAAACCGCTGGAACTAAAATACTTAGAAATCACTTCTAAACCACACAGCTAGACAAACGCGTGAAGTTTGGGACCAAGACAGCCTTTATTGACAACGAAGCCAAAAATGACTAAATGATTAATAGCACAATATTACAAAACAAAGGAAGTAAACGGGCGAGTAATTTTAAATCGGCCGAGCGCGTAGCGCGAGGACGATTTGAAATTACGAGCACAATTACCTCTGAATTGTACGACACGAGGTCCAGTTACCAATTAATGGTATCTATAACAAAATGCGAGATTAGGAAATCTACTTGCCCTTCGGAGATATATTTTTAATTATCAGTTTTACAAGTAGTGGAGAAACAGCTATAAAAAGAATCCATTTCAGTGCACCTGATTGACGCGCGCACAGTGTAGTTGTCCGATTACAGCTGTCCAATTACGAAAAGTTCAAATTAGACAGCTGTAATTGGACACCCACGTGATCACCCTCCAATTATGTATCAAATAGGCGCGCGGTGAACCAATCACAATCGAGCGTTTTGTTAAAGATACGACTAATAAATAAAATAATATTACACTCCAGCAACTACAAGGAAACTATATCAGTACAATACAAATACAGTAAACAAACAGACAGTAGGCTGTCAGGAGTAAGAACAAAAATAGGATACCTGGGAGGACAGGGTGGGGAAACTGCTTGCAATGTACTTTAACAGTGTGCTGCGTGCGCGATAGCAGTGTAATTGAGCAAGTGAAGCCTGGAGCTATTCCAAGCTATATATACCTGAATGAAGTAGGTTTACAGGAGTGCTGTAGAATAACAATTAAACACACTAGCATGCTACTAGCTTGTATAGTGATTTTCACCAGGCAGTATCGACTGCGACACTAGCAAGTGACCTTTATACGATCTGAAATCTAATGTACCAGTCAAATCGAGGCTTCAACATCCCCCCAGGAAATTGAACTTTTGAAGATTGGCTTGTTCAAGTTCCCTCCCCTCGGGGCAAAAAAGCCGTTCAAATGCCCCACCAATTAGTACTCAAAGACTGTTCACTCTTTTCAGAGAGAGATATGCCATGACGACACCTTCAAACCTCTTTTGAAGACACTTTTGAAAGTAGGCCCTCATCGATTGTGCTAGTAAAAGTAGCATATTATGCTACTAGCAGTGCCCGATTTTTTTCCAAATTATGCTCAAAAGTATGCTCGTTTTTGAAAATTATGCTATTTTTTCTTAAAGCATGCTTTATAACAAAAACACAAAACAAGTCCAAAATTATATATTTATTGTTAATACGGCATGATATCTTCTTTATCTTGAGTTAAACACTTGCTCTGATAAAACAAAACTAGTAACTACTGCACTTCATTCCAGAATAGAAGCGGTGACTTAATGTGCCAAAATGTACGATGTTAGTATCACATTTAATATGTTCTGGGACACAATGGCATGGCAGAATGGGATGACAAGTCAAAATGCTTTTCTTTGATGAAACAACTTCTTTGCAAGCAGTGCAAAATACCGTGTTGCCTAAAACACGTAGATGCTGACCTGGAAACTGATTGATGCACTCATGTAATGGGACTTTTTTTTCACGTCAAATGCCCCGCCCCCGGTCTTGTATTTGCTTTTGGTTTGCTTCAGGTTCTGATCTTTAGCATTTTGAACGGGTTCTGTCCTATCGGGCAGCTGTTATTCTTCTCGTATCTGTAAGTTGCTCGACGCCATTTTGTTGCCTGTGAAAGCGGGAACTGGGAACGACGCAATCTTTACTTACGGTGTGTACAGTCCTCTAGACGAAGAACGACGCAATATTGCGGTAACCTTCTTCCCCCTCCCCCAGACGAATGAAAACAGACTGAACCATGGACAGAACTTGAAAATAATCAACCTTGGAGACCAAGCAAGTCATGACTCTCGAAATGTTCCCTTCAAAAACACTAAAAATATGCCGATTATGCTAGCAGTGCTACTTTTATAAACAGTGCAAAAATTATGCTCGTTTTTCCAAATTATGCCAAAAATTATGCTAGCACAATCGATAAGAGCCTATTTGAAAGAGTTATTCACTGAGCAAAGGCGAAATTCTATCTTGTAAATCCGTCAAACCTTGCAAAAACCGAAAAAACCTCACGGGAATATTTCGCCAGAACAAGAAATAAATCCGGTTCAAATTCCCCACCCTTCCAAGGCAACGTTCAAATTTCCCCTTCCCGGGAACAATATACACTCAGATGTCCTGGGTATGCCCGGGGGGACTGGGATGTTGAAGTTTCAATTTGACCGGTACATAAGACTGCCTAACCTGCGATTAAGCCGAATTGTAGCGTCGCTCTCATATTCTCTTACGTTGGTCGCTCGCTAATGTAGGGCCTGATACAATCTCTCACAAGAGTTCGTGTCGGCGGCCAAATTTTGGCCGCGGGAATCTCGCAATCTGATTGGCCCTTTAACAATAGAGCTGTCAACGAAAGTAAATTGTCTACGAGACTCGCTCACAATTTCGATCAGACCGCCATCGCCAAGGAACAACCAAGGAACAAGTCGGGCGTTAACAAAACCCGGAACATGGAACATTCCGGAACATCCCGGAACATTCCGGAACATTCCGGAACATCCCGGAACAGGGCAAATTATCACAAAATAAATGAAAAAAAAAGTAATAAAAAAATCTGATCGTCGATAAAAGATAATAAATAAAGTAAAATAGAATAAAATGAAATAAAATAAAATAAACGATATAGAATAAATGGATAAATCTGTGACTAAATGAACGAATATGCTAACTCTGGCTAAATGCGTCTCATTTCTTGAATTCAAAAATATCTCGGATAACATTGAGGCTTTATTTTGGGTATCGAGAGACGGTTTACTTGATATGAGAAAATTAAAGCATTTTCTCAGTCACGCATGCAGTAGTCTCCTTTGGCGTCGCATGACGACACTAAGAACGGCTGTATAGGAGACTACGCATGCAGTCACGCAGTTCCACTTTCCTGGTACGCTTTTGAGTTTCCTGGTCTCATGTTTATTCGGTTGTTTAAGGACGTATTGTGTTTAAGTTGATTTCCAAAGTAAAAGTGTGCAGAGATGAATGAACGTAAATTATACTAACCAAAAAAAAGGAGTCCACCCTACATTAAATACCTTTTGTCAAACCAGCTCCTAATTATTCTCTTTGTTCGTCTACACAATCTCTTCTGTTCGTTCCAAAAGTCAGCTGTTCTACACTTGGGGATCGCACCTTCTAAGATAACAAATTTCCCTCCCTTTCTTACGCTGCAACTGAAAAAAAGCACCGCTTTCGGTGAAGGTTTGTGTTTCAAACTGAAATATCCGACACAAAAATTATATCAGTTTTTTAGTTTATTTATTATTTTTATAAATTCTTGCCTTTGTCTTTTCTCCGCCGTAATGATGAGTTAATTTGATGTAGCTTTACTTTTGTTCAGTTTTTCTGCAAATCCAGATCTTTGTCACAGATCTGGTAACTCTCACTGGTTACTATGTGACTTAATCCATTTTTTTAAATTCATGGGGAGGCCAAGAATAAGGCAAGAAACCAACACGGTAGAAAATCAAATGATAAAATTGGCGGGAAAGTACTACTGTTACACCTTACTTTAAATTTTGTTTGTTTGTTTGTTTGTTTGTTCGTTTGTTTTTTGATTGTTTCTTTAATCGCTTTCTCTTGAAATCTTTCTTTCACTTTTTTTTTTTCATTTATTTTGTGATAATTTGCCCTGTTCCGGAATGTTCCGGAATGTTCCGGAATATTCCGGGAATATTCCGGAGAAAAGACAAAGGCAAGAATTTATAAAAATAATAAATAAACTAAAAAACTGATATAATTTTTGTGCCGGATATTTCAGTTTGAAACACAAACCTTCACCGAAAGCGGTGCTTTTTTTCAGTTGCAGCGTAAGAAAGGGAGGGAAATTTGTTATCTTAGAAGGTGCGATCCCCAAGTGTAGAACAGCTGACTTTTGGAACGAACAGAAGAGATTGTGTAGACGAACAAAGAGAATAATTAGGAGCTGGTTTGACAAAAGGTATTTAATGTAGGGTGGACTCCTTTTTTTTGGTTAGTATAATTTACGTTCATTCATCTCTGCACACTTTTACTTTGGAAATCAACTTAAACACAAAACGTCCTTAAACAACCGAATAAACATGAGACCAGGAAACTCAAAAGCGTACCAGGAAAGTGGAACTGCGTGACTGCATGCGTAGTCTCCTATGCAGCCGTTCTTAGTGTCGTCATGCGACGCCAAAGGAGACTACTGCATGCGTGACTGAGAAAATGCTTTAATTTTCTCATATCAAGTAAACCGTCTCTCGATACCCAAAATAAAGCCTCAATGTTATCCGAGATATTTTTGAATTCAAGAAATGAGACGCATTTAGCCAGAGTTAGCATATTCGTTCATTTAGTCACAGATTTATCCATTTATTCTATATCGTTTATTTTATTTTATTTCATTTTATTCTATTTTACTTTATTTATTATCTTTTATCGACGATCAGAATTTTTTATTACTTTTTTTTTCATTTATTTTGTGATAATTTGCCCTGTTCCGGAATGTTCCGGAATGTTCCGGGATGTTCCGGAATGTTCCATGTTCCGGGTTTTGTTAACGCCCTATGATTTTCTTATTTTGCCGACATTTGCGTGACTTTCTGCGAATTGCCGTTATAGGAAATTTGCATACCGAGGATCGTGCAAGCAGAAGAAATTTTGATTGGCTGTTTTGTTGAATGCAAATCAATCAAAAAAGTGGGCGGTAGACGTTCCGTAGAAGAATTGTATCAGGCTCTATTTTTCGTTTCGCCCGTCCCGCCTGAATGTTTCACCGAGCGAAACGAAAATAGAGCCTGATCGCAGGTTAAAGACTGCCTTACTCCCAGTGCTATAGCTTGTGATTTAGAAAAGCATCAACCGAGACCGATGCTGCCCCAAGTCGGCCCAGAAACCACACAGGACAAAAATCATCCGTATTTTTTCCTTCAGAAGTAGTACTTTTTCCCCATACAAACCCTATAAGTTCGCTATTACACAATGATTGACCCTCAAATTACGCCCGGGAATTACGTGACACTAGGTGTATACATACAAAGGTCACGCAACCTTTCAGTATTGTATCGTACATTGTAAGGCGGAGGGGAGGGGATATACCTGGTAAAAATGGCATTTAAAAGACACAGAAGCGAAAATAGATGTCTCCGAACGTAGCCTGTTCCAGGTGTCCAGATAGTGGAGTGCGAGCGAAAAATATAGCGAGCGAGTCAGCGAGCGAAAAAGTGGGAGAAAAAAAACGAGGGGAGACTAGGAAAGCCCTTCGTTTTTTCCCGCTCTTTCGGTCGCCATATTTTTCGCTCGCGCTCAACTATCTGAACTACTCCGAACGAGGCGATGCACGCTGATCAAGAAGCCTGAGGATTCTTAGCCTGTGCGAGCGAAAAATAAAGCGAGCGAAAGAGCGGGAAAAAACGAAGGGAGACTGCCCGCTCTTTCGCTCGCTTTCTTTTACGCTCGCGCTCCACTATCTGAACGCCTGGAACAGGCTAGAGGATTCTGGGTACGCTGGTTAAGGTACGAGCTTCAGAAGGTACGACACGCGTTGTATTGTTTTTCACTAGTTGCTGGGTACCCTAGGCAGCTCGAAGATGGCAAATTGGAGAATACGAGTCGCTGTAGCAGAGGATGTTCCTGACATTCTACGAATGATCAAGGTATAAACTGCACGAGCTATTAAACCTTCATTTCACGGGTAGAGATGTGCATGTGATCTGCATGACATTCTTTCCACCTTGATACCTCACATGATTCGTATTCTTAGCTTGTGCATTCGCTATATCTAGCTTACTTTCATGCATTCTACTTCATGCAATCTACTTGGTTTTGTTTTTCTAGTGTATTGTTAGAAATGGTAGTCTTTCTGCCGGGAGTGGTTGTAACGGGCTTGGGCCATGGGATCGGGAGGGTTGGGAGCCTGGGGGGGACTGGTGTAAATTTCATACTCTGTCTGACTTACCCCCCTGTACTTACCCACTAATTTGTTCTCCTGGCTGCAAATATTACTTAGTGTGAAACAAAGTCTTGTATGACAATGGAGATGTGTTTTCTCACCGCTAAGCCGCTAAGCTGCTAGCCTTATAGAAGGGGAATTGGTAGTGAAGCTACAACTATGGCCATAATTCTTGGGACACTTTGCTCAAATGGCGTCCCGTTAGCGTCATTTGAAAAATTCTCTTACCTCGCCCCCCCTCCCCCCTGTACAATGTTGAAGTTAGGATTTGAAACTGGTGACTGATCTTCAACATTGTTTGGGGAGGTGGGGGGGGGGGGCACAGATAGTCATAAAACCTGTAAAAGACTTCTAATTACAGTGGAGATTACATTTTCTTACTTCTCACTGAAATATTACCAAGTGTCCCAAGGTCTAATGGCCATAATTGTAGTTGCAAATACATCTGAAGCCATTAAAATAATATAACTGATACGGCAGACTCTCACTATCTCGAACAGGCAAGGAAACCAAAAATTGTTCAAGAACATGGGAGTTTGAGATAAATATGCTATATCCAAATAAATATGCTAAATAACTGCACAACATCACCCAAGTAAACAGGTTTTGGTTAAGTATAGCGGAAGGTTTTAGATAGCTGCAGTTCAAGATTAAACAGTTTAAAAAAATGTTTTTCACTTTGCAGGATTTGGCTTTGTATGAGAAAGAACCTGAATCAAGGGTCAACAACACTGAAAAAGGTTAACTGGTTTACCAAAAAGGTTCATGGGCAACAAACCCCTAATTTGGCTAAAGGGCTCCAAAAGAAGCAAATTTATAAAAATTTGTGGTCATTAGCAAATTCCAAAAATAGGGAAACCCTGAAAAAGATTCCTTCCAGAAAAGAAATAATAACGTATTGTTTGTAGTGGTAATTAAGTGGACTGAGTGGAGTACTTTCAAATTGGCCGAGCTCATAGCGCAAGGACGATTTTAAATTACGAGCCAATTACCCCTGAATTGTATGAAATGAAGTTCAGTTACCTATTAATGGTATCTGTAACAAAATGCGAGATTTGAAAATCTACGTGCCCTTTAAGGATATATTTTTAACAAGCAGTGGAGAAACAGCTATAAAAAGAACCCATTTCAGTGCACCTGATTGACGCTCGCACAGCGTAGTTGTCCGATTACAGCTATCCAATTACAAAATGTTCAAATTGGACAGCTGTAATTGGACACCCACATGATCACCCTCCAATTACGTATAAAATAGGCGCGTGGAGAAACAATCACTGAATCAAACATTTTGTTATAGATACAATTAACTAAAACATCTGGTATCAGAGCTGGAGGACCTGGAAGATGCTATGTACAACCTCCTTTGATTGAGTTAATCGGCATAAAGATTACACAAGACAAAGACTAATTTCATCAAAAATGCCCTCAACATTTACCTTTTAGCAAAACTTGAACCTTTGTTTTCATATTTGTCACAATTTTAGCCAAATGAAGCAGCCCTTTTAGATCTTTTTACATTAAATGTTTTAGCTTTTTTTAAAAGCTTAACCCTATTCAGACTGGGCTTTTTTTGGTCTTGTGGGACCGGGGGGGGGGGGGATTCCGCCCCACCTCTAAACTCCGAGAATATTAAAGCTATGACAACGAAACTTAAAGGACAGATAGTACGTCCAAAAATGTTTCCATTGAGGTCCACAACCTCGGCTGATGATGTCACATGATGTCACAATAACGCTTTGTTCTCAAACGGCGGCCATCTTGGATCCGCCATCTTGGATTTCCTAATTTTCCAAAAACCTTCAAAAACCGCCAAAATTGATCAGGAAGTGATCAAAATCAATAAATTGACATGGAAATGATCTAAAAATGTAAAATTTTCTTCAAAAAAGTAATGATTTTTGATATAAAAGTTAAGAAATTCAAAATTCTGAAAAAACTGCTTGTCAAAAAGTGGTTGCCATGGTAACATCAAACTTAATAGACAAGGACTACACCAAATTGTTCCCAGATAAATTTTAGGAAAAGTCACCAAGTTCAGTGGCTTTAGCTTGCTTATTAAAAAAGCTATAAACGTCCAAAGTCCATGCGGGCAGAATCCAACTCCCCCACAGTCTGAGAGCCAACATAATGGCTATGTCGGTGACATGTGTGTACTGTAAATGCTTGCTTGTGGCTGTTAAATGATTGTATGAACAAGCCTGCATGTGAATAACCCTTTATAAAACTTGTAGCATTGCTGAGGGATGGCTTTGGAGAAACCCCATGGTTTGGATGTGTGATAGCCGAAGAGCTGCAATGCTCTGAAGAAAATCGTTCTTTACCAAAGAAAAGAGCAGTTGGCTATTCATTTTTTCACCATATTTATTCTCCTTGGGATGGACGAGCTTTGTATATGGAAGACCTTTACGTGGAGCCTGCCTTTAGAGGTATAGAAATAAATAATATCAGCATATAGACAACCTGTGGATAAAAACAAGTGCACACTCCGATCAAATGGCTCCCTACTAACAGGAAATCAGCTCACTCCTGCGAGTAGATAAGCCATGCAAAAAATATGGTGAAAAGCATGCTTCTTTAACAGACCTTCATTTGAGATAATTTTAAGAAAGATGGAATACTCAGATAAACACAAGCGTCAGACTCGTACCCAGTCACTGTTTATGAGTCAGGGAGAAAGGGAGAGAAGAATGGACTCTATTGAGCTAGTGGGGAGTCCTGGGAAGGGGTGAGGGAAAAATGGCCACTGGTATCAATACCGGGGGAGGGGGTACTCCCTGTAATGGCTTATATGGGGAGGCTCCGCCCGAAAGGGGTACTTTTTTCAGGCTTCAGGTATATAAAAGGGTAGGGATTTCACGGGCTGATCAAGTATGTGAAAGGGTCATTTATTTTAGGTATTTAAAAGGGCCTTTAATTAAAATATTTTGAGTAGATTATAATGTTTTTTGGTTAACATCTCTTCTGGTAATACTGGTTTTCCCTAATATTGTTTATTAACTGCATTCCAATGGTTTAGAAAAGGGATGCATTGTTCTTAAGTAGGTATGTGAAAGGGGTACCATTTTTCAGTGGAAGGTATGCAAAAGGGGTACCTTTTCTGTCAAAAAAGGGTAAGATGTTGGACCTCGGGGTACCCCCCTCCCTCCCGGTGTCAATGTGGTGGAAAGCCTGCTCACATGGCAATTGTATTGGAAATAATGTTTTTATAAAGCGAATAGTATTTTGCATCACCACAAGACAATGCATGGTTCCAAGGTTGCAGCTTCATTTTTGGACGGAGCACATACTCATTCAAACAAGCTTCATGGCGATGAAACAAAAGCCTTCTTGGGGCACGTTTATCACCACTATAACATGTCATGGAGGTAGGAACAAACAGTTTGCCTGGCTTTTTTGCCAGAAAAAGTCAAGAACAGTACCGTTTTTGTGAAAAAAGGAACTGCACGGCTCTATGGCAAACTGAATGGCTCTAGCATACAAAATCTGCCAGCCACTATTTTTCCTTCACCGCTTCCCATGACACCCTGTGCACCTCAATAGAATCCAATCTTCTCTCCCCTTGCCCAAGACTCATAAATGGCAACTGAGTACAAGTCTGCATGAGCAAGGGAAAAAGCATGGGATTGTGAGTTTCCGACTGGAATCAAACCCATGATACATCGGTCATGAGCTCTAACCACTGAGCTACTGAGAGACTCGTGGCGAGTGAGGTTAATTTACTAGGTTCGTTGTAATCTCATAATCCAGAGATGTAATATAATAACCCAATTATAACACGATTATTCCAAACAATCTCATCCCACATCCTACATTGTACCCTCCCAACATTATTCTGGATTGCACATATGAGTTTTTCCTCATTTCCCAGAAAAAAGGAACTGTTTGGAGCCAGTTGGCTTAATCCACTAGTTTTGGTTTATCCTAAAACAATAATAAATTATTATTCACTGTGATGTCAGTGAAGAGTGGCAGCTGATATATTTACCTCATCGCTTCTCGGCTAAGCAAATGTCCACCCCTATTCATCTCCGCTTCGGTGAATAGTTTTAACTTATTTTTATCATTTTTTTTTGTTAAAATAGGGAAAGGGATTGGGACAGCCCTGTTAAAGAAAGTTTCTGTGGTAAGTTGAGTTAGTCAGAAATCAAAATTCAAATCTAGCAAGACTTATGCTATTAGGAAATTGCATAAATGTTGTTCACCAGATATAATATGAAAAAAAAAATTTGAAAATTATGTCTGACAAATTTCAAAATGGGCTTAGACTTGGGGACAAAAATGATTACTTTACTTTGCCTTAAACACTTAGGAAACTCATTTCTTTTGCCTACAATCATTTAAAACAAAAAGTCATGGAAAAGAAGCCAGGGGAGGGGAGTTATTTAATTAAGTTTTGTATGAAGAGGTTCTGCCCTGGGGTTCAAACCCTTACCCGTAACCCTTTTAAGTCCCAATATCTACATACAAATTCTCCTGACTGATCTTCATACATTTTCTTATAGTATATGTCAGGAGAAATTGTTAAAAGATCAAAACAATTTCCATTTGGTGATCATTTTATTAATTCTCATAACCTTTTCACTTGTTTATGTATTGATATTGTGAGGAGAAATTTGATGTTGGTCAATCTTGGGACTTAAAGGGTTAAATATACTAATTTCAACTGAAAAAGCACCCCCTTTCAAATACCTAGAACAAAAACTTAACCTTTTTTACCCTAAAAATAAGCTTAAAACAGTACATCATTGATGGCTTTTATGCGCTCAAGTGCTCCGACTTTTTGCGTACTTTTTGCATCGTGATGTCTATGCTCAGATTTAGCTGCTATCCCTTTTGGTTTAAGGTGAATGTTGGTGGCCCTTAAAAATACTAAAACAACAAATTTTCCAATTCCCAACCCTTTTGTATACTGGAAGCCCTATAGGAAGTACCCCCCTCCCCCTCCCCCTCCCCCTCCCCCAGGAAAAGAAGGCATGTGGGTGTTGAGTGCATCAAGAAGAAAGCATAAGAAGAGGGGAATGGGGAGAATTTAGGGAAAAGGGAGCAGCCAGCCAATTGGTGTCGTTAATGGAAGGTGACAAGTAAAATGGACACACCAGCAAACTCACATGGAAGGTGACAAGTAAAATGGACACACCAGCAAACTCACATGGAAGGTGACAAGTAAAATGGACACACCAGCAAACTCACAGAGTTGGAGTAATGAATATTATAAGGAATACAGTGACCATAAAAGAAATGTTGGGGGTGGGGTTAGGGTCCTACCTCCCATACCCTTTACTTAGATATACCTCCCCAACCTTGGCGGGATATTGTGCAATTTCCCCATATTTTTCCTGCTGCTCACTATCTCACCGGAGTTTTTATAAGTGCTAATTTCGCGTTTGATTTTCTCTGTAGATGTAAAACATTTTAGCCACAAACCTGCTTTGTATTCAATACTAATCCAATTTTGACCGTTAAGTAACGGCTAAATATTGGCTCTGAATATTGGCATTCTGAGTCCACAATGCTTCTGTTTAACCTATACATTAATGACTTACCTTTCTCTTTCGACAATATTCTATCTGATCCATTTGTTTTACCCAATGGAACCAAATTAAACTCTCTTTTGTATGCAGATGACTTGATTATACTATCACGATCAAAAACAGGGCTGCAAAATTGTCTCAATGCATTAGCCCAGTACTGTACATCGTGGATGTTACAGATTAATCCTAAGAAAACTAAAATAATGGTTTTTCAAAAACGCGCGAAAAAATATGAATGTAACTTTTATATTGACAAAGAAAAGATTGACACTGTTCAGAATTATACTTATCTAGGAACGCGAATTTCTTCATCTGGAAATTTCACACTGTCGTTGGATCACTTGAGAGAAAAGGCTCTTCATGCTCTCTTTGCTTTAAGACGGCACGTTGACTTAAGCCGTTTAAAACCCTCTCTTGCTTGCAAAATTTTCGACACGATGATTTCACCCATTTTGACTTATAATAGCGAAGCCTGGGGTGTCTTTGCTAAATCAGATTTCAAGTCTTGGGACACTTCACCAATTGAAAAAAGTCACTTACAATTTTGCAAACGCTACTTACAAGTTAATAACAAGGCATCTAATATTGCATGCCGGGCTGAAATGGGTCGCTTCCCTTTAACCTTTGATATAAATAAACGAATTCTTAAGTACATAAGTTATCTTCAAAATAAAGATCAAAACTCCTTCGTCGTGCAATCACTGATAATGTCAATAGATTTGCACTGTAATGGTAAAAATAGTTTCTATTCCAGTGTTATAAATATGCTCAATTATTATGACATTCCCTTTAACTTTAATCATGACACTTTAGATGACACTAAGATAACGTACCTTGTAGATCAAATGAAAAAGAAATATATCGCTTATTGGAAACATTCTCTTTGTAATTCTCAAAAACTAGAATTTTATAATACTATTAAAGACAGTTATACACCTTCGCCTTATTTACATTTGACTAGAAAAAATCCCAATCGAAAAACGCTTGTGAAACTAAGAATAAGTAATCACAAACTCCTGATTGAAACAGGAAGATATAACAATGTCCCCAGAAGTGACAGACTATGCACTATTTGTGGGCATAATGTTGAAGATGAAACCCATTTTCTATTTCATTGTCCAAGATATTCATCACTTAGAGACAACTTTTTCAGTAAAATAGATCATGTAATTTCGAATCCCAAGCAGCTATCAATTTCAACCTTGATTGTGCAATTAATGAACTCCACTGACTATTATATTAATATGCAATTAGTGCAGTTTATATCGTCCTGTTTTGAAATGAGAGACAAATTATTGTCAAATTCTTGATCAGTGATTATTTGATTAGTTTTGTTTAATGACTTTTTATTGTAATTATTGTTATTATATATTATCTTATGCTTTTGCAATACTGTAATGTTTTATGGTCATGCAAATAAAGCGCAAGTGTTGTTGTTGAATATAACAAGAGGTCTAATTTTCGGCTCTGAATATAACGAGGGGTCCAATTTCACCTTTAAGTAAGGGCTAAATATCGGATCTGCGTATAATTTGGTGTCCGGTTTTCTCCGTTAAGTAATGGCTTAATATTAGCTTTGAAAATAATAAGGGGTCCACTCACAATTCACAAGTGCAGTTTTTTCTCCCAGCCTTTGTTCACTGCCCCTCTGTTCCCTGTCTCCTCGACAAAGGAACTGTCAGAATTATGAAGGTGTCCATTAAGACAGGTTTGACCATTCGTTTATAATTTCAGATTGCTCTTGAGCGAGAGTGTGTCAGGGTGGATTGGAATGTTAAACATTGGAACAAAGTTGCCGCGGACTTTTATAAAAACCACGGCGCTGTATGTCTGGACGAATGGAGGCTGTTCCGTTTAACCAGACAACGTTTGTTGGAATTAGCTGGCAAGAAACCAGAACAATAATGCTTCAATAGTGTGGAATCAGTTCTTCTTTGCTTTTTTTTTTTCGGCAACAATTTCCATTGTGTAGAAATTTGTTACTATATGAAACACTGTAGTTGTCTGATGTCCTGAAAATGGAGTCGTCAAGGAACACAGTAAAGCAGTAAAAACTCGATAAACGAAAGCTTACAAAGCCCTGAAAGGTGAACTACTGCTCCTCTGTTGCAGATTAGAATTAGAATCTGTACACGAACTATAAATTTTCAATCATGTGCGACGGGACTACTTACATCAGCAAAAGAGGAAATCTAAAAATCGAAAAAATGTACTATTTACCGGAAAATATTACTAATCCGAATTGTAATACTTTATAATGGGTAAGAAAAATATTCAAGATTAAAATTTTTTAATGAGCACGATTGCAAGTCCATGCACATTATTCTTTTTTTTTTACTCATTATCTTATTTCTGTATTGTCTTAGATGCCTCTTGTTGTTCTTAAAATTTAATACATCTTGAAGTTTGTCTATTATTTTCATTAAAAAAATGTTCGCGTCCCTCTCAAATGAAGCCCACAAGGGCGCGCTTCACTCGAGCGTCGATTGCTTTGGTATGCTGATATGCTGACTTCGCTTTGTGGATGGTTATAAAATCTCTAGACGTCATCCAAATCGCTCGTTCTAACTTTGGAGGACGTGCGCTTGATCCTGTAGCAAGTCTGCAAAATCTCGCGCCGCTTTCTCAACCAATCAGATCGGAGGTAAAACCAAAACCAATCGTGACTCAGCTTGGATAAATAAACTCTGCTGGTAAAATGGCTTATTCTGCCTGCCGTCAGTGCTCGTAAAAATCGCCCATTCTGCTCGGACACCTAAATTCTGCTCGAATTCTGCTCGGTACCCGAAAAATTTTCGGCCCTTCGGGCCTTACATTAATTTTGCAAATATGGAAGGAAGCCTGGGCCTCACCCCTACAAACTAATTAGATATTCATTATGCCGAGCAAAATTGTAATTCATCTAAGTTGTGAGCGCATTTTAACCAATAATCACATTATCACAAGACATTTTCCCCCTTTGTTTTGTATTTAGTTTTCAATTTTTTATACAACTGTTACGCATATCGTTGGTGTTGCTGATTTTCCGTTATTCTCCTCAAATTATGCTCGAAAATGCCTTATTCTTCCGGCAGAATGCTCGCCTCAAAAATCGTCAGCACACACGAGGGGACTAGTCCCGGGGACCAAGTCCCTTCGTGTGAACTACCCATTTTAGTCAAAAAATGTAGTCGCAGGGACCAAAATTTGGTCCCTGCGACTAGTCCCACGAACTCAAACTGGCCTTTCGTTTTCTGGCCCGTTTCTCGAAACTCCCGATAACTTTTCGGGCTCGAAAACTACTATAGGTGCACAATATTCTCGAATAGCTATACAATTTTTATTGATATTGAAAGCTAAATTTTAATCTTTATAATTTCGTGAAGCATATCGTTAAGTTTTTGCCAATAATTACCGTTAGCTGAAAAAATGATCTTGAAAAAATACTTACTGGGTCCGGAAAGTTATCGGGAGTTTCGAGAAACGGGCCCCAGTCCCAGGGACTAGTCCCACAAACAATGCTTGGTCACTTCGTGTGAACTGTTTATGGGACAAATCCCTGCGACCAAATTAAAATATCTCATGGGATCGTTTACTTTTTTTCCAGTTGGCCTGGAGAATAAACCTTGTATTTGTCTGTATGGGGAGTCTTGATCGAACAGTCGCCTTTTTACGCTTCTGTATCGGCAATATAGGACACTAGAGAAAAAAACTTTATCGAAATTGCAAATGATAAACACTCATAGTCTTATGGATGAACAGTGTGTGGTTTTATTGAGTCGATTTACTTCAATGTTTGCGGTTAATTTACTAAATTCGGCTTTACTGTTGATGACTGCTCCATTTTTCGTCTTCACGTTTCGGCGAATTTCAGCAAAAGCGCCCTAAATTTTGCTATTTTGCTATTAACAGGTCCCCCCGCATGTAAACCCTTCAAGGGACCTTGTCCCCGCAACTAGTCCCATCGTGTAAACATTACAGGGGCGTGATTAGTCGCTGCAACAAGTCCCTGCGACCAGTCCCCTCATGTGTGCTGACCTTTATTCTGCTCGAAATTCTGCCGGCAGAATTTATCCAAGTCCAATCGTGACTTCTTCGCACGCTTTTTCCCGCGCTAGACGCCTGGTAGACATGTATTTGCTTCGCGCCCTGATTGGTTCATTATGTAGTATGCGTCTGTTGTTGTCGGTCAGTTAAATTGCTTTTGTTTTCGTTTTACGGCACTTAATGGAAAAAATCTCGAATTTTTTTCACTTTGTAAACATCTTGAGATGTGCCTACGCGCCGTTGACAATTATACCTTTCGCTCATGGCGGCACCGTACAAGACATAGTGCTATACATTGGTCAATTTTTGGTAGATTTTTGCCGGACCAATGTAGTCTTAATACCCCAGCCTATTCCGCCTTCGTACGGTTGAATATATGTGCAACTTTTCAGTATAACGTTTCACCATTTTTCTTGGCTTTTTTGGTCTAAGACAGTTGATAAGAGCGCAAAATAAGCTATAGTGTATGGTAGGTTTATCCAAAAAATATGAAGACAAAATCCGAAAACCACGATACCCTTATTAAACTTTTAAATAACTGCAAAGAGAAAGAGACGTCCTCTTTGCGACAAAATAGCCCGCACGCGGCTTCGTCACTGTCCGTTTGTTCGTATTTCCTGCGGTTTGATGTCTCACTGGATACATGGTTAGCTACGACAACGGCATATCAAAGACAAAGCCGAGGGAAAATATTCATGGTTTTGGTTCACACAGAAATATCTGTTCCTAACCAAATTCTATCAACGCCAAAACTTCTTTTAGTCTTTTTTGATTTGTAAAGTATACGGATCAAAACCTTTCATATTTGTAGCAAGACCTTTGTATACACATTGTAATGGAGCCAATATTCTTAATCTGGGTATAAATAAAGCCATATTTACTGGCTGGGAGCTAAAATAAGTGTCTCAGTGAGGTTCTGTAAGCAAAAAGGATATTAAAATCACTGAGCTAAAATTGCTTCTCCGCTCAGCAGTTGTAATTTTACATACACTTTGTTTACATATTGTGACCGTCTGATATAAAATAGTTCTGAATTGGTCTATTGTTAATTGCATATCAATCAAAAACAAAATAATTTCATTTGCCTTTCGTCTAGGTCGGCGAGTGTGTATTTCAAGACCGACTAAAGCTGAAATCGATACGATGTCTTTTCCAGAGTGGAGCTTTTTGGTTGCTAAAATTCGGCAGGTGTAAATTGAAGTGAGGACATAAAAGGAAAATCCAGCTAATTCAACTGACTGACTATAAGGGGAATTTACATGTAAACATCCGATAAGGTATGACATTTGTATTGTGTAGTGATATAGCATCGTTTGATTTAGGATACCCGGTAAGAAATGAATTAAGGAAGCATTTTTCTTCCCTATTTTCCTCAACTTATTTAGGCCAGACCTCGTTTTACTTCTCTTCAGTTTATCAATCCGCGCCGTTTTACTTATTTAGCCTTTGCTTTATTTCGTCCGCCAGGCCTCGATTTCGCAGCGAGGGTAATTTTACTATATTATGCATGTTGCTTTACTGTCTTTTCTTGCGCATTAAATGAACAAAATCAGTATCATTTTGTGGCTTGAAACCTTGAGGGCGTCAATTCTGGTTCGAAACGACATCCAAACCTCGCTAAAACAGGAAGTGTTAGATGTTATGTTTAAACGTCATTTTAATTGCGCCCTCTTTGAAATGGAAATTTAACTTTGTCTCTTTTAATTGAAGCTGTTTTCAATTTTGTAAATGTCAATAAACAGTATTGTACGCCAAACAACTTTGGCGGGAGCTTGTGGTGAATCTATTTCAGCTAAATCAACTGAAGTGAAATGTTTTGTTTTTGGTCTTCACGCACAGGTGCTTTGGTTCCGTGTATAGCTAGTCGATCTCTATGAAACTGTTAGGACATTACAACTCACTGATACGGCAGTGAGTTTTTTAACTGTTTTGTTTTTATCAGCTTTAGAAACTCCTTTCACGTTTTAACAAGTTTTGTCTCTTTTCTTTCATATTTAATTTGACCTTATTTCGGTAATTTATGGAAGCGCGAATTCAAGTAGTTCTATATTTCAAATGGTTCTCTGAGAAAGAAATGGAATTCTTGTTAATATGTCATGACGAGCTCAAAATTTCATGCTTATTAATAGTCCTAATAGACCAATTTAGTTTCATAATAATTCTACAAAAGAACATTTGCTTCATTTTTACACTTTTCTTTGTTTGTGATCTATCTCGGTCGAAAAGAGGGAATACTGATAAATACGGTGGCCCACAACTGTCACGTCAAAACAAAATGCTAACATCAAATTCAAATCACTCACAGCAAACTTCAAATCCTCCACAGCAAATTACAAATCGTTCACATCAAATACAAATCGCTCATAGGAGTTCACACCAAGTACTAATCCCTCACAGCAAATAAAAATAAAGCTTTCTCTTGAGAAAGTTTTACCTATATGAAAAAGTGGCTGTTACAACATCCGACAAAAACACTTGTGCTTTAATTGACAACTTTGCAGTAAGTCTCACTTTAATAGTCTGCTATAGAAATTTAATATTTCTTTTCAGCGCTTGTTAATTTTAAATGCACTTTAACCAGACTATGCTGACAGCAAAAACAATTCTCTCATTGACGACTGCGAATGCACGCGCTAATGAAGGTCCTGGGTGATGGGATGGTAAACAAGGAGCGAACACGAAAAATTGAGTAAACCTGAAGCCGACTATCAAGACAGATGTGTCAGTGACCGAGTAAATGTTTTAGTCGGCGTACAGCTCATTCAAGTCTGTGGAGCTGAAAGAAGTTAACTTACTTATTTCTTCGGTAGGTGATCTCCTTAACTTAGGCCAGTACTTCTTTTCTCTTTATAGATCGACGTTGAGCGATAAGTGCGGAAGTCTTGTGTAAGGGCAAAATGGCGCTTTCCAGAAACCCGCCGCCGGTTTCCCTGCATTGCGATTTTTTCCGGTGTTTTCCCTTTCCGCTTGTCTACACGTAAGCTAGTTTATTCCGAACTTGATAAACTTTGATTTAAATAATTCTTGAGTTTTTAGCAAATCTTTCTAACATCCTCGTTATCGAGATCAAACCTATTAATGTCACCAGATGTCTCACTCAGTCCCTTGAATTTCTATTTGAAGCTGTAGCGCAGGGCAGCGAGTTAAGTCGTGATGAACTTCCCGCAGTTACGATCTCTAACTGTAAATTCTCCAGTAAACGACACACGTTTTAGTAGACTGACCATACAGTACTGAGATTATTCAGTGATATGTGTCGTTTATTTTGTTTCATGCTAATCAAATCAGGAAAATACAAAATTGCACGGTGATATAATGGTTTTTGAAATATGATAATCCTGAAAACTTGCTATTCCAAAAACTGTAGTAAGACGGTTTAAACTGATATTACGTAAATAACCCACCACGGACCCTTAGCCAGTTTGGAAATGACAAGTTTTGCTTTCTAAACTCCAAGAGGGGATAAGCAGAGCAAAACTTCAAAGGACGAAAGTTTAAGAAGTTAACGGCTCGGCAGAAATGTCGAATTACTTTTCAAAACTGGACTAGGGTTTCTCAAAACTGAAAATAGAAGAGGGATTGGCGACAGGTTTTAGGAATTAGCAGGCGCGAGTGGTTAAACAACTGAATAGCCGTTTTGTTTTCAAACCAGGAAGTATTTCATTTATAGTCGATATCTTAGTTGAAATGCGGAAGAACATTACTTGCTTATACACCCTGTTTACATTTGAAATAACTACTTCCAATAGAACATCAATGTTTGGTCTAGCGACATTTACGTATTCAATTAGGAAACCAACGCCGATTCTTGCATATACTTGTACCGATTGTAGATTCTGTTTTTCCCGTCATTAGTTTGGTATAAGTTTGTAAAGACGATCTGGTGAATGTTAAGTGATTATTTTATTACCCCAAAACCTGAAAACACAAGAATCAGTTTGACCAAACATCAAGTGAATCGTATAAAATTAAAGACAGAATTTTTACAATAACATCAGTTCGTGCGCTTGTCGGTTTGTTTAGATCACAAATGGTCATTTTAAAGTCATTATTGTGAGAAATAAGTTGTTCTTATTCTTAGTTTGCTGTGTGTCCGTACCGTTAATCACAAGCGCGTCAAGGAACAGACGCAAGAAGTCTGACGTCAATTTGCTTCTGGCAATTCCCCTTGTCTATTAAAACAACCCGTACAGTCTGTCAAGGCTAAACACATTGACTTTTTAATGAAGATTCTTATCTTATCTTATCTTGTCTTATCTTATCTTATCTTTATTCGAATGAAGAACGTACGGGTAAGTTTTAACTAACGTCTGTTTTGTCCAGAGGCTGTTTTGGTTAAGCGCCAAGAACTATGACAGGTACGTGTTGCAACTAACAATCAACTGATAGTGTAATTGACTACTGATTTATAGAGTGATAAACCTCCTTAGCACTGCATAAACCTTCCAACCAACGGATTGAGGCCTGGAAATGAAGGCTGGCCAAACGGACCGTAGCCTAGCCTGAATGGCGCAAAAGCTAAACAATGAAGGCTCACTCAACATTTTTTTTTATAATCTATAATACAAAGCGGAAACGTAAAGTTTGTCTCATAATTCTTAATTCCGCTGTTTCATTTTTACAATTTTCATCAGTCTTTTTCGACTCTTTCTCTTTAGTTCCTTACGTCACAAACAGCATGGTATTTCACGTAGCAGTTAGTTCCTAGAATTGTATTGATTTGAAACTGATTTTCGAACGCGTTTTAAAGAAAGATCAGTCCAGCTTGACCACATTGCAGAAAATGTTTCGAACCTGACTTTCCGGTTAAAACATTTGTCGGGGTTCCTTGTGGGCAGAACACAAAGGTGTTTACCAATTTGACAGTTTCTAGATTTCCGTATCGTACTTTACTTTGAGCCTCGCACTCAAGCTTTTAACACGAGGTGAAAGATGCACTCGTGACTTCCGTCTTTTCTCGGTCTTAGCTCAACACGGACGGTCTCGTCTTACCTTTCTTGATTCCGGTAAGTGAATTTCTCTAAGTGAGTTTATTTTTCTTGTTATTTTATATTTTCATTTACAGTAGCAAAGCACTTTGAATCTCAGCCAAGCTTTTCAGATCTTTTCAGTAGAATGTTACTCACGTAGATCGCTCTAACAGACTCGATAACCGAAGATAATTGACTTCTGAATTATGACCTGAAAACTGGGTTCATCAAATCACTCTGAAAAACGTTTAAGGTTCCGGCCTGGGTGCCTCTGGAACACGTTTCGTCCCAAACTGAACATTGTGGTTCACTGGCTGACGTTCAAAAATGTTTTTCTCTTTAAGCGGACGCTATCGTTTGAAACCGAAAATATCCGTGTGAGACTTTTCACCACGTGTTAAAACGAAGCGATTTAGCTTTAGGTTACAAAAGTGAAGTTTCGATCAAGCCTTTCAATTTAGCGCTGGCTCCATTGCTGTGCACAACACACTGAAGGCGAGGTACACCGACGCGACTTCAAGGAACTTGCACTGACTACCGGAATCCCCTATACAGGCAAGTAAGAACACAACAAGTTGTATATTCGCCAAGAAAACCGGTCACAAATCATAGCTCCTTCATTTGAGGCTGGACTTTCACTGACCTTTCAGAAAGATGAACACCGATTATTGAGTTCTCTCGTGTTAGGTTGCTGAACCGTCGTTTTAACTCATTTCTTTTTCTCAAAATGTCCAGTCATGGAACTTAAGTGTTATCCCATCCTTGTCTTCAAAACCCATTCTCAGTTAAAAATTTAAATGAAAAAACAGAAATGTGAAGCTACCTTTACATTGTGTGACTGGGGTAAATTGTACAATTGTAACGTTACGATCGATTTGGAAAACGCATTGACAAAATTGTTCAGGTTTACAGTTAACATTCCAGAATTTGCGGACATTCAGATGTTGCTGCGCATATAAAGGGGCCACACGAAAATCTCTGTTTCGTGACAAGAGTGGTGATTAAAAAAATGTTGTAAGATGACAACAGGACCTCAAAGGAGTTCTTGTCAAGTCGATGCCTAAACAGCTGTTTGTGGTTACTTTTAAGTAATTAATTAGGCACACGAATTGTGGTTTAATCGGTTGAAAAAACCCGTCCAACACTTAACCAATCAGCGAGAACAGACATGCTAATGTTTTTGTCCAATCAGGAACCAAACCATTCGTGAATTGGCTTCCGTACGTGAGTGCAAGAGCGGCGCTCTTGGCTGTAGTTGCATGTTTTCGTGGATTGGCTGCCGTACGTTTTCTCACCCTTGGCACTGGTTGTATATTTCCTGCGCTTGGCTCTTGTTCAGGCATGTCTTCTCGATCGCACAGAGCCGTTTTCAGATTTTCTTCAAGAAGCGATTCGAAAGTGATTTGCATGGAATTTTTTATTTCGCTAGGTTTTAGTTTTTTCGACAACCAGTGCTAGTCACTGAAAAATCGTTACTGAAAGATAAGGCAACCGGGACGCAGTCGAAAACTTTCATTGTTGATTACAACTGCCAAGAGCAGGATAGCTCAAAAAGCCTATGAGTAGTTTGAAATTTTATTCCATAAAAATGCAGCCTACTTGTAAGTAGTCAGTAAGCTTAGACGCACGCCAACAAGTGGAAGACATCGTTTTAATAATAATTTAAGTTTTATTTAGAATTACAGCCAGGATTCTAGCCACGGAGATTCATTTCTAATTTTGTGAGTTTTAGATTTTATATTGGTGGTCGCATGAATAAAGATTGCCTTTTGGGGATTTTGTTTTGTCGGATAAGCTACTTCACGTGTAAACAGTATTGCTGTTTTTCTAATGGATAGAAATCTCACTTAACCCCAACTTAGCTTTGTAGTAAATCCGGATTTCCTGTCCTGTGTCTGTGGTCCGCAATGCGTGCAATGTATTGAAATTCATTTATACCAACCAGAATTGTCGCGGAAAATTCTGAGTCACCCAGTAAAATTTGTTTATTAAGTAGGCCAGTATTAGTGAAGCGTTTAAATGACTAAATGTGTAGGTCATAGGTATGAAAGTCACTGGTTGATGAAACTGGATAATTGGTTTCTTGTGAAGAAAAAGAAAGTAAATTGTTTTAGCTCCAGCTGTACGTAAGTCATTATCATGACGTTTATTTCAGCTTCGATTAAGTACATGGGGATACCCTCATTTTGTCTTTTGACTGTTTATGAAAGCATCGTTAATCTGACCACCAAGTCAATATGGCCCGCAGAAGACGACGTTTAGGAGTCCCCAAATCAGTGTTACGTTCTTTAGGAAGTACCCTTGTAATGCCTTATGCCAAAAGTAAACTGAAATTGACAAAGAATTAGTCAAAACTCTAATTTCGCCTCTCTATTTCAGCTTCTGACAGCCTTTCAGTCTGTTTTCTCTTTGCGTTTCCTTCCTTTTTGTAGGTTATCATAATTTCTTGGACACTAACAAAACTGCAGGTGATAGTTCGTGAAGTGGCGCATGGAGAGTTTTTTTGGCTCTTCGGTTCTTTTTTTAGGGTTCAAGTACCGTTCTACGGACAACAAGTCTGATATCGCGACCGCAAGTGCGACCTCGGGCGTTTAAGTGAATCACAAAAATAACTTCGCACGTAAAAGGCCTGTTTGTTTTTCCTGCTTGATGTAAATCTCTCGCTTGTGCGAACATCTGAAACGGTTAAAGCTTCACAGAAAAGATTCTCGGTGAGTTTTTGGTTTCGATATTGTAATTTTGTTGATATAGTAAGTAAATCTGCTGTTTTAAGTCTGGATATTTGATCGCTATGCACTTTAATTCTGTTCAATAAGGAATCAACAAAGTAAATCAATATGACCGCTGAATTGAAGAACTAGGTGGACTCGAGGTGAATGTCGGTCGGGTTGTAGTTAGTTAGACGCTTGTATTTCGGTATTTGAGTAACTTTGGGTTAAACCGTTAGTCGAGTTCGAAAAGCTTTGAGCTCTTCAGTCGCTGGAAAGCTAACAGTCAATAATTCTTCAAATGTTGTTGACGTTTTGTTTTATAGAAAACAAACTCTCTTGAAAATTGACTGTTATATGTTAGGCTCTCACGTGGCTCCTCGAGAATATTACGCTTAGAAGCAAAAGACATTCATTTTCCAAGAAAGAAATATAACCGTCTTCTTTTGTGAAACAAGCCTTGTTCATAATTAGGAAATCCTTTTTAGTCATTTAATCAAAACGTCGTTATACACATAAGTTTCTAGGTCAGTAAAAGTTTACAAAATTACGGAATGTGGCTCACTGTAAAAACTCTGTTTCATCAAAACAACTTCGTATGTTATGTGGAAAGCAAACGGCATATAGCTTGTTCGTTCGTCATTTGTTGTTGATGTTTTCTGATTGTAAACGGCCGGTGAAAAACGTTGATCAAACAAGTTCCCATATAATTAGTACAATTCTCAAAGAATTTTTGACTTGGTACACCACAAAACCGATACTGCGTAAAAATGTAGAGAGTCATACCTGTACGTGACTATGTTGTTTTTACTTGTATTCATCAACTTAAAACGTAAGGGGTCAAATATAAAGCCGGGCATCTGAAATAAGATTGCCAAGAGATGATGTTTTTTTCTAACTCCCATGCATTTGACCCTCTGACAACTGGGGCATATAATTCCTGGTACATGTTGTTAGGATTACCAAGCATACATCAAGAGTACATAAGGACATTACAGGAGTCTCTATCTTTAGTAACCTAACTTGAATTATGTTCCACAATTGGCAATTAGTAAGGTATCGTTGTTATCTATTTTGAATCTGACCACACACTTCTGAGAATCAATGGGTGAGTTGAATACTAGCTCAGTATTGGACCGCGAGCTCTCATCATTGAACTCTCGCACGCTCTCGTCGACTCTGAAGGGCTCGGCTGTCATCAAGTACGACAGAACTTTTGTAACTTTGGGAAACTCTTGTTGGGTTATTTCCAGGGTAAAAGCATTTCGGAATAACTGAAGATAAATTTCATTCGTCTTAGCTGTCGATTATATCCGATGTTAAGAACAAGGCCATTGAAAGGGGCTGAGGCAGCTTTTCACGTGTTCTTACTGACTACAACTTAAATTTCAACACAGTAGAGCGTAGTTCCTTCAGACGAAGCTTTAGAAAAACAACATATTTTGTCCATTTGGCTCAGCGATATCATTTTGTGTCTGAAGGCAGTGGTTTAAGAGAACAAGCCCATGAAAGAGACGCGACGCAGGACGGTTGCGTAGGTTCGACAGTTTTCCACAAGTCGCAAACCCTTAATGTGTTCATCGCTTGCGTCACTGGAATGTAGTGTGGTTTTGAATTCAAAATTGGAGGTCAATTTCAGCTATTTGTCACTTATGACTACCTAAAAACAAACGTACACAAACAAACTTTTTATACACAATGCTGTTTTCGCCACTGGATATCATTTCATTTGCGTTTTTGCACAAAAATGACAAAGTGAGCAATACATAAAACCGTTTTCACTACATTTCAGTTGATCAGTTAGGGACTGGAACGTCTTTAAGCTATAGCCTGTTCGAGGCGTTCAGATAGTGGAGCGCGAGCGAAAAATAAAGCGAGCGAAAGAGCGGGAGAAAAACGACTATCTGAACGCCTGGAACAGGCTATTAAGCTAATGCAAAACTAGTACGATAGTTTAAGATACCACAAACACTTGATGACGCTTTTAAATTCTAAAAGTTCCGCCTTTTGCGGTTAAAAGAAGTTCGAATACATTCACTGAATAAAACGCCAGGTCATCTTGTCATGTGACTAGCGCGAAAGAGTAACAATTTTATGTTTGAAATTTGATAATTGCACTTTTGAAAAAGAAAACAAAACACATGTCATACTAATTTGCGATGTCCTGTGATTTTTAAATGTCCTAAATTTTGCGATTTAAAAATTCTTAAAGTGCTGAACGTATTTTAAACACGACTTTTCTTATAGCTCAAGAATTGTATCAATATATGTTGTAATATTATAGCTCAAATTAATGGTTATTCATTCTGGTCTGCCCCTGTAAAAGCCCAACAAACAATAAGCAATCAGATTTCCTTGTGTTTATGATTAAATATTCCACAATCATGGCGGAAAGAGCCATCATGATTGTTTTCTTTACGTCCGAGTGATCGCTTTGTGCTGTGATATTTTTGTCCATGATCTTTGGACCATGTCAAATGGCATCAAAAAACATTCGATCCTCGGTAAATAAGGTTTGTTATCATAGAAAGCTCCCGTAATACCGGCAGATGAAATTCACCCGATGTCGTCTTAGTTTTATCCAATTCGCCTCTGCGCATCTCTTCACGTAAAAAGTGCATGGAATAATTAGGTGACTAGTTATCCAAACTTAAAATTTTCTCTTATTGTTCGAATGCAGATTACGCGATTACATTGACAAACAACTCTGAGATACACAAACAACGAGAGCTTCTCGGAAGCAGACATCGACGGACTACAAATCAGTGATGGTGTTTGTTTAGTCGTTTCTGAAAACAAGTTGAACGCTTACCGTGCGTTGCCGCGTCAGGACAACAAGATGTAAGTATAAATTTTTGTCTTACTTCCGTTTCAGCGCATATTCATCCATCTTACATCGGTGTTGTTGTTGAAGAGGCCGATTTGTTAACCTAACCCTCTATAACGGGTCACAGCTCTTTAATTTCATTTATGTCATAAAATTGTCTATTGTGAGCAATGACTCAAAGACGCAATTCATATGAATCAATTTCGTAATGTACTAGACATGTTTCCTCGAAAATTCGTTTCTGAAGAAGAGTTGGTCAAATATTCGGCCTATTACTACAAGGCACGCAAGATCAGAATTTATGCACAGAGCGGAAGGTAATCTTCCTGATTTGCGAATCTGGGAGACGTGTGTGGTTTGTAACTTAACCTTGAAGGAATTAGCTAGCTTAAAGGTTCTGCAGCGAAAGCCACTGATTAAGCGCAAAGATTTCAGCTACTGGTGTCAAATTGTCCAAATTCGACTCGTGCAATACCTATGTTTCTTTAGGGCGGATTACAGTTATATCTTTGGCTTATAACTTTGCCGTTATATTCCTGTCAAAGTTCTTCTGATATGCACTTGTTAGACACATCCAAAATCCTCGGTTGCGCCATTTTTGCCTTTCTGAGGGACGTTTTATTTTTCCCTTTGAATCTAAAGGTTGTTAGCCCTAAATGGGGCCCGATTATCTTGTAAATTTTGAATTCTTGAAGATATTCATCATGTAACCCCCTTTTACAACGAACTATTTGAGGCACAAGTTTACCGTAATATACTGTTTACTTTATTTCAGGTGTTTCGCGCTACGCCTCCAAATACAGCGGTGTTTGGACACCCTACAACAGAATCAGCAGCCGCTTCGTCAATAACACTTCGCAAGTTACAACTTCCAAGGAGGGGTCTTAAAAGGAAGTAACCATCCCACGGCCCATCACTGTCATGTTTCCGACCTTTAATTGGCTTCCCTCGCGCCAGTGCCACGTGAACATTTTCAAGGTCTGTGTTAACTTTGCATTTTTCTTTTTGTCGTTATCAAGCCTTTGCTTTGGCCAAATATTTGCCATCTCGCCCTACCCGAGAATTTCAATCGGCGAATCATCTGGCGGTAAACGATTTAGTCTGGGACACAATGCAAAATTTCCAGTCGAGCCCGATATCGTTTTGGGTGGGCTTTTTCCAGTTCACAACAAGAACATCACGAAACACGGCCCGACGTGTGGAAGTTTGAACGTGGAACGGGGAATTCACAGACTAGAAGCTATGATCTTTGCAGTAGATCAGATCAATAAAGACCCTGATCTTTTACCAAACATAACCCTGGGGATGTCAGCCTTCGACACATGTGGGTGGTACACTAGAGCTTTAGAAGAATCACTGGAGTTTGTTATGGAATCTCTTACTAAGACCAACCCCTTAAGTTGCCCAAAGTCGTCTCCACCCAAGGGAGATCGAATACTGACAGGTGTTGTAGGCGCTGCGGCAAGCTCAGTTTCTGTCCAGGTCGCGAATCTTTTGCGGCTGTTCAGCTTGCCTCAAATCAGCTACGCGTCCACCACGCCCGACCTCAGTGATAAAGCAAAATACGACTTCTTCGTGCGAACTGTCCCCCCAGACAACTACCAGGCGCACACGATGGTTGATGTTGTTCGCGGATTAAATTGGACTTCCGTGTTTGCTGTGAGCTCAGAAGGGATTTACGGTGAGCGGGGGATCAGGGAGTTTACGACGCGAGCTAAAGCAGCGAACGTTTGTATCGCGGGGACGTTTAAGATTGAAGGAGGTTCCAGCGGCGATGCGCAAATTAACAACATGATCAGTGAATTTCTCAAACGCCCAAATGTCCGTGGTATCATATTATTTTGTACAGATACCGACGCAAGGAGAATTCTGGAAGGTGCAAAGCGTAGGAATGCCGTCGGGAAGTTTATATGGGTGGCAAGCGATTACTGGGGAACGCGGAAGAAGACGATTGAGGGCCTCGAGAAATACGCGGAAGGCGCCATTACTATAAGCTTGAAGGAGGCTAATTTTTCTGCATTTACAACGTACTTTACTTCCCTAAGACCTGGCAATCACAGCCTGGTGAATCCATGGTTTGATACGTTCTGGGAAATGCAGTTTAAATGTAGCTTGAAGCCAAATAAAAGCACGTGTCCAAGGGAAGCATCTCTGGCAAACATGCACATGCGCATTGATGATAAAGTGCCGTTTGTTATTGATGCTGTGTATGCGTTTGCGCATGGTCTTGACAAGATGTACAAAGACCTCTGTCCCGCTCAAAAAGGACTGTGCGCCAAAATGATGAAAAATTTCGATGGCAAAAGACTACGAGATATACTCTTCAACGTGAGTTTCACCGGAGTGACTGGATCGGTGAGTTTTGATCGCAACGGAAACGGGCCAGGGAGATACGACATTTATCGCCTGAAGGGCGGGAAATACGAAAAGGTAGCGTCGTGGGACGATAAGCTCTACGATGCAAAGAAATTGTACGATGGCGGCAAGAATGGGACAATTCCATTGTCGAGCTGTGGTTCTCCGTGCCGTGCAGGCTATTACAGAAAGTTCGATTTTGAGGGATCGTGCTGCTGGACTTGCAAGCAATGCCAGGAGAATAACTATGTAAAAGGTGATTTGCCGTTTAGCTAAATACTTGATGAGTTACTGGTTTCTTATGATGAATCTTTTTTCAGGAGCTTCGAAACAGCGTACTGAATTGCTTATTCAGCAGTGCAAACAGGTTCAACGCAACCACAAGCATCAATTTCTTCCTTTTGCTATCACTTCTTTACCCTTGCTTCCTTTAACTATGTACTTTTGCTTGAGTTTTACTTGCGCAAAGGGAAAAGATGAATGTACGACTTGCTGCAAAAACTCAAATTAACTTCTTACATCGACACAAGACGTTCATACCTCTTATCTTATTTTATTTGCATGTTAACAAAACATAAATTCACATTTTTTATTTACTTCTCCAAAATATAGGCGACAGTGAAATCAAAATTTATACGTAAAAAAGAGCTTGATAAAGCAAAATCAAGTCAACACAAATAGGCCCTAGCTATGACCAAACGGAGTCCTCAGTCGACGCAATCTGCCAACTTGCACTGTGCGTCTTCAATTGAATACCACGCCCAAATTAACCTGATTCCTAAGCGGTCAATAACCAGACTACACTCATCTCAAGTCACTGCTTTTCTTTAATCCACAGATGGAGTGGCTTGCAAGGCTTGCAAACAAGGTGAACGGCCCAATCCCGAGATGACTGGCTGCGAGCCTCTGCCCCGACGCTTCATCGCCAGAAGTTGGGTCATTATGGTCATGGTGTTCGCTGGCCTCGGGATCATGTGCACAATATTTGTTGGCACATCATTCTTCATCAATAGAGACACCCCTCTCGTTAAGGCCTCAGGAAGGGAGCTCTCATGCGCACTCCTGCTCGGCTTATTGTCATGTTATATTTTTTCGTTCTTTTTATTGGCTGAGCCTTCTCTTGTAGTTTGCGCTATCCAGCGGTTTGGCCTGGGATTCTCATTCTGCTTGTGTTATGCGGCAATTCTGATCAGGACCAATAGGATTGCGAGAATCTTTGAGAAGAGCGAACGGTCTACAAAACCGCCGATTCTAATCAATCCGGCGTCACAAATCGCCATACTTGCAGTTTTTGTCAGCATCGATGTTGTCTTTGCTGGAATTGGCTTAGCAAAATGGCCGCCAGAAACAGTCCTTGCTTATCCAACAAACAAGGACGTATTGTTAATATGCAACATTCAAGGTTATGACCTAGTTTACGCGTTAACCTACAACACTTTATTAATAGCTCTTTGTACATTTTACGCGTTTAGGACGCGTAAAACACCCGCAAACTTCAACGAAGCGAGATACATTGGTTTCGCGATGTACACAACATGTATAATCTGGATCGCTTTTCTTCCCGTTCAGTTCGGAGTAAACAAAGACTACGCGACAGTAACCCTCAGTATTAACACAACACTGAACGCTACTACTCTTCTGTTATGTATTTTCGGACCTAAAGTTTACATCGTGGTATTCAGGCCCTCAAGGAACCTTCGAAGTAGGTCCTTAAACAGCTGGCGCTCTCAGGACACTGAATCACAAAACGCAAAAGGTAGGGAGTATCGCTCGCCGAGCTTCGACGTACCTTCGGATCACTGTAAACCAGTGATGTTTGACACAAGTTGTTCCGAGAGTGTGGTGTAGCTTATTTTGCGACATTACTATTCCAAGTGTGAAACTGTGATGTTAAGATGTGCTTGAGATTAAGAAGGCAATCTGAGTGAGAAGGGGTGGCGGGAATCAAAGGCAGTGGTTAAGTAGCCTGCATAACAGGCGTTACTGAGCCGAGCAAGTCATTATTTCTGAGCCGCGCGAAGAGCGTGATCCGAGCGCTGAGTGTGAGACGAGGAGTGGATTTTTTTTCTTTCTCCTCGTCTCGCACTCCGCTCTCGCGTCTCGTTCTTCGCGTGGTTCAGAAATAGTAACTCACTCGGCTCAGTAACGCCTGGTGTGCAAGCTAGAGGTTAAGTGACTGTCGGAATAGCATCCAGCTGGGGAGGGAGTGCAATAGCACCCCATCCAGGGTTGGGGGGATAATGCGAGTTCTAATTGCTTCATGCTACAGATACCTGGTAAAGCTCCAGCTGTGTGGCCTCTAGCTCAAGTGCGAACTGAAGGCTACATCGATCAATAGACAGTGCTTGATACAGCCAACCAGGGTGCAGTTTTTTAGTAACATTGGGCCATACTAAAGGACGTTATTTACTGGAGAGAATCTTGCATGCGATGTAACAACTCACCTTTTATTACCTTTAACAAACTAACCGTCTAATGTCAACTGCATGCTTAATTAACCCAGTAACAAGTGCAATCTGCATCATTAAATTATTGTAAACATCCTTCAACACAAATCTAATCTAGGTTATGCTAACATCCCCCTAATACTGTAACGTTGCTAATAAATTTGGCTGATACTTGCTATTAATCGTTACTAATGATTTGCTTACTTAGTGTCACTTTACTTGGAACTCAGTTTCTTCAAGAGTTTTTGTGCTAAAATTTGGAAATAGTGACAACAAAATTTAAGAAATACAGCAGTGGGGGGCTACTGACTTCCTCAAACAGGAGTAACTCCTAAGAAATGCCCTGCTCTTATGCCCTGAAAAAATGACAATATTCTACGTGCGCAATTGGTTATTTTCCTCTCGTCTCTTTTCTCTGTTTGTCCTTTCTTCCCTGACTCGTCCCCAGTCGACTTCATGTCGCGCGACGAGCGCGGCACGGGAGCGCGAGTTGTGATAGCAAGGGGGGATACCGACGAGTCAGCTTTCTTCCCGAGTCTCCGATAAGGATTCAGTTACCTCAAGGTCTCCGATAAGGATTAAGAGTCTCCTATAGGGTTACAGTTGTCCCAAAAGACATCCTCGGCTTAAAGACTGAATTCTGAAAACAAGCAACATTTTTGTTACTAAAACCATAAGGAACAGCCCCTGACATAATGTGCAACACACACAAAAACGTTTATGAGACCAAAAGCAGAAATCTTGCATGTGATTTGAGGTCAAGCTGAATTGCTACATATTTGCTAGGAAATAAACTAACCAGCTAACCGCTAACAGTTTTCTGCTCTCTCAAAAATTTTTTGATTTAAACAGTGTTGATGATGATATTCTGAGACGTCACAACGTTGGGAAACATCTTCCGAGGGAAGACCGAAAAAAATCCAAACTGACACAAACAATCCCAAATTTTTTTTCAGTCAATCACATATTGGGGTTTTGCTACTTCATCAGGGCGGCATTTTTATAGTCTTTCCTCAGAAGTCGCTTCTGTACAACAATAATATTAACAGTCACCTTTAAACAGTCGACTGCCGTTAGACCCGTGGTGTTTCGTTGGCTTGGTTTACGGTATAGATAACTTACTGATATACAGTGCTTATCGAAGCCCACCGGCTATTTCAGTCATCAATCGACTAAGAAATCTCATTCTGAATGGCGTAAAAATTGTTTGACACATAAAGTCACGTGCTGTTCACTCCAAAGTTGCCTAGTATGACTGGAAAAAAAATGCAAAACTTCGTCAGACGGGGGTCTCCTAAGAGAAATCATGGCCGTCTTCAACTTGCAAGGTAAGGAAAAACTGATGTGCAATCCTTGTTGTTTTATCTTTCAGGGCGAACGCCGTCGGAGAGTCAAATTACTGAAATGAGCAACAAAAGCAACACGCCACAGCTAGGAAGAGATAACCATGCGATGGAAAATGGACATACGCAACACGAGGCTGCACTATGAGAACTGAAGCACGGCGAGCTCTGCGCACTCTACTGTAAACATCACACTCATATCATTGCACAGACGTTGTACATTCGTAATATTTCGTCGATAGCTTACGCAGGTTCTAACGGGGTCCAAAAGGGAAGGCGTGATAGAGCCCTCAAACTCCAAAATCTTTGCCGTGGATCAGAGCCCTGAGGCTGGTCTGTACACAAATTTTCGTTCTGGCTAAATGGCACCCTGGAGCCCTAATTTTTGTCTGCACCTTTTTTCCCAGAGCCCTGGAGCCCTAAAACCCTTTGTGATCCTGTTGTATGTAACGCTGTTGTCTTGTTGGAAATAACTTGAAACCTTTCAGGCCTCCACAACTCGCAGGAAACATTGTTGCGGAAAAATTGTTGCCCTAAATGTTTCTCCATATTTCACGCGCAGGCAGTTCGAGACAGCAGTTGTTGTGGAAGCAAAATATTACTGTAAAAAGATAATGATAATAAAATAAAGGAACATTTTTTTACTTCTAAAAGCAAATTTTGCTTCCGCAATAAGAACTGCTTGCAATACTTGTTTCAGTAACATTAGGGACCTTAAGCAATCACAACGGCAAGGAAAACGTCTTTGCAAAAAAAAACAGTTCATGTTATTTTGAACTTCTTCGCGATTCTTCAAATTCGTGCAATTTGTCTGTCGTGGCTCCACTATCCAGCAGCTGAATTTGGAGGTTTTCAATTTCATATAGAGAAAGGAAAATCCACCGTTGTGTGGTCATGTCATCCGTAAACCGAAAATTCAGTTGGTCATTTTATGTCGACGTGTTTACGTCGTTTCTACCGAAACGTAGAAGACACGCGCCGTGGTTGCTTAATATAGGCGGTTTCCCGGTTTTCAGGAGGTCTTTGAACCCTGGCTAGATTAGGAGGCACTGATGTAACTGATGCGGAAAGATAATTGAGGAAACAAACGTTTTTACCGTTTAGCCTAGCTAGAAACATGTTTCGGAAATTCTCGGAAGCTAAAAGGTGTTGTTTAATCGTATCAAAAAAATTTCTGCATTCCAGAAGCAATTTTTGCTAAACGTTTCTTTGATAAATAGTCACATTAGAAAATACCAATGTTTCCGCAAAAATGATTCCTACTTCAGTCAGCGCAGGTCTTAGAACTCGAATAGAATACGAGCAATCCCTCTTTCCGGTCAGGAATAGTCAAGCCAGAAGAACAAGTGAAGGCGATGTTTTTGTTGCTCGAGTAAACCTGAACGTAACAGCAAGATATTTACATTATAGTTTCGCGACGCTTCTCTTCACAACCACTAAGAACTCCAAACCATACTAACACACATTCGTGGAGACGAGCCTTTCACGAAAGGTTATAACTGGATGTTAATGTTAAAGATGTTTCATTTCTTAAAATAAGGTGATACCGTAGAATTTTAAGGAAAAAAGAACAATGTTTTAAGAAATTAAGAACTAGAAAAGTATGTGCAATTTCTATATGAATTATTCAGTATGGTGTAATTTTAACTTATTCAGTATAGAGCGGTCAAAATTCATGTTGTGCAATGTTAAAGTCACTTCCATGGAATGTATATACAAGGACTAGAAAGGTTTGTGAAATAACTTATTCAGCGTACAGCAGTTAGAATTTACATTGTGTGTCGTGAAAATACCACGTAAAGGATTTCATAGCATAGCATGAACTAAGTGTCATTAGAAAGTTCGACTCATTAAAAAACTTTAAAAACACTTTGACAGAATAAGCATCGGTTATGACAACTGCCTTTGATTCAGGATCTGATTTGAAATCAAGTTGGTGGATTCCCGAAAATTATTTATTAAATAGATTGCACGGTAAAATTGTGGACAAGGGAAGCTTGCTTATTTTTCCCAGGTTCTTTGCAACTTATTTACTCAAGTAAACAACAATTCAGTAATTAATTAATGATTTACATTTAATAATTTACACCCATTTCACACTAGACCTTGCATATGTGAGCTGCAGCTCTTTAAAAAAACAAACAGAGATGCAGACACAGACACTGTGTTTATGTAACGGTATTCTCTTGTGAAAAAGGCCAGTTGACAAACATCCTTTCCTAATAACCAAAATCCTTATCATCAGCTTAATGACTTGGCATCCTTAATTCATGAGCTTCCCTTGTAATATTCACATTCCACGTACATACAAGTGTATGACTGAAAGGTGATGCTAACAATTGTACCTTCTCTGTATCTTCAATAGATATTTGGAAAAATAAACAAATCATCACAAAACATCTTGAATAGACAACATCCCATCCCTTATTTTTGGCTTTGAACCAGAGCACTTTCTTCCACAATTTCATCATCATGTTGTGTCCCATAAACAACCCATTTGCCATTCTTGACAACAGGCAACTTAGGGAGTGGGGGAAGAGAGTTGTCTCTCAGTTCAACGTATGCCATACTAGGGAATGTGGACCTCGGTGGGTTGGGAATTTTTGTAATTTGAACAAAATTTCCATATCTGTCCTTGTATCTGTCCTTCAGAGTGCTGTAAAGTTTCTCCATTGCTTCCTTGTCCTATAACAAATTAACAAGGCTGAAGTTTATTACCATGACAACAGACTGGTGTTGTGACAGAATTTCTACTATAGCTTATGTCGATCTCCAACTCTTGAAGAAGAATACTACCAAGAGAGTATTTCTTCCAAATTGAAATTTGTTTGCAACCAGTGTTGACAGTCTGAGGGAATTAAATTAAAGGCAGCAACAATATTACCCATAAGTCGGTAAATTGTGATCGTCCGGGTGAGTGTAGTCCTGGAACGACTGTTTGAGGTGACATTGACTGACATTTCGACAACCTTAGCGGAAGTCATCATCAGAGTCAAGTGAACTGTGAATCCTCAGTAGATGTTTTAAGTCTCTGGTCGTTGTCCTGATTGTTCGACGATCTCGTGATGTTATTGGTCATCTATCAGTTAAGCTGTGATGTTATTGGCGGAGAAGACTGTTAAACGTGATTGGTGCATTTTGATCCGCCTTGTTAGTCAAATGTCCGTTGGTCTATTGTTAGTCAAATAAGTCGGTTTGTCTATTGTTTGTCTGTCTTGTTATTGTCAGCAATCAGTCGTTTGTAAGGTGCAGATAGCTGTTGGCAACGGTTCAGTGGTGTTTGTTCTAAGTTAGTAAACCAGCTTTCCAGAGTGATTCGTTGATAGTAGTCCGTACTGTAGGTAACGCATTCAGCAGAGTCCCAGTCGATTCTGTGGTTTGTTTTTAAATGGTGCTCAGCAATGTGATTGTTGATATCACCATTTCTAGTCGCTCGTTTGTGTTCAGTCAGTCGGACGTTCAAATTCCTGCCGGACTCACCAATATAAGTGGCCTGGCAGTGGCAGCAATTGATCTTATAAACTGCTCCCTGTCTGTCGCTCAGTTCGTCTTTGTCTTTAACGTTTGTCAGTAGCTGTCGTAAAGTAGTGATAGGTTTGCGAGCAACTCGGATGTTGAAGGGTTGTAGGATTCGTGCAAAGTCCCTTTGATGTAAGGTATGGTTGCAGTGGTGACAGGTGTCGCGTTAGTGTTCGTAGCGTTCGATATTGCCCACGATAACAAAGGAGTTGGTAACAAGCCTAAGGAATGTCTCCACGAGTAACCAGGTTTGGCAAGGAAATGCTCAGAGACTGAGACCAAATAGCCTTTCTAACTGTATTCACAGTACAGGATGTAATAACTGATCTCTTGATAATTATTATCAAAACAAATATTTATGTAATGGAGGTTTTCGAATTTGAAAAAAAATAAGTCAGTCATCGAAACATCATTCGAAACTACTATCGTTAACTTTTATTCTTAAATATTTATGTACCAAAGAAAAACCTCTAAACTGAGCAGGTTTTTTTTCTTCTCATTAAAATATAAGCCACCAGTGAACACCACAAGCAGCAATTTTATTTGCTTGTGGTGCTGATTGGCAAAAATTGCCAGGTGTGCTCAGAACTGCGATGACAACTTTTCCCAGAAATTTTTATTGCAGCAACAAGCGGCCAAAATCCCCAATGTTTTAAATGTCAGATATTGGCAATTTAATTCAACGGCAATTCTGTAACAATTGCAACCACTGCCTAGAGTGCCCACCCTTATGAAAATCACCTAACATTGTTTGTGATTAATTCCACCTTGAACAGCATAAAATATCACCTAGTGTGTTGTTGGCTTAACAAGAATGAATTATTTTTTCTTACCCCTAGTAGCATATCAGAAGCTACTTTCCTGCATCTTTCCACGTATTGTTCTTCATTTGGAACTTGCGGAGGGACAATCACTTTTTTGCTCATTCTGTTTATTATGCGCTTTTTAGTCCTTTTCTCTTCTGCCTCTTTCTCAGTGAGAACAAATCCATTCTCAATCATATCTAGGTCTGGAGGTGGCCGTCGTCGCTGTGCTAGTGTGATAATCTGAAAATTGGAAGGTTATATTAGACAGATTGTGATAACAATAAGATACACTAGAAAGGAAGAGGGCATTTCTAAAGGGTGTGCTAGATAAGAGTATTTTAGCAAGATTGTTGCCCCAAAAAATTCCTAGAGGCCCAAGGCTGTGAAATACTAGGTTCTCCAGAAAGGTTTTAGCCAGAGGGGTGTCCAGGCATCCTGTGGACACCAACTTTTTGAAGAAATTCAAGGAAAATTGACATAATCTCTTATAATTATATGGTAAAACATGCATCCTGGATGTCCAGTTTTCAATGTCTGGCTAAAAGCCTGTAATCCCCAGCCAAATGTTAGGTGCCCAAGTCTGTTCCTTGGGAGACCTGTGTTTAGGCAGCTCTTTTCAAACAGGGAACAAACAAGCACATGCTTGTTTATGTTATCACACAACAATCTGACCTCGCTCAAATTCCAAGAAAAATTAACCTGGGAAAAATTACTTGCAAAAAAATGTATCGCTAATTGCAACTTGAGAACAGACATCATACATGATGAGGGCAAAAATTCCCAACAGGTAATTGATAAACAGCTTTAGTTTTAGCTCAAAACGTGGGAGCTTTCTGGGTAAGACTAACTTCTCCTGGGCAGAGACCCTTTGCCCCCATACTATACTCCGCCTCCCCGGGCCGTCACCCCAAACCCACCCCCGCTAAAAAATGGCATTACAGGACCCACTTACTGGGCTATCAAAAAAGGCTGATTTTTTGACAACTATGAGAAAAAAGTATTCAAAAAGTATGAAGAACTGTTCATTCTTACCAGATCACCGTATTTCTTCAGCTGTAGTGCTTTTTTGTGTGTAGTTTGAACACGCTCGTGTTGAACTAGCGCCACTACTAATCTCTTGATCAGATCAGTACGTAATTGCACGAAAGGATTTACCCTTTTCTTCGTGGGAAACTTTCTGTGAGTTTTAAAACGAACAGGGATTAAGTTCAGACAGGGTACAGCAGATTTTAAAAACGTTCCTTCGCTAGCAATTTTCCACGACACGGCCGCCATCTTGATTTTCGCTTGGTTTGGCCTGGCTGCTTAGCTTTTTCTACCGCAATCCGCTCGCACAGCGGATTCCAACAAGTGTGTTCCATTTCTCAAGATGGCTGCCACACGAGTTCGAAATCTTGAAAATTTGCTCAAGTTTAAGCCTAAAAGCAGGGAAAAAAGAAAGCGTATGTATAAAAACCTGATCACTGCTCTTGTGCAATATGAAAGGATAGAGACAACAATCAACAGATGCCATGATTTGTCACGAGTGGCGGAAAGGGTGAGATTAGCACATAAATTTTTGGCCAGTCGATAATAATCCCGGTAATAATCGATAACAGTCGATACCAGTTCATCACCCAACATTGCAAATTGATGACCCATCAGTAAGAGAAACCTTTTGTGGTTTTCAACCTTCGATTTCCGTGGACTGCTATTGACTATCGTTGGTTTTCATCATTGTAAATTTTACAATGCAACTTTTTTACATATTTTTGACAACTTTTGACGGCTACCATGTCAACTGGCTAATCAAAGCCACAGCCGATGAGAGGAGGGGTTGCGAGTGCTAAAGTGGAACTTGAGAAACTGCACCTCTTTAATTGGCCAACCGCCATGGAAACTTCAAAACATTTGGCGATAACATGTCAGAAGTTAATTAAAAATTTTTTGCTTGTGGTAACAGTACAGCACATAGCAATGCAATATTTTAAGCTATTATCAGCAGTTTTACTTGATGAACAGTTTCAAATGACCCATACACATGGCACAGAATTTCTAAGGGCCTCTTCACATGAGTGCGTTAACCAGGCTAGCCTGGTTAGTAGGGCAAATTTTGTCTTCTGTTCATATGGGAAATTTCAGCCTGGTTACCAAGATGAAAAAGGTGCAAAACATGGACTGTTCATCCCAAAGGCAATGGGAACAAGTTCGGCTTCCATGGGCCATTTGACTTTATTCAAGCAAACAGTTGAACGACTGGCTTACCATCTCTTGAAGAAAGCTAAGCATGTTGTTAGAGGCTGCATTCAGTTTAGTCAGCGACCTTGCAAAGCATTTGTAGTTGAAAAAGATTCATCCCAGCAACTGTGCAGGAGTGTTCATATGGGAATATTTCCAGCCCGGTTACCAATATCCTGGTCAGAAAAACTGGGATCTCGGTAACTGGACCAGCCCACCTTCTCACGTGAACACATCGAAACTTAGACATGGGAAATAGCAGTGAGGTTAGATCTTGGAAACCGAGCCAGCCCGGTCAACCGGGCTCATATGAAGGGGTCCAAATTACGTTAACCCTGGAATTTGCATAATAGAACAATGATGTGGAATCATTGCATACCTTGTCCCATGTACTGTAATATTACACCACATGCCCAGACTTTTTCTGGAAATTGGCAAAAGCTAAATTATAGATTATCTATTCCTCTTACCCCAGATTCCCAGTGTTATTCCAGTCATAAAAAGTTCTTACCCTGCCTGCCATCTTGTTTACATTATCAAAAGGGAAAGAAAGAAAGAAAGAAAAGGAGGGGGTGCAAGAAACAACAAAGCAGTCTTGACAACATAACCAAGTGTATGGTGATCACTTATCTTCCACTCACATATTTGTTTTCTTTGCAGATGATTGACCTTGCAAAACAGGGTGATGAGGAAACCATAAACAGCTGGATTACAGTAAGTTGGCATGGACTTGTCATGTTCCTTCTTTATGAAGGAATATTATTACAGTTGCAGGGGAGGGGCAGAGGGACACTGTGAACTTTGGACAGTGGGGTACAAAGGTCCCACTTCCCATATCTTTGAACCCCTATTCCCACCCCTGTTTTGTTAAGCTCTCCCTCTTTGCAAAATTCAAATTGCAAAATATTATGTTGTGTAATTTTTTCTTATTTCTCCTGCTCTTTCCCATCTTGGGAATCTTTCTTCCTGTCCCCTCTTTTCCTATACACTTCCCAAAACATTTTCCCCAGGGTTCCCAGCCCTTGTCTCCTCCCCCCAATGGTGGTATTCACCCACACACATCCTAACAAACATAATTTTATATGAATGTAATGTTCACTCATCCGTGAATGGCCTGAGCCCATGAGGATGCATTATAAAAACCATTACATCAAGCACAATTTACTCTTTTGTTCATTCTGAATGCTATCTCTTCTTCAAAGTCCCAGCTTGCTCCCTGTTAAAGCTCTTGCCAGTTTGCCTTGGAATTTCATTGAAAGTTAATTAATGGTCTTTTGATTGACATCAACCAAAACTCACTTAGAAGTATGTTAAATGAAGTGTGCTGTGGGGGTGTGTGAGTAAATGTCAAAAACTGCTGTATTTCAGACCAGCAGTTTAAACACAGATAGTTTCAGATCAAATTACTGCAACTCCATACCCATATTTCAAACCAAAACAGCTCAAAAAAAATCCTTTTAGGGCAGCGCATAATTTTATAGCTCTCAGTACACCCTGCTTAGCAACTAGTAATAAATACAACTCAAAACAACAGCCTTGCAACTTCAACGTCTGCTTGCTTAACTGCTCATCCAGCACGCCGATCCACAACATTTTTACTGCGCAAAAAGTGTCTTGTATTTCGTTCTAACACTTTTGTTTATGATCTGTTGTTCCACCAGAAAAAAGAGCTGATACCCAAAGTGTTTGGACATCTTTTACCTCGTTATGAAGACAAAGTGAGTGGGTACACAAAAGTATACAAAATCCCACCACGCAAAACTGATACAGCCAAGATGGGCATCGTGGAATTTATTGGAAATGATCTTCCTCCCCTCTTACCCTCAGATGAAGAACTTAGAAACCTTAAACTAAAAAAACTGAAAGAAATGGGCACAAAGGGTATTCCCATCAATGGGACACCTGTGTAATTGAATTGCAAGAAGTGCTAAGGTGGCCATGAAGTTTTAGATAAGGAATGTGGCACAGTGACAAGGTCTTGAATGAAAAATGGTGTAGATTAGATGAAGACTCATCTTCTTTGCAGATGTTATTTTCGTTGTCATGTAATGCTTAGTAACGTTGTGTGACAATGCAAGACTCTGAGGGTAACTGATGGCAAGGCAGATCTCTTGGTAATAGTGTAATCTCGTTTATTTACACATAACGTTTGAGAAATAAATTCATTGACTGACACAGCAGCAGACATTAACAGAAACCGTAGTTAATGACAATAACCAAATCTGATTGGCTTTATCGCCAATCGGCATTCGCTTTTTAAACAATAGAGTTCTGTCGAAGGTACTATCGTGTGATAGGATGCCCGAGGAAGTTTGTTGTTCACAACAAATATTAGCCCGAGAACGTAGTTTGAGGGCTTATATGAAGTTTGAACATTAAATTTTCGAGGTAACCTATCACACATAGGGCCTGAGACAGTAGGACTCTATTGTTTTGATGGTACAACGCTAAATTTTGAGCGAAATTGCCAAAAACGGGCACTATGCGCTGATAGGCGTCCGCTGAGGAGAGACACTATGGCGTCACATGATCGATTTCGACCAATGGAAGCACGTCAAAATTTAGCGTTGTACTATAATCGCCAATAGTTGACCAATGCGCGCGTAGACTGCAAAACAGTCGTTTTTTTTCCTTTTAAAACTCGCGAAGGGGCGCCGCAAGATGAAAGAATGGGATATGTCCGCTCGAGTTGGTCTGCGACTCGCAAACTGGCTTCCGGTCACGCCGGAGGAGATGGCAACGGAGTACTTTGAATACGACTTCGGATAATCAGTCCCTCCCAAAGGCATTTCGCTAAGAACATGGATCGAAACCAATGGAAGCATCCACTTATTCAGAGGAGAGCAGTTTTTTGTTACTGACTCCAGGGGGTACGTGCATATCGTTGACTGTTTAGCTTGCATGTTTATGGAACCTGGGGACTCACGGTTGCAGTTGAACACGACCATAACGGAAGTCAAATGGAATAAAGCCGGTTTTTACGTCACTTCCGATAGCGGTGATTTGTTCACGGCCGATTACGCTCTTTTGACTTTCAGTATCGGCGTTCTGAAAAGCGGCTTCGTTGAATGCAAACCTCAACTGCCCCCTGGAAATCGGAGGTCATTTTCAAGCTCAATATGGTCATTTACATCAAAATTTTCTTGAAATTTCCAAGAAAATTTTGGGACGATAAGGAGTACATTCCTTACGCATCCAAGAGGAGGGGTTACTACTCAGTGATGGAAGATCTGAAAGCAGATTGTCGGCTGCCAAAAGGAACAAACATTCTTCTCGTCACCGTGACAGGTGAAGAATCGGATTGACTGGGATATCAAACCAATGAACTATCCCAGAAAGAAATCATGGAAGTATTAAGACATATGTACAGAAGAAGAAGAAGAAGAAGAACCTTTATTGATTTATACCGCTCAGGGTAGCCCCTTCAGATGCAAAAAGTTGTCGGTTATCAATGGGAGCCCTGAGCGCAACAATGTACTAAAACTATGCATACATATGCATTACACTAACACTAATAATAATATAGATAGAAAACTATGTACAAATAAAAGATTTAGAAGCAAATGAATACGAAAAATACCATCAGGATAGTTCGTTAAAAAGAGTGCAACCATAGTAATAGAAGGATCGTTTTGCGATCTCAGTCCTCACAGCAGGCGGATGTAAAAGGTTGCTTTGTCTAGTGGCGCGCGCTTTGTCTAGTGGCGCACAGCTCAAACATTCCGGACCCTTCAGGCATATTCTATCCAAAATGGGGACTGGACAAGTATTTCTTCGGGTCATGGGCGAATCTACCGATCGGAATATCTAGCGATGATTACGTCAGCCTTTGGAGATCGGTGGAAGGCTACGCTCATGGCGGATACCTTACAGGTGTGGATCAGGCGGAAAAGATAGCTCAAGTTCAGTGTTAACAAGCCGAAGCGACGCTACCATTAGCGCAAGCAAACCGCGCCCAAAGTTAACACGTTCTATGGTGAAAACTTCCAAAGATTAGTGAAGATTTCCGAAAATGTTCGGAGTTCAAGTTTCCCGAGACTGATTCGAAGGTGATAAAAGCTAACCCGAAGGTTGTCGAACCTAAGTCGATTACGTCCGAAGCGTACCCGACTGAAGAATTTTGAAATAAGGGCATCCTAAACTTGCGCTTGTGTCGCGAGGGGAAAATCGGGCTATAAAACATCTTTCCCATTTAATAAATAAACAGGAGTTCTGCATGCGCGTTCCTCGTTTTGGTTCATTTCTGAACTTAAAACTCGATAGTGAAGTCTCCTTTCTTTGTCGAACTATGATTTCTTCCAGCTACAAATAATGAATTTATGGAAGACTTTCTCCTTTGTAAAACCGTCGCAGTTGCTTTTTATATAATTACCCCTATTAGAAAGAGAATACAGATACGCCAAGGAAGTCTTAATTAATGATCAGTTTACTTGTATTTTCTTACCAAAATAGATCATTTTCTGTGCACCCAAACTCTAAATTCCCTCCCTGCTCAAATTAGAAAGAGTCATTCTATTGACATTTTAAAAGTAAATTTAAAACGTTTCAACGTTTTCTTGATATCTTTTATATACATTTTAATATCTTTTAATATTTTTAGTACATTTTTAATATGTTTTATTATCTTAAAGCGCTTTAGAACTTTTAGTTCTTAGCGCTATAGAAATTGTAATTTACATCCCTATTTTAAGACCACAGACAGTGCTCGAGACTAACTTTTCAGCTTAGTAGCCAAGTGGCTAGTGAGAAGTTTGATTTCACTAGCCAAAATAAATTTTCACTAACCAGACCTTTTTTTTGCAGAATCTCATACTGTGTTCAATATGTCTAATTTTTAGCCGAGTTAAGTACTGTAAACATGCCTCTATGTAATCTCAAGAGTGAAGAACTTGAACGTTGACTGTTCTTTCCAACGGTTAAAGATCCTCACACGCGGAACACAAAGTACCATGTGCCTTCAGGGCAAATTCCCAGGCGCGATGTAGTTCACGCCTCTCTTTTCTGTTTCGGTCAGATCATGACGAATAACTCGAACAGTTAACCTTAAATGAGCATGTCATCGTACGGAGAAACGTTGGGAAGACAAAGGTTACGGAGAAACGTTGAGAAGTCATCAAACACGTTGGTTGGAAATGCACTACAGTAGGGAGAAACGCTGCCAACGTACCAAGATACGGAGACTAATAAAATACGCAACCACTAACTTACGGAGAAACGTTATCAGGCAAAACTACTGTAATTCCGCACACTAACGTGTGTGACATACGGAAGAACGCCGAACGGACAGACTGAACGAATACAGTGGGACAATAAATTAAGAAATGTCAATGAGACAACTAAAATCGCACTAACGTACGGATAAACGTTGAGAAGACAAGACTAATGCCTTATGAACATACTGAACGTACAGAGAAACGCTAAGCAGTGTCGACTTATCGTACGAATGTACTAACACACTGAAAACCTTAGGAAGAGCAGAACAATGCCGTGCGAACGTGCTAAAGTACAAAGAAACGTTGAGAAGGCTAGACTTGTCTAATAAATCGACGAACCTACTTACGTACGGAGAAACGTTGTGAAGACGTTACGTAGAGAGAAATGCTGGGAAGAGAAACTATTGTACGAACGTAGCAATTAATGTAAAAAGAAGTCGATAACAGAAGACTAAGGAATTGTGTAAAACTACTAACGTGTAGACAAATATCATACGAACGCACTACTGGACCTTTCAAGGAAAGGTGTGGTGAAACGTTCTGAAGACGGCTAATTTCGTTCGAACGTAGAAATGACGGAGAAAACGTCGCTATCTGAGACGAGAATTAGTAGGGAAAAACGTTGAGAGGACAAAACAAGTATCATACGAACATTATGATATCCTTCTACAGAATACGTTTTTAAAATTCAGCTCACTCAATTTGCTTTTGGGATCCAATCATCAGAAGCAATATTCAGTTTGGTTTCCGTCCGGTGCTTCAGTGCTTTGAAATTTTCACTAGCCAAAATGGCTAGTGAAAGCGCACGACTTACTCGCCAAAACAGAATTTCTACTAGTCTCTGACTAGTTGGCTACCGTTAGTCTCGAGCCCTGAGTCAGAACACTCACTATTTCTCGTAATACTCGGGGGAGAACGCGTGTATCGCCGTAATCGCAAGTAGAGAATCATCGCCGTGAATGTGGATTCACCCCGCGGGCGATCCTCTTACGCCTATTGAGTTTAGCTATTTCTGCAACCTCTACCAAACACAATAGATCAACGCAAAGGCTGCGAGTGTTGTTTTGCAGACGACTTTATATGCATAAGATTATTCATTTGTGTGTGTCAATCAATTGGATCATTTTCTCACTTGGCTGTAGCAAAGACTTTCGAAATAAAAATAAACAACGTTTCGTTGTAACTGAATAAAATTCAGCTAAAATGTCGCAAGCGCGGTCGTTCCCTTCATTTTACGTTCTTGCAGGAAGGTAGTGACGATTATGCACTCGGTTGCCTCAGTGAGACTTTTTATTTTTTCATACATAAGGTGAAAATCACTTTTTGATGCACTTTGGAAGTTAAATAAAAGGATGGAGCAAGTGTCGAACACTGCTCATGCGCTTTGGCTTTCTCGACAAGTCTCGTACCACAGTCCACTACGCCACGAATGCCAGCTGCTGAAATCGCTAACTATTTTAGAAAAGTGTGTGATCTTAACCACAACAGTCAAACTTTTTCACGTGGTATAAGAAGTCTCAAAGTGTCTACCTATTGTGTCACAACATAAACTGAGTGCAGCAGCAATGGTTTTACCAAAAGGAATAAAAAGGGTGCTTGGTGATAGGTACACAGGTCTATGTTACAGGATAAATTCTTTTACGAGACCAACAAACTCAATTATAATTGGCGTTTTTCTAGAACGAACTAATACTTCTTCAAAGAGGCGTCTTTTTTGTTAAATTACCAATGTACATACTTATTCTGTTCCATCCTCGAGAATTAAGGACAGCTAACTGGGTTTACGATCGTTGGCAAACGCATAAATGAAGGTCTGCAAAACTAAGTCTTAATGATTTTCCGCCTCGCCTTTACAAGTTTTTATTTCGTTTTTTCCCGTTTCTACTCTTTTTCTAACTCTCCCTCCGGCGATGTCATTATCCGCCCCCGGTGCGCGCGTTTCTTGAAAGCCTTAAAAACGTTTGCGGCAGAAAAGCCATCTGTAACAACATGATCCACTCTTTTTACAAGGCTGTTATTTTAACATGTCTTTAAAATAAGAAATGTTCAACTTATAGCAAAGTTTCACGCTTAGAAACTTTTTGTTTACAAGATACAATGTGACTGATTATCATACTCGAAATCGGGCCAAAAAGTTTCCGGCGGGGCTTTCGAGAAACGCACGCCTGTCCAGGCTCTCCGATCATCTATTTACAAGTGTAATCAATCTTTTCGCTCTCAAAATCAAACATCGTGTAGAGCTCTGTGGATAAAATCCACAGACCATTCGAGTGAAAACTGTTGGGTGGTACTTTTCCAAGGTGCGGGTTGTGTTTGCTATCTTGCAAAATTAAGCTTGAAGTTTGTTGTCTCCTTTGTTGTCTTGGACACTCATATCAGTGAAATATTAATTGTTTTTTACCTTCCTTTGGTATTGCGCATAGACGGAAAAGCCAGTTACTTCCCAAAATCAGATCAAACATTTAATTATAAAGTTAGATCTTTTTTCTTTTGTAAAGCAAAAAAATAACTTAAATTATTGAAATAGCTTTTTGACAAATTGAACATAATTGTCAGCATTTCCTGGGGATAAAAATTACTTCTTGAAATTGCAATGTCCATTTGTTTTTCTGGGGATAAAAATTATTTGTTGAAATTGAAATGTCCATTTGTTTTCGCAGCTGCTCTAGTCCATTAATTTTAAATTGAAGTTCATCGAACTTAAGCAGGTGTCAATTATACTGACATGAAATGGCTTCCGGGAACTTCAAAACTTGAGTTGTAATAAGCGTGAAAAGTTTAATTTTGCGTGAAAACCCAGACAGCTTAGCAAACAAAATAACAAAAATAGACTTCTGAGGCCCTTGTTAATGTTTTAACAGCAGGAGATTAAAGCTGATGTCGAGAGAAAAAGCGAAACAAAGTAAGCCACACCAGAATACGAATCAAGGTCTTGTGTTTTTCCTAAGGCGAATGTTTCCAAGATTACGTTTGAGTAGCAATCGCAAGTAATTTCCTGCTGCAAAGGTGAGTCTTTTGATGGTAATAACAAAGACGTTATCTACAAAGATCATTTCAGTTTTAAAGTTCGTGGATTTCACAAGGGAGGTCACTCCAATGGAAAATTCGAGTCTGCCCAATGACGAATGCTTCCAGAATTTTTACGTTATTTCCTCGTCCGCGCTGATTCCAGCTATAACGTTGTCAATCCTTTCTGGAGTCGCAGCAGTGTTTCTAAACATCCTGGTCATTTGGGCAATTTACAGAAACTCCTCTTTGCGTTCGGTCACCAATTACTGGGTGATTTCACTGGCGGTTGCAGATTTACTGCTTGGAAGTTTGGGTGTACCGGTCTGGTGCATAAAACTTTTTCACAAGGCAAGACTTATTTTCACCGATGTTCATAATCTCTTTACTTGTATCCTAGTACTGACTTTATTTTCTTCATCGTTGAACCTTTTGGCGCTAAGTTACGATCGTTTTGTCGGCGTGACTTTGCCACTTCAATATCCGAGCAGGATAACACCAACAAGATGTGGACAAGCCATCGGAATTATCTGGGTTTCGTCTTGCCTAGCAGCTATCGCCACATTGAAAAGCAAATGCACCGTAAGAGCGCAAGGACATTTTCTCCTCTTTATTGGGATCTTCGGGATACCCTTGATATTTATCAGTTATTTTTATTTTCGTATTTTCAAAGAAGCTAGAAGACAAAAAAGATTGATAAGGATTCAAGAAGCTTGCACAAATCAGCCCCGTTTCCGGAAAGAAAACAAAGCTGCTATGACAGTTGCCTTGGTGATAGGGTCGTTTGCACTTTGTTGGCTTCCAAGCTTGGTCGATGCTGTCATTCATCTCTTTGCTCCAGCATTTTGGGGAGAAACTCGATTATACCTGGGAACAACGACTCTTGCTTGCTTTTCGTCTGTGATAAATCCTATTTTGTACTCGGTGCGAAATAAGGATTTCCGGAACACATTTCGTAGTTTCTTTATGTGCACAAAACTCAACCGACGAAGTTCAGTGAGTGTAATTTTTAATCATGCTTGATGTTGTTGACAGACTAAGTGAAAGCTTTTTTATGTCTTATATCAATACGGTTGAAATATTAAAAATAATTGCCCGTGTAAACAGCTGCCTCCTTTCAGGTGGCAAATTTCTAACTCGGAGGCGGCCGGGGTTTTCTTCCATCTCCCGAAATGGATGGATTTCCCGCGGTTTTGCTCGCTTTTGTAGCCAGATTTTATTCAGGGAATGGGTAATTAGATTTTATTTGCAATAGCTTGGGATGAAATAATTTCTTGATTTCTATTCACCTAAAGTACTTTGCTGAAGTCAATGCGGAACATATGCTATGATCAGTGCGTATGGAAGAAAGGTCATCATTTGCTTTTCTTTGTTCTGTTGCAACAGTGCCAACGTTGCATTTATGGAGGTCAGAGGTTGGAGTGTTTTAAGTTCAAATAAGTCGATTTCGTCTTTTTCCGTATTAACCCACACTCTTTCCTTTTTTTAATCCAGCCAAAATAAGCTAATGTAGCCCCAGCTGTTATAAACCACACAGTCATTAATTCAGTCTTGCATGCTTGTGTAACATTCTGCCGTCTTTTATGTGGAAAGACTGTAAATTATCGATGAGCTTTCGTCTGATTAATTGTCATCGTTTTCTTCTTTTACTGTCCGTTTCCTTCGACCGGAACTGCCTCTTCGCCTAGAAACGTAAAGAATAAAACGGAGTAAGAACTTCCACTAACCACACCTCTCCTTTCGCCAGTCCCCGAGCGTCTTACCAGCAGAGAGCTATGCTAAGAAATTTTGACCACCCATAGGAAAACACCTCTTCCAAGTTGACACTTAATTGTAGTCCCCAGGGTGTCCACCTGCGCGATTTACGACTGTAGTTACAACTTTGTGCCCCTAGACATACAAACAAACTACACTTCAGATCTCCAATAACCAGACACTTTCCTCAAGAGGATAATTAGGTGTGGCCCGCAATGGTGCGTTTATACCGTCGCCCGTTCCAATCCTCGCGTATCTTCCACTTCCTGAAGCCTACTCTCGGCTGTAATCATTCTCGTCCCCAGAGCTGCTTGGCCCTCTGAACTGCTGGCGACTGGGCACGAGGACCAAGTGGCTCCCTTGGTCCTCGTACCCAGTCGCCGGCAGCTAAAAGGGCCAAGCGGCTCTGGGGACGAGGATGGGCTGTAATCAGGAGTCTTATTTTCACCGCATCCATCTCTTTTAAGACCGCGTTGAGTCGGCCATATTGCTGATACTATATCACGTTGTTTAGGCCGAACGGAAAAAATACACGGCTTAGTTTTCTTGAATACCGTTAAACGTCGTGACACGTGAGAGAAACAGTGGGTTCAGTTAGACACCAGGAAACACGAGTTTGTTTGTTTGTTTGACCTTACAGTCACTACTGTTGTTGTCTTTCGTCCATATTATAATGGATGTTGGACCACCATTTACTCGTAGTCATTCCAACCAAGCCAGTGTCTAACAATTCCAGGTGTTAAAGCATAGTTACGTTGTTGGTATTACAACGACACAGAACGCTAGTAAACTATAAGCACTCCCGGGCCTGTTTTATCTCAGGAATAGAGGCGACACGGGCGACTTTCGCACTGTCGACTCTCCAGCTTTCTGCGTCTTTTTTTTTCTTTTTTCCTTCTTGCCCGATTATTACTGCAAATAAAAGATAACCGGCCGCTCGTGGTTCAAATCCAAAATTCGGACCACTTCGGACTAGAATGGTGCCTACCTACCAAATGAGCTAACCAGGCAGGTTATTCACCGACTGATGGTTCCACTGAAGTGTAACACTGATAATACAAACCCCAATGCCAGAGAACTGTATTCACCTGTTCACTGGTTCGCACCACTTTGGGGATATCCCCTTCTAGGTTAGCAATATTCACGTTAGCGCCGTGTTTTAATAATAGTTTGACCATCTCGTCCATTTCCCGCCCGCTTGCCGTGTGAAGTGGCGTGTTACCGGCAAAGGTCACTTTGTTCACGTCAGCACCACGTGATATCAAATATTCTACCACGTGATACTTCCCAGCTTCCACTGCGTGGTGTAATGCTGTACGACCGCTGTTGGAATCCTGTGTTGTGAAGAGAAGAAATGTTTAAACTTTTTTTTGTTCAACTAGTTATACGTGAATCGTAGAAACTTGCGAAGCTATTAGAGCAATTTAAGGATTTTTAAAAATGCTGTTTTGGTCCTTTTAGAAATGGGTACTACCAGTAATGGGCTCCTGGTACTACTCAGTTAATCAGTAATCGACTTTAATTCCCGTTTAAGTATTTTTTTTTAACATTGGAGTTTTCTCTTTGTCAGTTGCCTGTCTTATTAGCACCAAAACGTAAGTCCGCGCTGGCGTTTTTCAGAGTATCATCAATTCCCCTATTTTGACTCTATTGCCACAGATACTAGCACAGTATTCTGTTCCTTTGCTCCCCCGATGTTTTCCCTCCTGACTGCGATGTCTTCACTGATTCAAACGATTCTGTTATGCTAGAAAATAAAGAAATCCAACACTTAAGCAAAGCGTCTATTGACGGTCAATAAGAGATAAAACAAGCACAGACTGACCTGATCATCAATGTCAGCACCCATATCAAGGATCGATGCAATCAGGTGTTTACTGCCGTTCAAAGTTGCTGCATGGAGAGCAGACAAACCTACCAAAAAAATCAATTCTGTCAACCGAGGTACTATACAGCTTTACGTTCTTCAAAAGCTGAAACCAGTAATTTGGTCATTTCACGTTTCAGTTGTGCAAGGAACAGCCGAACAAGGTACTAAGAAGTGAACACACATCTAGAGCACCCAAGCCAGTACCATACGGTAAGAGAGCGGCAGGGCATTTAGATAATGCTTCACATTAACATAAAAAAGAAATGCAATGGATCGCGGTCCCTTAATTTGGAATTCGGTCACTAGCGTATCCAAAAATACCAGGCTCGCTTTTTGGGGTACTTGCCCGAGTTACCGGCTGCTCTGCGCACGGTCAAAGTTCTTTGATTTAGTCATTCAGTCCTCACCTTGAGAATTTTTTAATTCCAACCTCATCTTGGCGCGACTAAGCTGTGTGACCTCACGGATAGCCTGTACGCAGTTGACGTCACCGTCTTGACAGGCCAAATGAAGAGGTGTCTGTCCGTGCCTGTCCATCAAATTGACATCTGCTCCGCCTTCTAACAGCTTTCGCACCATGTATATTTGATGTGTTAGTACGGCAAGATGGAGTGGGGTCTGGAAAGAACACAGTATATAAATGACGTACCATTGGACAGTAATTAGTCTAAGGAGAGCAGGGAGAGTTGAGCGAGAAGAACACGAGAACGCGCACGAAAGTAGGCGGCCGCGTAGACACGCGAGTGACACGCGAGTGAACAGCTTGAAGGTAGTCTCTCTTTCGACTTTCGCGCGCGTCGCACCTTATTCTCGCTCGACACTATCTGAGTAGAAGAAGGGACTTCCCGCACTCTAGAAAATAATTAATGCGGTCTTAAATTGTAAGAATTCGGAAAAGAAAGTCTACGTTTTAGCCTATCTTGCCCCATGTAAGATGAGTATAATTAATATGCACTGCTCGACTTTGTCCTTCAAAGTCAGTTACAAGGGAAGCTTTTAACTGACTTGCTTTTTCTTGTCTAGGCACTGGTAAGGATACGCTACCTGTCTGAGTTTGTTGTAAATATCAATTCCTCTAGACTTCATTCTCTGGATGAAAAAATCAGTCAGCGGTTGGTCTCCCTGGACAACGGCAATATGAAGAAATCTAGAGGACAAAAGAATATCGGGATAGTATCGATTATTCACCTCCCGGTATTTTTTTGGGTTTTGCCCACGAGTTTTCCTTCATTTCTCGGAAAAAAAGGAACTATTTGGTGCTGTCCATCCACTGGTTTGGTATATACTAAAACAATTATTCACCTCAGTGTCGGTGAATAGTGGTAGATATTTACCCCCAGTCGCCACTTGGGTCAATAATTGATAACTGTATCAAGGTATCCTCTGTAGTTTCAATCGCGGAGGCCTGGATATAAACTTGAAGGGCTGTAACGAAAGTGTGTGCAAAGTTTTTTGCAAAACACAAAACTGTCGGCAAATTGAGAGAAACTTTGAAAACAAAAGCTTCGGCAAAGTAACGAAATTCCACGCGCGAGACTCGATAGTAATTTCACTCATTTTTTTCAACAAGTGTGGTTGAGAAGAGAAAGGACCCCACACAAAGACGGTCCCGTACTACCTTCCTGCCTCGAAATAGGGCCGAGGCAGGAAGGAATAAGAGACGTTTGCGGTATGAGTCGCGCTTAAGAAAAGAAACAGAGTTTCTATCTTCTTTTGGTAAAAGTTTGGTCTTGCGTCCATTGAAACAAAGGTAAACGTGTTTTATTATAAATGTTCTGATGTCCGCTTGATGTGTGGATTTCAAGTTCAAGGTTAACAGGAAGACTTTAGTGTTGGCCACTTAGTTGCTTGTTCCGCATTTGAATTGATATCATTGAATTAAGTTAGGTGCCCTCAACATGTCTGGGGCCCGTTTCTCGAAACTCCCGATAACTTTCCGGGCCCGGTAAGTATTTTTTCGAGCTCATTTATTTATCAGCTAATGGTAATTATTGGCGCAAACTTAGCGATATGCTTCACGAAACTATAAAGATTAAAATTTAGCTTTCAAAATCAATAAAAATTGTACAGCTATTGGAGAATATTGTGCACCTAAAATAGTTTTCGGGCCTGGAAAGTTATCGGGAGTTTCGAGAAACGGGCCCCAGGACTTGAACGGGAATTTAACCAAACGTGAAATTTCTCCAGAATCTGTCAACGCCACCCACACACACCTTTAACAGAAATAACATCTCGCGAAAAGTAAAAGATAATCCTAACAGGCTTTACACAACGACAAAGAAAAAATATTGGAAACCACTAACACAGATCTATTGTCGTTCTTTTTTTAATTAACCGAAAATAATTAAATTCGAGCAACTTATCAGTTGTCACAGCCGCACACATCCGGTGATATTTTCTATTTTAAAATATGAGTTGCCGTTAAAAGATGACACACACACACGTACAAGAACCTGGTCCGTAATGTTTGGTTCAGTGTTACAACGAGTCCATTTATGAAGATGTTGCCGAATTGTTACCGTAAATGTTCACGTTTGCCTATACGGAAATAAAGTTGATGAAACTCGTTGAAGCGGGCGACTTCTTGTTTAAACCGTTCGTCATGATTTTAAACTTTGAGTAGGATTACAACTAAACTAAAGATTTAAAGTTGCAATCCAAAACCACTGTTAACTGGAAGGGAGGCGGTGTCTTTTTCTGGTCTTTCCTTGTCCAATTAATCAACTACTGCCATTAATATTGAAGTTTCCGTTTGTCAGTTCAACTATCGCGCAAACCCCACTCAGCATACAGCAGTGAAACGGAATAAAATTTTTCGAAACGTTTCATACTTCAGCAACGTGTGGTGAACCGAAAGAAAAACCAAAGAATTCCAAAACAAAGTTTCGTATGTATTTTTACAAGTTAGAGCGTCAGGGTTTGAATGCATGCAAACGCGTACGATTCCTTTTAGAAATTGCCTGGCAAGTTAAATAATCCTTAACCCCCTTCGCACGAAATTAGGACTTGCTGAACGAAAGCTTTTTCAAAAACTGTGAATCTGGTATCAAAAATCGTCGATTATCGTATTCCGTGTAGTCTCGCTTGAAAACAAGGATCGTAACTTACAGCCTTAAAGCTTCTGTGAGCGTATCTCAGTAATACGTTCACAGCCAAAATTATTTCATGATGTAACGGCTGATGTAAGCAATTCTTTTGTCCACGTTTTCATTGTATAGATAAGGTCTTCTAAAGAATTGTATTAAGACGTTTGCTGATTTATGCTGAAGCTGGCCTAATTAATAAAATAATAGTAGAAACCGATTTCTTTCAGCGTCAGTGAAAACTAAACTTGGGGTCTTCACGGGATCAATGTGAATTCTAAGTTAAAGAGGAAATTTGGAAACTTATGCCTAGAAGATGTTTTCAAAAACTTTCAATTTGAGCAGCATGAATTAAAATTTTGGTACAACTGGCATTCACTCTAGAAGCGTCAAGCAAAAAGAAGAGACCACAAAAAGATTCAATTTCTTTAAAATATACTTCAGTCCTTACGTATCTCCGTCCTCGTCCTGGGCAAATAAGTCAGGCATTGGTGTAGTTTCTGCTACCGTCCGCACACAGGGACCTATTTGTCCGCCAGTAACTGCTATTGTGACAGCTTCGCGTGATTGTCGCTCAAGCGATTCTCCTGATATATAACCCGATGAGGACGCCAGGGAACTTGTTGCCTCTATAACCTGTACATCTACTTCATCGTGTTCTGTAGCACTTTTCTTTTGATTTTCAGAGCTTCCGCGTTCAGCACGAAGATTATCGGACGGCGAAGAGGATTCCGAAGGTCTCTTTCGCTGATGATCGGCTGTCGATAATTCCGAGGTTGTCACGCAAGGATAGTTCTGTGGAAGCTTGTTTACGTCAAGGTCTTGCTCTAGCTGATCCAAAATTGTCCCTTGCTCTTTAGGTGTATGCCTTTGGCGACGTTTTCGGCTTTTCCCTTAGAGTAACCAAAATTTCAGCACTTTTTTGGTTGGTTTTCTTATAAATAAAACGATTTCATTTTGAATTGAAAGTCTAAGAAGTGTGTCGTTGCATCAGAAATTAAACAACACTTACCACCACTATCCATGAAGCTTGTAACATTAAGTAATATCTGTGGATCCTTTCTTCCAGCATTTCAGGTTTCAACCAACAATGTTTCATATCGTAAGCTGCATGGTCTTGTTGCTGAAATGGAAAGACATGTTTTTACCTTTTAATGAACAACAAAGAATTGAAACGAGGATATGATCATGCAAATCTTATGATCTTCTTGCCCAATCAGAAAGCCGTGAAAAGGGGCTTCCCCCAAGGCTCATTTGAATAACCGCCAATAATGTGAGTGCGTTACCCGTGGCGCGTTTTCACGCCTGTCTAACGACAACATGTCTTCTTTACCGCATCTTTAAATAAAATCAGATGAACAAAGTATCATTATTACTTCAGCTCCAGCCTAGCTTAACTGCAATCACCGATCAACCAAAATCAAACTGATACGAATTGTTGCTCAGCTCGTCGTATTTCCCAGCCAATTTTTCCTCTAACAGCATGGAATCTTCACTACGCCAGAGGCATATGGGATATCTACGTTGTTCATTACTGTCGGTATAAAAATAATTTATGAATTTTAATATTTAAACTTGTCATATGTTGTCATCACCACGGTGTTTGAAGTTGCAAAATAAATGTACTACCGAGGAGAAATTATCTACATAAGAATAAAGACGTAAGTAAGAAAAATAAATATCAACACGTATGCAGCCTTTTATTTCTGATTCATTTATCTAGGAACAAACTAATATCAAAAATTGTTTTGAAAAAAACAGCTGTTCAATATTGCTTCTCCAACTCCACCGCAGTTTAAAAAGTCACACAACGGTGACAATACCTGGATTCTTGCATCACTCACGAAAATAAACCTTTATTCGACCTCAATTTGGTTTGAGGGTACTTAGGTTGGCCAGGGGCTATAGATTTATTGTAATTCGAAGCTTTTTGGCCAAACATACTTTATGCGGAAATAATCGCTCGGCACATCTAGCATCGGGCATCGGCCACCCTTCCCTACTTATTTTCGTTCTAGGCCCAGTTCCCTGTCAACTCTAGATTCAAAATGACGCCTTGTATGGCATCAAATAATTGGTAAGAATATCAATGATTTGTTTACGTAGATAGAAAGTCCTTCATACGGAGAACTTGCCACTTTGGGAACAGAACTTTACTGATAACGGTTTAGAAACTTGCAAGTTATAACCGACCTAAGTATTATTACTGATAACCTAAGGCAAAGAAATGTTGAGACAATAAAATGCAGGAAAACAATACTTATTTTAGAACAACTATGTACAGTGTCAGGTATTTATTTATTTATTTACTTATTATTAAGCTGTTATATACGTATATATATATATATATATATATATATATATATATATATATATATATATATATATATATATATATATATATACCCGGATTTTTGAAAACGGTACCGCTCGGTTGAGGTGTCCGAGCGGTGTGTCGCGAGCACTTTTTTGTCGTTCAGAAACTATCTCCAAAGTAGGCAATATAAAAATTATGAGTGCCAGCAGTCCTTTTTTCTTCTCCCCTCTCTCCCCTCCCTTCTCTTTTCTCTCCCGTGTGGTTTCTAGGCTCATGGGAGTCCAAAAAACTCGGTTTCGGTGTCGTTCCGGCCAAAATGGGCAAATCTTCAGGAGCCACCTTTTCAAAAATCCAGGTAGATATTGCAAGCAATTGTTGTCAGATGGCAAAAAATGACCGAATTCTGGCTGATGAGCGGCCTCTTGAGCATTTCTTGGCCATTTTAGCCCATTTCATGCCAATATATATCCGGATTTTTGAAAACGGTACCGCTCGGTTGAGGTGTCCGAGCGGTGTGTCGCGAGCACTTTTTTGTCGTTCAGAAACTATCTCCAAAGTAGGCAATATAAAAATTATGAGTGCCAGCAGTCCTTTTTTCTTCTCCCCTCTCTCCCCTCCCTTCTCTTTTCTCTCCCGTGTGGTTTCTAGGCTCATGGGAGTCCAAAAAACTCGGTTTCGGTGTCGTTCCGGCCAAAATGGGCAAATCTTCAGGAGCCACCTTTTCAAAAATCCAGGTAGATATTGCAAGCAATTGTTGTCAGATGGCAAAAAATGACCGAATTCTGGCTGATGAGCGGCCTCTTGAGCATTTCTTGGCCATTTTAGCCCATTTCATGCCAATATATATCCGGATTTTTGAAAACGGTACCGCTCGGTTGAGGTGTCCGAGCGGTGTGTCGCGAGCACTTTTTTGTCGTTCAGAAACTATCTCCAAAGTAGGCAATATAAAAATTATGAGTGCCAGCAGTCCTTTTTTCTTCTCCCCTCTCTCCCCTCCCTTCTCTTTTCTCTCCCGTGTGGTTTCTAGGCTCATGGGAGTCCAAAAAACTCGGTTTCGGTGTCGTTCCGGCCAAAATGGGCAAATCTTCAGGAGCCACCTTTTCAAAAATCCAGGTAGATATTGCAAGCAATTGTTGTCAGATGGCAAAAAATGACCGAATTCTGGCTGATGAGCGGCCTCTTGAGCATTTCTTGGCCATTTTAGCCCATTTCATGCCAATATATATCCGGATTTTTGAAAACGGTACCGCTCGGTTGAGGTGTCCGAGCGGTGTGTCGCGAGCACTTTTTTGTCGTTCAGAAACTATCTCCAAAGTAGGCAATATAAAAATTATGAGTGCCAGCAGTCCTTTTTTCTTCTCCCCTCTCTCCCCTCCCTTCTCTTTTCTCTCCCGTGTGGTTTCTAGCCTCATGGGAGTCCAAAAAACTCGGTTTCGGTGTCGTTCCGGCCAAAATGGGCAAATCTTCAGGAGCCACCTTTTCAAAAATCCAGGTAGATATTGCAAGCAATTGTTGTCAGATGGCAAAAAATGACCGAATTCTGGCTGATGAGCGGCCTCTTGAGCATTTCTTGGCCATTTTAGCCCATTTCATGCCAATATATATCCGGATTTTTGAAAACGGTACCGCTCGGTTGAGGTGTCCGAGCGGTGTGTCGCGAGCACTTTTTTGTCGTTCAGAAACTATCTCCAAAGTAGGCAATATAAAAATTATGAGTGCCAGCAGTCCTTTTTTCTTCTCCCCTCTCTCCCCTCCCTTCTCTTTTCTCTCCCGTGTGGTTTCTAGCCTCATGGGAGTCCAAAAAACTCGGTTTCGGTGTCGTTCCGGCCAAAATGGGCAAATCTTCAGGAGCCACCTTTTCAAAAATCCAGGTAGATATATATATATATATATATATACATATATATAGATCAAAGATTCACAGTCCAAGCCTCACTACATGGAATTAAAACTCGTTGAAGGACAGCGAGGACGGACAACTTCTGACGACTAAAAAGTTAAAAAATTTAATAAAAAATAAAAACGTTTCGGTCTTAGACCTTCATCAGTTACATGATGATGTAACTGATGAAGGTCTAAGACCGAAACGTTTTTATTTTTTATTAAATTTTTTAACTTTTTAGTCGTCAGAAGTTGTCCGTCCTCGTAAGTCCTTATAAGTGGTCCTTATAATTTAGGCCCATACGAAACAGAACTGTCGCAATAAAACGATGTATACTCTTGAAGCCTAAACTGTAGTGAAGTTATTATATATATATATATATATATATATATATATATATATATATATATATAGTCTATAAAAATGAGCTAGTGATGTTTTACTTAAGGTTAGTCATGTTTTGCAAAGCCTAAGAAAAGCTCAGAAAATGCCTATCACTATAGATAAAAACGTTCCGGTTTTATTGCTTACTTAGCGAAGATAAATTAAAAGAGTTGTTCTGTTTTTTTGTTTGTTTGTTTGTTTGTTTTTTGGCCAAGAACTTTAATATTGGATTTAATCTCTCTTCATCATTCCTTCTCTCCCTGAAATTCTCTATCATCAGCGCAGGGATACAGCGAGGACGTGATGTTGCCTTGTTTTCTTAGTCTGATGTTCAAGTGTCGCCAGAAATGGCATGGTGGTCTTCAATGCTCCAAAGACCCTGAAGTACTCTGGCAGAGCCCGCTTGAGTACCAAGCTCGAAGACGCCATTCGGCACCCAAATCTGAGACCCCGCTCGTTAGAATTGTCCACATTATGCTCAATGTTTCACACTATTATGCTAATTCTTTATGCCCAACAAATGTCACTATTATGCCCAAATAGCATCACTATTATGCTCCATTAGATTTAAAATAAAAATAAAAAAGTTCTCCTGTTCTTTTTCAGTTTGAGATTTTCCTTCTGGAACCGCTGGAAGCCATGCCTGGTCTTCAAATGTGGTATCTGGGCCGGTGTCCTATGGTTTTGGCAAAGTTTTGATAAAACACAAAGAGTCGAAGAAACTTTGCACTATTATTCCAGCATAATGCTCGATTCTTTTGCCTCACTATTATGCTCACAATTATGCCGGCATAATGTGGACAACCCTACCGCTCGGAGACCATGCTTGGAGATCTGGGGCCCGTTTCTCGAAACTCCCGATAACTTTCCGGGCCCGGTAAGTATTTTTTCGAGCTCATTTATTTGTCAGCTAATGGCAATTATTGACGCAAACTTAGCAATATGCTTCACGAAATTATAAATATTAAAATTAAGCTTTCAAAATTCATAAAAAATGTATAGCTATTTGAGAATATTTTGCACCTAAAATAGTTTTCGGGCCCGGAGAGTTATCGGGAGTTTCGAGAAACGGGCCCCCGGCTCGGACTGATCCAACTCGGAGATTCGCTCGGAGATTCGCTCGCTCGGAGACCTCAGTCAGAAAGGGCGAGGAGGTTGAGAAGAGCGAAAATGGTACGAGATGTCTCAGGGTATCCCTTTGCACTGCATGTTTCATTGTAGCGGAGGAATCACGTCACAACATGCACATACAAATCTGCAAATTGAAAGAAAAGGTTATTTAACTTAGGTTGCAGTTGTGACTATTCGCATTTTAGTTGTTTCAAGTTGATCAACAACACTCAAAATGCGCGTGGTGCTTATTTGCAGATCCCAGTGGTTATGAGCGCGCTGTGGTAAACAGTGTTAACGTTTAAGCACCAAGAAAATGGAAAACTGAGTTTTCCTTCTGAGTTTTCCTTCCCCTTCCTGGCTGCATCCACTAACAAACAGTTTGTCTTAGAGGAAGCAGCCACATATCGAGACAGCTGTCACGAGCCTTGTGAGTCATTTCGAGAGAAGCATTAAATGCTGCGGGACACACATGCTAGCTACCTACCCGTATTTAGTCGATAACCTTGTCGCTGATGTCGTGAAACCGTGTTTAGAAAGCAAATGGCGAAACAAAGCTTCATCTGTCGTGTGCTTCGCAACGAACCAGTCAGCCAATCCTTCCGACAACTGATGTTGAGAAGCGTTAGCTGTCCTGTTTGGTGGATTTTCCGCTGCTGCGAGCGTTTGTCGGCCACAGTTTGCTCTGTCACAAGGAGTCGATTCCTCGGGGTGCATTGATGAAGTTGTTTGTTTTTTCCTACAGATGTAAGAGCAATGAGCCACAGATCTAGTGACTAGCACAAAAGAAACTTTGTTACCTTGTGAAAATTTATCCCGTATCCTTAAACTGCTTTGCTTTTAGAATTACACTACGCAACTATTTTGAAAAAAAAATTGCCGAGGCTGATATCAGAATTTTTATGCGTAGAAGATGCTTTCAAAACTTTCAATTTTCTTGGAGAGTTTTGACCCGCATTAATAAAATTTTTGGTACAACTGCCATTCACTCATAAAGCGTCAAGCAGAAAGAAAAGACATTCAGTTTCTTAAAAAATATTCTTCATCCCTTACGTATCTCCGTCCATGTCTTGGGCAAATAAGTCAAGCATTGGTGTAGTTTGCGCCACCGCCCGCACACAAGGACCTATTTATCCGCCGGCAACTGCTATTGTGACAGCTTCGTCAGGGTTGAATGCATGCAAACGCGTACGATTCCTTTTAGAAATTGCCTGGCAAGTTAAACTTTGAGTAGGATTACAACTAAACTAAAGATTTAAAGTTGCAATCCAAAACCACTGTTAACTGGAAGGGAGGCGGTGTCTTTTTCTGGTCTTTCCTTGTCCAATTAATCAACTACTGCCATTAATATTGAAGTTTCCGTTTGTCAGTTCAACTATCGCGCAAACCCCACTCAGCATACAGCAGTGAAACGGAATAAAATTTTTCGAAACGTTTCATACTTCAGCAACGTGTGGTGAACCGAAAGAAAAACCAAAGAATTCCAAAACAAAGTTTCGTATGTATTTTTACAAGTTAGAGCGTCAGGGTTTGAATGCATGCAAACGCGTACGATTCCTTTTGGAAATTGCCTGGCAAGTTAAATAATCCTTAACCCCCTTCGCACGAAATTAGGACTTGCTGAACGAAAGCTTTTTCAAAAACTGTGAATCTGGTATCAAAAATCGTCGATTATCGTATTCCGGGTAGTCTCGCTTGAAAACAAGGATGGTAACTTACAGCGCATCTCAGTAATACGTTCTCAGCCAAAATTATTTTATGATGTAACAGCCGATGTAAGCAAATCTTTTGTCCACGTTTTCATTGTATAGATAAGGTATTCTGAAGAACTGTATAAAGGCAATTGCTGATTTATGCTGAAGCTGGCCTAATTAATAAAATAATTGTAGATACCGATTTCTTTCAGCGTCAGTGAAAAACTAAACTTGGGGTCTTCATGGGATCAATGTGAATTCTAAGTTAAAGAGGAAATTTGGAAACTTATGCCTAGAACTTTCAATTTGAGCCACACGAATTAAAATTTTGGTACAACTGGCATTCACTTATGAAGTGTCAAGCATGCAGAAAGAAAAGACAACAAAAAGATTCAGTTTCTTTAAAATATACTTTAGTCCTTACGTATCTCCGTCCCCGTCCTGGGCAAATAAGTCAGGCATTGGTGTAGTTCGCTACCGTCCGCACACAGGGACCTATTTGTCCGCCGGTAACTGCTATTGTGACAGCTTCGCGTGATTGTCGCTCAAGTGATTCTCCTTTCTTCCAGCATTTCAGGTTTCAACCAACAATGTTTCATATCGTAAGCTGTATGGTCTTGTTGCTGAAATGGAAAGACATGTTTTTACCTTTTAATGAACAACAAAGAATTCAAACGAGGATATGATCATGCAAATCTTATGATCTTCTTGCCCAATCAGAAAGCCGTGAAAAGGGGCTTCCCCCAAGGCTCACTTGAATAACCGCCAATAATGTGAGTGCGTTACCCGTGGCGCGTTTTCACGCCTGTCTAACGACAACATGTCTTCTTTACCGCATCTTTAAATAATATATATATATATATATATAGTCTATAAAAATGAGCTATATATATATATATATATATATATATCTAGTCTATAAAAATGAGCTATATATATATATATATATATCTAGTCTATAAAAATGAGCTAGTGATGTTTTACTTAAGGCTAGTCATGTTTTGCAAAGCCTAAGAAAAGCTCAGAAAATGCCTATCACTATAGATAAAAACGTTCCGGTTTTATTGCTTACTTAGTGAAGATAAATTAAAAGAGTTGTTCTGTTTTTTGTTTGTTTGTTTGTTTGTTTGTCTGTTTGTTTGTTTGTTTGTTTGTTTTTTGGCCAAGAACTTTAATATTGGATTTAATCTCTCTTCATCATTCCTTCTCTCCCTGAAATTCTCTATCATCAGCGCAGGGATACAGCGAGGACGTGATGTTGCCTTGTTTTCTTAGTCTGATGTTCAAGTGTCGCCAGAAATGGCATGGTGGTCTTCAATGCTCCAAAGACCCTGAAGTACTCTGGCAGAGCCCGCTTGAGTACCAAGCTCGAAGACGCCATTCGGCACCCAAATCTGAGACCCCGCTCGTTAGAATTGTCCACATTATGCTCAATGTTTCACACTATTATGCTAATTCTTTATGCCCAACAAATGTCACTATTATGCCCAAATAGCATCACTATTATGCTCCATTATATTTAAAATAAAAATAAAAAAGTTCTGCTGTTCTTTTTCAGTTTGGGATTTTCCTTCTGGAACCGCTGGAAGCCATGCCTGGTCTTCAAATGTGGTATCTGGGCCGGTGTCCTATGGTTTTGGCAAAGTTTTGATAAAACACAAAGAGTCGAAGAAACTTTGCACTATTATTCCAGCATAATGCTCGATTCTTTTGCCTCACTATTATGCTCACAATTATGCCGGCATAATGTGGACAACCCTACCGCTCGGAGACCATGCTTGGAGATCTGGGGCCCGTTTCTCGAAACTCCCGATAACTTTCCGGGCCCGGTAAGTATTTTTTCGAGCTCATTTATTTGTCAGCTAATGGCAATTATTGACGCAAACTTAGCAATATGCTTCACGAAATTATAAATATTAAAATTAAGCTTTCAAAATTCATAAAAAATGTATAGCTATTTGAGAATATTTTGCACCTAAAATAGTTTTCGGGCCCGGAGAGTTATCGGGAGTTTCGAGAAACGGGCCCCCGGCTCGGACTGATCCAACTCGGAGATTCGCTCGGAGATTCGCTCGCTCGGAGACCTCAGTCAGAAAGGGCGAGGAGGTTGAGAAGAGCGAAAATGGTACGAGATGTCTCAGGGTATCCCTTTGCACTGCATGTTTTATTGTAGCGGAGGAATCACGTCACAACATGTACATACAAATCTGCAAATTGAAAGAAAAGGTTATTTAACTTAGGTTGCAGTTGTGACTATTCGCATTTTAGTTGTTTCAAGTTGATCAACAACACTCAAAATGCGCGCGGTGCTTATTTGCAGATCCCAGTGGTTATGAGCGCGCTGTGGCGGTAAAACAGTGTTAAAGTTTAAGTACCAAGAAAATGGAAAACTCAGTTTTCCTTCTAAGTTTTCCTTCCCCTTCCTGGCTGCATCCACTAACAAACAGTTTGTCTTAGAGGAAGCAGCCACAGATCGAGACAGCTGTCACGAGCTTTATGAGTCATTTCGAGAGAGGCATTAAATCCCGCGGGACACACATGCTAGCTGCCTACCCATATTTAGTCGATAACCTTGTCGCTGATGTCGTGAAACCGTGTTTAGAAAGCAAATGGCGAAACAAAGCTTCATCTGTCGTGTGCTTCGCAACGAACCAGTCAGCCAATCCTTCCGACAACTGATGTTGAGAAGCGCTAGCTGTCCTCTTTGGTGAATTCCCCGCTGCTGCGAGCGTTTGCCGGCCACAGTTTGCTCTTTCACAAGGAGTCGATTCCTCGGGGTGCATTGATGGAGTTGTTTGTTTTTTCCTACAGATGTAAGAGCGATGAGCCACAGATCTAGTGACTAGCAGAAAAGAAACTTTGTTACCTCGTGAAAATTTATCCCGTATCCTTAAACTGCTCTGCTTTTAGCATTACACTAGGCAACTATTTTGAACAAAAATTGCCGAGGCTGATATCAGAAATTTTATACGTAGAAGATGCTTTCAAAAGTTTCAGTTTTCTTGGAGAGTTTTGACCCGCATAATGCCCGCATTAATAAAATTTTTGGTACAACTGGCATTCACTCATAAAGCGTCAAGCAGAAAGAAAAGACGACAAAAACATTCAGTTTCTTAAAAAAATATCTTTCAGCCCTTACGTATCTTCGTCCTCGTCCTGGGCAAATAAGTCAGGCATTGGTGTAGTTTCCGCTACCGTCTGCACACAGGGACCTATTTGTCCGCCAGTAACTTCTATTGTGACAGCTTCGCGTGATTGTGGCTCAAGTGATTCTCTGATATGTACTAAGATGACGATGCTATATATAGCTAGCGAAGTTGCTGCGCTTACGACCTCTTCTGGAATTTACATCGTGTTCTGTAGCACTTTTCTTTTGATTTTCAGAGGTTCGGCGTTCAGATGAACAAAATACCATTATTTGCAGTTTTGGCCTTGACTGCGATCACCAATCAACCAAAATCAACCTTTAAACGTTATGTCCCAGCCGCACCGATTTTCCTCTCAGACAGCAACGCTAGAATCTTCACTACACCAGAGACATATGGATATCTACTTTGTTCATAAACAAGTTTTGAATTTTAATATTTTAGCATGGCATTGTCATTACCACGGTGTTTGAAGTTACAAAATAAGACCAAATTTACGACTGGACAGAAATTATCTGCACGCCAGTGAAAAGGTAAATAAGAAAAATAAATATTAACCTGTATGCAGCCTTCATTTATTCATAACCATTCTAACAAGGAACAAACTAATGTCAATATAAACTGTTCAGAAAAGACAACTGTCCAACATTGTTACTCCAAAGTCACACAACAAATTTTTGCGTCACTCACGAAAATGAACCTTTATCGACATTAACTTGGTTTGAGGATACTTTAGTCTGGCCAGAGGCTACAGATTTCTCCTAATTCGAAGCTTTTTGGCCAAACACACTGTGTGCAAAAATAATCGCTTGTCAACACTTCTAGTATCTGCCACCCCTCCCTACTTATTTTTGTTCTAGGCCCAGTTCCCTGTCAAATTTAGATTCAAAATGGCACCGATGGCGCCTGCGAATGTCTTGAGATATATGTCACGTTTGGAATCAAAATAATTGGTAAGAATATCAGATAACTACGTTACTTAAAAGTTCAGAAAGTCCTTCATATGGAGAAGTTGCCGCTTTAGAAACAGAACTTTATTGAAAACGGTTTAGAAACCTGCAAGCTTTTAACCTACCTTAACCTACCTCCAAAGAAATGTTGATTTGATGGATTTATTTGAATATAAATTGATTTATTTGACAGTAGAATGCAGGAAAACAATGCTTAAGAAACAAAGGGAAAATTGCGAGCTTTTCAGAGCGAGATAGACCAACGGTAGGATTGCAGAAATCAGGCAGCTGAAGACACAGAATTTGCAAAACAGTAAACACAAAAACTCGAAACATGAACAGGGCAAAAGAATACCCTACTGTACAATAAAGAATACAATACCTTAATTGTTTTGCAAATTCTGTGTCTTCCACCCAAAGTAAGACCCAGAATACCCTGCAGTTCATTAGCATCTCATTGAGTAACAATGGTGCCTACTTTTTTTTACCTCACGTCCTATGGAAGTTGCAGGGTATTCTGCAATCACTCCAAACCAACCTCCCCCAACCCCCCCCCTCCCCCTCAAAAAATCTAGGGAAACTTAAAATGCAACTTAAACCCTTTACTTCTAGTTCTTGTGTGGCATATTTCAATAGCAAAATATGTTTTTATGTTTCCTTGCAGAATATTTGGGCTTTCGTCTGCAGTATTAAGATCAAGATGTCTCGCTAAAGGAAAGTGCCATAGAGAACTGGTTTAAACAACAAATGGAGATAGATACAAATTCTCCTGACTTGCCATCTGATGCCATCAACATAATTGTTGAATTCACTGATCCAGTATCCAGTGAAGAAGTAATAGAAAATGGGGAAACCATAGGAGACAGCAGTGACAAAACTGTTCATGTTGTCCATATTTCACCCGCGTTACTTAACCCAGCTGTTTCATCTCAAACATTGTCCAAAAATGGTGTGAATTCCACAGAAAATACAGCTGTTGAAGTCCAGGAGACTTCAAACAGTGATGTTGTGGAAAAACTCAAAAAGTGTTTGACAGGGAAAAAGACATCAAAGCCAGCGAACTCCAATTTGTTACCAACCTTGTTGCCAAAGACAACTATTTCTTATCCTCTAAAGCCTTTGGTTAATCTACAACAGCCATCGATAAGTCTGTGCATCAAAAGAGGTAAAGTTACATGTACTCAGATACCTCAGTCGGCTCAGTATGATGCAGGGCTTGAGAAGAATTCAAATGCCCCAATAACGAGGCAAGCAGAAACAACAGCAAATCCACCAAGAGGAACTCAGATCACAAATGCCACAAAACTGGCTCTTAAAAACTTTTTGAAAAAGAAATCTGCCAGAAGTGTTAATAGCAGAAGTGGTGAAACTGGCAAAAGTGCTGCAGATTCTGGAATGCAAACTATTTCACCTGCTGAAGAAGCTGGAAATTTATCAAAGAAAGTTGGAACGTGTTCGGGTCAGGTGAGTGATACAGATAAGGAGAGGAATCTGTCAGATGTTCCCGCAGCAACTGAGAGGGAAAAATCCTGCACTACAGTTCCCATTTCTGAATCACGTTCTCCAAATCCAATGCTATCCAGCCAGGATCCCAATGTGTTGCCCAATGAAGTGACCTCAGCTGTTGTTCAAGATGTAGAATCCAACTCACCTTTGCCTAAACAGTCAGATGTTATACAGCATGAAGGTGAACATAATCAACAAATGGAGCAAGGGTGCAAAGATGGCTCTGCCTCAACAAAAGGTAAAAAGACTGCTGTAATTAGAGGATGGTATTGTTACTGTAGAAGTGTTAAAGTTGGCACCTTTCAGCCCCATCAAAATGTGCCGGCAGCTGGCAATTTTGCCGCCTACATTCATTGATTTTATGCCTAGTTCACACTGGAGTTCACTAATGCTTACCTCTTATTAACTGAGCAGGAGGTCTGTATGGGAGAATCTTGACCGAGGTCGTGAGTACAGACCGAACGCAGTGAGGTCTGTACACACGACCGAGGTCAAGCTTCTCCCATACAGACCGACTAAGCTCGGTTAATAAGATGTTTATTATATGACCAAACAAGAAAACTTTAATTTGCTTAATGTAAATGGTTCGTACTAGCTGACATTTTGCTTGCAAAAGTTGATGAGTTGAACTTAAATCTGCCAAAGTTTGGTCGTCCTCTACCTTTTTTCTCGTCAGGCTTGTTGGCGCTTCATTTTAGTAAATTTAGAAGGAAATAGTCAGTATTTTTGTAGTTTAGTTTGCACCTTTGTCACCGCAAAATGTAACCGGTCTAGATGCCGGTCTAGATGGGAAAATCTAGACCGCGGTAAATATCGATTTCAGCCAATCAAATTTGTGAATTCGGTAGTTCCCAGTCCTTGTGAGACACGGCCATATAATAATGACTAATAATAAATGCACTCTTAGCTCTTACTGCCTACTGCCTCTGTTATCCTGCCAACTACTACAAACCATTTTGACAGGGCTGACCTTTCTAGTAACCCCCTATAGCACCAAGTGCTGTTCAGGTGACTAACACATCATTCATTGGGTGGGAATGTTTGTGGTTCAATTTGAGTCTTGGTCTCTTCCTCTGTGTTGTTTCCTTAGACTAGAATCTAAACTCCACATCTTCTCTCTTCCAATACAATAAACTTTATTAGGTTCCCTGGAGGGGATCTTCATACCTAATGTGCAAAATATATAAATATCAAAATACCAAATGTTGCTATTACATGAAGTAGGCTAACTACACTTAAATTTGAAAAAATAGATAAGTACAGTTATTACTAAACACGTCGGCATCAGTTAGTTGCTTAGCCATCTACAAACATACTGATTTCTTAACCTATGTTTAAAGTTGTTGATTGCAGGAGAACTACGGGTCTCTGCAAGCAGCAAGCAGGCTTACTGGGTACTCGGGAACAACTGGGGAAACTTAACAAAATGCCAGGGTTTATTCTAGAGCCCGGCTTTACGGGACTTCCGCAAGTTGAAAAAAAATGCTGCAAAACATTTACTTTGGTACATCAAATAATGAGCAGAAAATTGTGCCCAAAGATAAGTACTAATTTTCAGAAATAATGTGTTAGAAAATGTCACTGATGATAAGACTAATGTGATCACCGCTCTATAATTTGAAATTTATAGATTCTTACTGTTTTGATTGCCTTTCCCTTCTCCATATTCCACACTTTCTTAAGTTGCTTTTGAGTTATTCTTTTTTCTTCCATTGCAAGCAATGAGAGCCATTAATTTACGAGACAAACATCCGGGAGTCTGCAGTTACTCGAGTCTAAGCATTCTCAGTCGCTTCTTTCTTGGACTCCCTTTCTTGAAAAAGGGCCCCCTAAAATTACAGAAGGGGGCCCACCGGGCCCTCATTGGCCTATTTCCAGAATAAACCCTGCAAAATACTAGGGAGTTTCCCCCCCACCCCCCCCCCCCCCCCCGCGGTAATCTTAGGTTGTTTAACATTTGCTTTAAGAAAGCAAATGGAACACAATTTTCTGCTTGGATACTCTAATTGGGAATTCTGGACTACCTGTTGAGACGTTCTGTTCATATTGGAATTTTTCAGTTGGGTAAACAAAAATAGCCTTACCATTTACAGTCCAATGGAAATTTCCAGATTTTTTTGTGAATGGTTTTAAGGAACTAATGCATTAAGAAAAAGTCATTTGGCCTCTCAACTTCTTACAATAAAGAGCAGGGCAGCCTCACAGAACGAGGCTCCATGTACAAGTTCCCTTCCTTCCACCCTCTAAATGTGTGTAAGGATGCCAGATGGTACCACCAGGGACTATGTTCCCTTTTCTAAGTGTGACAGAGTCTAGGAGACAAGGCCAGTGTCTAAATGTCATCATGCGTCATGTGATCATTGGAACTGAGACAGGATCTTGGTGGTTCAGCTAGGGTTTTAAGGTTGTATAGAATAGGTGATGTGTTTTTATTTTTATAGAACTGTGTACCGACTTGGTAAAAACCAGCACTACTGATGTGAGTAAAGAAGCAAGTTCCCCTCTTGTTCAAGAAGTTGATGTTGTTGTGTTGCCTTCACTTTTGGAACCAGATAACTCAGAGCAAAATAAAGAAAGATCTCAGGGAACGCCATGTAAAGGAAAATCAGGTATCACTAGTTACTGGAAACAGGGTGGCCAGTCATTCAAAAAATCGGCTAACTTCAGGCAGCCTAAAGGATTACAAGCATTTCAATTAATTTCCTCCAAAGGTGGATGCCCTTGGAATGCCTAGATATCTGTCTGGCTAAATGATAATGGGTACGCTCATCTGCCATTAGTGTGCCCGAGATGAGAGTCCTAAACTCTGCTGAGTTTGTTGCTGGACCTTTTTCTCTTGCTTGGACGCCTTTTCTCCAGGTTTTCTTGGTTTTCCTGCCTTTCAAAAACTGACATTTCCAACTTGTAATGATATTAGATCACCATGCCTAACTCATATTACGATTTGAATATAATGGGCCTACAGTGAAAACCAGTTGCAGCTGATGTGGCTCACCTATCAACATGTCAGTGAGTTTATGGTTCATTTAATATCTATTTCATAGTTCGTTCGTTCGTTCGTTCATATAAACATTTATTTGTTCATTTCTTTATTAATTCATTTCTTTATTTCCTTCATTCTTTTAGTCATTATTTATTTATTTTCATTTATTTTTGCCATTTTCATCTGAAAAGAAGGAAGATTTTAGAGTTGTGCATGAATACAGTCAACTCTTGCTACAACGGACACCATCGGGACCAAGATTTAGTGTCCGTTATAGAGAGAGTCCGTAATAGCGCGAGTTGTTTTCAGTAATTCTTCTTCGCTGGGACTTCAGCTTCTGTCCATAATAACGGAGTGTCCGCAATAGCGAGGTGTCCACAAGGCGAGAGTTGACTGTACTGGGTAGAATCTAACCAGGCATGTATTTTGGCATGAAATAGGGTTATGGCTTCAAACTCTGGGCAGCATATCTCTGTCCAAAAATTTGATGCCTTCCTCCCCTCCTCGTTTGGATGGCCTGTGTGTAAGAAATTATTTGGAATGAAAAGCTAGGTAGGTTAGGTAGATAAGCTAGGTTGATAGATTGAAAGGGGAAGGGGGTGTACTCTGTAAAGAACTTGGCGATTGGGTTGCTGATAATTTTTTTAGTCTATAACTATCTGTGTATTTGCAGGAGCCAAGAAAAATAAAGCAAAGAAATCTCTTGAGTGTGTGGAATGTGGAAGAGTTTTGACTTCAAAAAGAGCGTACAAAGCACATATGAACATCCATTACGACATAAGACCCTATAAATGCACTGAGTGTGGAAAATCATTCCGCCAACGAGGTCATCTTGAGAAGCACAAGTTACTTCACACTGGTAAGAAGCCATATGTCTGTCAGTACTGTGGGCGCGGATTCAGATGCAGATACCAGCATCGAGACCACGAGCGAATTCACACGGGAGAGAAACCTTGCAAGTGCAATCTTTGTGGCAAGATGTTCCGTTGTCTAAATACAGTCTCAGTCCATCAGTGGAGTGTGCACAAAGTGGGTCGTCCGAGATCACGCGTTGGCATTAGAAATGGAGAAAAGAAGGCTGTTCATACATGTGAAGTATGCGGTAAGACTTTCACATGGTCAAGTGCTCTTTCAGCACATAAGAAAACTCATACTAATTTGTGGCCGTACAAGTGTAACAAATGCCCAAAGGTTTTCAAGCATTCTAGTAATCTGTGGAATCACAAGCGAACACATAACACGGAGAAGCCATTTGAATGCGATCTTTGTGGACAGCATTTAAAACGACGCGGAAATCTCAAAAGGCACATTCTGACACAGCATGATGCAGAGGAGGCTGAGGAATGCCTTAGAACCAGTAAGCAGTTTGAAGCTTCTCGTGCCAAGAAAGCAAAGCAAAGTTATTAACTATTCCTTAATTAACCTTCTACTATTTCTGTTCAATAAAAATAATTAGAATCATTATTTTGTATGAACTGTTGAGTCCCAATAATTCTCTAACCATCCAAAAAACACTATTCTGTTTGAGAAATATAAAAGATTGTTACCACTACCACTCTGGCTACGTTACGTTGACGATACCTTTACAGCCGTACACAAAGACGAAATCGACGATTTTCACGAACACCTCAACGGACAAACGCCGACATACAGTTTACTAAGGAGATCGAGGAAAATGGTAAAATACCTTTTCTAGACTGCTTAGTTACCCGCGACAATAACGAACTACGGACGACAATTTACAGAAAACTGACACATACCGACAGACTACTCGACCAATCATCTTACAACCCAACTTCTCACAAAGCTACGACTATACGGACCCTGACAAGACGCGCGCAACTAGTTTGTGACTCACCTGACAGCTTAACGGACGAAAACAAGTACTTAGACAACGTTTTCAACAAGAACAATTACAACCGGGACTTTATTAGACACAACACTTACAGAAACTCCGAACCAAACGCTACGAACACTAACGCGACACCTGTCACTACTGCAACCATACCTTACATCAAAGGGACTTCTGAAACTATCGCACGAATCCTACAACCCTACAACATCTGCGTTGCTCACAAACCTATCACTACTTTACGACAGCTACTGACGAACGTTAAAGACAAAGACGAACCGAGCGACAGACGGGGAGCAGTTTATAAAATCAAATGCTGCGACTGCCAGGCCACACATTGGTGAGACCGGCAGAAATCTGAACGTCCGACTGACTGAACACAAACGAGCGACTAGAAATGGTGATATTAACAATCACATTGCTGAGCACCATTTAAAAACAAACCACAGAATCGACTGGGACTCTGCTGAATGCGTTACCTACAGTACGGACTACTATCAACGATTCACTCTGGAAAGCTGGTTTACTAACTTAGAACAAACACCACTGAACCGTTGCCAACAGCTACCTGCACCTTACAAACGACTGATTGCCGACAATAACAAGACAGACAAACAATAGACAAACCGACTTATTTGACTAACAATAGACCAACGGACATTTGACTAACAAAAGAAGACCGATCGAAACGCACCAATCACTTTAACAGTCTTCACAGCCAATAACATCACGGATTAACTGACAGACGACCAATAACGTAACATCACGAGATCGTCGACCAATCAGGACAACGACAAGAGACTTATAACATCTACTGACGATTCACAGTTCACTTGACTCTGATGATGACTTCCGCTCAGGTTGTCGAAACGTCAGTCAATGTCACTTCAAACAGTCCTTCTCAGGACTACACTCACCTGGACGATCACAATTTACCGATTTAAGTTCTCTATTGCTAATAACAGTGGCATTGTATAAAAACTTCCGCAGATGCCGGTTATTGAAATTGAGAATCGTTCTTTAAATTCTTTAAACACATGACCCAAATAAGGAAATAATTTATGAGAATCATTTGAGCTGTTTATGTTTCGCAAACTTTTAATGAAAGTGTTTAATGCATCTGTTGTTTTAGTGCATCTGTTGTTCCTGCGCAAAAAAGGGGCAATTCCAGTGGCATATCACTGCTGATTAGTGCCATACATACTTACCAGTTATTACATTTAGGTTATCCGCATTGAATGGCAATCAGTCATCATAACGTAAATAAAGCCCAAGCTAAGATCCTCGCCTGTGATCCACTGTACATGGTTTGTACCCCAGTTATCTGTCCGGTACTTGTCTGGGTTTAATAGAATATTGCTGAAAGAAAGACTGTCGTCAGGTAAATGGTTTGAACACACGAATCTCAGTAGTTTGTAGCGGCGCTAGTCTAGGAACAGGCACTGCGGTGGGGAAAATAACGCAAAAAAAAAAAAAAAAAATGGCGAGTGAAGCGAGCCGATCGTTTTCTTCGCTCGCCGATTTTTTCCTTCGGTGTTTCCCCATCGCGGAGAGGAGCCTGTTTACAGGCTAAGCGTGGTCTGATAAGAAAGAATGTTAACTAAATGGGTTGAACCCACGCGTTTCAGCAGTCTGTCGAGTTGTTGCCAGGTGAGAGCTACAACCTTAGCCAATTTTGTTGGGAAGGTTGTCACATTTTACCATGCTTTTGTTTTCCTCCCCTCCCCCCTTTTCAATGTTGGATTTCAATGGACTTTTCTTCTGCAGTATTGTCTGGCAAACATTCAACATTGAAACGGGGGGTGGGGGGACTGGCAAATAGAGACAGAGACTAAGTTATGACGGCATATTTAGACAAGATGAATAAAACCTTACTAAAATTCTGTTCATGGTCAAACCTTCCCAACAACTTGTGACGAACGTTGTAGCATGCAATTGGCGATCGCTCGCGCTCCCTTACCTTATTTTCAAAAGTAACATTCCTCTTATTTTGTTTTCTCCCTAATGGCCTTTGACGTAGCAATTGAAATTCGCTTTTTTCCATGTTAGCTCATGCCGAGGGGTTTATACTGGTCATTGCATAAAAGACTTTGGGTGAGATTATGTGGCCCCTCCACGCTAAATTTCACCAAAATATACAAGGTCCCTAACGTACCCTAAGAGTTTAATCAACCATTTTCCGAACTGTTCCTCACCAAACTGGGAATAAAACTAACAGCATTTCGGCAAAGTAGGCAAAATCAACATGAATGAAATGACCCATAGACTATTACTGGTTAAATACTTAACAACGATCTTTTTCAGCACTACCCTAACATGGAAAGGCACAGAAGAAACAGTACTGAACGAGACTCGTAGGTTCAAAAAGTTAACTTAACAAGTCTTTCTAAGGATTAGCTCTAACCCAGACAAGCGCAACACGGACTATATAGTGGGTTAAAACCATTTACTTGCACTCTTTTTAAGGTCTGCTATATCCAAGACAGGCACACGACAGACTACTAAGACGTGTCAGTCCAAACCATTTACTTTTTACAACACTCTTTTTGAGGACTACAACGTTCGTCACAAGTTGTTGGGAAGGAATATGCCGTCATAACTTAGTCTCTGTCTCTATTCGCCGGTCCCCCCACCCCCCGTTTCAATGTTGAATGTTTGCCAGACAATACTGCCGAAGAAAAGTCCATTGAAATCCAACATTGAAAAGGGGGGAGGGGAGGAAAACAAAAGCATGGCAAAATGTGACAACCTTCCCAACAAAATTGGCTAAGGTTGTATGTAAAGGACCGAACGTCTTTTCCTCATTATATCATCCGAAGTATACACGGTACAGTGTTCATCTCACGTGTGGCAAACGTATTATTAATGTTCTTCCTACAGCTGGAATCTGGATCAGCAAACAGAGATTTTGCGAAATGCAAGAAATGTATGATGGTTAGGTGTTTGATAGCGTGACAAGAGACGTGTGTGACATTCCCAGACAAAATATCTGCTGGGAATTGTATTTAACATAGCCGTATAGATTCAGCGGCTGTCTTTCTTTTCTCGAAAACGAAAATGTTTACTGTCAACATCATCTGTTTGTCACTGTGGTTTGTGCACAGCAGTAAGTGTTAGGCGAAAACTTCCCTTCCAACATAGTGTCACGAGTATTAAACAGACTTTACTTCACAAATGTTCTTAGTTGACTTAGAAAAGTAACCTAACAAAACCTTTAAGAGCTTTTTAGACAAGGTTAATTGTTATACGAACGTGATAATATCAGGGAAGGAATAATGCCATCTCGCTTGAGTTATTACAGAAAAGGGTTGATTTTTTCTTAATGAAACATGTATTCACTGGAAGGAGATATACACGTGCCGAGAGCTGTGCACCTAAAGTGGGTTCAGATCGTTCGAGAATTTTAGTGACCTTGTTTCTTTCACGTTTGTATGATTCAAGATACCTACTTAATTACTTAGTGGGAAATTGGTTTTGCGACCACAAAAAACAACTGAATGGTGTTCATTGGAAAAATTACCTCCCGCAAAAAGAGCATCAGTGATATTTTTGCGACGACAACCAGTGACTCAGTATTCCTAAATTGCTGAAAAATGCAACATATCAACATCATCGGCTGATCGGATTTTTAAGGAGAGTTTCAGTTAAGAGAGAAGAAACCGGATTACTTCGTAGAAATTGGCCGCCCTAGAAAGTATCTCTTTGCGAGTTGCTTGTTTAATTTTTACATATTTCTTTCGCGTGACCTGTCAATCACACGAGGGCTATTTTGAGCGCTACAAACAATCAACTGCGACATTACTCCATAACAAATTGCCCTAAAATTTAAAAACAAGCTCTCTTTTAACTATAATTCCGATTGAAATGTGTTATTAAGATGTGAAATGCTCGATATATTTCACCGTCTTGTTCTTAAGTACTACTGTTAGCGACCATTCCAACAATACTCCGTAAAACATTGTATTTAAAAGCTACTTACCACAAAGGAATTTAATTTGTCGCAATTTTATGGAGTATTGTGAGATTTCACCTTTTCAAGACCTCTGAGTGTCCTTTATTCAATACGGCAGAATCCCTAGGCAAGTACGATTATAGAAAAGAGCTTACTTCAATTGCAGCTAACTTCAAACACCGTATTTTCAGCAAATATAAATGGAGTAATGTCCTTCCTTTGTGGAGTAATGATCATGATGGTTGATCTTGAAGATAACAAGCCCGCGTCAAAACATCACGGGCAATGTGACTGACCCCTCGCAAATTACTGTGGATGGATGTGATATACTTCTTGCGAATTGCTCAGCATGTTCAAAAATTAGTTGAGCAAATCGATGTCTACGAGGAGCCAAATGCAATTGTTTTGACGCCACAAATTAAAAAATATATATCCAACGGAAATTCTGCATGTCAGTGTTCGCGTGGCTTAACTTCACGCAATCCACTGCGTGAGGGGTCGTATGCGACCCCGCAATAAAAAAATTCGCAAAAATTGGCGTTACTTCCGTTTTCCTCCAAATTTGGAGTACAGGAAGTTGATAGATTTAGCCAATCACCCAGCGATTTTGGTCTAAGACACTTGAATGTATCCTACATGACGAATTTTTTAGAGTCACGCTCTGCGTTTTGAAAATGGCGTCCGCTCCGAAGAGATTTTGAGCAGAATTTATCGATCCAGGAGACATTCCCGGCACGATTTAGAATTCCTATGAGGAGCCCGAAGGTTTTTCAAGTGATAAAGAGAGTATTTTGGGCCGGCAGCTCGAAAATCAGAGCGAAGAATGAAGGTAAGCGATCAATAACCTTTCCAACACGAGGTTTCGCAATAGTGACGCAGTTGAAATTATGTTCTTGAAATGCGAAGATATGCTCTTCGGGTCGTCCTCCTGCTTCAGAATTCTTGCCTATTTCATGAAATATGTCTATAAATTCATATTTGAGAGTGAACAGCGCGATAATTTTGGAGGAAACCTTTTTTTGAGCGATTTTGGTCGAGCGAAGAGGGACGCGTAATTCGATCCCACGCTAAGAGGATTGTATGGTTGCTATGGAGAAATGCTAATAGGTCAAATCCTGGAATGGTCGAGATAAAAAATCATAACTAATTTCAGTTTTGTTCTTTTTCAGCCAAATTTTCAGGACGTTTTGCTGATATGATATGGAACATTGTTCTTTTTAACATCTAAATACAATTATATCATCATTTTGGAAGAATTTACTTTTTTCCTCAAATATATGAATAATTTATGCTGTTTTATGTTAAGTAAGATTTTTTTTCAGAAATAGTTTGTGTTTTTATGATGAGATATATTTTTTTCTGAGAAGCCCATTTTATCCCCTTTCAAATGAGATATTGTAGACCACATTGCTGTAAATACCTTTCGAGATATTAAATAAAACCTGAATCGTGGTCTGAATTTCGCCTTTTACATAGTCTGATATGAGTTAATGAAAACAATTGGCGTGTCAGCCGTTTCAAACACCGGAGTATCTGTTGTGAGCTCAATGTCACGCTTGGAAGAATTTTTCGGACCTGGTAAATGGACGATATCTCCTTTTCAGCAATTGGAGCATATCAGCCCACGCTATAATGGATGATCGCATGCGCTAACGAAACACAGCAGTGCCTTTTCTTCAGGAGCAGACTGTCTCTATTCCCTGATCTGACCGGGGAAACTGCAGTACAATGACTTCAAAAGATTTTAAAAACATCAAGATTAATAATATCAACAGCACCTCGTTAAGGCTTTCTTTTAACTGTTTCCAGCCTATCAATTTTACAAAACTGGGCCATTTTATATTAGGGGTATAGAATGGTAAAATCCGAGACTCGCCGAGACGCCGAGACCCATGTTTTAAAATGCGAGCCCGAGACTTCCGTCTGTTTGTAAAATCCGAGCCCGAGACTGGGTCCTCCGAAAATACGAGCCCGAGACGTGCTGAATCAAAAATCGGAGCTCGATAATCTGATAGAAAGCAATAAAAGCGGCTATCACGCACTTTCAGGCTTTCGGAACTCACAGAAGCTCGAACCTGGTGTTTTATTAGAGTTATTAACTTGTAGTAAAGCGAAGTACCCAACCGGTCGCAATTATTGGATAACGTACCACTACTTATTAGCCAGGCTAGTTACTAATAAACTAATGATTCGATTGTCTGGTCTGGTCTGTCTGGTCTGTTTCTTATAACTCCGGTGGGAAACATAAGGAAAGCTTAGGAAGTTTGGCGTTCTGCTTTTGTGGTCTTTTTGTGAAAGAGACGGTGAGCCTCGGTCCAAGGAACACGCGAGGGGGTTACAATGGAAGAAGAAAGCGGTGCAGAGTCAAAGCGGCGAAAGCGCAAATACGGCGAGTAAACCTATTGTAGTTTATTACTGCAGTGTAATTATAGCCACTAGCTTTTCTGGTTTTATTATTTAATTATTGATGGTTATTTTAGGTGTTGCAATATTGGTCACATCGTTTTTCTGTTTGTATATTGAAATGATCGATAAATTGGAAGGTTGGAAAGCTATGAACAAAACTAAGGTCAACTAAAGAGAATACCTGGTCTAACACTCGACAGGAAATTTGGCGACAAGCCACAGGAATAGCGAGGAATGTTACACATTGATGTTAGTTTAGCGTTTGTACTAAAAAAGTTCCAAGTTTACTCTGTTTGTAACCATCATGTACTCGAAGATTATGATTGCATGAGTCTTATAACTGAAATAATAAACGGCTAGCTATACAGTTATACCTTTATGACCTTTAAAAGCTTTATACTGTGCGGCTCAATGATCTGTGAAAAGAGCAACATGCACACGTGGAACTGTGCGAGTGAAGCTGTAAATAAATGACCTCTCCGGAAATGATCCTGCGCCGCAAATGATGCCATTGAAAATCAGGAATCACGTGGGGTTTTATCATTCAAAGAGAACAAAAATGAATAATTGTGTAATCATATGAAGTGTTTTAGAGGACCTACAACGCTGACAAAGTTCAGGATCTGAAATAGATGATTTGGCGTATTCTTGGGAGTATAGTAATTTTGGCACTAGCATATAAGGTAAGGTAAGGTAACTTTATTTAAACACGGTATTTCCTTCAGGTATATATTTACATTGAAGTATAGAAAAAACTAACTTCCTAACTAATCTGAAAACTAAGATAAAAGAAACTAAAATAATAAAGATGAAAAGAAAACACCTGCTTTTCAAGGAGGCCGTGTGTAAAAACAGAATATCGCTAATTAAATTATTTGTCAATCGAAATTTATGTCTCTTAATTTTCCCTTAAATATACTAGGGGATGTCAATTGCCGCACCTCCAGAGGCAAGCCGTTCCATAACACACTACCGCTGTAAGAAAGACTTCTTTTGTAAAATTCAGTACGGGGTTGCGGAACAGCAAGCTTGTATTCATTCTCTCTAAGGTTATAACTAGTTAAATCACAGCGACGAACAAAACGGGAAGTCAGATATTCTGGAGCAGTGTTATTTACAATGCTATGCATCGTTATTGCTCTACTAACTGCGCGCTGATGGACAAGTTTCGACCACTTTAAATTTTGAAATAATTCACTGGTACTGCAGTCATAATTAGAGAAAATCAGAACGCGAGCGGCGCGATTCTGCAATTTTTGCAATTTAGAAGATAGGTTCTTAGAACAGTTTCCCCATACTACATTACAGTAATCAAAGTGTGACTGTACCAGTGAATTATATACGTTAAGTAGAATCTCAAAAGGGAGAAAATACCTAATACGCTTAATCGCACTTATGCCAGAAGCAATCTTCTTAGAGATTTCGTTAATATGACACTCCCAAGAAAGATTTCCATCGATGTGAACACCTAAGGATTTTGAAGTCGAAACGTGTTTAATCGGAAACTTGTTAATTTCAATTATGGGATTCCTTTCTAGCGTTGACAGTCTTTGCCTAGACCCAATTAATAAAAATTCTGTCTTAGTCGTGTTTAGTGTAAGTTTGTTCGCTGCAAGCCATATACGAATTCTACGTACGTGAGGTTATAAGCTCTAGCCTACAAAGCAGGCGTTTATTTAAGACCTGTTATACAGGCTAATACGGTAATCTCTTAGAACTTACGTTAAGCTAAATATAAGCGGGAGGGGGTGGTATAAGGGGTGGCAAATATCATGCGAAACAAAATTGGCGGGAAAATGACTTACTAAACCTGAGGGAAAGGTGCATAACCTCAAAAAGTTAGACAGCAGTAAAGAATAATTTGACTATGTTCTATTTGGCCTAAAAAAATTATAGACGAGGATAGCACTGATGTAAGCACAGATGATGAAACTGTTAATAGGAAATCGAAACAAAAACGTCACGGAAAGAGCAGCGTGCAGAGGGTAAGTTTAATTGCGCGTGAATGAAGACGTAATCATTCTACCCGCATAGAAAGCTTTATTAATAAAAGAATAGGAATACTTTTTGCTGCTTTAAAATGGCACAGTGGAATCCACTAAAGAGCGTTGCTTTAGTGCCCGTATCATCCGTTCTTAACTAAGTAGAAGCTCAACTCTCGGTCAACACATCCAATTACTTGCTCTAAAGCATGTGTTCATTTTGAAACGTGCACAACTCGGCTCAATAGTCTCAATGTAATCTATTTTAAAAAAATGAAAACGGATAGAAAAATGAATACGTACTGTGTGAAGATAACCAGTGTGCATAAAGCCACTTAACTTTTTATATGAGCGTGTCACTTGAGTCAGAGAGAAGTGTGCGTATTAACCGGCAAATACTGTATTTCAAGTTAAGTCACTCAATATTTTGCACAAAAGCCTTACAAATTCTGTCTCAAAAGCGTGTATTAGAAAGAAATGAATTCGTTGGCTACAGGAAAGAGAAAAAGAAAGACCAAAAGAAATAGAAAAAAAAAAAGACAGTAAAACATGTCGGAGTCAGCGAGATTAGCGAGACGTCTCATGACGTCTCATGGCCTGCGTGGCCTGGTTAGGAAAGAGAAAATTGTACAGGAGGTAGCCATGAGAAGTGACATGTGATCTTATTTGGATGATGATTTTCACGTTGAAGCGATGAATTATATCATCATTGCTTGGCTCTGGTTTGCGACAAAGGAACTGCAAACACCGAAAAGTTTGCCTGGTTCCCACAAGGAAAACTGATAAAAGGCTGCACTCTTCCACTCCCTCACAGATTCCGGGAGTAAAACAATGAACATTTGCAACTTTTTACCCGTTCTAGTGACATAAGACTATTTAATTAAGAGGGATAACGCTCTGGTAATGAATTTGAAATACCTTCAACGCACATAACCTACGGTCAGCGTCGGTACTACAGCAAACGTATAAAGAAATAGGTCCTAACAGTAAAAAGATTCCCCAATCGCAACCAGGTAACGTGCTATATGTGGTCACACATTTATAAACAGTCGACTAGCTATACAGACTAAGCAGTCACCTTCGTGACTACATCTCGTGAGACAAACGATGTACAACCAAAGTGGAACAAAGTGTGTTATCTAAGGCTGTACAACAAAAGGGGGACTTGTGACTTACTAAGTACGTACTATGCCATCGTGCTTTCACATAAATGTTTCCATGACATGAAGCAGCCGTAGGTGCCTGTACTGTTACTAGAAGGATGGCAGTCGAGGCTATCCGTGATTAAATCTTTCTCTAAAAATTCGTTGGTACAAAATGTACACTTGGGTGGAGAGGCAACAAGGAGCATGGTTTCTTAGCTAAGGTCAAGAAGCAGCGCCAGGGGAGGGATAGGTGATCACCAATCAAAACTCAGTGGAAAAGGGCAGAGGTGGTGGAATTTACTAACAAAAGTGAGAACGGTATGTAACCATTTTTTTGGTCTTTAACAGCGTGAGATAGCTTGGTTTGTGCAAACGTCGGTAGAGCTCAAAGATTCAAAGCAGCTGAGCCCGGAGAAAATTGTTTGTGGATAAAAGTTCAGCTAAGTTTCCCAACTTGCGTGTAATTTATCTATTAGCAGTTATCTTGTATTTAAGTAGTAGATAAAATATGAGCGGGAGATCTGTATGGGCGTTTACAATGGCGAGCCGATAGGCGAGCCATTGTAAACGCCCATACAGATCGGACGCGAATATTTTATCCTACTTGTGAAATGAAAACAATAAATTGAATGCAAAGTATTGTTATGCGATTAGATAATTGGATTTGCATGCCAAAATGCTGTACGCCCCACAGGAGAGAGTGCATGAGACAATAATAGAACTATTAATAATTTTCAGTCACTGCCAAACCGTGAGTATGGCAACAGCTCGTTTTCGTCCTCCGAAAACTGAAGAGGAAGAAATTTCCTTACTGTCTGAAACGGTACCTAAAAATACCACGTACAATACAAAATGGGCGGTGAACGTTTTTACTGCCTGGCAGAATACGAGAATGAAGAAAAAAGCGCAGCTGGAAACAGTTGGACACAACGGACTTGAGTCAACTATTGTCGAGGACATGTCAGTCCCACTCGAGCACATGTCCGCAAACAGTTTAAACTTCTGACTCTGCAAATTCATTTGTGAAGTGGGGGTTTACCTCGGTGTAAGAACCTGACAAGATTTTCTTTGTTTGGTAGCTTTTGCTTTGCTGTACGGTATTGTTTAAAATGTTTTTGTTTCCTTTGTTTTACGTCATCCGTGAGTTTCACAGGTTCTTACACCGAGGTAAAGCCTGAAGTGGCGAAGCAAACCGGGGAACGCTACCCTCCTAAGACGCTGTACCTACTTGTTTGCGGCATTAATCGCCATTTGGGAAATGTACAGAGGGAAATGGCGTTTAATATACTGGAGAAAAGTGATAGGAGGTAAAACGACATTCTTTGAAGCAATATTTCATCACATTTTGTGTTTATTTGTATGTTCCGTTTTAAATGAAATTAAATTCTATGACGAAAATATGTCCATTGTGTTTTTCATTTTAATCAGTAGAGATGTGTATCAAAAGTTAATGAATACTAATTAGCTGAGCAGGAGTTTGTATCAAAAGTTAATTCTACTGTTTAATAATTCATCAACCCCAGCCTTTCCCTGCTACCTATTCAATCCCTCCCCGTGCTTTCAGACAGTTGATTACAGTTGTGTACATGTGATCTGAATACTGTGCTGGGATTGGTTTGCACCCTCGTGAATAATTAATGAATTTTACAATTGTACAAAAATACACGAAAGGAAATGTCAGTTGTTTGAAAGGCAGTATATGAATCGCTCAGTTAGAAGCATGTTTAGCTCGATGTTTAAAACAAATGGGACACACCAGTACTTAGCGCCGAACGTCTGAACGATTATGAGTAGTCTGCAACGTTGTCAGCAAAACCTTGAACTAAGTAAATCATGTGTAATAAAAAGGGCAATGTAGTTCTTCCTCATAGCTGATTTAGCTTAAATATGTACGGATGTTCTCATTCATTACGGGTTGGTTTTGTGTCGCTGCAAACAGAAATAGACTTAGCATTTGCTTTGCTTGCTCCTTGAACTGTGAACTCCGTGCTAATATAGCTTAATATCAAGTGCAATTTTCGAGATTCTGAGATCCAAATGATAAAAATTCGAGACTTCGAGACGGTTCAAGGTGTAGCGAGCCCGAGTTTCCGAGACTCTTATTTTGAATGCGGAGATTTCGAGACTCGGCTGATATTTTCCGAGACGCATCATTTTGGATAGACCATTCTATACCCCTTATATTACCTTAAACTACAACTGTACACATACTGTTGCTCTAATTCAGTTTCATGCGTGGCATATAGGCATTTGCCCTGGAACGACATCGTCGAGTTTAGTTTCCTCTTGACCGCACCCACATTTTTACAGACAACGTTCGTCACAAGTTGTTGGGAAGGTTTGACCATGAACAGAATTTTAGTAAGATTTTATTCATCTTGTCTAAATATGCCGTCATAACTTAGTCTCTGTCTCTATTCGCCGGTCCCCCCACCCCCCGTTTCAATGTTGAATGTTTGCCAGACAATACTGCCGAAGAAAATTCCATTGAAATCCAACATTGAAGAGGGGGGAGGGGAGGAAAACAAAAGCATGGTAAAAAGTGACAACCTTCCCAACAAAATTGGCTAAGGTTGTAGGTACAATTGAAGATAATGAAAAGCGACCTCTTTTTGTCGGAGTGGGCCTGAGGCGAACGGTACAGTATGTGTTTCCATACATAAAGTACCTACCGTAATCAATAGGAAGTATCCACGTCAAGAGGTTGTTTTGCATCGCTCGGCGATATCTGTAATTGCAGAAAAATTAGTTGATTCGCAATGCTGCCTGCTTAGTGGACTAAACTCACCACTTTCTGAGAAAAATGGACGCGGGTGGAGATCGTGAAGAGCAGCCTGCTGGCGAGACTCTGCAAAATAAGGCGCCAACTTTTCTTGTGGACTCCTGGTTGTTGGGTGAGTTAGCCCGTAGACACGACTTTTAACTTTTCGTCTGTTGCTTTGTTTTCAAGCCGCTTTGGGACTCTATGCTAAGTTCCTTAAAATTCGTAGCTGAAATTTTTTAACAGTGTCTTTTAAGTCTAGACATGTGACTTCAGCGCTTTAGCTAAGCGTGCCGCAATACAATTTCTTTTATTAATTGTTGGTTTTTTAAAAGCTTCAAGCCTAAGCTTATGTATTCTGCCGGTTTTATAATATAGAGGTTTGAAAATATTAAAAGCAACAGTAGTTTATTCCATGTATGTATATTTTATCTGAGGCAGTTAGCGAATGTTTTAAGTGGGCATGTATGATTTTCTATTTTCCAAAGCTTGATTTCAGAAATAAGAATGAACCATGAAAATTATTATCCGCAAGGCTGCTGCCTAAGGAAAATTGTCGGGAGCCCTTCGGGCTCCCAAAATCTAAACTTAGGAGCCCAACTCACAGTCCTAGGAGCCCAGAATTAGTTAATTATTTAGTTACACCGCATCATAAAAGAAAACCCTAGCCCCAGCCAATGCTGTCTCTGTCTCTCTCATTTTGTATCCTTGGCCAAATTGTTTTTGGACTACAAACATCTCTTTCTTGCTTCTGGTTTCATGAGCAGCATGGCACGTGTCTGTAGCTAACTGTGCAGCTAATTACAGGAAGTGTTATGCAAAAAAATGAAAGAAATAAATGACGAAATACATAATTACAATAAACAATACTAAACAGAAGTTGCAGACAAGAAAATGTCCAATTTAACTCAACACAGTTTTAATAAAATAGTAGGTTATGCAATTTAGTCGTCATTAGTGTTCATGATGTTTGATCTTGAACCTTATTGATGGCTCCTAACAGTACTAACAGTGAGACTAACAGTAGAGTATTTCACAACTTAGTCTTCATGAAATTTGCTAACAATGTTACAATCTTATTCATGCTATTTGTATACATATATGCAGATAAAACAACAACAGAACATCACTGCTTGCAATTAACCTTAGTCTGGATGGTTGAAATATCTGCAATAGAAAGCTGCATTGGCTTCTGGATAATTATCAAATGTATCCAAGTAAAAGTGTCTGCTTTAGTTTAAACTATAAAAATTTGTATGGGTACAGAAGTCTTATACTGCCTCCTGAATGATTTCTAATCATTGTGACTTTACCTTTTTGTCATTTAAGTTGTTGGGGAGTGTTTTTAACTCTTTGACAATGAAACTAGAGATAGGTCATGCAGTGGTATGCTTACATTTTCAGTTTGACTTCGATTTCCACACAACTATTTCACTTCGTGCCATACCTGACATCCAGACGCAAAAGTTTATGTTTTTACACACAAAAAAAACGTACTAGTATTTTTATAAAGTCAATTTTAGCGAGAAATTTCTGTATACAAACGATCAAATCACAAAAGCAAATTGCGCGGGAAATATCAAATTGAATTAATAATCTGTCACCCCAGTTTCATGATCTTTGAGCTCAAAATAACAACAACAACAACCATTTTATTTTGCCAAATTAAATGGAAAAAATTACACTATAAACTAAATTAAAATAGGCAACTAAATTAAAATAAACTAAAATAGGCAAAAAAACTACCCAGAATAGAAATAAACTAAACGAGCTGAGTAGTTACAAAAAAAATTAAATTGCTTTGACTAAGTTGTACATAAAAGGAGACAAAAGTAAAATAAGACAAGTAATAAGTAATTAAGTACAATGCCAATGTGACTTCATGGACCACAGGAGCAGTAGATGGTGTCTCTGGAAGTGGGACGGTTATTCTATAATCGAAATACTACACCTAGTTTAAAAAACGTTGTTAAATATACGATCAAATGAAGTAACGTAAGTCGCATTGCAAAAGGAAGATTTGTTGTTTTGTAAGGGTTTCAAATTGCTATCGAGACTGGAAGCTTAGATATGTTTTCGTATGGAGAAATCGAGAAAAACAACTTTATATATAATTTTTACCTGTTCCTGTTGCGAGAACTCCATCGCTACCATTGGGTTATACTCCGTTAAAGCCAAGGAAACCTTCGGTGATTTTCGCAGAAATTAGCGCTTGAACGCGTGCAGCAAAGTAAAAATTACACCAAGTTTGTAAGGTTTCTTTATTTGAATATAACGAGATCACAAAATGATGAATGATTCAGGGCGAACTTGTACATGAAATCAAATATCAAGGACGTTGAGGCGATGGCACACAAGTCATCTACCCGTTCTTCTCACAAAAAGAAAAAAAATATATATCAAATAGACATAACAGTCTTCCTTGCTGCCAGCGCGTTATCACTTGCGAATGCCTGGGGCAACAAAACAGCCCATGATTTTGATATTCCATATTTGGGAATCACATCTTGTACCCAGTCTCCAACTGCCAACAGGAGACAAACGATGGCTTCGCAAACCTTTGCAGTTTTAACACTTTTGTTACGGGTTGTTGAAGAATTCTACCATGTATGGCTTCGCACCAAATACATAAATAGTTCCATTGTTTGAAGCTCAGCTAATAGAACCAAATTTATCGGGACGTAGGGGCCATTGTCCCAAGATAATCTCAGGTTTATAGGAGCCCGTGCGGGCTCCTCGAACAGAAATTTGGTCGCCCGCACATACAACTTAGGCGCCCGTTAGGCAGCAGCCTTGATCCATATTTAATCAGATGTTAGATCTAAGAATAATATCTTTCTGCTGAATCAGTTAGCACCTGTGACACTGTAACTAAACAAGCTTAGCTTGCAATGGAGGCTTGAAACTTTCTTGTGTTAAACTGATGTCTAGCTACCAAATACACTAATGTACACTAATTTTATCAAACTCCCACTTTCTGAAACATTTTAATTTGATAGTGTTGTTTCCCTAATTTGTTTCAATTTTAAGGTCAACTTGTGACCGTCTTTGGTAAGCTACCTATGTAGCAATATTAATGAAAGATTAAAGCATTGTTGTATTGTTTAAACAGGAGTGGGTTTCTTGGAACGCTATGGTTGGTTTATCGTTCTTGGGATAATTATTTTGGTCTTTCTGTGGCATAAACTGAAGCCCTACTTGAGAGACCTGCACAACAGATGGGAGCGACAGAGAGAAATTGCCAACTTTGGTAAGTGACCTCATCTAGTCAAATCATGTCTAGTTTTCACGTGATTTTTACTTAGGGAGGTGTGGGGAGGGTGTTGGGAGCAGTCCAGAACAGTCCACATCAACTCTCATTGTCTTTTTACAGTGGGTAGCTACAAACAAATTCACTGTTATGATTTAGAGCTAACTTCTGATTTAGCAGAACTTGATGTTCCCCATGGAAATCATTACTCATGGCTATTTATCAGATCACCTTTCATGTACATACCTCGGTCCAAAGAAATATGCATTGTGTTGGAGTTTCAAGTCCATGAGGCACACAATCAACAAATGATTTCTCATGTGTGGCACACAAATCTGAGCTAATAGGCCTAAAAATTATATTATAGTGTGGGAATTAATGGTGAATGTAAATATCTATTACTGCTCCTTTTGTAAAAAGTCTTCAGTAACCAGACCAGATGTATTTTTCACCATAACATTCAGATCCAATAAAAGCTGCAAGTGAGCTTGATAGAATGGAAGATACAAGACGAAGATGGCAGGAGCAACATGATGCAAGGGCTGCTAAATTTATTGAGGACAAAATGCTGGTCAGTAATTCTAAACAGAACCACCAATGTGTGGTTCCAGATAATATCAATACTAGTGCCTTTTTTTTTTTGGTTCGAACCCCCTCCCCCATCCCTTCCAGAAATTCCAGTTGAGCTTTGTACTTTGCTTTAAAAATTTTGGCTTTTGAGACCCCTCATCCCCTCTAAATTTCCAATGACCATCCATTGGTTTGGTATGGATGTATTCTAGAACTGCGCAATATCACTTGATCTTAAATTTTTTCCTTACTTACAAACTTACATTTGAGCTAGTAGTAGCACACAAAAAGTCAATATTTGGGTGACTTTAAAATTTACTTGTCCCAGACATCCAAACCAGACTTGTGTCAGTCTTCACACTGTCTTGGAAAATGCCAGATTTGCCATTCCAATCCTCAATATTTGTTGACTGAATGATCAAACTAAAAGTTTTTTTCAAGTTTTCTCACAGAAATACACAATTTTTAGTAATAATTGTTTTTTTTTACAAATCCAGGCAGAAGAACAGAAGAGAAGAGAAAGAGTAGAAGATTGGGAAAGACATCAACAAGGAAAAGGATATCGCTCAAAAAGATTCAAATCTCCTGTAAATATACAGCTGCAGATATTTATTATACACAGTCCATGCTGCAGCATAAAATAGTACATGTGTAAAGGGCCATACTTAACACAGGCAAATTTTTATGCAATTTTCATGTGATATCAAAAAGCAATAAATTATTTTTGGTAATTTTATCCCTTTGTGAAAAGTACTCTGATGATTTTCAAGCAAATCCCCCAAGTGATAGGTGACGTATGTTTTTTGCTAACCTCTTATGGGCCCTTCTCCTCACACCACTGTACAATATTTCATTAATATCGATATAACCATGAAAACGGACTTGACATCACCACTAATATCCCATTAAAAATGGAATGTTAGTGTGAATGCCAGAGTGAATAGTAAGGGAATTATTTTATTTTGAACTTAGGATGAGTCAGCAGAAGCCAGTAGCTCTACAAAACCAAAGAAACCAGACAAACCTCTTAAAAAACCAGGTAGAGTATTCATGTTCACCCAGTCTGGGTTCTTAGCATAATTCTTGATCAGTGAATGTTGGTACTTAATAGATGTTGTTGAACCTGTTTAGTATGAGCAGTGATTGATATGATGATAATGTTAATAATCTTGAACCACCAACTTGATAATGCAAACAAAAGTTGGATATGCTTACAACAACAACAACAACAATAATAATAATAATAATAATAATAATAATAATAATAATAATAGTTAGTAATAAAATCTTAGTTTTGTCATTTATCAGTTTTGGCAAATAAATATTATTAATATTTTTTTTAAACTAATGTCTCTACAAACCAATAGTTGATTAACTTGATTTACAAAATCTGTGTGTAGGTCGGTTTTGTAAAAGTAGTTTTGTTGTTTCTTTTTTCACTTTTTTTACTGCAATGATGATATTTATAGAATGATTAGCGGTAATCGTGTTTAGGCAAATTTAGGTAAATATTTTCTATGTATTAGCTAGCATTATAGGCTACATTTGTACCCTACATGTTTGCTACTTTTAAAACGTTCTGAGCATCCAAGCATTTCAATACTGCTATATAATAGTTATTGTAATAATATTGTACCAATAAGGTCATAATTCATTTGATAAAAAGACATCTCAAAAGATACAGTTAATTTAAACTCAATTTAAAAACTGTCTAAAAAGTACTTACAAATGTAAAATTATTGTTACTGGTAATCAGCAAACAACTGACAACCAACCATAGATAAACCTTGTCCCTCCAAGTATGACTTTGGACAATGAGATTCATTAGACCAGTATTAGTTCTCACACCTTGTACTGACAACTGAAAGTGTTTGTTTTCACACCTCATGTAACTTAATTGGTATTCAAAATATGAGAGTTTTTGGAAAGAACAGTCAAAGAGTCGATATGTAGAGAGGTTGTTTTTCTTATGGCTTTTCCTTTTTTCAAACTCGCACTTCATACATATCGTTGAAACTGTTGGAAAACTCACAATGTTATAATATTTCATCACAGTTAATTGATAAATTATTCATTGATGTCTACAGATTACAGCCCATTGTCTGGAGGTGGAGGTGGATTCAGTTACAGGCCACCAAGAAGAGGTAAACAAATTAATCTTTGACCGATTAACATCCATATTCTCCTCACTATTCTTCTTATATTTCTTATGTTACTAGTTGGGAGTATTTAATTAAAAAGTCAAGACATTTGATCATTGGTGATCATTCCCTTTTATTCTCATGTCCTGTATGTTTGATCAAGTAGTAATACTGTAAGGAGAAATTAGATGCTTGTCACTATTGGGGCTTTAAGGGTCAAAAAGAATTGAAAAGCACACAACTCTGAACTTAAAAACCCAACTCACAATAAAAATTGCCAATCATTGGCAATTTTTATGGCTGTCAATCATCCTAAACCAACGGACCGCACAAAGCAGAAACTAACAAACTGGAACAAATCCTCCGACTGCAGCTAAAGGTTGATTTCCACTGTTGCATAAATTTTACGTGCGTACAGGCGTAAATTTAACTTGCTTTAAGAGCGTAAATAAAATTAGAGCCGATGTATGAACGGCTTACGTTAACGTAAAGATTTCAACTTTTTACGTTTACCTATTACTAAGCCGTTCATACATCCTCTCTAATTTTATTTACGCACGTAAAGCCAGTTAAATTTATGCCCGTATGCACGTAAAATTTACGCGACAGTGGAAATCAACCTTTACGGATGTGGCTCTTTGAATCTGTTAAATTAATTAAACTTCTTTGTTTTTAAGTCTTCCACTCTGATAATTAATGGCAGTAAAAAATGCAACCTCTGGTCAAGGTCCTTTAACCCTTTAAGCCCTGATATAAAAATGCATATTCTCAATACTGATCTCCATACATTTCTTATGAAACTAGTAAGGAGAATTTGTCTAAATATCAAGACATCCTATCCTCAGTGATCAGTTCCTTTATTCTTGTCACTTGCATATTCAAACAAGTAGTGATCATGTAGAGAGAAATTTCAATTTCATCAGGGCTTAGGGCTTAAAGGGTTAAGTTTATGTGATCACAGAAAGGCACATTATTCTGATGGTCTGCTTACAACTGAGTTATGTTTACTATTGTTTTATTATTTATTTATTTATTTATTTATTTGTTGATTTTTGCCATTTCAGGTGCTGGGGGAGGCGGATGAGGTTAAATTTACACACAATCACTGAACACCAACAATTCTATAGCTGTATGGTAACACCGCTCGATAAAGTATTGTAGATGAATTCATTCTACCTTAATTATGTAAGTAATAGAATGTAATAAATAATTTATTTGGAAAGTTTCAGCACACCTGAATTACTCTTGAAATCAGAATTCAAGGATTCAACTTCCAAGAAATTAGAATGCAGGTGATCTTCAGTTGTTTTTTTGGAAACTTGAAAATTTTACACAGGTTTACAAAATTTTTAATGCTAGAACTCACCAAAATAGCAGGCAAAAGGGTACAAACGGAATGGATCACAAGATCATGATGAGAAGACACTCATTAATTAATAAGAAGCTTGCTGTTCATTTTTAGCATTCAATAATAATAATAATAATAATAATAATAATACCAGTAATAATAATAAGCTATTATTGCTTTAACTCCATAATGCAAGCATAACAATGTGTTGTCCTGAGGTCAAAAAGGAAAGAGGGATCTTTAAAACTGGAAAATGAATTATGATCTCAAAGATTCAAAATGTTCAAATTAATAGTACCTTAATTAGTTTACTGTTTTTTAGCCTTTTTTCAAAGTGAGATACCTTGGTACACAGGTCTTCATGTGAAAGTGAATTCACATGCAAATGAACTGCATTATTGTTTGAAAGGTTCTGAACTATTCCTTGCTTTGATAAGTAGGCTTAAGGCAACTGGAAAATCCCTGTATTCTGAATAGCGATAATTATAAATTATTATAAATTTTCTTCTACCCCTTGAAATATTCAGAAGCTGTTGGTGTTTGGTGATATGTTGTGTGATGATATGGAACTTCTTTAATCTTATCTGTCTTCTGTGGTCCAGAAGACAGAGTTTATGATATTTGCCTTTAAAACACAATGCGTTGTGGAAAGGTAGATTGATGGTATATAACTTAGGAGAAGTTCCTTGCACCTCAAATAACATTTGTAAAATTTATACAATCTCAGAACCCTGATAACTTGTATTTATTGAGAATTTATAGATATTGAAAGTAAGTTTTTCAAATGTTGTCATTATACCTGTCAATAATTTCAAATCTATTGGTAGGTGTGTACTTTTGCATAAACCATTGTTGCATTTAACAGATTATAAAATAGATTTGTTGAATGTTCCCAAAGTAATGTAGTTTTCAAAAAATGGGGTCACTAGGTTTTTTGTGGTTTAAAATGATGCTGTCCTAAGTAAAATAAAGTAGTATATGCAAAGAATTGAAAACAGTGTTGCTAAGTTGTTTAAAGAAACAATTGAATAGCGTATTTGGGCTTTCCCTTTACGCACTATAACACATATCTGTAATATCTTCAGATAGTTAGTAAATCATGTTGTCCAAGAAAATTACCAGTAGTAAATAAACTTTTAAACGTCACGAGTCACAGTAACTTTGTAGGGTTGCCATGGTCAGGGAATTGTGAAGGTAAAACTTTTTTTTTTCCGAGATGAGGGCAAAGTAAAGGAAATTCTTAATTCTACTTCTCAAACTCATTGATAATTCATAAAGAGAAAACAAAGGAAATCACTACCGTGATGGTGGTGTGGATACCGGATCTTTTGCTTTGAATTTCTCCAAGAATTTCTCCAACTCGAAAGAGTGTTTCATCAGGTATCCAAACACCTCGAAGTCGGTCAAAAAAAACTCGGCTGCACCTCGTTTTTTCAACCCACTTCTCGGGGTTTGGATATCCTGATGAAACACTCTTTCTCGTGTTTGATATATTACATCAAAGTGAGTAAAAAAGTGAATGCTGATGAATAGCAACTGTGGACTTAATACAAATAACAAAATCCAAATGTAGCATATTGTAGACACACAATAAAGTAGGCAGAAACACAAAACAGTCCTGTTCAACTCAGTTGTATTTTATTTATTATAAGTCCTTCTCTGTACAAAATGTAAACTATTATCATTATAGGACATTCCTTTGAGGCTTTGGTAAAAGTAAAGAGAAATCACATAAATGTTACAAGATGACTAAAATATTTACGTCAATTTCTTTAACTAAGTTAGCTCTTAAGCCTCATTCAAGTTGAAAGTGATTTTTATAGCAGTATACTAACTTCTGTAAATCATATTTAATTTAATATCTTCTAGCATGACTGCTGTTTAACCTTATATAACATTTTTATATCGGTTGAAGGGCTCAAGGCAAGAATATAAAAAATTATGTCCTTGGTGACTTTTCATAATTTTTTGCTGAAAATCTTGCTTTTATAATATGCACTCAAAAATTGCATTGTTTGGCCTGTAAAGTTACTTAGGCCATTTTTGCCTGGAGCCTTTTAACTCTCCCACCCCTAAACCAGCTTCAATGAAATGTAATTGGTTTCAGGGGTAGTGGACAGAAGCCACCATGGCAAGGTGCTCTTTGTGCAGGGATCAGGCTTACGGCTAGTTCACATTAACTCTGGTTGCAACCTTGCACTCTTATTGCAGCTTTGTTTAATGTGACAGCAAAAGAAACATGTTTACTATCCCGCTAGAAGAGGTTTTTCATCTTGCCGCTCCTTTTTCGTAGTCTTTTTACGGCTGTCTTTACCGTTGTTGGTTTCTTTAAAAAAAAGAAGCAGCAAGATAAAGAACCTCTGCTAGCAGGGTACATGTTTACCCTCACCTTGTATGTACCAGCCCATGACTATGGATGTGTTTCAACACGTTTATAATACGCTTATCATTGCATAGCAATGGTACATTATAAACACAACAATTCTGTCTCTAGTTACAGAGACAGCATAAATTACAAACAGCTAAAAATACTAAATAAAAAATATTTTGACTATATGTTAAGTATATAAACACAACATCTCTTTTGTGTAAATCCTTGAAGTGGTTTATGATTATCGAGTGTTGAAAGTAATTTCTAAATGCACTGGTTTTGTTTTACTTTGCTTTGAAGGTAATTGGTTGAAAAAAACTGGTGTCGTGTTTTATGCAAGGTGGAATTAAAACCACAATCATGAACCTTTCCCAAACTTTTATGCAAGTTGTTGACATGCGTCACTACGTTGTTTCTAAAATTTGTTGCAATGAATGGGATATGTAGGTCAGCAGTATGTGTTCTAGTTGTTTCATTAAATCCTACCAAAGTACACAATGTACTTGAGATTAGACTCAAATTTGGGTTGGACTTATTTTCAGCATATGCTTGTAATTATTGACATATTTCCCTTTGTGAATTCTTCTATCACTTTTTACATGCAAATGCCACAACCGTATCTGTTTTCTGCAAAAAAATCCACCCTTAGTGAAATTCTGAAGCTGAAAATTAATCTACCCACAAGTATATGTGTATACGTATGTTATGACATTCAGGAAAATAAATATCAGCAGATTTTGTTTTACTTCACTCTTAACTTGTGAAGGGTTATGAATGTTATTCTGTTTTCTTGTATTTCCATAGTTTGGGAAATTTAAGCATAAGTTGTTTTCAATATAACATGCCTGCTGTCATCATAGTTGGGCAACATCACTTGTGAAGCTTGATTATGAGGGATCTGAAATTTAACCAACAATAACTTAATATATAATTTCATTCAAATTCTATTTGAACAGAAAATTCAAATTAAGTTGTCATTTAGGTAAGATTGGCTTTGGTTAACCCTTTTCTCTCCAATAAGACAAACAAAAGTCATTTAATTGCCGTATGTAACCTTTTAATGTGGATCAAATCCAAAAGTGTGACCATTCAAATGAAAGCTACTGAGCAGTACTTTCCTGTGGTGCTGTTTATTATGCTGTACAAGGTGGTTCTAACTTTTGAGTCTGTGGATGAAATCCTAAAGTGTCACCATTCAAATGAAAGCTACTAAGCAGTACTTTCTTGTGGTGCTGTTTATTATGCTGTACAAGGTGATTCTAACTTTTGCGTCTATGCATGAAATTCTTAAGTGTGACCATTCCTCTAAAGCAACTAAGCAGTTCTTTCCTGTGGTGCAGTTTTCTAACAATGTTTTCTAAAGTGGGATTTTTAATGATTTAATTTTTATTCTTACCCCTTTGTATCTGCCACTAGTTCCTCTGGTGTTGGATTCAAGCAGTTGTCTAACATGCTGCATGCCACGTCCACTTGCTATTTGAAGTGGAGTGTTTCCAGAGAAAGCAGGTTCACTAGGGTCAGCACCGCAGTTGAGCAGTTCACGTATGACATCAATATTCTCTGATTCTACTGCATGATGCAGAGGTGTCCTACCACTTTTACCATCCTAGTGAGGAATCAAACAGGTCCAGTTGTCATTATTACCCCGCCGTCAGGACGGGGTCTAGTAATACCCGTTTTTTTTTTTTTTTTGGTCGTCGTGGTCACTTGCCCCAGACCTCCCCTCGGTCAAAACAATACTTGCCGGTAATGTGCGTTCGTTTAGCGTTTATTCGCCAGAATTTTCATGAAAGTTGGTGTAGAAAACTACTGGCGATTTAATGGCATAAAAACCGCTCCGCTGAAAGCAAGAACGAAGGTGCTAGCGAGCTTTGAAGCTGGCATGAATTCTAATAACTTGCCCTGGCACGTAAACATTACATCACTGAAACACAGAAGCCGATTCGGGGAAGTCCCTTGCTTTCGCCAAGTTGAATAATTCAACAGTGAAATGCAAGCAGTTTCTGGGCAGTTTTGCTTTGCTTCGCCAAAATCTTTAGGGAAAGTTGTGTAGAAAAGTACAAGAAATTCAATGGAGTTGACTTCTCTTCGATGAGAGCAAGGACGAAGGTGCTAGGGAGCCTTGAAAGCCAATGATTCAAGCTACGTGCCGTAGCACATAAACATTACGTCATTGAAAGACAGAAGCCGATACGGAGAAGTAACTTGCTTGCAACAAATCACTCATCAAATCACGGCCTAAAATAGACTTTTACGTTTTTTTTCCCATAGCAACCAGTTTCCTTTAGATTTTAGAATAAGTTTCTTTATCAAGAAATCTATTTAAATTTCCGTGCCCTTGCTATTTAGAATTACGCTGGCATGTCAGTTCGTTTATTTAAAAAACGTGACGTAACTGAGTCACGCTACGGTCAAAATACTTCGTCACGTTCTTCTTCGCGAAAGCTAGGACAAAGGGATGACCAAGGAATGAGGGATGGGGTTCATACTATCAGGAATTCATGTTATCACAGGGAGAAGGGTGCGGAGAAGACGTAAGGGGGAATGGCAGCAAACACGTCAAAGGTACGATAAATCACCAACTTTAAAATTTACACACCTTGGGCTCGTATGTTGAGTGACCGTAACATATTTTGCCCCCTGGGAGGAGGAGAAAAACAGCGGGGTCCAATGCCCCTGGGGCGTTTCTTGTTTATTTTCATTTTTTATGCAAGCCAAGTGCAGACCTTTTGGCCACGAGTTAAATGAAAGCCTAAATAATTAATGGCCGTTTGTAATTATAGAAGCAAGCTGTGAAGATTCAGTGAGTATTGACCCCCTGACAGGGGTGTGGCACAGTGGGGGTGGAGGGTTGTGAGAGGGTGAAGGGCCCTCAGACAACAAGATGTAATGCACTGCCTACTATGTTGGAACCTAATTTGTGCCTGCTTGATGTCATCTATAAGTTATACTGGAAATGTTCCAGAAAATATCTATAACCCCCAAGGAGGGTTTTTTTTTTTGGTTTGAACCCCCTATCCCTCTGGAAATTCCAGTTTAGCTGCATATTTTCCTTTAGAAAAATTTGGCTTTTGAGACCCACTCCCCTAGGAATGTTCACTGACCTTCCTTGGATATTTCTGGAACCAAACATTGAAGACCATAATGTATTAATTTATTCATTTGTTTTATTACCTTGCAATTGACGTTTGCACCATGTGCAACCAGACATCTCACGCCACTGGTGCATCCTGCAAATACAGCTTCATGGAGAGGAGTAAAGCCATTAAAATTCTTGAAATCAAGGTCAACTTTATTTGTTGAACTATTTAATAGCTGTTCCAAGCAATCTGCTCTTGACCTCTGACAAGCCAAGTGAGTTGGTGTGTGTCCGTTTCGATCTGGCATGTTTGCATTTGCACCAGCAGCAATCAGCTTTCCAACAGTGTGAGCTTGTTCAGTTATTACTGCCAAATGTAGAGGTGTCTGCTTTAGGTTGTTATAAATATCCAGGGTCAAGCATTGCATGAGATTAACAAGGTATTCTATGAGCTGAGTATTGCCATGGGCGATGGCTATGTGAAGTGGTCTGCAATGAAAGAAAAATTATATATTTGTTTACTTGGCAAATATGGACTCCTCTTAGATGTCTCCATGATATGCGGGAAAGCAGATCTATACAGTGGTGGGTACGGGAGGTGGGTACTCAGGAGAAAAGTGGGCAGCAAAATGTTCAGGAAGTGGAGGAAAAGAGGGCCAGAAATGGGATCCCCACAGTGGCGGGGAGTAAGAGAAATAAAAAATACTCAACAATGCATGATGTTTTGCAACCAAAAAGGGCTAGAGGTGGGAGTTAACAAAAAAGAGGCAGGAGCCAGGATTAATGGGAAGTGGGTAGTCCCCCCCCCCCCACCCTGACCTTATATTGAGAGAACTTTGTGCAGGCTGCCAAAACATAGAAAGATACATGTATCACATGTTGAAAAGAGGAAGAACTTTCCATTCCCAGTAATACGTCTGATCTGAAGTAAGAGTTGGGAGGGGGCGTCGGGAGGGTAAAATTTGGGGGATGGGGCTCAGAGTGGGTACATGTGGGTGCAGCAAGACCTAAAGGGAAGATATTCTATAGATTAGAGTATGATGCATATTTCACAGAACTTCATGGGAAGATTAAGATTAATAAAAGAGAGCTGTCATGTCATAGATTAGAAGTGTCATATTACGGGAGTGGAGTTTGTATGAACTGGCAGGTATCTGCATTATGACGGTACCTGTAAGAAGAGATTCTACTGTACCTATTGTTTAAGCTAATCTAAGGAAACAGCATGACTTACGTATCTCCATCTTCATCTTGAAGAGCAGCTAAATGACATTCCGAAGCTGATAAGAGGCTCATTAGTTTCGGTTCAGGGCTCATCGGAGTTTTAGGAGTTTCTGGTTCTGGAACTAAACAGCAAAGAAACTGGTAAACACTTTCATTTATAGGGCCAAACACAGACATACCACCCTCAAATCAAGAAGGGTCACTGGACACAAGCATACCACCCTCAAATCAAGAACAATCACTGGACACAGGCGTACCACCCTCAAATCAAGAACAATCACTGGACACAGGCAGAACATGCTTACAGCATGAAAGGTCTAAGCCTGTTCCAGGCTCTCAGATAGTAGGAAAGCCAATGTGCAAATAAAACACTTGAATCTCTCTGCAGCCCCCTTACTTTAGGGGTTATAGTCTTATTTTTTTGGTTTGTTTGTTCAAAAAAGGAAAACAGCGTGGTAGTTTTAGGGGTAGGGTTTTAGCCCTTGAATATGACTTCATTTGCACCTCCATACTCGAATACTCCCCTGGGGGGAGGGGTGGGGAGTCTAATGTCACATTGTATAGTTGTTGAGGGAGCAGCCACTAGTTGACAGCTCACCGCAGTCGCGAAAAACCATAATTATGTCCCCTGTTGCAAACTTGAATACGAGCTTTCAGGCCAGCTAGCTTGTTTGGTGTAAAGTATCTTACAAAGACTTAAGGAGATGCAAATCAGTTTGTTATGTCAAATCAGGAATAGACCCATGCCCCTCACTAGCTAGGTCGTGTAACAGATGATGGCTAGATTTCGTAACTTTTTACAGCCTAGAAAAAGTCAAGACTGAGGGGGATTTCGCAAAGAAAGGCGCAATGCGTTTCGAACAGGTGCAAAAATTTATTTTAGATAAAAAAATATTTTGGGGTTAGGTGCACTCTAATCTGCAGCTTTATCCAAAGATCCAATGAGGCCCGCTAGAACGAAGTTGCATAAACTATAAAGCTGGTCATCTTGATCTCAAATTAGTCATTTGTCAATATTTTTGTAAAAAAGATCCACTGTCACGGTTTCACGTGTTTATTTCATAGCAGCAGGTTTCTCACATGACGAGAAGGGCGGAAGTTAAAGTAATTTGACACGTTGCTGGGAAGGTGCGTGTCGCGTCGAAACGGGACTTTCCCGGATAAGGAAGACTTTGTTAATTAAGTAAAAATCACACACAAAAAAGGGACTGCCCCTGGTTTAAAGAAATTTCTAAATAAAGATTATTCGAAAACACCGCTAGAGGCAGAAAGAAGCCTCTTAAAGTAAAATATGGAGAAATTTTACCTCTATTAACATTATAAATACTATGCAAATTGGCTGATGTCGCATTTAATTAATATGACTAAACACTTGCCAATATTCAAACAAGAATTTTTATCACGCTTCTTTCCCAAAATCTAAAGCTTCCTATAGCTTTTTCACCCCAAAACTCTCCAATCAAATTGCAACAAGAAATAAATGTTATTATATAAATAATAAGATATATGAAATTTTATTTTGATTCTCTTACCTTGTGATAAATTTGTCCGTGGCAATATAGTTCGATGTCGTTTAGTAGAAGGTCCTTCCCGTGCCGTGCACAAAGAGTCCGAATTTACAGATTTTGAAGGAATAAAAACATTTGTAGCTGGGGATTTACGCTTCTCTGTCAGTCTTTTCTGACTACTCTGATTACGTGAGGAACATGCTGTCGCTGCAGAATTTTTACCTTCAGACTTGACACTACCATCATACGAACGATGAGATACTTTCCCCGAAGAAACTTGCGGATACACCCGTGGATCATAAACCTCTTCTGTTTGTCGTGTCATCGGGGAAACTCTTGCAGTCAGTTTTCTTTTAATCGCGTCTTTAGTCGTCCTCTGAACAGTATCTGCGAAGTTCGTCCTCAAACCGGAAGTGAGGTTTAGTCCGTGTGTTGCAAAATCAACTGTTGTGATCTCCATTTGATAACTTTTATCAATTGCTGAGCCTATACTTGTATCGCTCACCATTTGTAACGACCGAAATATCGCTACGCTTAGCACTGCAGTCTGTAGAAGCTTGATAAATTTTTAAACTGCAAGTCCCTCGAGCCAATTGCGGATGCAGTAAGCTGTATATTTAGCTCAAGTACGTGTCCAGCCAATCAGAGTCCAGCTGTTCTTTGAAAGGGAATTTCCCACTTTCGCTTTCCCAAGTCACTTCCCGTGTTGCCAATTGTACACAGTCAATTTTTTGCCTTGGAGATCGAAAGTGGCTTTCTATAAGCTTTGACGGTGCATTTTGGGAAATTCCCTTGGATGTGAGACTGCACAGGAAACCATTTTTGACTCTTTTTATGTCTACCTCTACAATAACGCCTCGTTTTGTCACGCAAATCATTTGCGTGACTAAGGATGAGTAACATGCAACTGTAAGCAAATGCTGTAGTATTGTAAGAGCTATAAAATGGCAGCTGCAGCTGTTGTAATTATTTTTTGTCACAACCAGGGTATAGAACAACCTCATTCCCAGGGTCTCTCTTCTCTGTCTCCCTTGAACGAGGTTGGGGTAGACTGAATCAAGTGACAATACTCATGTCGGTTTTAGAATCACATGGAAAGGATAATAACCTTAAGAAAAGATGGAATAATCAACATGTCGCGAGTGTGGAACAAAGAAAAAGTCTGAGTCCCCGACGGAATCGGACCCATGACCTTCCGTACACCGGTCGGACGCTCTAACCACTTAGCTACTGGGAGACTGAGTTCGTGGTGACACGCGTCCTGCATACTGCTAGGATCAGCAATGTCGAAGTGCCCTATAGGTGATAAGTGAAGAAAGATGGTGAATTTTAAGCTCGGAGAAGAAATAAGAAAAGATGGAATAATCAACATATAACCTTTGGAATTTTCTGTCATCAGACAACAAGACATAGTTAAGGGCCAGTATTGATGTCCAAAAATCGTGTTTGTTTTTATTTTTGTTTTTTAAAGAGCCTTCATTGCATACAAGTTCCTTCAGTTCCCGGAATTTATACAGTTTCTTTTAGTTAAGTTCAGTTTAGTTTGGCTAGCGTATGGAATCATGAGGTTCCCGTGGCACCGATCCCAGTATTGGTATAGGTATACTATAAAATTAGTAAGTGCTTTTAACAGTAGTCCCTTTTTCCCCCTTTCAAACGCTCCGCAGCCCACCCCTGCAAGGCAGGATTTGTCGAATGTTTGGTTGCTATGACATCACAAACGAACTGCCAAGGCAAAGTTTGAAGTCACGTGATCAAGCGGTAATGGCGGCGACGACAAACGAGAATTTATTACTGGAAGAAGATTGTGTATTATACGATAACGACCTGGCAGTAGGTTTTAATTGGGAAGTTCTGTTATTTTTATGATATACAAATGTCTGTGGCTATGCATCGCAGCACTGCAATATCTTCGTCGAGTTTGCAGCGCGGTTCAAATGGCGCTGCGAAACCGATGAAAGTACCTTCGTATGCTAGTAGCCGTACTAGTACTTTTGGGACTAGTTCACTTGGTACACCTAGTTCTAATTCGAGAACAGCAAATCAAGGACGTTCTTTTAGACCTCTTCCCAATGGTCCCGGTCCGCTACCGAATCGTTCTGTGGTAGATAAATCTGGGACGGTTCAATATGTTGCTGCAAGAAATCGAACTTCATATCACGTTAGTCATCAAAAATCTTCTGCGCTAGACTCTCCAACGACCCGTAGAAAAACCTCAAATGACTCTGGATATGGTAGTGGTGGAAGGGATAGCACTTTTAGATATGGAAGTTTGGCTAATAGTGGCCGAATATCGAAGTCACTGTCGCATCTTTCCACAAAGGACGAAACAAGTGATATATCATCTTCCAACAGATCAAGGACTGATTCGTCTTCTACACGTGGAGTTAGCGAAAAAACAGGGCTTTCGTACAAGCAGAGGAGTTTTGAAAATGATCATTTAAACGCCAAACACACGAACAATACCATTAGTGGTAGTATGTATCGATCAACAACGCACTTAGACTACAAAGATCCACGGGAAGATAAGAAGTCACTTACCAAGCCCGGGCGTTCTTTTTCGTCTGAAAGGGATTTATCTAACAGTTTATATACCAGCAAAAGCAGTTCTCGTGTCATCATAGATGTGGACAAAGCACGTAAAGAGACCATAACTGCTTTACCTGGAGATGATCTCAAGTGTTCAAGAAGATCATCTTTGAGCTCATCAAATTCATCTCCATCGGTAAGTGAATATGCTTATGAATATGTCCTAAGCCAAGGTTATGCATTCTTGGTAACTTCACTATTTTCTACTCTTTATTTCAAGGGCTTTTATTACAAAAGTAGCATTGGTGTAACTGGAACTGTCAATTTATTGACGTACAGTTCAAGTTACATGAGATGCCATTAATGATTTGTTAATGATTTTTTAACTGCACCTTTCAATGCTCAAAATGAGAGCTCTGGAGATTAAGATTATTTATTTATTTATTTATTTATTTAAACAATATTGAGACAGAGGTGCCCAGTTCAGTGAGGCTGGTTTGAATGGGGCTCTGTTTAACATAAATTTACTTACAAATAACATTTTACAAAATACAGAATTTCAGATTACAAAAGTATTAACATAGTAACACTCAATTACTGTAAGCGATGGGGGTAAATTCAGCTAGATTTAAAAAGCTTTTTGAGGCCAGACTTAAACCTTGTTAATTCCTGAACCCTCCTCAGTTTTTTTCCTGAACCCTCCTCAGATTAAAACAGTGGTTGTGTTTTTCACTACAGTCAGGTCATAGTAGTGAAGATGTGTGGTTCCAGAAAAGACCCATACCTCCCCTGTGGATGATTTTTTACTCTGAACCCCCCCCCCATCCCTCCAGAAATTCCAGTTTAGCTTCATGCTTTCCTTTAAAAATTTTGGTCTTTGAGACCCCCCTCTCCCTCGGAATTTCCAATGACCATCGAGTGGGTGTGGATATTTTCTGGAACCACACAAACACAAAAACAAGGCATTTAGTTCAACAGGCTCAAGACTTCAAGCTCGGTACTCTGATTGGTAGATGTCAATCTACCTTTTTTCATGGTCTGTTGGATTTTAATGTAATTATGATTGGTAGGAGTAAACAATGCAATTTGTTGAGTTTTGAAGTTCAGAGTTCACGTGTTAAAGGCACAGTAAACAAAATAATTATACAGTAGCTTCGAGAACATTAAAGTAATAATGTTATTGCAATGTGGTGCCATACCCTGTTCCCAGAAGATTGTAAAATTTGGATTGTGAATACTGTCAGCATAATGTTTTGTGCATGAATTGTGGGAAATTAGAGAAAGGAAAAAAACTGACCAAATTTTGATATAGACCCTCTATGCCTTCAGCTCTCCCATAATTTCAGAAATGTTATTTTTGTGATTTCATTTTATTACTTCTAATAATACATTAAACAGGTGAATGCAATTTATTGGGTAAATGTTGGTGTTGTTATTCTTGTTATTTTGACTAGCAGCCAATAGCTAATGCCTAATTTTAAAAATTTATTAAATATGCAAATTTTTCCTCACGCACACACACAAGAAAAACATTTTCCCTTGTCTATAAAATATTCCTAACTGAAATGTGGATTTGAAGGTGATGATGTCAGTTAACAGAAAATTGTCATTACAAATTACCGGTTAATTCCAACCGTTTGTTGTACAAACAAAACTATTTTAATAATCAATTATTCATGCTTACATCATGGTGGTTTCTCTTTGAATTGAATTCATACTTTTTTAAAGGGAATTCTTTCAAAAATTGTATTTCTTTTAAATATAAGCACAGAATTATTAAATTCAGTAAAATGCAGAAAACATTAGCCACCAGGAAAATAAATGGTAAATAGTTATTATTTTCAAAATTTTTGAAGCCATGTTTTTTAATGAATACATCTGAAGTTTTGATGGAATTCTGCCAATTTAGTAACCAGTTGATTTATTGGATATTTTAATTTATATATTTTGCATATTTCAATTTTCAGTAATCATTATTGCAGTTGTAGTTAAAGATAAATGTGATTTTCCCGTATACCAACTACTAAATCAAGACAGCAGTACATCATCATGGTCTTTTTTAGCATTCTTCTGTAATTCAAGGAGTTTTGATGAGTATAGATTCTGAAGCCACCATAATTGATGAACCAAGAAAGGATCTACAAACTACAGCAGCTTTAGAGGCTGAATTTCTTTTAATTTGGGGAATTTACTTCTGTCTTTTGTGGGTTTTACTGGCTAAACAAAATTTCCACTTGCACAAAAATGTGCCAGCCTGTGTTGAAAGACGAAGGGTATTCACACACTTTTTTAAAAGACATTTAGTGGTAAGCTGAATGTTTTGCATTCAAGGAAGAATTGTTATGTCTGACCTCTCTTTTAACTGGTTAAATGCTGATGATTAATGATTGCTCTGTTTTCTTTTCTAGCCAACTGGGAGGGGAAGTTCTGATGGCCTAGTAGGTCTACGTAATTTAGGAAATACAGTAAGCATATTAAGTTATAGCTATAAGGATACACCTAGTTGGCATGTGTTGACAGTGAAATTGAAATTGAAAATAATTTTACTGAAAACTGTGTCACAAATTCAGATTCAGTATCTGTTTAAGGTAAAGTGGGAGCAAAATTATTGTTGTGATCAAAAGTTTCCAAAAGGTTCCAAATTAAGGGTAGGGCTGCAACGATACACCGATGCGTTGGTGAACCACAATATTTTTCCAACGATACAAATATCAATATTTTTAAAAATAAGATATCGTGATATTATGATACAACAAAATATGCTACATCAACAAATTTGGAAAATCACTGTCTTTAATATTCCTTACCCAAGCTCTACATTTTAGCCCTTGTATGGCAATTTGATGCTGTGTTATTACTGTGTTAAATTTATTATTATGGAAATAAATTAATTATAAGTAGTGTAAGTTGTTGGTAACTAGTTTTGTTGCGCACAGTAATGTATTGTATCGTGTATCGTATTGTGGCCCTTGTATGGAGATATGTATCATATCGTGGGAAAATCTATCGTTGCAGCCCTAATTAAGGGGTAAGTGAAGGTGTAAAATCAGCTTTTTTCTGTGTTAAGTATTTTACTTATCATTTTGCTGTCATTTTAATGTCAATATTTTGTAAGTTGCAGCCAGTTTGCTTGGCAAAAATTATAACTTTAATAGCAGGAAAAGCATTAGATTAAATTATATTTGATAATATAGATAATTTATTTGACAGATACTTCTCTGTACTCTGACTTTTTGTTCAAGAACTATAAGTTTTACTATCAGGTAAAACAGTTTTGAGCAATAGAAAAAAAGGGTTGGTTGATGTTTAATTTTGAATTGCCATTAACCACCTTTTGGACCACTGGAAACAGGTTTGCTGTGTTTGTACTCAAGTCTAACTTCTTTTTAATTTCTTTTTAGTGCTTTATGAATTCTATCCTCCAATGTTTGAGTCACACGCTGCCATTAACTGAACAACTGTTGAGAAGTTCTCACATGAAAGGGAAGCTTATTCAAGGTGCTTAAAATAGTATGCTGGACAGACCTTTTAGAACATTTTACAGTCGAAATACTCAGCGCATTCCGCTTATTGTTTGGGAATGACTTTCATTAATCGGAAACAGATTGCATTATTGGAATCAAATTCCACTTTCAAAATGAATGTTGTAATGTTCCAACGGTAGCCTTGTTCCAAATGAGGAATGCTGATTGGCTTATTATTGACATCAGGCGAATGTTCACGTGCAAGTGGCAGACTGTTGGCGGCTAATGTTGATGTGATTTGTGTTCACTCAACAAAATATCAATCGCAAGTTCTTCTTCACATGAAGAAGCAGTCTACTTTTATAAAACTGTGAAGAAGATTATTTTTTAAAAACAAGTGTGCTGTAAATGCACAAGAAATGTGCCTGAAAATTGAGAAAAATTCCCTGTCATTTCAAACCAACTGAAACCAGCAGCCACCAACCATTTCATATTTCGCGTGTGAACTTTTGGCTTATGCAAGTAACAATGCAATCAACATTCATTACTTTGAATGAGTCTGATACTTTATTAATTAGCTGTAGCTTTTTATAGATTCACTGTTAAGATTGTTTTCTTAATCTTGGTTCCAGACCCCTTATCAATATTGTATAAAAGGTTTGTCAAAATTGTAAGGGTCACTTTTGAAAATGTATGTTGACTAGCATACGAAACGTCAAGTTTATATAAAAGTGTGTAAGTTTATAATGTTTATTACCGCTGTTTGTGTTTTATTTTTGATCAAGCTACGATGGCCCAGGAACAAAAGTCTTTTCGAATGAGTCTACCGTTGGAAGATTTCAATCTTCAATCTGAAAATGGAATTTTGATTCCAATGTTGCAGTCCGTTCCCTAATGAAAATCATTCCTAAATAATGAGCAGAATGCGCAGAGTATTTTGACTGTAAGAGTTTTGTTGCTATAAATAAAAATATGTTCTTGACCTTGTCCTGCAAGCACTTTCCTTCCCCACAGATAGCTAGATAGGGTGGCACATTGGCCACAGGTAGCTCACTCGGCATGAGTTTAATTTAGTGTCTGTTGCATGGATTGGATGCTAGTCCATTAGAAGGCTAAAACCCCACATTTTGTTAGCTTGGTTTCCCTAAATGGTTTCTCAGCACCCATTTGTAGATTTAGGTGGAGAGAGAATGTGTTCAACCCTTTCAGGCCTTAGTTACTTGTGAACTGACTTTTTACAATTAAGTGAAGAATATGGACCCATTCACCTTGTATGACATGTCGTTTTGAAAAAAAATTAACTACGTACTGTCGGTGCTTTCCTACTTGTGACTCAGTAGTGATTTCAACAGTTATTGGGAACTTCTCTTTCTAAATTTGATCAATTGTCTAACAGCATTTGCAGATCTGATCAAGCTAATGTGGAAGCCAGGCAACAGTGATGCTGTTTCCCCGCATACATTCAAGACTCAGATCCAAAGATATGCACCACGATTTATGGGATACAAGTAAGTGTTTCCCTCCTGTCTTGGCTAAAAGTTCTTGGGTGTCAACCCTGGGACACTTCAATTCCGCTTTTTTTAAAGCCCAACATCAATATGCACATTCTCCTCACTACTACATTTTCATATCTTTTTTATGATACATGTTGGGAGAATTTGCTTAAACATCAAGGTACTCATCACAGTTAAGGCTTTAAAGGGTTAATTAGATCTTACAAATGTTTGGGCACTTCAAATCTGCATGGGATAAAAAAAACATACCATTTGGCTTTTCAATTCCACTTTGAATAAGAATAAGGAACTTACAAAATTAAATGTTGTTTTTCCACCCAAACTGTTGGTTTTTCTACTATCCCTGTTAGTGAGGGTACAGGGATGGGGGAGGGGGGGGGCAGTGGCAGGAATCCTGGAGAAAAGAGGGCAGGATTCCCAAGGATGCAAGAGACGGGAGAAATAAGGAAAAATTGCATAACATTGCATAATGCATTTTACAATCAAAAATGGAAAAAGAGGCAGGAGCCAACAAAAAAAAGAGGCAGGTACCCAGAGGTTTGGACCTCCCTTCTCCCCCCCTCCCCCCCCCCTCCTGCTCCCCATAATTTTAAAGAGGTGTGATCTTCAGATGTTCCTCAGTTATTCTCTAACCCACTAACCAGCCTCAAGAAGCATTTGAGTCTACCAGAATTAACATTTGTAAGTTTGTTGAATTGTTTGAAGGAATTGCTGAGGATTTTTCCTTTTTATTTGCAGTCAGCAAGATGCCCAGGAATTTCTACGCTTTCTTTTGGAAGGACTACACGATGACTTGAATCAAGTCAAATCTAAGCCAAAGTACACACAGTGTGAATTTGCTGGCTCTCTCAGGTAAGTCATAAGCCATAGTTGAGTGCTGTAACCAAGGCTGAAAAAAAAATGGCTTATATATAGCTCAACATAATTCTATCGAAATGCAGAAGCAGTTCTCTAATTCATGATTAGTTCACATTTACGATGCTCTTTTAGAAAAAATGTAGATCTGATTAAGTGAAAAGTCATAGTATATTTGCTGACAGACGATAGTTTGATGCACTATGTCCTTGAAAAGTAAAATCCCCTTGGAATTTTATAGTGAATATTACCTTGATGTTGCTGTTTTCCAAACACAATCATCAACGTTTGATTTTATTATGGTAGCCCACAAGGTGCTTGCTCATTGAAAATTTGGCTTGATTATTTAATTGTTTAGTATAATATAGATTATTTTACTTTAGCTTTAGTTTAAGTGAACACTTCACCATGTGATCTCTTTTTAGAACTAGACATGTATGGTCCTTGTTTTTCTCCTAGTGAAAGTGAGATTGCTGTGAAGTCATGGGAAACCTATCTTTCAAGAGACAAAAGTTTAATGACTGGTAAGTCCACTGGTCTGGTTTATACTCCTGGGATCCATGAACTAAGGTTTCAAGGAGGAAGGTGACGCTTTCGTAGATGGGCAAAACTTTTTTTTTTAATTTAACTTTTCTATAACCAAAAGCTTGATGTGTGAGTTGACTTTAATGAAGTCCCTGCTTGTACTACTGTCATTTACACCTGGAGGACCCTGGAGAATGGATTTGATATTATATTATTTGATACTGTATTTTATATTTTCATTTTTTCTTCAGATCTGTTCGTAGGACAGTTAAAAAGCAAGTTGACATTCTATTCTTGTAATCACACATCAGTAACTTTTGATCCATTCTGGGACCTTTCCTTACCGATTCCACGGGTAAGCTATAAGACTTCATTCACTTATTCCTAAACACTGTCAGGTCAGCCAACAGGAGTACCCAGTGAGACAGTTAATTATTAAGCAAGATACTTACTAGTAAAAAGCCATTTTCTGTTTTTCCACATTTCTCGGATTTGTTTTGTTGGAGGTTTGTGCTAGCTAACACAGTTTCATCTGTTCTGGTTCTTCAGCTGAATATTTAATTCGTAGAAAAACTTAACAAGTGGTATCTTATCCCCTGAATTACCGATCTGCTGTTGACTCACAGGAAGTCCTTCCTGGTTGACCTTAGTTCCCTCTTTAAATAGCGTTGTTTTTGTCCTTCCCAAAATCAAAAAGAAAAATTTCCCGTGTTATGAAAGTCTGAGGTCTCATTTCACCAAAGGAAACAGTTCTCTAGTTTTTCGTTGCAATTAATTCGGAATTTCTGGAGCGTTTCAGTCCTTCTGAACAAAGTTTTACCAAAACGAACCGTTAGGTATCCTGAACTGCTAAGTGGGTTAGGAGAATTCCGTTCTCAATCTTTTGCCAGTAGTCAGAGAGAAAAATAATTTCACCAGAGAATATAAGCAAATAGAAATTTCCTCACAGCTCTTAGTAGTCGACTGCCTGTAAGGGAAAAACGGCAACTTGGACATAACTTTTTCGTTATCCTCTGCTTTAATTACGAACCCTTTAGACTGACTAATTTACACAAGAGAAAGGTTCGCTAGAACAAAACAAAATATCCAAATTAGAAAGAAGAACTACTGAATAAACTTTTGATAAATAGTTCAAAGTCACTGTTTCTTACCGAATGGGTTTTAACCGGATAAGGCTTGAACGATTTCACGATGACGCAAAGGGGACTTGAAACTGACAAAGATTTTTGAAACACGCATATTCAAACAGCAAAACTTAAGCGAGTCCCTTGGGGTTACGATTACAAAACAATTCAATAAATATTAATTGCGCCGGGCGCAACAGTTCCTATTGCCTGATCCCATCTTAGAAATGCCATTGTCTTTCACTTTCTTTCAGTTCATTTGTTTTCTCCCAGCTTTCCTTCCCCCCACCTCCCCCCCCCCCCCCCGTCCGCCAGCGCTAATAAACGCTGGCACATCTTCGGTAACAGACAGACTAACATTCCATTTTTTGGAGAGTAGGACTTTTCCAAAACTTAAATGTTTCAATCTTTAGAAGCTGCTGGAGATGAGAAACCTCAACTACCCAGCTTGTTTATCACGTTCATTTCTTTTTTGTAGAAATCTGGCTCATCTTCATCTTCCTTGACTGGACGAAGATCCATTGGAACTGACAGTGGTGATGTTGACATCAGAGAATGCATGCAATCCTTCACCAGAGAGGAAGTCTTGGACGGCGATGAACAACCTGTAAGTATTACTTTATCCAACCAATTTATCCTCGAGTAGCCTGCGATAGGCTTGGATAAATTCTGCCGGCAGCATTTCGAGCATTTCACGAACAGAATTTATCCAAGCCTAGCCTGCGAACAGGCTTGTTGCCAACCAAGGGTTCCTTGAGAAACCTGTTTGTTCGAGGTGAGGTTGGCAAAGGTCATCTTACCTAAACCAGCATAACAGGTTTAATTTATACATAACAATAATATGGTGTAATGTGGCCTAAAAAGTTTTATTAAAACCAGTTTTATCTAACCTTGATTTTTTTGCTTCCTTAGACATGTGACAAGTGTAAAGCAAAGAGAAAAGCGACAAAGAAGTTTTCGATCCAGAGATTTCCACCTATACTTGTTCTCCGTATCCTTTGCAGTGTGTGTGTTTTTGTCTGTCGTTATGTTTTCAGTGTCCTAGGGCCCGTTTCTCGAAAGTCCCGATAACGTTTCGGGCCCAGAAAGCTATTTTATGAGCGTAAGGTTCACCTTAAAGACTCAAATTTTGTTCGTTTTTAAAGCCAAGCAGTAACATTGCAAGCTGACGAAACAAGTCGAGCTGGTTTGCGGGCTGAAAGCTGCACCACCATTCTATAGATATTGATTTTAAAATATAGCCCCGGGCCCGAAAAGTTACCGGGACTTTCGAGAAACGCACCCCAGGACACTTGCTCGTTGTCTACACAAAGTGCATTTCTGCAAACTCATAAAACTTACCATAGACAGTCATAAAGTTGAGTCGTTTTAGGTATCACTCTATCACCTAACCTTCGCTAGTTACAATTCTCCTTGACACTTCATTACGCAGACTTGAAGCGTTTCTCTGGCTTCAGTTTTCGCTCAAAGCTTCAATCAAACGTTGAATTTCCCATGACGCTGGAGCTCTCAGAGTTCTCTTCTGATCCTCAAGGTAAGTTAACAACAAAGCGCCAATGTTCTGTTCAATTTTGATTGGGTCTTTTAATTGAAGCTTTGCGACCAATCCACAGCGGTCCAAAAGACAATGGTGTGGCCGCCATGTTCGTGGAAACTTTTCATTATGACCATCCACATGGTAGACTACGTGCAGTCTCTCTTTCCGCTCAGGGATAGTCGAGGAAAACGAACAAGAGAGCGAGCGCGAAAATCGCCTACAGCGTTAAAACGTGACGCGCGTGTCGAGCCGCTGGTGTAGTGAGCGTGTCACGTTTTAACGCGGCAGACGATTCGACGCAGCGGGGGGGCGGGGGGATATCGCGCTAGCTCGCTTGTTCGTTTACCTCGACTATCCCTGAGCGGAAAGATAGACTGTTCGTAGTCTATCAACGTGGCAGTGATGACGTGATGTGCAAGCCAAGTCTATGGCTTTTTTAATATCTTTAAAATGCACGTAAACACAAATGTCCAGTCACAAAAAATTCTTAACAACACAATGAACCAGTCGGAACTTAAAGCACTGGTATACCTCCCGTTACAATCGTAGCAAACTGTGCGACTGAGGTCAAGTACGGGATAACATGCAACCGGTGCGAGCGTGGGAAAACGTAGCCTCCCACGCAGTCGTTTCTAGGAAAATGACGGCGTGGTAGGCTAGGAAAAACATGTATGGGTCAGTATTCCAAGTAAGCCTCCATGTATAGACCCTTCCACGGTTTTCCTCAACTTTTGACAAGGTGTGGCGTGGCGTGGTGTGGTGAGGTGTGGTGTGGTGTGGTGAGGTGTGATGTGGTGTGGTGTGGTGTGGTGTGGTGTGGTGTGGTGTGGTGTGGTGTGGTGTGGTGTGGTGTGGTGTGGTGTGGTGTGGTGTGGTGTGGTGTCTTGTCTTGTCTTGTCTTGTCTTGTCTTGTCTTGTCTTGTGTTGTGTTGTGTTGTGTTGCGTTACGTTGCGTTGTGTTGTGTGGTATCGAATTGTACGTGTTGTATTGGAGGCTTCCCCATTCTTGGAAAAATAACGCTAAATGTAAACGCTCGGTTCAAAGATACGTTATCTTTAAATCTATTGAGATTTCCGGTTTCTGAGATGAAATTTTGTTGTCCCTTTTCAGGAGTCCAGTCAGTGCTCTACTCTTTGTACGCAGTCTCCAACCACTCAGGAAGCACATATGGCGGCCATTACACGGCTTACTGTAAGCACCCAATCAGCAAAGAGTGGCACTGCTTCAACGACTCACGGTGAGATACTCCATAAAAGAGGCCATGATGAGTCTCGTCAGATCGCTCAATCCTGTCTACTTCAAATCCTTGCTTACTGCAATCAGATGCGGTTTCGTTTGAATCACTCTAAAGTCGAATGACTTGAAAAATGTGAGATTTTTAATACGGACTATTGAGAGCTTCAAACGGGGTTTAGAGTCGATACCCGTCCAGGAAAATTCTACAGACTCTACATTTCTTTGTGGTGTTAGCTTGAGGAAGGGTTTACCCTCGAAGGCTTGTGATCCACATAACGGATTTGATTTGGGTTTCGCTTCCGGAATTTTTTACTTATGTTCGTTTTTCTATTTCTAGGGTGGATTCTTTGTCTTCTTCAAGAGTGCGAGGAAATCAAGTCTACATCCTGTTTTACGAGAAAGTAAACACAAAGTCTTCGCTCTGACACACGCTGTAATGACAGATGCTGGCATTTGTTTTGTGTCACGCACTCTTTTCGCTCATTGCGTGACACATACTCCTTTGTACAGTTTATACAGTATAGATAGAGATGTGACCTTAAAATTCGGCATTATTGAATTTTCGGATTCAAGCCGAGGAAAAGGTTGAACTGGTGTGATAGTTTGTTGGTTGCAAGATTCTTGTAAAAGAGTGAGCCTTATTTTGTATTGGGTATGGCGATTAAAAAAATTTTCACAATTGTACAAAGATATTTTTTTCACTTCCGTTTTTTAAAAATGTGAAAACACTTTCCCCGCCTCTGGAGGCAATTGTTTACAGTGAGAATGAACGTCGTTTATTGACGATCATTTTTTGAATTTTTATCGCAATGATTTCTTATTCCTTGTTTGTAAACATTGAAATAAGTTAGGTTGCAGGAGATTTGGACAGCCTTGTCGTGGTAGCAATTTCCTTGCAAAGTTTGACCTTTTAAGATTAAGGTTGGCTCGAACATAAAGTGAATTAAAAATTATTTATTAGCTTAATGACGAAAAAACTACGTTTTACAAGCATCTTCAGTTGATAAAATGCAAAGAGTTTTTTTTTATTCTTTCAGTTTTCTTGAAAGGCAGATAGTTTTATCTTAGTAAGTTCTTATCAACAATCTTATGAAAGGCTCTTTCAGGCAAATTCTTTATTTCTCAGTGTATGTGTTGTATATACAAAGAAAAGATATCTTGGGGAATTTACATTGTCCATATTGCAAAGTTTGGAAATGTGTTAGTCAATCTATGTGTATTTTTATTTCAATGAAATAGATTATTTATGAAATTTGAGTGTGGAAATTTTGTAATATATTTACAACAGAGTTATGCAGAGTACATTGTGAATAAATTATTGCACCTACAAACTTCACTTTGTTATATTTGTGGCATAACTTAACATTTTCAGTGGGTCGAATTTGTGACAAAACCAACGTCCGACCAAATAAGTCAAATAAAGCTGATGCCTTTTGGTACTAAGACAACAACAACAACAACAACAGTTTATTTGCATTCCCAATTACAAATGGTATTGCACATAAAAAGGAAATAAAAGTATAAAATTAAAGTAGCGAAAGCGGTTAATTTACAATTCTTGTATCTAATGATTCATTTCTTAATGAAAAAGCTTCGTAAATGAAGTGACCTAATCTTTTACAAATGAAAGCATCAGTGCTATTAAAGAGAAAAACAATTTTGTTATTAGCATTGAATTCATAGGGTAGGAATTTTTTGTGTCTAGTTTAGAATATTGTAGCAAAGTGTAGCTCAACATGGTCTGGTATAGTGTCTCAGCGTTCCTGCGGCACTCCTCTGCCCAAAAATCTACAGAGTACCCCCCCGGGCACGGGTTACTCCCATATATAAGCTATACATGTGCCGCTATGACGAAGACAGCTTCAACCAGTTTAGTCTGGGATAGGGTATAGAAATCAGGGAGTTTTGGTTTACAATAGAGTTATATCATTCATCAGAAAACTAGGGATTGATACTCGGCAAAACTTGGATAGGGTAGGAATTTCTTGTGTCTGGGCAAAAATTGCTTACAGACTACTCCTCCCCCTGGGCGGGGTAGTGGCTTCATCGTTGGACCCCCCCCCCCCCCCCCCAATTTTATTTGCCAATAAGCCGTGCATTTTCAAAACACATGCGAGCCCGCGGCCCGCGGAATTAGCCCGCGGCCAGTTCGCCCCGTTCGCATGTAGCGCCTGGTTGAATATTGATGTATTTTGTGACAAGCAGTGCCTTGCACTTCTCTCAAGGCGGCGGCTGGATTTCCGTTCCTTTGTAGTTTCCTCCCTTGAGTATCAAAAATGATTCAAATCCCTTCAGCTGGTGGTTATGACAAGCTTGTTTATACTCCATTGTCGGAAGGTCAATATACAGAGGGGGCGAATATCAAACTCAACGAAGATATAAAAGATGAAGACCTTGTGATCGTAAAAACGTACGCTTGTGGTGTGAACTATGCCGATGTCTGTATTCGCTGGGGCCTTTACGAGTCTGCTAAGAAATACGTAGGCTGGCCTATTACTCCCGGATTTGAGTTCAGTGGCGAGATAGAGAGCAAGGGCGACAACGTGAAAGAATTTGAGATCGGTCAAAAGGTTTTCGGTGTCTCTCTTTTTGGAGCCTACTCAGAACATATCAGAGTACCGAAGCATCAGGTATTTCCGTTGCCGGAAAGTTTTGATAAATATGAAGCAGCAGGGTTTATTACAGTGGCTCTCACTGCCTGGTATGGGATGTGTGAACTTGCAAGACCAAGGACTGGGAACTGGATACTAGTACACTCCGCTGCAGGGGGCGTGGGGAGTATGCTGGTACAGCTTGCAAAGATTCATGGTTGTCACGTGGTGGGCGTGGTGGGGGCAAGTCATAAAGTTGAGCTGGTCAATCAATTAGGTGAGAGTATTTTAAAATTTCTGTTGTTTCCCTCTGTCCTCGCCCCCTCCTCCATCCCAGGCACGGCCTGACTTCTTCAGGCTACGCCTGACGAAATATCAGAAAATTAAAGAAACTATAGCCCCAGGTGTACAGTCGGCCTTTCTTTGTCTATTAATTTTGTTTATCACAGGAAAACTAGTCGTGTGATTTGCTTGTTTGTCATTCCACTTCCAGGTAAAGACTTCAGCATCTTCTCAGATTTACCCACAAAGTAATTCCCACCTGGCTACCTCACTGTGTTTCCTGCCAAACCTCTTTTGGATCCTTAGGGATGGACCATTTTATTTTTGGTAGAGGGGAGGGGGTTGGACAATTTTTTCTACCCAAATTTCTTTGACTAGAATTTTTGAATTTCCTATCACTAGTTTTCAAGATATTTCTTGACCTTTTTTCACTGGCTACTATTTTATTTTTGTTGCCCACCCCTTCTTTCCCTTCCTCCAGAAAAGTAAAATGGTCCATCCCTTATCTGACATGTTGTATCACAAGTGGACTAATTCAAAAACAGAGTACAACCACTCTTATTCTGTTTAACCCTTTCACTCCCAAAAGTGTCTAGAATCAAAATTCTAGATGAATTCCAAATTTCATTTTGTAAAATACTTAATAAATATAAATAGTACCATGTGAAAGTACTGCTGACAAGGTTTCATTTAAATGGTCACACCATAGGATTTCATCCACAGACTCAGAAGTTAGAATCACCCTAATGTCTCCATAACTGACTCTGGGGGTAAAAGGGTTAAAAGGTCATTTTCATATGTTCCATCCCCTCCCCTCCCACATTCATTTACTCTGATATATCCTCCCTCAGAGTTGTTCACGACTTACAAAATATTGGTAAATGTTTGTAACTCAATGTAAGTAATGCAGCATTCTCTTTTGCAAAGTACTGATTTGTCTCCATATTTAGGTTGTGACCATGTCATCGACAAATCCAAGGAGAATTTGTGGAAAACTGCTGAGTCATATTCCCCAAAAGGTTACCAAGTTGTGTTTGATGCCAATGGTGTTGAAACTTTGCAGGAGAGCTACAATCATGTGGCCCCAGGGGGGAGGCTGGTGGTATATGGTATGTTAGTATTGGTTATACCTTGGTAAGCTAGTTGGTATGGGATCAGTCTGCAGAGTAGGAGATCAGGGGCACCTCTGTTACTATATTTTTCAGTAGACTTTGACCGACCCTCAAATCTTTCAAATGAAAGTCCAATGTGCTAACTATTGCACCACAGCACCTCCCTATTTTAGACCTAACCCTTAACGTCTTTTCCGTTTTCAGACAAAAATGACCTGCCCCATAACATATTTTTTGTCTCTGTTTGTCCACCGTATGAACATGCTCTTACTCATAAATCACTCATTTTTATGAGTTTTTGTCTTAAAAAGTGCAATTTTTTTGTGTAGGTTTTCACACAATGCTGCCAAAATCAAGCGACACTGCTGCTGGTGGGATCAGCCTGTGGCAATGGATCAAAATGGGTTGGCACTACAAGTCTACACCCATGTTCAACCCTCTCAAGGTAATAAACACTTACAGCATGTCTTAGATCTCTCTGTGCATTAGCAGGTTTTTCCCAATTCTAAATCAGTCAAAAATCAAACAGCAGGTGCAGAGGAATGGCAGGGGAACAAATTCCTGAGGGCTACCAATTTGCAAAAAAACTGAAAGTTTAGTGGGATGTTATAAAGAAAAGTAATTTTCTGGAAATAATTGCTATGCCGGGTAGCATCAATTTTTTTTTCTGTACTCCCAGGCATGATTCTCACTTGTGTTTGTAACCTACAATTGTGGTCATTAGAGCAGTTTTCAATTAAGTGTGGAAAGTAATGTTGTGTTGCCTTGGTTTTGCTTTACTTCACTCTCTGATTGGTTTAGTAAGCTCGCCCCACTTTCTCAACCAATCAGATGTAAAACCAAAACCAATCGTGACTTGCTCGCACACATTTTCCCGCACTTGACGCTAATTACTTGTATTTGATTCAATTTCTGATTGGTTCAGTTTGTGTTTTGTTCCTGTTGTGATTGGTTAGAGTAATTACTTTGGTTTTGGTTTTATGACACTCAATTGAAAACTGCTCTAATCTTGGAAACATACACTGCAGGTGTGGACTCCCCCACCACCCCAAACAATGTGGATGTCAAGCATGATTTTTCCATTCCTAAAACATATCCATCAGTGGCTTCATTGACTGGGGGAGGGGGAGGGAAGGACAATGAGTGCCGCTGTCAACGTTTGATAGGGGAGGGGGGGAGGAGCTCAGAGAGTGTGGAGTAACTGGACAACAAACTTATTCGGAGTGCTGCTATATTATGTTGTTAAAATTCTGAATTTTTGGCAGGATTTCATAAGGTGTCCCAAGAATTATAGGCCGCAATTGTAGTTAAGCTAAGACATTGACTGCATGCTCTCTCCCTCCTTTTTAAGATGACAACTGAAAATAAGAGTGTCATGGCATTCAACTTGAGCTTCCTGTTTGATCGCCAAGACCTTTTGGAGGAGAGTATGGCGCAGCTTCTTGACTGGGTGAAGCAAGGCATGCTAAAGGTCAGCCAGGTGACAAAGTACCCACTGAAGGAAGCAGGCAAGGCACACAGTGACTTGGAATCTGGACAGACAGTCGGCAAACTTGTGCTCGCCATGGATGACCTTGAACTCAAGATCGATGAATAAGATGGAGACCACAGCCAATATTATTGTTATGTGTAGCTACTTCATTGCTGCTCTTGGTTAAACCAAAATTCTGTAAGTTGTGTGGTGAAACATAATAATAATAATAATAATAATAATAATAATAATAATAATAATAATAATAATAATAATAATGATAATGATAATAATAATAATGATAATAATAGTAATGATAATCATAATAATCATAATAATAATAATAATAATAATAATAATGAAGGTTTTTTATGTTTTAAAAGCAGATTCACGAAACTCTACTTGAGTTAAGGTGTTTCCCATATTTTATTTTTGGAAGGCCAAAGCCTATTGTTAACCCTTTAAGTGCTAGTAGTGATCAGCATCAAATTTCTCCTCATCGGGTCAATTTGTGACACATAGAGATCGTGAGAATTGAGGAATTGATCACTAAATATGAATTGTCTTGATGTGTAAAAAAGTTCTCTTAGGAGTACTCAACAAAATGTATGGAGAGAAGTAAAGAGACTCCTTATTATGATGTTGGGGCTTAAAGGGGTTTAGACACAATACTGAAGACTCAAAATGGGTTCCACTTGAACAAAGATTGATTGATCGATTGCTTGATCGGTCGGTCGGTCTGTTAATCGGTCAATTGATATTTTTGTCGTTTTCGGACTAAGTGGCAAAATACTGGCAAGAGAAAATTAAAGCCTTTTTGTATCCGTTTACACCTAGAGAGTCTGCAAGTATTTTCATAGCGATAACTAAGCCACGTATTTTGTCTAACTGGCAAGAGTCTTAGGCACCGTCACTGTTTTCGTGTTTTACGTTTTCGTTCTCCGAACTGGCATGAAAGACGTCTCCCAAATGAATCGCATATAAAATATATGTATATCTTATTAGAACTTTTGTTGTGAACTATCGCTTTATATCTTTACCACTCGTGCTGGGTTTTGACTAACGCAGAGCGAGTCAAATACCAACAGCCAACAATAGATTCCTTGGGAATCTGATTTCTGGGCAAAAGAAAACGAAAATGGTTGTTCCAAGATACGGACAGTGGGTTTGTTTGTTTGTTTGTTTTTTCAGACATGGACGACCAGTGCCCGTTCCGATTCACGATTCGAGTTCAGTAATGTCACGTTACCGTTGACAAAGAATCAATAAAGAAAGGTAGTGAAATGTATTTCCTGCGTAGCTGGCGTTGTTCTCAGAAATGTTCTCATTGTATGTGCAAGGCTGGCTGCTTGACCCGTATGGACATCCCCTGTAGTATGAGCAAGCGTGCGCTCTGATTGGCTCCTTACTAACAGGCTTTATAGTACAATGCTAGATTTTCGCGTGCTCCCGTTGGTCGAAATCGACCACGTGACGCGATAGTGTCTTTCCTCAGCAGGCGCCTATCAGCACAAAGTGCCCTTTTTGCAATTTTCGGTGAAAAAATTGCTAGCGTCTTAACCATTTCCATTGTAAATTATTAGTAGTGAAGAACGTGTATTAAGTTGGCTTCTGTGTACACGTCAATCACCTTAAAAGGGTTTCCTGCGCTATTTTTCGTGACATTTTTTTCGCTCAAAATTTAGCGTCGTACAATAAAAACAATAGTAAGAGTCCTTCTGTCTCAGGCCCTATGTGTGATAGGTTATTATTATTATTATTATTATTATTATTATTGTTATTATTGTTATTATTATTATTATTATTATTATTATTATTATTATTATTATTATTATTACTATTATTTACCGGTAATGCCTACCCTTCGAAGCCGAAGATTGATGGCGTGGGGTCAGCTAAATATTAATACCTACACCAGGTTCCCTCGGAAATTTGATGTTCAATCTTCATATAAGCCCTCGAACATATTTGTTGTGAACATCAAATTTCCTCGGGCAACCTATCACACGATAGCGCCTTCGACAGAAGAACTCTATTGTTTACATGGTTTAAATAAGCAGCTATCAGCTCATATCAGATCCTACTAGAGAGTGGATGGCGGGAAGAATTTGACAAAACATTCCTTCGGCGAGTTAAAAAAATTTCTCATCGAAAAAGAAGAACAATTTTTCCACTCAATCGCATTGTTCATGAACTCAATGCCAACGCCTTGCTTAGTCATGCAACATGTGAGCGCCGTTTGCTGTTTACGAAGAGATTTCGTGGAATAATCCTTAAATGGTGCCTCGGGCGCTTTTTGGTTGCATCCCCAGGTCTCAGTACAAGTTCATCGCGGTTCTCTCTTGCGGCTCTGTTCGTTTACGGAAGAAGTATTCAAGTTAGAGAACAGTGACCTCGGGAGAAATCGTAGGGGTATTACACCTACGATTTCTGTCGATTTCTTCTGATGCTGGTAGCTGTTTCAGGAAAAGCAGCAAAATTAGAGTTTGCTTATTTACCTGATTCCGTTCTTTCCTTCATGAGACGGGACAATGGGATCACCAAAATCAGCAAAATGACCCGCACAATACTCGAAACAGACAACAATACACACAACATCGCAAACGTAAGTTTATTTTATTGATTTTCGCCCATATAGTAAGCTATGTTGTAAGTCCCATACAAACCCTTATAATTTTTGCAACCGTTGTGTCGTTAGTTTGGGCTGCCTTTATGTGAATATGTGAAATAACCATATGAATTGCGGGTATATATGAATTGCGGGTAAAAATAAATGATGACGATCATTGCAGTGAAGAGATCAACTTAGCTCCCAGTTGGTTTAATAGCTCAGTTGGTTGGAGCGCTGCACTGGTAACGCATCGTCATGGGTTCAACTGAATCCACTCAAGCCTGAATTTTTTGTTTTTTTCAGATTTTTCTTTTTCATCTGCGTTAAGTGTCTTAAGTGGATATCTTTAATGCGATGGTCGTCATCATTTTTTGTTTGAACTCTCTTTGAACAACTCTCAGTCATTTGGTCCGGTCCTTATGCCGATTAACTCGAGTTTTCCACCTAACGGCCATTCTATATCGCCTGTTCGTGTCTTTCATTTCTCGCCGAGTCGAAGTTCAACTTTGCATTGCAAGTATTACGAAGATGCTACATGAGCCTTGCATTGCACTGGATTCTTATTCAGAACTTATTATCCCTCAAGCAATGACGTTAAACAGGAATGTCCAAAAGCTATCGTTTTTGTTGTATTGTGTTGCGATTTTTTCACCTACGTAATTAAAATTGCCTACAAGTAAACTGTGTTACGTCCTAAGCTGTTCTTGATTATCATGTTTATAAAGCTTGAGTAGTTGCAATGATTAGCTATATGCGTTTCGAGGATATCTGTATTCTCATTTTTGAGCGGCGGGAACTAAAGCAGCACTAAAGAAATATGAGATGAACAACTGTTAATTGTCCTGGAAATCCAAGGATGACCTAAAGAAAAGGAAAACAACGAAAAGCAGCAACAATCATTGTATCAATACATGTATTTTAAAATATAATTGATGACGGTAACGAGACCTTTTCCTATAGTAATAACGAAACTTGGCATTAAAAAAGGTTTTGAAATGTGGTTCTTGCTTATAAACTGATGCTAACTTCAAGTAGTTTACTTACAGTATTAAGAAATGAACATAAACACCAAAAATGAAGACTTGTAATAACAGAATTCTAAAAATAATTAACGCCCGGAAATAAAGTTAGAATTTGTGCACTCAGGAGATAGCCTAAGATTGTAAGAAATACCATTTCGGTTCCCTCATGAAAGTAAACTTAACAGAATTAGATTAAACAAAGTGTACGATTTTATTACCCTACAACTTGCTGTACTTACTCAGCACAATCGTTCATCATGTTCTTGCGGGCGCGCTCGTCTCCCAGGCCGTAGATTGACAGTTTGCCAGTTTCTTTCTTCAGTCCGCTCCCTCCAGTTAGCTGCTCCACAATCTCTCGGCTGTCCTTCCGTTTCTGAACACTGAACTAGGAATATTGTCCGCTTACAGGCCGCCATCACAAATCGGCACTTCTTGATCATACACCACAGTACAGCCAACAGTACAGCCAACATCAAGACAAGCAAAGCTGCTGTGAGCACATCGGCCTTCATGGTTCATGAAAGCTAACAGACTTGTTTCACCTTCTCTTCACTAAAAAAAAACAAACTTAAAATTCGTGTTATTTCTGAATTGAACAGTGTGACGAAATATTGAAATTTATGTATAAGAACGAAAGAATATAAGAGTGAAAACACGCACCCAAAAAATGGCAACTTGGATTTCTTTGACTGCAGTTCCTTCAAGGTCTTCCCCTTGGGTTTGTACATCAAGCCAGTGGCAAAGCCGAATATGCCATTGACATGTTCGGCGGTGAAGTGCTATTCAACTCCAACTGTCCCCCGGCTTTCCTCCAGCGCAAATCATTTGAGACCCAAAAAATTAAATAAACGTTTCTGTTTATCGATACCTTTTTCCGGAACGGTTTACTGACTCACCAATTGGTGGTTGATAAAACTGGTTTTTCGAGGGTTTTTTATTATCTCAGTTAAACTTCGAATCACTTTTCACTTTCTGGTGTATTAATAAGCAACAAAATTGGCGTTGTAATTGAGTGTGTGTGCGTCATGTGCGTGGTAAAATGCAAATGCAACAGAAATATAGTTATAAATATTGTTATGCTGTACGCTATTGTCGACTAAACAGCCGGGTGTTTTTCTGGGAAAATGTTTTTCGACCGCCGCAAAAACTATGGTTGTGGACAGAGAAAACCAGAGGGCACTAGCTCTACTATATTTGGGGTAGGGACGACTGCGAAATACTGCGAACCCAAGCGTTATGCCGACCGAGTTCCCAGCAGATTACCGACAACTGAGTATTTTTTTTTTGAACTTTTTCTTTCCATTTATAGATATTTGATATTTTTTTCTCAAGTTCTAAACTTCACTTCTGTCGAACTGAATCGAATGAGCCCTGTTTTAACGCACCTTCGGTGACGTCATGCAATGAAGGCCGTCCCACGCGCGTTACATTTGACATACAATTAAAATCATATTTCCGAATCCACTCCTAGCCGTACGGAGCCCAGTTAGTACGGAGCCCAGTTAGGGCCATGAAAAATTTACGTCCGATTTTTTTTCCCGACATTTTTCTCGACTTTTTTCCCGACTTTTTTCTCGACTTTTTTCTCGACTTTTTTCCCGACTTTTTTCTCGACTTTGTTCCCGACTTTTTTCTCGACTTTTTTCCCGACTTTTTGCTCGACTTTTTTCTCAACTTTTTTCTCGACTTTTTTCTCGACTTTTTTCACGACTTTTTTCTCGACCTTTTTCCCGACTCTTTGCTCGACTTTTTTCTCGACTTTTTTCCCGACTTTTTTCCCGACGTTTTTCCCGACGTTTTTCTCGACTTTTTGTTCGACTTTTTTCTCGACTTTTTGCCCGAATTTTTTCTCGACTTTCTTTTCCTCCGGATTCTATGTCTTGACCTTGCAGCTCTGGTATTTTATATCACTCTCTCATCGTCTCCTTGTCAACATCAAGGCGTAGTTAACTACAAGCCTTTGAGTCATCTGCCTGTATCCGAGAGTACTGCCACTGCCACGTAATTCCTCCTCAACTGCCGGACAAAATTACCTGACGTGAATCACTGTGATTATCTTTCCTTCTAAGACCGCGAGATCTCAATATTCCCTTTATAGCAGACCGATACTTAAAGTAATACCATGTATTAAACAATCCCTAAATAAGCAAAATCTCGTCGTAGCCAATGCTAGAGTAACCTTCCATTAGCTCGTTACCGTCCTTCAAGGCAGGAATATAAGAAGGAAGAACCCCGTCAGATCCCATTATAATTACGACGTAAACCCTGAATAAAGTCAACCTGTATTAAGTGGTCACCCACGGGGAATCGCTTAGTGACCGCCTAATACAGGTTCCATAAAATTACACGTAATGCATATTAAAAGCAGCATTTTGGTTCTTATTTGATCACATAATAACAGTTCCATCGTGAGAGGCACTCACATGGCTATACTAGAAACAGCAACAGTCACATCATGAAGAGGGGGAATAAAGAGGACTAAAAATACACTTGTTAATGTGTACCGTACACATGTGACTGTACATTCCTCTTCCCGACTTTTTTCTCGACTTTTTCCCCGACTTTTTCTGGACTTTTTTCCGGACTTTTTTTTTGACTTTTTTCCCGACATTTTTCTCGACTTTCTGCTCGACCTTTATTCTCGCCTTTTTTTTCTCGAGCTTTTCTTACACTGTTTATTTTGTAATTAAGCCTCTGTATGACAAGTTTCAAAATGGTGGCAACAGGGGTTTTACGGTTTGAGATATTACAGTCAAACCTGTATTAAGCAAACCTGTATTATCAGTCACCCTCTACTAAGCGGTCACTTGTCAAAGCCCCTGAAATTGCTTCCCTTAACTACTGTAAACTTTGCCTCCATGACGCAGTGAACTCTATTTATAATAAACGGTCGTAGTCACCCTTCCCAAGGTCCCACAGAGCTGTTTCTTATTGTTTGACCTGTATTAAACGGTCACTTTGTACAAGGAAATGATTCGAAGACATCATATAAAATAAGACATGACAAATATTTTTATGCAAATTATTTCCTGGCAAATTCAAAATCTCCCGAACTCGATCGAGAATAAACAAACGTGGTACAAGTTCGTTTACAATTTTTTTTATTTTTATTTTTCTATGTAAACTCCAATAATCTTATTATCAACATTGTACGTCGAATTCTTGTTTCATTAAGCTCCCTTTGAGCTAGTTGTACAAAAAGTCATTGTTACTTCCTCTTACATAAGCGGGTTAGCAGTTGGGAACTGAATTACACCATCCTGTCCGGACAAAGTATTGACACAAAGACCGGACAGTGAAAAGATCACATGTGTACGGTACACATTAATAAGTGTATTTTTAGTCCTCTTTATTCCCCCTCTTCATGACGTGACTGTTGCTGTTTCTAGTATAGCCATGTGAGTGCTTCTCACGATGGAACTGTTATTATGTGATCAAATAAGAACCAAAATGCTGCTTTTAATATGTATTACGTGTAATTTTATGGAACCTGTATTAGGCGGTCACTAAGCAATTCCCCGTGGGTGACCACTTAATACAGGTTGACTTTATTCAGGGTTTACGTCGTAATTATAATGGGATCTGACGGGGTTCTTCCTCCTTATATTCCTGCCTTGAAAGACGGTAACGAGCTAATGGAAGGTTACTCTAGCATTGGCTACGACGAGATTTTGCTTATTTAGGGACTGTTTAATATATGGTATTACTTTAAGTATCGGTCTGCTATAAAGGGAATATTGAGATCTCGCGGTCTTAGAAGGAAAGATAATCACAGTGATTCACGTCAGGTAATTTTGTCCGGCAGTTGAGGAGGAATTACGTGGCAGTGGCAGTACTCTCGGATACAGGCAGATGACTCAAAGGCTTGTAGTTAACTACGCCTTGATGTTGACAAGGAGACGATGAGAGAGTGATATAAAATACCAGAGCTGCAAGGTCAAGACATAGAATCCGGAGGAAAAGAAAGTCGAGAAAAAATTCGGGCAAAAAGTCGAGAAAAAAGTCGAACAAAAAGTCGAGAAAAACGTCGGGAAAAAAGTCGGGAAAAAAGTCGAGAAAACAGTCGAGCAAAGAGTCGGGAAAAAAGTCGGGAAAAAAGTCGAGAAAAAAGTCGGGAAAAAAGTCGAGAAAAAAGTTGAGAAAAAAGTCGAGCAAAAAGTCGGGAAAAAAGTCGAGAAAAAAGTCGGGAACAAAGTCGAGAAAAAAGTCGGGAAAAAAGTCGAGAAAAAAGTCGGGAAAAAAGTCGAGAAAAATGTCGGGAAAAGAAATCGGACGTAAATTTTGCATGGCCCTAACTGGGCTCCGTAACAAACAGTAATGTAGACTCGATGGTTTTGTACTCTAATTAATTCTTCCGCAAAACAACAGGTAGCTGCTATTTAAACAAAGTCAAAATCACTTCCGCTGCTCCACATAGTTTCAATTTCCTTGGCAAAGTTGTCTTCAGTGTTAGAAAGTTGTGGTGCCCAGTGTAACATCCATGAGTTTGACTAATCTGTCCCATCACGCGATCCACAAGTTTTAGATTTAAACCAGTCAGATTGTAAATTTGGAAATGAAATTGACGTTCTTCGCTTGTATTGAGATAGCCTAGTCTCCATTTGACAGGGAAAGTATCTGGAATTTCAAACCGAGAATTTTTGGCTAAATGGAAAGTTTCGTTTCGCAGCTAATGCATGCCCGTATTAAACACATCGAAGCGTGCCGTTATGAACATGTAAACAATAAACAGCTAAGGAAATCATCATGCCTATTTCACGAACAAAACGGCAGCTAAGAGAACCTTGATTAACTTATTTGATTTACGGTTATCTCACCTTCTCCAGCGACGAGATCGACGGCCCGGAAGGAGATGTGGACTCCGCCATGCTTCCAGGAGGTGAAACTTGAATCCACGAAGTTTCAGCGGTAACAAAAAGTCGGGGAAAAAGTCGGGAAAAAAGTCGAGAAAAAAGTCGGGAAAAAAGTCGAGAAAAAAGTCGAGAAAAAAGTCGGGAAAAAAGTCGAGAAAAAAGTCGAGAAAAAAGTCGGGAAAATAAAAATCGGGCGTAAATTTTCCATGGCCCTAACTGGGCTCCGTATAGCCGTGCTTTGCAATAATAACTAGAAGTGACACAAAGAATTCTACAACTAAAAGATTGAAGGGATATTGATCCTTGCACACAGGCAGATATGATTCAGCGAACATTTCTCCAAGACTTCCTTCGAGATCATCTGTGACGCTTTTCATTACCGATCTTCGCCGTAAGTTGTTTACAAGGTCGCACAGAAACAAGGCCAGAGTCGAGAGACATAAGCGTAATAAGGAAAGGGACTGGTCATTAGTAATCTCCTAGGGGTGGGGGGAGGGGGGATCGCAGTTTTTTTTTTTACGAGGGGGGCTTACTTGATATCGAGATGAACGAAAGAAGGATCACTCAGTTGTTGAGACAGATAGGGAGTGAAGCCATTGATTTTCATCTTGTCTCAAATTTATCCTCATAGTATCTAACTAATTTCGTAGCACGTGGCAGTTTCAGATGTCAGTTCTAGTCATTTCAGGAAACCCTAATATAAAAACTTTCTCATGTTTCTCGTGGGAGCATGCCCCCTACTCCCCCCCCCCCCCCCCATAGTCGGTTTGAGTTTTTTAAACAGTATATTAATATCATGAAACAGAAGTATATTTCACATTGGAATCTGACCCTACAAAACTCGCAAAAACTTAGTTTTTATAACACTATTAAAAATAATTATAGCCCTTCTACCTACTTAGATTTAACAAGTAAGAACCCTTTAAGGAAAACATTAGTAAAACTGAGAATAAGCTGTCACAAACTTAGGATCGAAACAGGTAGATACGACAATATACCTCGTAATGAAAGAATATGCAACTTCTGCAATTGCAACAAAATTGAAGATGAAACTCATTTTTTGTTAGATTGCCCAGCTTATTCTCAGGTACGCGGCATATTCTTTTCTAAAATAGAATCCAAACTTCCATTACTACGACTACTACCACGCGAAACTCTATTATCACATCTTATGAATTCCACTGACTACTTTGTAAACATTAAGCTAATCTCATTTATCTCGGCATGCTTTGAATTGAGAGACAATCTCGTTACAACGATCACCACTTCGAACAGTTAAATGAACAATTATTGTTAGTAATTGTTTTATATATTATATATTATATTTTTTTTCTTTGTTATGTTATGTTATTTTCTACTTTACTAATTATCTTAGTTAATGAAATAATATGTAATTAAATTTAAGTAGCTTTTGCAATACTACCAAATTTCTATGTAGTCATGCAAATAAAGCTTGTTGTTGTTGTTGTTAGATCAAGCATTTGCAGTTCCCCTTCTTGTGCACTCTAGCTTCCATAGGCACGCTCTAGGCTTTTGCCAGCGCAAATATTTTGAATCAATTACAAGCATGGCGCGAGAAACATTGTTTGCTGATTCCAATTTAAATCATTGCTGTATGCGCGGTACTTATGAATTTAGTGTAAACTTAAGATAATACAGAGAGAGAATTCCTTTTAGTTTTTCGCACATTTGTGTCTGAATTTCTTGTAGACTTTCCAGACAAATGTTAGAAACATACACTGGCGTAGTAGAAGAACTAAGACGCGTGCACCGAGAGACAGCATTGGTGTGCTGAGGATGGAGGCATTGAGGAGAGGGATAACAAGGAATTATGGTTTCCATTTGGGGCTGCACTGCACGAAAATACTACAGCTGGTTGAGCGAGCATCCATACCGAAAACGCAACCGTGATTGATGAGATCTATATAACCCCTTGTGGAAAAAATGAAATCCTCAGGGAGACAGCAAAGCCGTTGAAGGAAAAATCTTGATTTAAAAAAAACAGTTTGTCAACGTACTCACGGCCAGCTAAAACTGCGCTATTGACTATTGCACGTGCAATTGCTACCTTTGCGCAAGACACCAGCGCGGTGCGCGAGAGGAAGGGGAAAGGGCGCTCGTGAATAATTTCTCCCCTTTGCCTCCCTTTCCTCGCCTGCCACGCATGCTGGCTACCTTTTCTCAAAATTCATTGTCTGAGACTTTGAAGTGATTTCAGTTTTCTTTCAGTTTCTTGTTTGCAGCACAAAACCCATTGAGTAGCTAGTAGTCTACAACAGTTTTAAAAGAACAAAATGAAAAATACTTTGCTCAATTTCTTGAAAGTTAACGACAACTGTATTAACAACAACAACATGTAAAACAACTTCATAGTTATGTCAGCATATATCAAATCCTAAGAGATCCTACTATATCGATACGATCTTACTTTAGCTTTATTGGTACGATCCGACTAAATTGGTCAGTATACGAGTTTAATATCAGAACAAGTTCTTCCTTGTCCTCCTTGTGGCTCTGTTCGTTAGCGGAATATCTGTCCAAAATCTCATACTGGTGCGGTTGTACCCCGGATGTTGTAGCGGGTCGAAATGCAAAAACTCGTATCCAGCCAATGTCATCTGAACGCAGTGTGTCAGTTCGTTTCATTCCTCTTTCAGTTTTAACGAAAATGAAAGACAAAACTGCATGTAAAAATAGTTTCTTAACACATGAGGCGGTTATAAAGTTTCGGCCATCTCATACCGGAATCTGAAGTCGTACCGTATCATATAAAGACACCCAACATGGAGAGTCGGCGAGTGTTCCGACTCTGTAAAAACCTCATGGTCAGCCGTCACCAGACTTCATAAGAGTTGGAGACCAAACATGAGCAAGACTTTGAGCTTACAAATTGAGCAGATTTAAAAGCACGTCTACACTACAGCAAAATTTTATTTTCATACGCAAGTAATGTACGGGTACGGGAACGATAAAAGGAGGACCCTATTAACACTACAGTTGTACGGACCAAACATAGCGGGTCGGACAAAAACCATCTTATGAGCCCAATTTGAAACATACCATTTACACTAATTTTAGCTTGCGTAGCAGGTGTGAACGGGGAGGGGGTCTAGGAAGGGGTAGAGGAACGAGAAAGTGGGACAACCTACCCTTTCCCCTTCCCCTTACGCAAGTTTCCATCGGAGATTGTACGCATTTTCCTCACAAAATTGGGGACGGAGAACAGAAGCGTTTACACAATGTGCTTGAACCGCAAAGATGGGTTTGTACCCGTGGCCACAAAACGAAGAAATCACTGACCCATTTCTGCCGTTCAAGAACTTCCCCGGGATATGCGGGCTACTTTGTGTGGCAAAATGCACGCGCACTCGCACGTTATAACCACAAAACGAAAGTTCCAAATCGGCTCCTTATTTTTATGGACCTGCAGCAAAATATTGCTTGTTTAATGGTTAAAAATGTTGGGTACGTTCCATATTGTCAAGGGTCAGGAACAATGTTTTCTGTAGCTCAATTGCGCGCAAGAAACATGGTTCCGGACAATGGAATAAAAACATGGTAGGCATCCAACAAAAATATGCTGTCCTTAATCGGCTTTTTTTTTCGTAGGTAAATACACTGACACGAGAACTTGGGCACAGGAAAGGACCATAAAATGGCGCGCACGAGAGTCCACGCTAAAGCGTTAGAACTCTCTTTGAACTGGTCTCAAACGTATGGTCCGCATTTTACACATTAGCTGTAGTTTCCCACGTAGCAGGCGATTTGCTCATCTGATCCTCCCCAAGCCAAACTTCGACTTTTGTAAAATTCCTCTCGTGAGTTCAAGGCAACAAAACAAATACAGAACCAAAAGTTTAGTTTATTTTATCATCATACGCGACCACAAGGCTCTTCTGCTAGTTGTTCTGAAAAATTATCTGGTATTAGCGGCATGGTAAAAATTACACATGTAAAGTGAGGCATCAGCTGAAAAATCAGACTGAGAAGTCGCGTTCTCCTTGTATGTACAAGGGTGACTGTTGGACCCATATGAACAGCCCCTACATTATAAGCAGGCGCGCGCTCTGATTGGCACCTTACTAACAGGTTATCAGCTGTTATTTTATAGACAGCCCCTGGATATGAGCAAGCGCGTGCTCTGATTGGATCCTTACTAACAGGTTATCAGCAGCTATTAGCTCACATCAGACCGCACAAGTAAAGGAGTCGTGCGAAATATATGGCGGGAAAAAAGCTTCTTTTGACAGAAAAGATTGCTTTGGCGAGTTAATAAATTTTTCATCATCTTTATTGACTTTTAAACAGAATTTTTTTCCACTCAATCTCACTGTGCATGAACACAATGCCAACTCCCTGCTTAGTGCGCGCCGTTTGCTATGATATGCGAACAGATTTCCTGGAATAATCCTTAAATGGTGCCTCGAGCGCTTTTTGATTGCATCCCAATTTTCAGTAAGAGTTCATCACGGCTCCCTCTTGCGGCTCTGTTCGTTTACGGAACAGTGTTGAAATCAGACAACACTAAGGGACCTCGTCAGAAATCGTAAGGGGCATTTGGCTGATTTTCCTGATTCCTTTCTTCATAAGCCGGAAAAACGGAATCACAAAAATCAGCAAAACGACCTGTACGATTCTCGAAACAGACAACAATAAGCAGGGTCTCGCAAACGTGAGTTCATTTTATTGATTTTCACCTTAGTAACTAAGACACGGGCATACGGTGAGTTTTTTAGACATCTTGCAAGTCCTATACAAACCCTTATAGTTTTCGCAGCAGTCGCGTCGTGAGTCTAGGCTGCCTGTATGTGAATATATGAAATAGCCATTCATATGAATTGCGGATGAAACAAGAAATGATGACGATCCATCGTTGCAGTGAAGAGATCAACTTAGTTCCCAGCTGGTTTGATAGCTCAGTTGGTTAAAGCGCTGCACTGGTATCGCAACGTCATCAGGGTTCGAATCCCATTTAAGCCTGAATTTTTTTTACGCCTGATTAGCTCGAGTCTTCCGTCTAGCGGCTATTCTATCGCCTGCTTGTGTCTTTCATTTCTCACCGAGTCGTACTTCAACTTTGCGAACTTCTTCTTTACGAAGATGCGACGTGGATAGCATCCACGGGATGCTACGTGGATGTTACTATAGATGCTACGTGGATGCTACGTGGATACATGGATATACAGAACTCATTATCCCTCACGCTATGACATTAAACAGGAATGTCCACAGCTATCATTTTTGTTGTATTGTGTTGAGTTTTATTCACTTAATTAAAATTGGCTACAAGTAAGCTGTGTTACGTGCTAAAGTGCTATTTCCTGATTTTCATGTTTACAAAGCGACTAGTTAGTCGTTGCAATGATTAGCAACATCCTCTTCTAGGATATCTGTATTCTAATTATTTGAGTTGGGAACTAAGGCAACACTAAAGAAACTTTATTAAGTATAAAAAATATGACATGGACAAATCTTTACTGTCCAGTGTCAATCATTTTATCGATATTAATAATATGATAACGAGACATTTTACTGTAGTATGACGAAACTTGGCATTGAAAGAGTTAGCGTTATTTCGGCTCCCTAAAAAGAAGAAAAAATGAACCAGCAAAATGAGCAAACATACACTGAAATTAAGAGGTTTTGAAACGAACAAGTAGCTTACTTACACGAAAGTTCCAAATCGGATCCTTATTTTTATGGACCCACATCAAAATATTGCTTGTTTAATGGTTAAAAATGTCGGGCACGTTCCATATTGTCAAGGTTCCGGAACAATGTTTTCTGTAGCTTAATTGCGCGTAGAAACATGGTTCCTGACCATGGAATAAAAACATGGCAGGCATCCAACAAAAATATGCTGTCCTTAATCGGCTTTTTTTTTCGTAAGTAAATACACTGACACGAGAACTTAGGCACAGGAAAGGACCATAAAATGGCGGACACGAGAGTCCAGGCCAAAGAGCTAGAACTCTCCTTGAACTGGTCTCAAACGTATGGTCCGCATTTTACACATTACCTGTAGTTTCCCACGGCTCTTTTGCTAGTTGTTCTGAAAAATTATCGGGTATTAGCGGCGTGCAAGATGAGGTGACAGCTGAAATATCAGAGAAGTCGCGTTCTCCTTGTATGTGCAAGGGTGGCTGTTTGACCCATATGAACAGCCCCTGCAGTATGCATGCGCTCTGATTGGCTCCTTACTAACAGATTATTAGCAGCTATCAGCTCATATCAGATCGCACTAGTATAAAAGGAGTCGTGCGAAATACATGGCGGGAAAAAAGCTTCTTTTGACAGAAAAGATTGCTTTGGCGAGTTAATAAATTTTTCATCATCCGTGTTGACTTTTAAATAGAACATTTTTCCACTCAATCCTTAAATAGTGCCTCGAGCGCTTTTTGATTGCTTTCCCAATTTTCAGTAAAAGTTCATCGCGGTTCTCTCTTGCGGCTCTGTTCGTCTACGGAACAGTGTTCAAATCAGGCAACGCTGAGGGACCTCGTCAGAAATCGTAGGGGGCATTTGGCTGATTTTCCTGATTCCGTTCTTCATTGGCCGGAAAAACGGGATCACAAAAATCCCCCACCTGCGCGATACTCGAAACAGACAACAATACGCAGGATATCGCAAACGTAAGCTCATTTTATTGACTTTTACCTTAATAAAATAAGATACGGGCTTACGGTGACTTTTTCAGACATCTTGCAAGTCTCATACAAACCTATAGTTTTCCCAACAGTTGTGTCTTGAGTCTGGGCTGCATGTATACGAATATGTAAAATAACCATACATATGAATTGCGGATGAAACGAAAAATGATGACGATCATTGCAGTGAAGAGATCAATTTAGCTCCCAGCTGGTTTAATAGCTCAGTCGGTTAGAGCGCTGCACTCTGCACTGGTATCGCATCGTCGTGGGTTCGAATCCCATTCAAGCCTGAATTTTTTTTTTCATGTTTTTCTTTTTCATTTGCCTCAAGTGGATATCTTCACTGCGATGGTCGTCATCATTTCTTAATTTGGACTCTTTTTGAATAACTCTCGATCGTTTGGTCCGGTCTTTACGCCTAATTAGCTCGAGTTTTCCGCCTAGCGGCTTTTCTATCGCCTGCTCGCGTCTTTCATTTCTCGCCGAGTCGAACTTCAACTTTGCATTACAAGTATTACGAAGATGCTACATTACATTGGATTCCTATACAGAACTTATTATCCCTCATGCTATGACATTAAACAGATATGTCCAAAAGCTATCGTTCCTGTTGAATTGTGTTGAGTTTTATTCACCTTATTAAAATTGGCTACAAGTAAACTGTGTTACGTGCTAAAACGCTATTTCTTGATTATCATGTGTATAAAGCTTGAGTAGTAGTTAGTCGTTGCAATGATTACCAATATCCTCTCCTAGGATATCTGTATTCTAATTTTTGAGCCGGGAACTAAACCACCACTAAAGAAACTTTCACAAAGTATAAAAAAATGTAACATGGACAACTCTTTACTGTCCTGGAAATCCAAGGATGGCCTAAAGAAAAGAAAAATAACGAAGAGCAGTGTCAATCATTTTATCGATGTTAATAATATAATAACGAGACATTTTACTGTAGTATGACGAAACTTGGCATTGAAAGAGTTAGCGTTATTTCGGCTCCCTAAAAAACAATGAACCAGCCAAATGAACGCCGAACAGATACTGAAAAGGTTTTGAAATATAGTTCTTGCTTATGATGTGATCATCAAGGCCCATCAACTGGTACTGCTGCAAGTAGCTTACTTACAGTATTTAAAAATGAGCAACACTAAACGTAAAAAAAAGCAAAGAAAAATGAAGACTTGTAACAGACTTTAACACGAAATGGTGTTAGAATTTGTGTACTCACAGCTGTACTCAGGAGATAGCCTACGCTTGTAAGAAATACCGCCTCAGTTGTTGTACGTTACACCAAACCTAACAAAACCCGGCGTAACAAAACCTATGGTCCGTAAATGAGTTTTCCTATTCAAACCAAAATACAGAAGGATGCCTAATGAAAGCTAACTTAACAGAGTGAGATTGAACAAAGTTTACAATTTTATTATGTTAACATCTTTGTATACTTACTCAGCGCATTCGTTGATCATGTTCTCGCGGGCGCGCTCATCTCCCAGGCCTTAGATTGACAGTTTGCCAGTTTCTTCGTCCAGCCCGCTCCCTCCAGTTCGTTGCTCCATGAACTCTCTGCTGTACTTCCACTTCTAAACATTGAACTGGGAAGACTGTCCTCTGGCAGGCCGCCATTACAGCTAAGTAAATCTTGATCATGCACCACAGTACTCAGTACCAACATCAATACAAGCGAAGCTGCTGCAAACTCCTCGGCCGTCATGGTTAAAGCTCACTTGGTTCACTTCCTCTTCACTGAGGGAAGAGATAAACCGTGACGAGATGTTGCAATTTATGTACAAAAAAGAAAAAAAAAGACAACAGTGAAAACACGCACAGATAAAAGGACAATTTGGATTTCTTTGACTGTGGTTCCTTCAAGGTCTACATGCACTTGGGCTTTGGCAAAGTCAAATGTCGCATCAACATGTTCGACGCCGGCGGGGTTCAATCTGAAAGTCTTTCGCTTAAACACCTGAACTTTTATATTTCATCATGTCACCGATAATTTTTAAGCAACCACTCGCCCGTGAGCTGTCAAGGAACGTGCGTGCGGGGGCTTGTGTGCTATTTCAGGAAATAATCATTGTTGTTTTTCCTCCAGCGCAAATCACTTGAGGCCCGGGAAATAACACAACTGCTTATCACTGCATCGTGAAGGATCATCGAAGTAACTCATACGTTTTAGAAAATAAACACGTCAAGCACAATTTCCTTAATTTTAGGCCCAAATAGCTGGAAGCCAGTTGATCCGTGTATTAAATTCATGCATCCTTCACGCTAATAAAAACAAATTCACAATAACTAATACGTGTTACAAAATAAACACATCAATTAAGCACAATTTTGCTAAGCCTCTTAAAGATTAAATCAATCAAAATATTTATTTCGAAGTTAGATTCTGACATGGATAAAGGCTAAGGTGTGTTGGCTACAACAAAGTCCTTATTATAAATTTCTCTGATTAATTTATATATCCTTTCCATCACTTTTTGCTTGGGCATTGCAGTGTGACTGATCTTCAACTTTTTCCGGGTGACGCTTCTTTTCTCCGTATACTCGATGAACTTTTCCTCCCACCCTGCTCATATTTGGCAGATATTTCATAAAAACAGGGCTGTAACGAACTGCATAGCATCTGTACACGGGCGAGATCGGCCATCGTTCACAACTTGAAGCTTGCGTTGGGAAATTAGAAAGGAGAGATTAACTTTTTGTCCGTGAAAATCCATTGAAGTTCAACACTAGTGACCTTACAATATTCAAACTCCTCCGAAAGTGAAAGTGAACTCGTTAAATACACAATTTTGTAGTCACGCGTATTTAAGGAACACGCCCCTGATAGCTGACAAGCCGCGCCGAGACAAGCTTGTTGAAGCATTGATCTATTTTAGGAACAAAATCATATTGTTGACTCCCTGCACTTGATTTAACTGCATATCGTATATCCTAATAAACGGTGACCTATATGATACAATATCACGAAGTTTAATGGTAGCCGACCCCTGAGTTTCTCGTGATTTTCTATTATAGGACATTATACAAGCAGCGCAATAGATTCGTGAATTTTAATCTTTTCTTCATTCGTGTGTGATTTTTGTTCAAGAGTTAGTTAAACTGTAAAACCACAAACTGACAAACGTCAATAAAATGTATTTCCTCCAAAGTTCCTTCCGATATGAAAGCACTTTCAGCTTTATTACTGAAATGAAGAAATGATATCATCCAGGCAAGTATCACTCCGTCAGAATGCCACATTTTTAGCAAAATTATCTGTCAGCGCCGAGATTTCACTCAGGTTAGGAACTGTGCTTTATTGTTTTCCGGATAAAATGGTGAAGACAGGTTGCCAGTAATTTTTGGTGTGTTGTGACGTGTCATGCAGATTATCATAAGTATAGAGATTATTAGATTTATCACCCAATTAGGTAGTCATTTTAACAGTATATTACGTTATGCTTGGATGACTCCGCTAGGGGCAAAACCCAGGATACTTTAGACGCCTACTTAAAAATGGCCCCCTTGCAAGACTCCGAGGAAAACTAATCTTTAGCAACCTAGACACAAATTAAATGCTCAGTACGGTTAGTCTATACGCAGAGTAATGTAGACCTATGTGACCAATATCGCGAAGTTTAAACCACTTCAAGGACGTTCGCGCTAATTGCGCATCCTGACTGCGCACGCAATTCATGTTGCGATGTCGTGCCATTTGAGGCATCGAGCGCGGCGCTGTTGAAGAATGTAGACAATGTAGAGATATATGGCGCTGGTGGCCATTTTAATATCTATGCATGGGTTAACTCTATAAAATGTTCGGTGACCTCAGATTTTCTATTGCTGGATCACTTTCTTTATCGATTATCTACGTTTCATGAAAATTGAAGGAAATCTCTGTTGTGGAAGTTTGATTTTTTTTCAACTTTTCTGCCCATGTATCATTGAATTCCGCTCACTGTTTTACTGCACGTTTGTTGGCAAAAGCCCACCTTAAAGGTTAAGTTTAACTGAAAGGATGACACCAGTTCAAATTATTTACTTGACAGACCCACTTAAATAAAATTTGACTGAGGAAGTGGGTGTACAGCGAATCAATGCAATTGATTGCATTTCTGACATAGGTAACTCATTATCTGACTGTAGCAGAAGTATGAAAGAAATCTGTGTTGTAGAAGTTTTTCCCGCGAACGTCCTTAAATGGTAACTCGTTTACAAAGGCTAGTGATTACTTAATTCCTCACATACCAAAAGTGCAAATTGTCCATAACAGGTCACCGGAAACCAAGAACTATTAAAGTTTTTGTTTTCCCTAGGAAAAGGGGAGGAGAGAGACTATCGGCCGCCTATAAATTCTTCAGAATTTCTTGTCTTCTTTAGCACGACAAAGGGTTATAAAATAAGTAAACCCTCTCTGGCTTGCTGGTATATCAGATGATAATGCACTTGGCTAAAAGATTGTCCTCAAAATCTTACAGGCACTGCAAGCTGTTCATATTTCGGACAATCTTTCAGCCACGGGCTTTATCCTCTGACATACCAGCCGGCGGAAGGGGTTTCGTTAATAAATGCACGACAAGATTCGTTCTGGTTCCCTCTTGAACACTGTTTTGGCAAACCGGAGATTGACCTCGAGTATCGTAGAGGTCATTTTGCTGATTTTCCCGTTTCCGGCTCTTTCCTTCATTTTAGACGGAAGAACGGGATCAAGAAAATCAACAAAATGACCTCTACCACACTCGAGACAAAACAGGACACAAAATGTTGCAAAGTAAGTTTATTTTATTGATTTTCACCTTAATAAACTACGATACGGACATACGGTGAGCTTTTTAGGCATCTTACAGGTCCCATGCAAACCCTTATAGTTTTCCCAACAGTTATGTCGTGGGTCTGGGCTGCCTGTATCCGAATATATGAAATACCATACATATGAATTGCGGATAAAACAAAAAATGATGACGATCATTGCAGTGAAGAGATCAATTTAGCTCCCAGCTGGTTTAATAGCTCAGTTGGTTAGAGCACCGCACTGGAATCGCATCGTCGTGGGTTCGAATCCCATTCAAGCCTGAATTTTTTTTTTTTCAGGTTTTTCTTTTTCATTTGCCTTAAGTGGATATCTTCACTGCGATGGTCGTCGTCATTTCTTAATTTGAACTCTTTTTGAATAACTCTCGATCGTTTGGTCCGGTCTTTACGCCTAATTAGCTCGAGTTTTCCGCCTAGCGGCTATTCTATCGCCTGCTCGTGTCTTTCATTTCTCGCCGAGTCGAACTTCAACTGCGCATTATTAATATTACGAAGATGTTACATTACATTGGATTCCTATACAGAACTTATTATCCCTCGTGCTATGACATTAAACAGGAATGTCCAAAAGCTACCGTTTTTGTTGTATTGTGTTGAGTTTTATTCACCTAATTAAAACTGGCTGCAAGTAAACTGTGTTACGTGCTAAAACGCTATTTCTTGATTATCATGTTTATAAAGCTTGAGTAGTAGGTAATCCTTGCAATGATTAGCAATATCCTCTCCTAGGATATCTGTATTCTAAAGCAGCATTCAAGAAACTTTCACAAAGCATAAAACTGTGATGAGCAACTCTTAATAATCTTGGAAATCCAAGGACGACCTAAACAAAAAATAAAGAAAAGCAGTAACAATCATTTTATCAATATTTACAAAATTGGTTACTACAACGAGATATGGTTCTATAGCATAACGAGTCATTTTTCTACAGTATAACGAAACGTGGCATTGAAAAAGTTAGCTTTTTTTCGGTCCCTTAAAAACTAGCAAACGAACACGCTGAAAAGGTTTTGAAATGTGATTCTTGCTTATCAACTAGTATTAACTACAAGTAGCTTTCTGACAGTAGTAAAAATGAACTTCACTCGGCTTTAAAAAAAACACGAAAAATGAAGACTTGTAACAACAGAATCATAAAAACAACGAAATGGAGTTGGAATTTGTGTACTTAGGAGACATCCTAAGCTTGTAAGAAATACCGCTTAAGCCGCTTCATTTGTTGTACGTTAAACCTGACAAAACACGGCGTAACAAAACCTATGGTCCGTATTAAAATGCAGGTTTTCCTTTTCAAAACAAAATACAGAAGGATGTCTCATGCAAGTAAACTAAGAGAACTGGGATTTAAAAGAGTGTACAATTTAATTATCCTACATCTTGTTGTACTTATTATTATTACTTACTCAGCGCATCGTTCGTCATGTTCTCGCGGGCGCGCTCGTCTCCCAGGCCTTAGATTGACAGTTTGCCAGTTTCTTTCTCTAGCCCGCTACCTCCAGTTAGCTGCTCCAAGATCTCTCTGCTGTTCTTCCATTTCTGAACACTGAACTGGGACTGAGGCTGTCCGGTTACGGGCCGCCATCACAGCTCGGTAGTTCTTGATCATACACCACAGTACAGCCAACATCAAGATAAGCAAAGCTGCTGTGAACACCTCGGCCGTCATGGTTAAAGCTCCGTACACTTGCTTCACTTCCTTTTCACTAGGGAAAGAGGCAAACATTACTGAACTGAACAGCGTGACGAAAAGGTTGCAATTGATATATGAGAAAGAAAAAAGACAAGAGTGAAAACACGAACCGAAAATGACAATTTAGTTTTCTCAAAACTGCAGTTCCTTTAGAGTCTGCCACTTGGGTTTTTACACTGAAGACAGTGGCAAAGTCGAATGTCCCATGCACCAACGTGATCGACGCTGAAACGCTATTCAACTTGATTTAGTGAATAAAGTTCAGTTAAATAAAGCCCAGTGAGCTTTCACGTTCACCGATAATTCAAGTAACAAACCCTTAACTGTCACGGTACGTGCGGGGGCTGGTGCTATTTCAGGAAAATAATCATTGTTGTTTTTCCTCTAGTACAAATCACACTTTCATAAATTCAATCTAGCTTGTCTTGTATTGCTACCCAACAAAAGTATGGGAAATCAACATGAATCAATTTTATTGTGCTCCATTGCACTTTGATGACTCAGATCCAGGGTTAGGTTCTATTGACTTCTATAGAAAAAGTGCGCGCGTGAGTCACGCGCGCAAGTTGCGCGTTTGCGTTAGATTTGCAATTTTTTTCACAGAAACTTCTCCTCATATAAAATCATAAAGTGTAACTGTCCGAAACAGAATTGAAGCAAAAGGATCTTTCGTTGCATCACTCAAACACCAACAAGGGCGCTTTAGGCTATCCCAGAGGACCAAAGAGGACGTGAGAATAATTACTCTCAGGTATAGGTAAACGCCTAACGCAAAACCTTCAAAATCGCCAATATTCGCCATTTACAGCTGCAAGGATGCAAAATACAACAATTGAGTTAAGTTCAGGTTTATTTTGAAGAAAAATATCAACATTATTTGCGATATTTTACGAACCTCCTAATATTCCCATACAAATCCTTCAAATCTCGAACAGTGAGATTGGATCCCTGTGGTAAGACCATTCGCCGCGACCACTCAATACACTAAATTGACCGTTTGGGGCCTGGGCATTACCAGATACTGTATATCACAAGCATCTTTGATAATAATAATTAATATAAAAGGCTAGATATTCTACTATAATTTCAATTTTTAAATTTGCTTTATAACAATTTACGATATCGTCAATATAAGCGGTGCTTAGATTGAAAATGTTAATGTTAATGATTCGTGTGTAAATAAAGTTCAAGTATGTATGTACGTAATGATAATGTTTTCAGCATCCTTTGCTAAGATATACATCAAAAAATAGCGTCTTAAATAACCCGAGTATTCGCCTCACACGACAATACCATGTGTTTTAACCCTAATTACTAATAACTACTAAGAGGTGGACTGTATCCCTCAATACAGTACACTGACATAAACCCGGTGTAAGTACTAAAACAGTACAGTACCCTATTTACACCAGTCTTACCCGAATTCTTTTGAGAGACAAATCAAAAACGTCGTCGAAGGCATACACCTAAAGAGCAAGCAAGGCGATACTGAGCACCTATCACATGAAATTCGGATATAAGGATTAAATTTACAGCAACCAAAACATTCTGAAAGCTCTTGGATAGACTAAGAAAAAGGACCAACTATTTTAAGATAGCTGCCAAAACCACAAAACAAGAATCTCAATCTAAATGAGCAAACCATACCTAAAGTTAAACTCCTCTTTTTGATCCCACATCTTTCGCAGAACATTTTCTAATGTACACATTATAGCTAGAGAACAGAAAATGTCTGTATACAAGATAAAGTCTATTTTGCAGCTAACCTGAAAACTGGCTTTGCCATGTGAACTCAAACAAAACCTAGCGCTGACTAACTGAAAAGCTTGAGTGGTTTGTTATTAAATCCACGATACTGTGCAATTCGTTGGATGCTTGCCAAGATTAACATGCCAATAGAATTGATTCATTGCCAATAGAATTGATTCATTGAAGCACCAGACAATACACATCGTGATAATCACGCCAACGTTTGTCTTGCAACAACAAACCCTTTGATCTTTTCAAAGCCGGAAGACATCATCCTTGTCAGACTGACAGTGTCATCTTAAGGTAGGTTAAAAGCTTGCAGGTTTCTAAACCGTTTTCAATAAAGTTCTGTTTCTAAAGCGGCAACTTCTCCATATGAAGGACCTACTGAACTTTTAAGTAACGTAGTTATCTGATATTCTTACCAATTATTTTGATTCCAAACGTGACATATATCTCAAGACATTCGTAGGCTCCATCAGTGCCATTTTGAATCTAAATTTGACAGGGAACTGGGCCTAGAATGAAAATAAGTAGGGAGGGGTGGCAGATACTAGAAGTGTTGACAAGCGATTATTTTGCACACAGTGTGATTGGCAAAAAAGCTTCGAATTAGGATAAATCTGTAGCCTCTGGCCAGACTAAAGTATCCTCAAACAAGTTAATGTCGATAAAGGTTCATTTTCGTGAGTGACGCAAGAATTTGTTGTGTGACTTTGGAGTAACAATATTGGACAGTTGTCTTTTCTGAACAGTTCCTATTGACATTAGTTTGTTCCTTGTTAGAATGGTTGTGAATAAATGAAGGCTGCATACATGTTAATATTTATTTTTCTTATATACATTTTCACTGGCGTGCAGATAATTTCTGTCCAGTGGTAAATTTGGTCTTATTTTGTAACTTCAAACACCGTGGTAATGACAATGCCATGCTAAAATATTAAAATTCAAAACTTGTTTATGAACAAGGTAGATATCCATATGTCTCTGGTGTAGTGAAGATTCTAGCGTTGCTGTCTGAGAGGAAAATGGGCGCGGCTGGGAAATAACGTTTAAAGGTTGATTTTGGTTGATTGGTGATCGCAGTCAAGGCCAAAACTGCAAATAATGGTATTTTGTTCATCTGATAAATATTTAAAGATATGGTAAAGAAGACATGGTTTTAAAAAAGAAATGTTGTTTGTTGCAAGACAGGCGTGAAAACGCGCCACGGCAAACGCACTCACGTTGGGCGGTTATTCAATATCAAAAACAAAGGTTGGGGAAGCCCCTTTTCATGGCTTTCTGATTGGGCAAGACGATCATATAAGATTTGCATGACCACATCCTCGGTTCAATTTCTCTGTTGTTTATCAGAAGTGAACAACAACCCAAAAGTGGTGAAATTTTTGTTTACTCTAAGGGAAAGCCGAAAACGTCACCAAGGGCATACACGTAAAGAGCAAGGGACAACTTTGGATCAGCTAGAACAAGATCTTGACGTAAACAAGCTTCCACAGAGTCATCCTCGGAACCGACAGCCGATTGTCGACGAAAGAGACCTTCGGAATCCTCTTCGCCGTCGGATAATGTTCGTGCTGAACGCCGAACCTCTGAAAATCAAAAGAAAAGTGCTACAGAACACAATGTAAATGCCAGAACAGGTCGTAGAGGCAGCAAGTTCACTAGCATCGTCATCTTAGAATATCAGAGAGTCACTTGAGCCACAATCACGCGAAGCTGTCACAATAGCAGTTACCAGCGGACAATTAGGTCCCTGTGTTTTGCCCAGGACGAGGACGAAGATACGTTAGGGCTAAAAGATATCTTTTTAAGAAACTGAATGTTTTTGTCGTCTTTTCTTTCTTCTTGACGCTTTATGAGTGAATGACAGTTGTACCAAAAATTTTATTAATGCGGGTCAAAACTCTCCAAGAAAATTGAAAGTTTTGAAAGCACCTTCTACGCATAAAAGTTCTGATATCCGCATCGGCAATTTCTCTTCAAAATAGTTGCATAGTGTAATTCTAAAAGCAAAGTAGTTTAAGGATACGGGATAAATTTTCACAAGGTAACAAAGTTTCCTTTCTGCTAGTCACTAGAGCTGTGGCTCATCGCTCTTAAGTCTGTAGGAAAAAACAATCAACTTCATCAATGCACCCCGAGGAATCGACTCCTTGTGACAGAGCAAACTGTGGCCGGCAAACGTTCGCAGCAGTGGGAAATCCACCAAACAGGACAGCTAGCGCTTCTCAACATCAGTTGTCAGAAGGATTGGCTGACTGGTTCGTTGCGAAGCACACGACAGATGAAGCTTTGTTTCGCCATTTGCTTTCTAAACACGGTTTCACGACATCAGCTACAAGGTTATCGACTAAATACAGGTAGGGAGCTACCTGATTTAAAGTTTTCATGTGTGTCCTGCGGAATTTAATGCTTCTCTCGAAATGACTCATAAAGCTCTTGACAGCTGTCTCGATCTGTGGCTGCTTCCTCTAAGACAAACTGTTTGTTAGTGGATGCAGCCAGGAAGGGGAAGGAAAACGTAGAAGGAAAACTGAGTTTTCCATTTTCTTGGTACTTAAACGTCAACACTGTTTTACCCGCCATAGCGCGCTCATAACCACTGGGATCTGCAAATAAACACCACGCGCATCTTGAGTGTTGTTCATTAACTTGAAGCAATTAAAATGTGAATAGTTGCAACTGCACCCTAAGTTAAATAACCTTTTCTTTGAATTTGCAGATTTGTATGTGCATATTGTGACGTGATTCCTCCGCTACAATAAACCATGCAGTGCAAAGGGATACCCTGAGACATCTCGTACCATTTTCGCTCTTCTCAACCTCCTCGCCCTTTCTGATTGAGGTCTCCGAGCGAGCGAATCTCCGAGCGAATCTCCAAGTTGGATCTCCGAGCCAGATCTCCAAGCATGGTCTCCGAGCGGTAGGGTTGTCCACATTATGCTGGCATAATTGTGAGCATAATAGTGAGGCAAAAGAATCGAGCATTATTCTGGAATAATAGTGCAAAGTTTCTTCGACTCTTTGTGTTTTATCAAAACTTTGCCAAAACCATAGGACACCGGCCCAGATACCACATTTTAAGACCAGGCCTGGCTTCCAGCAGTTGCAGTAGGAAAATCCCCAAAAAAGAACAGCAGAACTTTTTTTTTTTTTTTTTAAATATAATGGAGCATAATAGTGATGCTATGTGAGCATAATAGTGACATTTGTTGGGCATAAAGAATTAGCATAACAATGTGAAACATTGAGCATAATGTGGACAATCCTACCGAGCGGGGTCTCAGATTTGGGTGACGAATGGCGTCTTTGAGCTTGGTACTCAAGCTGGTTCTGCCAGAGTACTTTAGGGTTTTTGGAGCATTGAAGACCACCATGCCATTTCTGGCGACACTTGAACCTTAGACTAAGAAAACAAAGCATCACCGCATCCTTGCCGTATCCCTGCGCTGATGATAGAGTATTTCAGGGGGAGAAAGACCGATGAAGAGAGATTTATGAAGAGAGATTAATTCCATTATTAAAGTCCCCCCCCCTCAAAAAAAAAAAGAGAAATACAGCAGCTCTTTTAATTTATCTTCACTAAGTAAGCAAAAAAACCGAAACGTTTTTACCTATAATGACAGGTATTTTCTTAGGCTTTGCTCAACATGACTAACAACAAAACATGACTAGCTCATTTTTCTATGCTAGAGAGAGAGAGAGACTTATACGAGCTGAATAAAAAAAAATAAATAAATACCTGACACTGTACAAAGCTGTTCTAAAATAAGTATTGTTTCCTGCATTCTATTGCCTCAACATTTCTTTGGTTTAGGTTATCAACAACAATACTTAGGTAGGTTATAACTTGCAGGTTTCTAAACTGCTATCAGAAACGTTCTGTTCCCAAAGTGGCAAGTTCTCTATATGAAGGACTTTCTGAGCTTTCAGGTAACGAAGTTACCTACACTTGTTCAGTACAAAATTTTGAATCTAGAGTTGACAGGGAACTGGGTCTAGAACGAAAATAGGTAGGGAGGGGTGGCTGATGCTAGATGTGTTGCCGAGCGATTATTTTCGCATACAGCATTTTTGGCCAAAAAGCTTCGAATTAGGATAAATCTATAGCCCTTGGCTAGACTAAAGTATCGTCAAACCAATTTGAGGTCGACAAAGGTTCACTTTCGTGAGTGACGCAAGAATCCGTTGTGTGACTTTGGAGTAACAATATTGGACAGTTGTCTTTTTTGAACAGTTTATAGTGACATTAGTTTGTTCCTAAAGTAGTCAGAATGGTTATGAATAAATGAAGGCTGCATACCTACTAATATTTAATTTTCTTATTTACGTTTTCTCTCACGTGCAGACGTAATTTCTCTTAAGTCCGCATAAATTTGGTCTTATTTTGTAACTTCAAACACCGTGGTAATGACAATGCCATGCTAAAATATTAAAATTCAAACCTTGTGTATGAACAAAGTAGATATCCATATGCCTCTGGCGTAGTGAAGTTTCCAGCTTTGCTGTCTGAGGAGGAAATCGGCGCGGCTGGGAAATACGACTGGCAAAGATTTTTTTGTATTTATAGGTTGATTTTGGTTGATTGGTGATCGCAGTCAAGGCTAAAACTGTTAATAATGGTATTTTGTTCACCTGATTTCATTTAAAGATATGGTAAAGAAGACTGTCTAAAAGAAATGTGGTTTGTTGCTAGACAGGCGTGAAAACGCGCCCCGGGAAACGCACTCACGTTATTGGCGGTTGTTATCCAATATCAATTGAAAGTAAAGCTTGGGGAAGCCCCTTTTCACGGCTTCCTGATTGGGCAAGACGATCATAAGATTTGCATGACTATATCCTCGTTTCAATTTCTTTGTTGTTCATCAGGAGGTAAAAACATGTCTTTCCAGTTCAGCAACAAGACCACACAGCTTACGATATGAAAGATTGTCGGTTGAAACCTGAAATGCAGGAAGAAAGCATCTACAGATATTACTTAATGTTACAAGTTTCATGGATAGTGGCGGTAAGTGTTCAGGGGCACCCAACGGTTCGTTTCGGGAAATATCTGTTCGGAAGGCCTAAAATCGCCTGAGATATTCAGATTCAGTTGCGCTGAAAGCTAGAGAATTTTCTTTGGCGAAACATCACCTCGGACTTTCGTAACAAGAGGACCCATTAGTTCCTGTTGTTTTCATAGGGACAAATATGTCGTTTAGAGTGCAAAAAAGGTCAGCTAGCATTTTCGGGGAGCCATCAGCAGCTCGGAAATTCGGCGGATAGGATTCTGTTTCCTAAAATTTTCTGTGGCCTAAATTTTCAGCTAAGAACGCCGAATAGACCAATCTGTATTAGCTTACACAAATATGCCTTTAAAAAACTCTGAAACAATCTAAGAAAGCTGAAAATGATATCTCAAGTATTTTGCTCAAAGTTTCTCGTTGGGTGCCCCTGAGTGTTGTTTAGTTTCTGATGCAACGACACACTTCTTAGAGTTTGAATTTAAAATGAAATCGTCTTATTTATAAGAAAGCCAACCGAAAAAGTGCTGAAATTTTGGTTACTCTAAGGGAAAAGCCGTAAACGTCGTCAAAGGCACACACCTAAAGAGCAAGGGACAATTTTGGATCAGCTAGAGCAAAATCCTGACGTAAACAAGGTTCCACCAAATTATCCTTGCGTGACAACCTTGGAATCGACAGCCGATCGTCCACTAGCCTGCGTAGCCGGCGGGATCGTTCGCGCGCGCAAAGTTTTGGCTTGGTAGAGGAGAAGAAGCCGCGCAGAGAATGGGGAGGAGACGCTTTCGCCGCCAAAACTACGCGCAATTCCGCCAGCTACGCAGGCTAATCGTCCACGAAAGACACCCTCGGAGTCCTCTTCACCGTCAGATAATCTTCGTGCTGAACGCGGAAGCTCTGAAAATCAAAAGAAAAGTGCTACAGAACACGATGAAGTAGATGTACAGATTATAGAAACGACAAGTTCCCTAGCGTCGTCATCGGGTTATATATCAGGAGAATCGCTTGAGCGACAATCACGCGAACCTGTCACGATAGCAGTTACCGGCGGACAAATAGGTCCCTGTGTGCGGACGGTAGCGGAAACTTTACCAATGCCTGACTTATTTGCCCAGGACGAGGACGGAGATACGTAAGGACTAAAGTATATTTTAAAGAAACTGAATCTTTTTGTTGTCTTTTCTTTCTGCATGCTTGACACTTCATAAGTGAATGCCAGTTGTACCAAAATTTTAATTCGTGTGGCTCAAATTGAAAGTTCTAGGCATAAGTTTCCAAATTTCCTCTTAAACTTAGAATTCACATTGATCCCATGAAGACCCCAAGTTTAGTTTTTCACTGACGCTGAAAGAAATCGGTATCTACAATTATTTTATTAATTAGGCCAGCTTCAGCATAAATCAGCAATTGTCTTTATACAGTTCTTGAGAATACCTTATCTATACAATGAAAACGTGGACAAAAGATTTGCTTACATCAGCTGTTACATCATAAAATAATTTTGGCTGAGAACGTACTACTGAGATGCGCTTACAGAAGCTTTAAGGCTGTAAGTTACGATCCTTGTTTTCAAGCGAGACTACACGGAATACGATAATCGACGATTTTTGATACCAGATTCACAGTTTTTGAAAAAGCTTTCGTTCAGCAAGTCCTAATTTCGTGCGAAGGGTGTTAAGTATTATTTAACTTGCCAGGCAATTTCTAAAAGGAATCGTATGCGTTTGCATGCATTCAAACCCTGACGCTCTAACTTGTAAAAACACATACGAAACTTTGTTTTGGAATTCTTTGCTTTTTCTTTCGGTTCACCACACGTCGCTGAAGTATGAAACGTTTCGAAAAATTTTATTCCGTTTCACTGCTGTATGCTGAGTGGGGTTTGCGCGATAGTTGAACTGACAAACGGAAACTTCAATATTAATGGTAGTAGTTGATTAATTGGACAAGGAAAGACCAGAAAAAGACACCGCCTCCCCTCCAGTTAACAGTGTTTTTGGATTGCAACTTTAAATCTTTAGTTTAGTTGTAATCCTACTCAAAGTTTAAAATCATGACGAACGGTTTAAACAAGAAGTCGCCCGCTTCAACGAGTTTCATCAACTTTATTTCTGTATAGGCAAACGTTAACATTTACGGTAACAATTCGGGAACATCTTCATAAATGGACTCGTTGTAACACTGAACCAAACATTACGGACCAGGTCCTTGTACGTGTGTGTGTGTCATCTTTTAATGGCAACTCATATTTTAAAATAGAAAATATCACCGGATGTGTGCGGCTGTGACAACTGATAAGTTGCTCAAATTTAATTATTTTCGGTGAATTAAAAAAAGAACGACAGTAGATCTGTGTTAGTGGTTTCCAATAATTTTTTCTTTGTCGTTGTGTAAAGCCTGTCAGGATTATCTTTTACTTTTCTGGAGATGTTATTTCTGTTAAAGGTGTGCGTGGGTGGCGTTGACAGATTCTGGAGAAATTTCATGTTTTGTTAAATTCCCGTTCAAGCCCTGGGGCCCGTTTCTCGAAACTCCCGATAATGCGCCGATCAATTCGAAACTTCAACATCCCCCCCCGGGCATACCCCGGGCATTTGACTGTGCATCGTGCCCGGGGAGGGGGGAATTTGAACGTTGCGTTGGAAGGGTGGGGAATTTGAACTAGATTTATCTCTTGTTCTGACGTAATACGCCCGTGAGTTTTTGGCGGATTTACAAGATAGAATTTCGCCTCTGTTAGTGAATAACTCTTTCAAAAGGGTCTTTAAAAGAAGTTTGAAGGTGTCATTACGGCACATCTCTCTCTGAAAGGCGTGTAAAGTGTTTGATTGAAGACGAAATTTGTCTTTGAGGAGAGGTAGTTCAGTCCTAATTGGTGGGCATTTGAACGGCTTTTTTGCCCCGAGGGGAGGGAATTTGAACAAGCCAATCTTCAAAAGTTCAAATGCCCGGGGGGTTGCCCGGGGGGGGATGTTGAACTTTCGAATTGATCGGCGCATAACTTTCCGGCCCCGAAAACTATTTTAGGTGCACAATATTCTCCAACAGCTATACAATTTTTATTGATTTTGAAAGCTAAATTTTAATCTTTATAGTTTCGTGAAGCATATCGCTTAGTTTGCGCCAATAATTACCATTAGCCGTTAAATAAATGAGCTCAGTCGAAAAAATACTTACCGGGCCCGGAAAGTTATCGGGAGTTTCGAGAAACGGGCCCCAGACATGTTGAGGGCACCGAACTTAATTCAATGATTTCAATTCAAATGCGGAACAAGCAACTAAGTAGCCAACACTAAAGTCTTCCTGTTAACCTTGAACTTGAAATCCACACATCAAGCGGACATCAGAACATTTATAATAAAACACGTTTACCTTTGTTTCAATGGACGCAAGACCAAACTTTTACCAAAAGAAGATAGAAACTCTGTTTCTTTTGTTAAGCGCGACTCATACCGCAAACGTCTCTTATTCCTTCCTGCCTCGGCCCTATTTCGAGGCAGGAAGGTAGTGCGGGACCGTCTTTGTGTGGGGTCCTTTCTCTTCTCAACCACACTTGTTGAAAAAAATGAGTGAAATTACTATCGAGTCTCGTGGAATTTCGTTACTTTCCTGAAGCTTTTGTTTTCAAAGTTTCTCTCAATTTGCCGACAGTTTTGTATTTTGCAAAAAACTTTGCACACACTTTCGTTACAGCCCTTCAAGTTCATATCCAGGCCTCCGCGATCGAAACTATAGAGGATACCTTGATAGAGTTATCAATTATTGACCCAAGTGGCGAGTGGAGGTGAATATCTACCACTATTCACCGACACTGAGGTGAATAATTGTTTTAGTATATACCAAACCAGTGGGTAGCCAGCACCAAATAGTTCCTTTTTTGTGAGAAATGAAGGAAAACTCGTGGGCAAAACCCAGAAAAATACCGGGAGGTGAATAATAGATACTATCCCGAGTTTGGTGGTGTATACTAAAACGCGATATTCTCTTGTTCTCTAGATTTCTTCATATCGCCGTTGTCCAGGGAGACCAACCGCTGACTGATTTTTTCATCCAGAGAATGAAGTCTAGAGGAATTGATATTTACAACAAACTCAGACAAGTAAAGTATCCTTACTAGTGTCTAGACAAACCGACAAGGGCACGAACTGATGTTATTGTAAAAATGCTGTTTTATGGAGAATAAAGCCAGCACATTTTTCACTATAGAATCCAGAATTAACTTCATGGCAAAAAGTTAAGTTGTATCCAAAGAAAAGAAGTTAAGAATAATCTTCCTTAGCCTTGGTGATCTTCAGATATTTGATATTTACATCCCAACGATAAATTCGGTTGTTGCGAAAACTAAGACCCTCGAAAATTAAGACTTAAAACCTAAGACCCGAAAACTAAGACCCCCTTATTTTCTTTGTTTGTGCCAGGGTCTTAGTTTTCGATTAAGACCCGAAAACTAATACCCCCTTATTTTTCTCTTTTCTCTCTCTCTCTCTCTCTCTCTCTCTCTCTCTTTTTTTTTTTTGTTTTTTTGTTTTTTTGTTTTGTTCTTTACTGTATTTTTGACAATGTTTGTCAGAAAACACAAGGACTAAGGGCTCCTTTCCATAGTATTGGACATATCGGACATATTGGACATTCTGTAGTTTTCATTTGTAAAGTAAAGAAATGATCCTCTCATTGAATTTGCAATTAAAGTAATTCCAAATTGAAAACCTGAAAACCCACCACTACGGTACAACGTAGAGCAAGGACGACAAGGGACGGCCGATAGACATAAAATAAACTTTTAAGGATCATTAGTGTTTACGCAGACTCAAACGATTCATAAAATAGCTTATTATAAGGGTATAACACTCAAAAAGAAGTATTCATCGAGCTATTGCCTCTGTTCTTCAACTCTCAAAAAACCCGCTGTCGTGAGACTTTGTGGTTGCCTAGCACGTGATCAATTTTAATAAAACTCTGGAAAACCTATCGGCACTACGATCAGTAGTTTTTCAATTTTTTTTTGCCCTTTTTTTTTTACTGAAATGAATTAATTTCTCTTTTTGTGTCATTCAAGAGTCTTTTAAGTTCATTACAGAAATCCGATGGGAAATAAATGCAGATGCACACACAAATCTTTGCATTTGAGGATGACGTCAGGGAGGGAAAAGGGGAAGTACCAGTAAGCTAAAGATAGGCGAAGATAGGCACATTAATCTGGGTTCCCAAAGCTCTCACGCGGGCTCTCACGAATATACTGTGTTGACCTTGCCTGTAAAGGGTGGTCAAGCTAAGGATATTCGTCGACACTCTGCTATCCAGTTTTTCGTGATCAGCACGCTTCTCACATATACAAATGCACACGTCGTTCGCTGTAGACGCACACCGAGAAATGATGGCCGTTTTTGGAACGGGTTTTGCAAATCTGAAGGGAAATTAAATACAGACACCTACACAAATCTGGGCATGTTAGGATTACGTGTGCAAAATATAGAGGCGGTGGATCACGCAAACTTTAGAGATTTATGTCACTTGCGTGGCTACTTTCCCAAAGATTTCACGGATGCCGCGCTATTTAACCAAGAGAGCTTAAAAAGTAAACTGTGTTACGTGCTAAACCGTTCTTGATTATCATGTTTATAAAGCTTGAGTAGTTGCAGTGATTAGCTATATCCATAGGCGTACGGGGCGGGGGGGCGGGGGGGGCTGCAGCCCCCCCAATTGCGAAAATTTTCGGGCAAAACACTTGTGATTCGGGCAAAAGCACTTGGGATAAGATATTTATTGATTAAAATATTTATTTATTTACTTATTTTATGCATTGATTAAAATATGTATTTATTTATTGAGTCCGGCTTCTACAACACGACCTAACGGTCCATCTTGAAACGTTTGAATGGCTTTGCTGCCGATCTGCCGATCGCTAGCAGCCTGGCATTTGCTGCAGTTCGCGCCAAACGTTCGCGCCAATTCACATAAGGCGGGAGAACGCGTACGCCTTGTGAATCGCGTGCAGCTCACATGTAGTTGAGTTTCAGTTGAGGACTTCGTGGAGTCAAAGTAAACGTTGTTTAAGAAGAAAAAACGTTCAAATTCAAGATCAAGAAAAGAGTTCAAGTTCAAGATCAAGTAGAAAGTGCCTTAAGGTCAAGCGGTCGACAAGACGAAAGGTAAATAATTGGTAATTAAGTCAAGGCATTTTGTCGGCTTGTACCAACTACCAAAACGTGGAGATAAAGATTTGCAAAAAATGCAGGAGGTTAGCTCTTCGGGTTTTTGCCCGAGTGTTTTTATTTTTTCTTTGGTGTAATCTTAATTAAACGGACTTATCTTAAGCGTTAAACCTGGTCGAACTGTCCGTCATTGTCAAGCTAGGTGAAACTTTTGGAAAACTCTCCAAATTTGCGTGAATGGAGATTAAAAGCAACAATGTGAGCGCGTTGCAAATTTGACAGTTGATTTTAGATTAGAAGAGACGCTTATTCCAATTTCACCAAAACGGCATAAGTTGGGTGTTTTTGTTCGATTTTGGTAGGGTGCACTTTAGCGTGTTAAAAGGCGAAATTACTTCTCATTCAGTGAAAGCTTATATATTTTTGGACCGCTGCATGATCTATTATGTATAGCAAAATGCCGGCCACGTGTGCAAAAGCTGTGTTTTATCTTAGTTTTATCGTGTACAGTCCCGTGCGATTTGCATTAGAAATACATGAAAAAATTTTGGCAAAAAGAGATCCTTGAATCAAAACTTATAATCTTGAATTTTTAATAAACATTACTAATCATTACACTGCACTATGCTCCGCAACTTAGTTTTATTATGGAATGCATTACGGTCTTTTTGTCACGCTTGAAATGGTAAGAACAGCATCCGATGCTTCAACTTCATAATTTAAAGCGATTTATTCAGAAAGTAAACGGTTACCGTAAAGTACTCTATTCAACGTCCCATTTTTAGACTGGAGATCGAGAGGTAGAGGTGAACCGTGAGTTATGACGGATCAAGAGCCTGATAGAGGGAAAAGAAAACGCCCTTATTGCCAGCGCGTTATTTGTGGTGTATGTAAGAAGGAACTCGATTCCGATTATAAAGATAATCATGCCAAAACTGTGCACAAAGGACAGAAAGTTGCTTTCACTATGGTACGTGAGCGTAATCAGAGTCAGCTTGCTTTTTTCACCAAGAGCTCCCCGGAGTCGCGGCCGTCACAGAAGCTCTTCAGATCAGACAACCAGACTGACGCACATGACCAAGATAACACTGGTTCCTGTTGGAATGTACAAACTGATGGCATTGAAAGAGTTGAAATCTCGCCTGTGTCGGTGGTTCTGGAACTGCAGGATGACCAAGATGAACACGTCCCTATTCAGGAAGCTACTGTGCGTTAGGTGACATTGTCCGTTAGGTGACATCACCCTAAGTGATTCGCCCACCAGTGCTAGCACAGGGAGCTACTCCAGGCAGACCAACGCCTGTTTTGTCAGTTTAAAGCAGCACACGTGGGAAAATCGATAAGAACACCTGCAGAAGTCATCGAAGTGTTGAACGCAAACAGCCTGTCTGAAATGACCCCCGAATTTTCAAAGGTCGCGTCCGTTCTGGCCGTCATCCCCGCAACGTCCTGCTCAGCGGAGCGCTCATTCAGCGGACTCCGACGCTTGAAGACCTACCTTCGGAGCACGATGGGGCAAAATAGGCTGAACAGCCTCGCTAACGTGTGCATTGAGTGCTCTTATGGGAACAAAGTTATTGTTAACAGTATGAACAAGATTATTAACACTTTCGGACAGCGCCACGGAAGGAAAAACGTTTTCTTTTAATAACTTTTTAATTTTAACAAGATTGATCGCATGAGTAGACTTGTCAATAGAGTTCATAGAGTATGCGAGGTTTGAAAACAACTGTTTTTGGAGTTATAACAGTTTCAGTAGACGTGAGAATTGTGAACCTTATTGTTTTTCTTGCAATTTAAGTTCGTTTATATCCAAATTTCAACGCTTACACATTCGGGCATTGTGTAATTTTTTCGGGCAAGAAGATCGCCGCCCCCCCAAGTCCGAATGTGCCCGTACGCCTATGGCTATATCCGCTTCCAGGATATCTGTATTCTAATTTTTGAGCCGGGAACTAAAGCAGCACTAAAGAAACTTTCACAACGTATAAAAAATATAACATGGACAAATCTCTACTGTCCTGGAAATCCAAGGATGACCTAAAGAAAAGAAAAATAAAGAAAAGCAGTAACAATCATTTTAATATAAGCTACAAAAATCAACTGGTTTACATGACTCCTGTGTGGGAGCCTAAACCTTTCAACTTCTTTATTCGATATTAATAATATAATAACGAGATGTAATACGACAAAGCTTGGCGTTGAAAGAGTTAGCGTTAATTATTTCGGCTCCCCGAAAAGAAAAAAAAATGAACCATCCAAATGAACAAACAGACACTGAAATTAAAAGGTTTTGAAATGAACAAGCAGCTTACTTACAGTATTAAAAAATGGGCACACTAAACGTAAAAAAGCCACGAAAATTGAAGACTTGTAACAGACTTAAAAATAAAACGAAATCGAGTTAGAATTTGTGTACTCAGGGAAAACCCTAAGCTCTGCCTCCTCCACAGGCTTTTCCAAGGCCAAGCGAGCGCGGATTTTGACGCGAGAGGGGGGATCGGGAGCGAGCGCGGAGCGCGAGCGGGGGGACTGGAAGCGAGCGCGGTTGCCCCCGCTTTCCTCAATAATGAACTAAAATATCCCCCAGATGAGCGATCGCGAGCGACTGGGGATGAGGCAGCCCTACGCCTATAAAAACTATTGCCTCAGCAGTTGTACGTTATACTGCCAACAAAATCTATGGACCGTAAATATGTTTTCCTTTTTAGATCAAATTCATAAGGGTTCCTCGTGAAAGTAAGCTTAACAGAAATAGATTGAACAAGGTGTACAATTTAATTATGTTAACATCTTTGTGTACTTACTCAGCACATTCGTTCATCATGTCCTCGTGGGCGCGCTCGTCTCCCAGGCCTTAGATTGACAGTTTGCCAGTTTCTTTCTCCAGCCCGCTCCCTCCAGTTAGCTGCTCCCCGATCTCTCGGCTGTCCTTCCATTTCTGGACACTGGACCTGGGAAGGTTGTCCGCTTACAGGCCACCATCACAGCTCGGTACTTCTTGACCATACACCACAGTACAGCCAACGTCAAGACAAGCAAAGCTGCTGTGAGCACATCGGCTGCCATGGTTCATGAAAGCTAACCGACTTGTTTCACCTTCTCTTCACTAAAAAAAAACAATAAACATAAACTTCGTGTTATTTCTGAATTGAACAGTGTGACGAAATATTGAAATTTTTGTATGAGAACGAAAGAATATAAGAGCGAAAACACGCACCCAAAAAATGGCAACTTGGATTTCTTTAACTGCAGTTCCTTCTTCCTTCTTCTCCAAGGTCTTCCACTTGGGTTTGTACATCAAGCCAGTGGCAAAGCTGAATGTGCCATTGACATGTTCGGTGGTGAAGTGCTATTCAACTCCAGCCGATCGAGTCCGTCAAATATACATAAACGCCTCTCCAGTTCACCGATAATTAAATTAACCATTCAGTCCCCTTAACTGTCCCCTGAAGGTACGTGCGGGGGCTGGTGCTATTTTGGGGAAATATTCTTTGTTGTTTTTCCTCCAGCGCAAATCATTTGAGGCCCGGCCGGAAGGAAAATAAATGTTTCTGTTTATGGATGCCTTTTTCCAGGAACGGTTTACTGACTCACCAATCGGTGGTTGATAAAACTGGTTTTTCGAGGTTTTTTTATTATCTCAGTTAAACTTCGAATCAGATTAAATTTCGTTAAGCATTTAACAATAAAAATTAGCGAAAAAACGTTTCGATGTGGCCATGACATCATTTTCATTTTCATTTCGTCTTTTTCATTTTTTATGAACAACATCTCATAAATTAAACAGTAATGGAACGGAAAACTAGACTGTTTAATTTATGAGATGTTGTTCATACACCTTATTCCACAATGGCAGAAAATACATTATTTTTTAGTCTCCATGTTAATTGGGCCTTGTTGCCTCGTTGTAAGCCAAATGTTCCTTTGAATTCTGCAGATGGAATCGAGGCAAAAAGGGCCAATTAACAATGAGACAAAAGACTAATGTACTTTCCGCCATTTTGGAATGGGGTGTATACAGAAGAAGAACCTAAGCCTGAACGCGCAATCGAACTCCATCGGCGCAAAACTATTTATTTAGACATACTTACCACGCGCACACACTTAAAAAAGCCAAATATGTTGCTTATTGTTAAGTTTTTATCACCTCATCCCATATATATTAAGTCAATTTGAATTTTATTTTCTCACTTGGAAATGATGTCATGGCGACATCGAAACAATTTTTCGCTAATTTTTATTCAGTTAAACTTGTTTCCACTTTGCTACGGAACTGAAACACAAATTCCTGCAAATGAAAAATTCCTAAACCTACATTTCCGTCTTTCCGAAAAAAAATTTTGCATTTATGGGAATTAACAAAATATTGCACTAAGCTAACACAGTTTGGTTAGACCTCCGAGTACACTTTGATCTCCTGAAACCGGTTTTGCCATCACAGAATACTGAAGACTAGCCTGCGAACGCATGTATCACCGCTAAATGTAATAACAACGCTAAATGTAATGCCCACTCTAAATGTAATACCCACCGTAAATGTAATAAACTTTAACGCTAAATGCAATAAACTGACCCGCCTTAAATGTAATACATTTTAACGCTAAATGAAACAACCGTGTCATCCTCTGAATATGCAAAGGGATACGCAACCTTTCATAGCTAGTACGTTATCTTCTGCCTTTTTTTTCGTTATTTCGGTCTTTTCTTTTTCTTTGCAGAGAGTGAATTTTCAAAAATTCAAAGTAACTGTGACTGGAGTCACGTTATTTCCTGACGGTAGAGTAAATTTATTTTGGAGCTTTATCTTAACTCCATAAAGAGCAGAAAAAACTCGACCCGACTTGAGGACTAGACTTGGATAAATTCTTCCGGCAGAATTTCGAGCAGATTTAGTGATTTTTGAGGCGAACATTCTGCCGGCAGCATATGGCTTTTTCGAGCAAAATTTGAGCAGAATATATAAACGGAAAATCAGTGACACTAACGATATGCATAACAGTTGTAAGAAAATGTAAAAACTAAATAAATACAAAAAGTACAAAAATAATTACACAGTCTTTATGCATTTGTTTTTTGTTCCTTTTTCATGTTTTTGTAAGATGCTAATAAAAAATTCACTGTTTCGTCTAATATTAGTGAGATAAAGTAAGATGATTTACAATTTTGCTACGCATAATGCCGAAAATCTGATAAGTATTTAGGGGTTAGACCCAGGCTCCATTCCATATTTATGAAAATGCATAAGGCCCGTAGGGCAGAAAATTTTTCGGGTACCGAGCAGAATTCGAGCAGAATAAGGGTGTCCGAGCAGAATTTCGAGCAGAATAAGCGATTTTTACGAGCACTGCCGGCAGGCAGAATAAGCCATTTTACGAGCAGAATTTATCCAAGCCTATTCACCTGTGTTGGTTGGTTTGTGCGGTAAATCTTTTCTAAACTATTCAAAGGGGCTATATTGTACTATGAGAAGATATATTATTTCACACTTTTTAACTCAAATCCCAAACAGAAACTAATCTTTTTTTCGCCCCGTTTAGACTGATCCTCTTTTCTGTTGCATTTTCCATCGCGGAGCTTTGTTCCGTTTTAAAATGTATTCTTTCGCTGATGAATGTCAGAGCATGTTTTTGTTACGTATACTGTAGTGCGATATTGTTAGGAAGTGTTAACAATTACCTGCTAACTAGACGACCGCTCACTCAAGGGGGGAGGGGGGAGGGCTCGAATACACCAATCACAAACCAGTGTAACTAACTCTGCTCATTCCATCACATTAATACTTATCACATATATTAATACAACTGGTGTAGACATCCTGAACATAAAGAAACCAATGACAACCCTCTCTCTCTCTGTACAGTGCCAAAATGAAAACAGCAAAACTGAGTTTGATGTTTATGTTTTCACTATCGATTTTTTTTTTCGTATAAATCTTCCTGCGCCAATGCATGGCCCATTATGATAACCAATCAGACAACAAAGTAAACCTTTGAAACTAAATGGGGAAGATAGATTGTTATTATTAATATATTATTATGAAAATCAGTGCCATTTGAGTTCAATCAAGCAGTTGGTAAACCTAAGTATGAACAGCAGCTGTAGCCCTTTACATATTCAAAGGATGACACGGTTATTACATTTAGCGTTAAAATGTATTACATTTACGGTGGGTCAGTTTATTACATTTAGCTTTAAAGTTTATTACATTTACGGTGGGTATTACATTTAGCGTTAATGTGTGTTACGTTTACGGTGGGTATCACATTTACGGTGGGTATCACATTTACCGTGGGTATCACATTTACGGTGGGCATTACATTTACGGTGGGTATTACATTTACGGTGGGTATTACATTTACGGTGGGTATCACATTTACGGTGGGTATTACATTTACGGTGGGTATCACATTTACGGTGGGTATTACATTTACGGTGGGTATTACATTTACGGTTTGTATCACATTTACGGTGGGTATTACATTTACGGTGGGTATTACATTTACGGTGGGTATCACATTTACGGTGGGTATTACATTTACGGTGGGTATTACATTTACGGTGGGTATCACATTTACGGTGGGTATTACATTTACGGTGGGTATTACATTTACGGTGGGTATCACATTTACGGTGGGTATCACATTTACGGTGGGTATCACATTTAGCGGTGATACAACGCAGACGGTGACGCAACGCAGTTCGGTCGACTCAGGCGGGTGTTTTTCTGGGAAAACGTGTTCAGACCGCCGCAAAAACCGTGGTTGTGGACAGAAAAAACCAGAAGGCACTAGCTCTGCTAAATTAGGAAATACTGCAAACTCAAGCGTTGTGGCGACCGAGTTCGCAGCAGATTACCGACAACAAAGGTGAAGTCGTCGAAGGCAAATTTAGTAACTTTAACTTTTTGCCTTCCACAAAAAGACAACTGAGTATTCTTTTGAACTTTTTCTTTCCATTTATAGATATTTGATATTTTTTCTCAAGTTCTAAACTTCAGTTCTATCGAACTGAAACGTTTTGCTAAACAAGCCAAGCTTTTAACCTCTTTTTCAAAAGCGACGGCGGTCATGCGATTTCCCGTCAAGAAAAACACTGGTTGCCCAAAAGCACCGCGTGGTTTCCCGCCAAGAAAGGACGGCATTATCCTCCCCCCCCCCCCGTCGGGTTGTCTTGGAACTCCCCTCCCCCTCCCCCAGCGTCTGTTCGGGCGGGCGGACATTCGCTGACGTCACAACACGGTCGTAACGAGGTATGTGGGATCAGGGATTAAAGGGGTGGGATCAGGGGTCAGCGGGGTGGGATCAGGGATCTGGTTGGGATGTTGGGATCCGGGATGAGGCTAAATCAGCACAGTAAGTTATTTTAACATGTTTTTAGTTACTTTTACATTTTTATACAACCGCTAAGCGATCGTTTTTGCCGCCCAAGTTAGAGAACAACACGGAATATCCATGTCATGCCAGGGAACACTGCTTGCAGGCTTATTACTGGCTATTAAATCATGACGAGCTTCCAGCCGCCCAAAACCTATTATTCAATGTGCCCTCAGCTAATTTGCATAAGTAACTTTATGCCATGGTTTGACACCTTGTAGCTTCATGAAGATGGGATGAGGTGTTATTTCAATTAGTTGTGTGCTGTAAAAGATGACAATGCTGAGTGATGTTTATTACAATTCATTGCGGATAAAAATAATTTGGCTTCTCAGTCACTTTGTTTAGTAGCCTGCGTAGCTGGCGGTATTTTTCCTTGCGAAGGCAAAAACGAGCGCGAACAATATCGCATCCTACGCTTACTAATTTAATAGGCTAAGCTGGTAATGTAATAGCTACTGTGATTCTATTGTGTGAAATTTGACCGAGCGTCAAGCGATCTTCTTAGCTTATACACATCTCCCCAGAAACACGCTTCAAACACTCGGATTTTTATATACACTGTAAAATGGGAAAAAAGAAACGGAAGCACTGTGATTGCCGGTGAGTGTGTGTTTGGAATTATACTGTCTTACAGTTTAGATTCGATTCAATCTCTCCAAAATAAAAGCATACAAAAACGATCAAGTTTGAAAAGCTACAAGGCGCTTTGGTGAAAAGATACATCCATTCATTGAACTCTTTGATCTTGACAAGAACAAGAAAAAGAAAGCAGCACAAGAAACCTCCTTAGATGAAGGTATATTGGTCCTAAAAGAGGTGGCAGACAATACGCAGAAAATCCAAGATGATGCATGCTCACGCACAGGAAAAAAGTTGTCCACAGGGTCCAGATTTTGCCTTGAAAAAACCAACAAGAGACGCCATGATTCATTTCGAAAGATTAGGTCTCGATTACGTGAGGAAGGCCTGCAACACATTGCTGAGGATCTTTCGTTCACCAGTTTTACTACGCTTGACCCGGACCGTTTCTTTGGTGGAATGAGAACACCAAGTCGCCCAACACCGGACATGTACGACTACGCCACAAGAAGGCCCTGCTGCTCCAGTGAGTCTGTGGAAAAGATCTATCAGTCTTCATTCGTGTTTTATATACAGGCCCCCAGAGTCACTACGTACAACGGAGAGTGCACGCGAAAGAGCCCGAATGGTTGTACCAGAGGGCACAGGAGCACTGAGGTGAACGTCCAACGTGAAAGGGTACGCAAACACACCAGGACAGGGACAAACTACGTTCGGAGGCCAAAGACTTGTGAACGTTTGTTAAGGAATTTGTCCGTGAGGTTTGTCAACAAAGAGCAAGAGGGAAGACAAAAGAGAATGCTGGGACGCTACCTCTAGCCCTAAGCATGAGGCGAAGAAACGGTCAGCAGCCTACATCAATTAATATCTTAGAAGAATTTCAAGAAACAAACGGCCGGAGGAAACAGAATCAGTTCGCTCGTATTCAGTTGTTTACTACAAGGAAGATGTTGTGGCGTTAAAACACAACTACAAAAGCTACTTGGAGCCTTTCTTCCTTGCTGTTTTACTTGAAGGCCTCCAAAAGGATGCCATTCGATTTGTTGAAGAAAACCTCACCATGAAGTGGTTAGAGCAATCAGAACAAGATCCTCTTGTCTACGAATTTGGTAACGAAGATCGACACAAATCTCCTAATTGCATTCTACGGCTAACGAAGTTAGCAAACGGGTCACGAAACGAAGGCTACACAGAAAGCAGTGAAGACGACGTCGATGGGAGTTCTGATGACGACCCAGATGTAACATTCGGTTACCATACCAACGATCAGCTACCTCGCCTCGATGCTGGGCTCGTAGATCTGGCCGTCGCACTACAAGATTTCAGTTGTAAGCAACAGCCTGTTATTACAACAAAGACTTGTGCAGCTAAAGAAGTGCTTTGGTATTACGATTGTTGATTTGTTAAAGTGAAGGTGGTGCGCTATTTAAGGAACGTGAGCTACACGTCAAAAGAAACGTTATCTTCCTTCACCGACGATCACTGGAGTTGATTACTTACAAATATTAAATACTGAACCACACTTCAGCCTCGTCAATGCTCTACCACTGAACAATCAAGCAAATGGATACCAGTTGATGTCATTTGCACAATTCGCTCCAGCCTCGTCAATACTCACCCATGTGGCTTGGTGGCATTGGAATTTTACTGTGCTGTAGATCGACTATACTTAGGGACACTGGAATTTTACTGTGTCGCTGATCGAAAAGACTGTGTCCTTGCTGGTATTTAAATCATGCTATGCCATCCATTGAATAGATTATGCCTTGATGGCATGTGTATTTTACTGAGTCGTTGATCGACAATACTGTGCCTTAAGACATTTTAATTAAACGGGGCCCTCCTGGAAAAAAAATACGTCTTACTGCCATTTTACTGTGCCGTCCCTCAAAAGAACTTGCTGGACTGAGATTTAAAATTAACTGTGCTGTCCATCAAAAGGACTTGCTGGAATATGAATATAATGTGCCGTCCGTGGGAAAAGACTCTGCCCTTGCTGGCATTGGATTTTTTTTCTGTATCGTCGAAAAAGGCGGAGCAAAACTGCATTAACATTAAAAGCTAAACTGAGCTGTTTATTGTCATAAACTCTGAATTCAACCTATGCTCATGTATAAAGCGAAAGCTTCCTACTTTACTTGGAACACCTGATCTGCCGTGTTGACTGATGCTCCGAAAAGAAATATGCAAAGGACACACCTTAACGGATGGACCGGCTCGACGAGTTCAATCCGGTGGTAAGTAAAATGTGTAGTAACTTTGACTACTAAAAGCTTTTGACTTAAGGTATTTTCTTTAAGTAATTGTTCAGTTGTGCAACAGTCATAGGTGCAAAATTAGGCGGCTGGAGGGAGGTAAAACGTTTTTTTTTTCAATGGGATCACTTTTTTTGCTCATGGGATCATGACATTTTTGTGGGATCAGGGATCACAATTCAGGGGAATTTTGGGATCAGGGATCACAAAAAAATGGGATCATCCCTGATCCCACATACCTCGTTACGACCCTGTCACAACCAAAATTTCTCGGATCAATAGGTTACCAAATTTGCTTAGCGGTGGTGCTCTGCTGGCACGCTAGCGCGTGGACTCCGCTAAAAGTTTGAATTTTCATCTCAATGCTCTCAACAGCATGATAAAGCTAGTAACAATATTCTTCGAATGAGCCCTATTGTAAGGACGTCATGCAATGAAGGCCGTCCAACGCGCGTAACGCATGACATACAATTAAAAACATATTTCCGAATCCTCTCCTAGCCGTGCCTTGAAATAATAACTAGAAGTGACACAAAGAATTCTACAGCTAAAAGATTAAAGAGGTATTGATCCTTGTACACAGGCAGACATGATTCAGCGAAAATTTCTCCAAGACTTCCTTCATCTCGAGATCACCTGTGACGCTTTTCATTACCGATCTTCGCCGTTGTTTACAAGGCCGCACAGAAACAAGGCCAGAGTCGAGAGACAAAAACGTATAAGGAAGGGGACCGGTCAATAGTAATCACCTGGGGGTGGGGGGAGGGGGATCGGAGTATTTTTTTAGGGGGGGCTCACTTGATATCGAGATGAACGAAAGGAGGATCACTCAGTTGCTGAGACAGGGAGTGAAGCCATTGATTTTCATCTTGTTTCAAATTTATCCTCATAGTAGCTAATTAATTTCATAGCCTGTGGCAGTTTCAGATGTCAGTTCCAGCCATTTCAGAAAACCCTAATATAAAAACTTTCCCATGTTTCTCGTGGGAGCATGCCCCCGGCCCAACCCCCCCCCCCCCTCCATAGTCGGTTTGAGATCAAGCATTTGCAGTTCTCCTTCTTGTGCACTCTAGCTTCCATAGGCACGCTCTAGGCTTTTGCCAGCGCAAATATTTTGGATCAATTACAAGCATGGCGCGAGAAACATTGTTTGCTGATTCCAATTTAAATCATTGCTGTATGCGCAGTACTTATGAATTAAGTGTAAACTTAAGATAATACAGAGAGAGAATTCCTTTTAGTTTTTCGCACATTTGTATCTGAATTTCTTGTAGACTTTCCAGCCAAATGTTAGAAACATACACTGGCGTAGTAGAAGAACTGAGACGTGTGGACCGAGAGACAGCATTAGTGTGTTGAGGAAGGAGGTATTGAGGAGGGGGGTAACAAGGAATTATGATTTCCATTTGGGGCTGCACTGCACGAAAATACTACAGCTGGTTGAACGAGCATCCATACCTAAAACGCAACCGTGTTTGGTAAGATCTATATAACCCCTTGTGGAAATAATGAAATCCTCAGGGAGACAACAAAGCCGTTGAAAGAAAAATCTTGATTAAAAGAAAACAGTTTGTCAACGTACTCACGGCCAGCTAAAACTGCACTATTGACTATTGCACGTGCAATTGCTACCTTTTAGCTTGAGTAGCAGGCGCCAAAACGGGAGAGACAGGGGTTAAGTGTGAAGCACAAGACGCGATCGCGGGGCGTCAGAGGAAGGGGAAAGGGCGCTCGTGAATAATTTCTCCCCTTTCCTTCCCTTTCCTCGCCTGCCACGCATGCTGGCTACCTTTTCTCAAAATTCATTGTCAGAGACTTTGAAGTGATTTCAATTTTCTTTCAGTTTCTTTTTTGCAGCACAAAACCCATTGAGTAGATAGTAGTCTACAACAGTTTTAAAAGAACAAACTGAAAAATACTTTACTCAATTTCTTGAAAGTTAATGACAACTGTTATAACGACAACAACATGTAAAAGAACTTCATAATCACGTCACCATATATCAAATCCTAAGAGATCCTACTATATCGATACGATCGTAGTTTAGCTTAATTGGTGCGATCCGACTAAATTGGTCAGTATACGAGTTTTATATCGGAACAAGTTCATCCCAGTCCTCCTTGCAGCTCTGTTCGTTTGCGGGATATCTGTCCAAAATCTCATACTGGTGCGGTTGTACTTCGGATTTTGTAGCGGGTCGAAATTCAAAAACTCGTATCCACCCAATGTCATCTGAACGCAGTGTGTCTTTTCGTTTCATTCCTTTTTCAGTTTTAACCAAAATGAGAGACAAAACTGCATGTAAAAACAGTTTGTTTAAGGGCGGTTATAAAGTTTCGGCCGTCTCATACCGGAATCTGAAGTCGTACCGTATCATATAAAGACACCCAACATGGAGAGTCGGCGAGTGTTCCGACTCTGTAAAAACCTCATGATCAGCCGTCACGAGACTTCATAAGAGTTAGAGACCAAACATGAGAAAGGCTTTGAGCTTACAAATTGAGCAGATTTAAAAGCACATCTACACTACAGCAAAATTTTATTTTCATACACAAGTAATGTACGGGTACGGGAACGATAAAAGGAGGACCCTATTAACACTACAGTTGTACGGACCAAACATAGCGGGTCGGACAAAAACCACCTTATGAGCCCGATTTGAAACATACTATTTACACTAATTTTAGCTTGCGTAGCAGGTGTGAACGGGGAGGGGGTCTAGGAAGTGGTAGGGGAGCGAGAAAGTGGGACAACCTACCCTTTCCCCTTCCCCTTACGAAAGTTTCCATCGGAGATTGTACGCATTCTCCTCACAAAATTGAGGACGGAGAACACAAGCGTTTACACAATGTGCTTGAACCGCAAAGATGGGTGTGTACCCGTGGCCACAAAACGAAGAAATCACTGACCCATTTCTGCCGTTCAAGAACTTCCCCGGGATATGCGGGCTACTTTGTGTGACAAAATGCACGCGCACTCGCACGTAATAACCGCAAAACGAAAGTTCCAAATCGGCTCCTTATTTTTATGGACCTGCAGCAAAATGTTGCTTGTTTAATGGTTAAAAATGTTGGGTACGTTCCATATTGTCAAGGGTCAGGAACAATGTTTTCTGTACCTCAATTGCGCGCAAGAAACATGGTTCCGGGCAATGGAATAAAAACATGGTAGGCATCCAACAAAAATATGCTGTCCTCGATCGGCTTTTTTTTTTTGTAAGTAAATAAACTGACACGAGAACTTGGGCACAGGAAAGGACCATAAAATGGCGCGCACGAGAGTCCACGCTAAAGTGTTAGAACTCTCTTTGAACTGGTCTCAAACGTATGGTCCGCATTTTACACATTAGCTGTAGTTTCCCACGTAGCAGACGATTTGCTCACCTGATCCTCCCCAAGCCAAACTTCAACTTTCTAAAATTCCTCTCGTGAGTTCAAGGCAACAAAACAAATAGAGAACCAAAAGTTTAAGTTTATTTTATTTTGAAACATTCTTTCTTCTTTACGTCTTGAAAGATCCCAGACAGTCACGAGAAAGAGTCTTGAGCACCATCAATTCTCACGTGTTATGAGTTTTCGGTTTCCTTTCACAAAACTGACAAAAGAGACGTCTCCCAAATGAATAGTGTAGCCATTCTCATCACACGCGACCACGGGGCTCTTTTGCTAGTTGTTCTGAAAAATTATCGGGTATTAGCGGCATGTAAGGTGAGGTGACAGCTGAAATATCAGAGAAGTCGCGTTCTCCTTGTATGTACAAGGGTGGCTGTTTGACCCTTGTGAACAGCCCCTGCAGTATGCACGCGCTCTGATTGGCTCCTTACTAACAGATTATCAGCAGCTACCAGCTCATATCAGGTCCCACTAGTAAGACTAGTAAAGGAGTCGTGCGAAGTATGGCGGGAAAAAGCTTCTTTTGACAGAAAATATTGCTTTGGCGAGTTAATAAATTTTTCATCATCTTTATTGACTTTTAAATAGAAATTTTTTTCCACTCAATCTCAGTGTGCATGAACACAATGCCAACTCCCTGCTTAGTGCGCGCCGTTTGCTATGATATGCGAACAGATTTCCTGGAATAATCCTTAAATGGTGCCTCGAGCGCTTTTTGATTGCATCCCAATTTTTAGTAAGAGTTCATCACGGCTCCCTCTTGCGGCTCTGTTCGTTAACGGAACAGTGTTGAAATCAGACAACACTAAGGGACCTCGTCAGAAATCGTAGGGGGCATTTGGCTGATTTTCCTGATTCCTTTCTTCATAAGCCGGAAAAACGGAATCACAAAAATCAGCAAAATGACCTGCACGATTCTCGAAACAGACAATAATAAGCAGGGACTCGCAAACGTGAGTTCATTTTATTGATTTTCACCTTAGTAACTAAGACACGGGCATACGGTGAGTTTTTTAGACATCTTGCAAGTCCTATACAAACCCTTCTAGTTTTCGCAGCAGTCGCGTCGTGAGTCTAGGCTGCCTGTATGTGAATGTATGAAATAACCATTCATATGAATTGCGGATGAAATAAATGATGATGATCCATCGTTGCAGTGAAGAGATCAACTTAGTTCCCAGCTGGTTTGATAGCTCAGTTGGTTAGAGCGCTGCACTGGTATCGCATCGTCGTCAGGGTTCGAATCCCATTCATGCCTGAATATTTTTTTTTTACGCCTGATTAGCTCGAGTCTTCCGTCTAGCGGCTATTCTATCGCCTGCTTGTGTCTTTCATTTCTCACCGAGTCGTACTTTAACTTTGCGAACTTCTTCTTTACGAAGATGCTACGTTACATTGGATTTCTATACAGAACTCATTATCCCTCACGCTATGACATTAAACAGGAATGTCCAAAGCTATCATTTTTGTTGTATTGTGTTGAGTTTTATTCACTTAATGAAAATTGGCTACAAGTAAACTGTGTTACGTGCTAAAGCCCTATTTCTTGATTTTCATGTTTACAAAGCGACTAGTTAGTCGTTGCAATGATTAGCAACATCCTCTTCTAGGATATATATCTGTATTCTAATTATTTGAGTTGGGAACTAAGGCAACACTAAAGAAACTTCACTAACAGGGCCGTAGCTAGCATGAGGCAAGACGAGGCACTTGCCTCGTCTAGGTTTTATGCCAAAATAAAAAAAAAATACTGTTGTAAAAATAATCCCTAGAAAGTATTTGCGCTGAGGTGTGCGAAAAAGGCTTTGAAAAGACTCAAGTGGTTTGTATTCCCGCTAGCAGCTTCATTTGTGTCGTAATACACATTCATAGGCAGCTAGTCGACCCTAATCCACAGGCAGCTCATCCAGAGAATCATGGATTGCAAAAGTCAAACCTTTAAGAGAATCACACTTTTTGATGTACATTCCCTAAAAACTGTATAAATCATCAATTCATAAGTTGAAATAAAAGATTAGAAAGCCGGTGCTGGTCAAGACTATCACTTTTGTGATGGCTACCGAAAGAGCTCATTGGCTGGCTCAAAGTTTTTCACCGAGCGGAGTTTTCGTAAGAGGGCTTTTTTTAGAACATCCATGCTGTTTACTGATGAGATCAGGAGATGAAGTTTTCTCTCAGGCCACAGTAGAGTTTTACAGTTGGTAGCTGCAACTGAATTTGATAATCATGAAGCAGCAAGATATTTGCATAAGTTAGAAATTAGAAACCAGCCATTGCTGGCGAGGTAGCAGGAAGGTGGGGATGGGGGTGTATAAGAGCAATGCGAAATCTACTTGGTGCCAGTCAGGTACACGCCCTAATAGTAGGTATAAAAAACGTTGAAAGCACAAAAAAATCTTGCCTTTTTACACTTGAACGATATTGAATCTTGAAGAAAAATCTCATGAAAAGATGCTGAAAATAGCATTTCAGAGAGAGTAGATTTTAAAATTTTCTGGGGGAGCATGCCCCCAGACCCCCCTTAGAAGCTCGCACTTTTGGTAATCGCGACATTTGCCTCGTCTGTTCTGAAAGTCTGGCTACGGCCCTGACTAAGTATAAAAAATTAAACATGGACAACTCTTTACTGTCCTGGAAAGCCAAGGATGAGCTAAAGAAAAGAAAAACAACGAAAAGCAGTGTCAATCGTTTTATCGATATTAATAATATGATAACGAGACATTTTACTGTAGTATGACGAAACTTGGCATTGAAAGAGTTAGCGTTATTTCGGCTCCCTAAAAACCAAGTAGCTTACTTACAGTATTAAAAATGGGCGTCACTAAACGTAAAAAAAAAGCCACCAAAAATTAAGACTTGTAACAGATTTAAATTTACGTACTCAGGGGATACCCTAAACTTGTGAAAACCACCGCCTCAGTAGTTGTACGTTATGCTGCTAACAAAATCTATATTTTCCTTTTTAGACCAAAATTCAGAAGGGTTCCTCGTAAAAGTAAACTTAACGGAGGTTTACAATTTAATTATGTGAACATCTTTTTGTACTTACTCAGGGCATTCGTTCATCATGTTCTCGCGGGCGCGCTCGTCCCCCAGGCCGTAGATTGACAGTTTGCGAGTTTCTTTCTCCAGCCCGCTCCCTCCAGTTAGCTGTTCCCCGATCTCTCGGCTGTCCTTCCGTTTCTGAACACTGAACTGGGAAGGTTGTCCGCTTACAGGCCGCCATCACAGCTCGGTACGTTTTAATCATACACCACAGTACAACCAACATCAAGACAAGCGAAGCTGCTGTGAACACCTCGGCCGTCATGGCTCATGAAAGCTAACCGACTTGTTTCACCTTCTCTTCACTGAAAAATAAAATAAAATGAAATTAATATTCGTGTTATTTCTGATTTGAACAGTGCGACGAAATATTGAAATTTATCTATAAGAACGAAAGAAGATGAGAATGAAAACACGCACCAAAAAATGACAACTTGGATTTCTTTAACTGCAGTTCCTTCAAAGTCTTCCACCTGGGTTTGTAAATCAAGTCGAATGTAGCATTGACATGTTTGGCGGTGAAGTGCTATTCCAATTCCAGCACGCGAATCAGTCAACAGATCAAATATATATTATTAATAGGCTTTCCAGTTCACAAGCTTTCCAGTTCACACGCCCCTGAGCTGTCAAGGTATGTGCGGGGGCTTATGTGCTATTTTAGGAAATAATCATTGTTGTTTTTCATCCAGCGCAAATCACTTGAGGCCCGGGAAATAACATTACTGCTTATCACTGCTTATCACTGCAGCGTGAAGGATAACTTTTTTTCCCGGAACAGTTTACTGATTGATCAATTGGTTGACAACATTCTTGCATTTATGTGAATGAGCAAAATTTTGCACCAAGCTTGCACAAGACCGTGAAATTTATCTGATGCAGCAAGAGCAACTTGACGGAATTGCAAGTTCGGCAAAAAAGAAAAACAAACAAAACAAAACAAAGTAAGGGTGAAATTGCAACTTTAGGTTGATTAGACCTTAGTAAATTTTGGTCTTCTGGAACCAGGACGTGGATGTTTCCAATTCGGTCATCACAGAATACTGAACTTATATATGTAAATTTGCAGTGCCTTGTTCTTTCACTGCTGAACAACAAAAGTAATGGGGGAATTTACATATACTAATTTCATTGTGTATCAGTGTACTTTGATGACTCATTTCCAAGGGTTTGCCCCATACGTTTCAATTTATTTCATCGCTTAATCTAGAAAACAATTTATTAGATCAATTACCGTTTTTTTTTAACTCGTCAAAGACAAACGTGTGGTTTAACCTTTTACAACCCTAATAATGAAGTACAGAATTTCGACTTATGCTTTTCATGCGTGACTACGCAAATACGAACTAGTGATTACTGTTTACATCTGGGAATTTTGAGAGCTTTTTTAATATGAACTGTATTACCTTCTATGACCTGTCTCGCCAAAATTAACTTAGTTTTTGTCTTGGTGTCTTGGAATTTTTTAACAAATGAGGGATCTTGTAAGAGAATCTTGAAAGGCTACCCGGGAAGGCTACAATAAGAATTCATCCAGCAATATTATTTGTTCGTGAAGCGCATCTTTATAAGGTCAAAGAACAACTGATTTGTATCCTGGTTAGTGCTTCCTGCTTTGCAAAGTTATTCATGCCTAGTATGAGAAATTTCTTAAATTTTGATTTCTACACTTTTATCGTAAAATAAATAATAGTAAATCTTGCAACAATTTTCAACCTTTCCGAATCCCCTCATTTCAAGGGTTTGCCCCATGCGTTTCAATTTATTTCATCGCTTAATCCAGAAAACAATTTATTAGTTCAATTACCGTTTGTTTTTTTTAACTCGTCAAAGACAAACGTGTGGTTTAACCTTTTACAACCCTAATCATGAAGTACAGAGTTTCGACTTATGCTTTTCATGCGTGACTACCCAAGAACTGGTGATTACTGTTTACATCTGGGAATTTTGAGAGCCTTTTTAATATGAACTGTATTACCTTCTATGACCTGTCTCGCCAAAATTAACTTAGTTTTGTCTTGGTGTCTTGGAATTTTTTAACAAATGAGGGATCTTGTAAGAGAATCTTGAAAGGCTACCCGGGAAGGCTACAATCAGAATTCATCCAGCAATTATTTGTTCGTGAAGCGCATCTTCATAAGGTCAAAAACAACTGATTTGTATCCTGGTTGGTGCTTCCTGCTTTGCAAAGTTATTCATGCCTAGTATGAGAAATTTCTTAAATTTTGATTTCTACACTTTTATCGTAAAATAAATAATAGTAAATCTTGCAACAATTTTCAACCTTTCCGAACCCCCTCGTTTCAAGGGTTTGCCCCATGCGTTTCAATTTATTTCATCGCTTAATCCAGAAAACAATTTATTAGATCAATTACCGTTTGTTTTTTTAACTCGTCAAAGACAAACGTGCGGTTTAAACTTTTACAACCCTAATCATGAAGTACAGAGTTTCGACTTATGCTTTTCATTCGTGACTACGCAAATACGAACTAGTGATTACTGTTTACATCTGGGAATTTTGAGAGCCTTTTTAATATGAACTGTAGTACCTTCTATGACCTGTCTCGCCAAAATTAACTTAGTTTTTGTCTTGGTGTCTTGGAATTTTTTAACAAATGAGGGATCTTGTAAGAGAATCTTGAAAGGCTACCCGGGAAGGCTACAATCAGAATTCATCCAGCAATTATTTGTTCGTGAAGCGCATCTTTATAAGGACAAGAACAACTGATTTGTATCCTGGTTGGTGCTTCCTGCTTTGCAAAGTTATTCATGCCTAGTATGAGAAATTTCTTAAATTTTGGGTGTTACTAAAACGAGTAATGCAGTAACGAGTAACGCAGTAACGAGAAAACGAGTAACGGGAAAAATTTTCCAAGGGTAAAAAATAGAAAACGAGTAACGGGAGAAAAATTGAAAGGCAGAAATAAAAAAAAGAGAGTAACGGGAAAAAAATGAAAAGGGTGAAAATTACACTGAATAATAATAATTACCTAGTAAATAGCTAATTACGATTAATTCATTAAATTCGGACATTTACCGTTACTCTTTTTTTTATTTCTGCCTTTCAATTTTTTTCCCGTTACTCGTTTTCTATTTTTTATCCTTAGAAAATTTTTCCCGTTACTCGTTTTCTCGTTACTGCGTTACTCGTTACTCGTTACTGCATTACTCGTTTTAGTAACACCCTTAAATTTTGATTTCTACACTTTTATCGTAAAATAAATACTAGTAATCTTGCAACAATTTTCAACCTTTCCGAATCCCCTCATTTCAAGGGTTTGCCCCATGCGTTTCAATTTATTTCATCGCTTAATCCAGAAAACAATTTATTAGATCAATTACCGTTTGTTTTTTTAACTCGTTAAAGACAAACGTGTGGTTTAAACTTTTACAACCCTAATCATGAAGTACAGAGTTTCGACTTAATGCTTTTCATGCGTGACTACGCAAATACGAACTAGTGATTACTGTTTACATCTGGGAATTTTGAGAGCCCTTTTAATATGAACTGTATTACCTTCTATGACCTGTCTCGCTAAAATTAACTTAGTTTTTGTCTTGGTGTCTTGGACTTTTTTAACAAATGAGGGATCTTGTAAGAGAATCTTGAAAGGCTACCCGGGAAGGCTACAATAAGAATTCATCCAGCAATTATTTGTTCGTGAAGCGCATCTTTATAAGGACAAGAACAACTGATTTGTATCCTGGTTGGTGCTTCCTGCTTTGCAAAGTTATTCATGCCTAGTATGAGAAATTTCTTAAATTTTGATTTCTACACTTTTATCGTAAAATAAATACTAGTAAATCTTGCAACAATTTTCAACCTTTCCGAATCCCCTCATTTCAAGGGTTTGCCCAGGTGTTTCAATTTATTTCATCGCTTAATCCAGAAAACAATTTATTAGATCAATTACCGTTTGTTTTTTTAACTCGTTAAAGACAAACGTGTGGTTTAACCTTTTACAACCCTAATCATGAAGTACAGAGTTTCGACTTATGCTTTTCATGCGTGACTACGCAAATACGAACTAGTGATTACTGTTTACATCTGGGAATTTTGAGAGCCCTTTTAATATGAACTGTATTACCTTCTATGACCTGTCTCGCCAAAATTAACTTAGTTTTTGTCTTGGTGTCTTGGACTTTTTTAACAAATGAGGGATCTTGTAAGAGAATCTTGAAAGGCTACCCGGGAAGGCTACAATCAGAATTCATCCAGCAATTATTTGTTCGTGAAGCGCATCTTTATAAGGACAAGAACAACTGATTTGTATCCTGGTTGTGGTGCTTCCTGCTTTGCAAAGTTATTCATGCCTAGTATGAGAAATTTCTTAAATTTTGATTTCTACACTTTTATCGTAAAATAAATACTAGTAAATCTTGCAACAATTTTCAACCTTTCCGAATCCCCTCATTTCAAGGGTTTGCCCCAGCGTTTCAATTTATTTCATCGCTTAATCCAGAAAACAATTTATTAGATCAATTACCGTTTGTTTTTTTAACTCGTCAAAGACAAACGTGTGGTTTAACCTTTTACAACCCTAATCATGAAGTACAGAGTTTCGACTTATGCTTTTCATGCGTGACTACGCAAATACGAACTAGTGATTACTGTTTACATCTGGGAATTTTGAGAGCCTTTTTAATATGAACTGTATTACCTTCTATGATCTGTCTCGCCAAAATTAACCTAGTTTTTGTCTTGGTGTCTTGGACTTTTTTAACAAATGAGGGATCTTGTAAGAGAATCTTGAAAGGCTACCCGGGAAAGCTACAATCAGAATTCATCCAGCAATTATTTGTTCGTGAAGCGCATCTTTATAAGGACAAGAACAACTGATTTGTATCCTGGTTGTGGTGCTTCCTGCTTTGCAAAGTTATTCATGCCTAGTATGAGAAATTTCTTAAATTTTGATTTCTACACTTTTATCGTAAAATAAATAACAGTAAATCTTGCAACAATTTTCAACCTTTCCGAATCCCCTCCCAGCCGAGCTTTGCAATAACGTCAGTTTGTCTCATGACTTTAAGAGGACAGGAGACGATAAACTCAACTAGAAATGACGACACAAATATTTCCACAACTAAAAGATTGAAGTGACACATATCCTTGTACACAGGCAGACATGATTCAGCAAAAGTTTCTCCAAAGACTTCCTTCATCTCTAGATCACTGTGACGCTTTTCATTGTCGATCTTCGCCGCTGTTTACAAGGCCGCACAGAAACTTACAATGCCAGAGTAGAGAGACATAAACATATAAGACTAGACAGACATGACATATAAACTAAGTAAACTAAGGGACCGGTCATTGGTTATCGCCTGGGGGTGGGAAAAAGGGGATTCGGAGTATTTTGGGTGGTTTACTTGATATCGAGATGAACGAAAGGGGGGTCACAGATGGGGGTGTGTCAAGTTTGAAGCCATCGATTTTCATCTTGTTTGAGATTTATGCTCATAGAAGCTAATAACTGTCATAGCACGTGGCAGTTTCAGATGTCAATTCCAGCTATTTCAGAAAACTCTAATATAAAAACCTTTCTCTTGGGATCATGCCTCCGGTCCCCCTATAGTCGGTTTGAGATCCAGCATTTGCCTTTCCCCTTCTTATGCACTGTAGCTTCCATAGGCACGATCCAGGATTTTGCCATTGCAAGTATTTTGTATCAGGTACAAGCATGGCGCGAAAAACATTGTTTGTTGATTCCAATTTAAATAATTGCTGCATGCGCAGTACTTATGAATTTGGTGCAAACTTATGATACTACAGAAAAAATTTACTGATTGAATCTGAGGATTGCTTTTAGTTTTTCACACATTTGTGTCTGAATTTTCCTGTAGACTTTCCGGACAAATGTTTGGGAACATAGACTGGCGTAGTAGAAGAACTGAGAAACGTGGACCGAGAGAGACAGCATTAGTGTTTTGAGGAAGGAGGCATTGAGGAGGGGGTTTAATAAGGAACTATGATTTCCATTTGGGGGTGCACTGCATAAAAAAAAAAAAAACGAGAGCTGCTTGAGAGCGCTTCCATACCGAAAACGCAACCGTTTTTGATCAACTTGATGAGATCTATATCGCCCCTCGTGGAAAAAATGAAATCCTCAGAGATGCAACAAAGCCATTGAAGGAAAGAAATCCAGTTTGTCAATGTACTCATAGACTTCCACCAAGTCGCATTCTCTTAGGATCGGCGAGCGAAGCGAGCCGAAATGCGTCGCGAAGCGACGAGCGCGAGCGACGAATGTACTCACGGCCAGATGAAACTGCACCGATTGACTATTGCACGTGCAATTGCTACCTTTTAGCTTGCCTGGCGGGCGCCAAAACGGGAGGGACAGGGGTCAAGTGTGAAGCGCGAGACACGAGCGCGGTGCGTAAGAGAAAGGGGAAAGGGCGCTCATCAATAATTTCTCCCCTTTGCCTCCCCTTTTCGAGCCTGCCACGCATGCTGGCTACCTTTTTGCAAAATTCATTGTCTGATACTTTGAAGTGATTTCAATTTTCTTTCAGTTTCTTTTTTGCAGCACAAAACCCATTGAGTAGATAGTAGTCTACAACAGTTTCAAAAGAACAAAATGAAAAATACTTTGAAATTTAATGACAACTGTAATAACGACAACAACATGTCAAAGAACTTTATAATTATGTCAGCGTATATCAAATCCTAAGAGATCCTACTATATCGATACGATCCTAGTTTAGCTTAATTGGTGCGATCCGACTAAACTGGTCAGTATACGAGTTTTATATCGGAACAAGTTCATCCCGGTCCTCCTTGCAGCTCTGTTCGTTTGCGAGATATCTGTCCAAAATCTCATACTGGTGTGGGTGCACCCCGGATGTTGTAGCGGGTCGAGATGCGAAAACTCGTATCCAGCCAATGTCATCTGAACGTAGTGTGTCTGCTCGTTTCATTCCTCTTTCAGCTTTAACCAAAATGAAAGACAAAACTGCATGTAAAAACAATTTCTTAACAGGCGGTTATAAAGATTCTGCCATCTCATACCGGAATCTGAAGTCGTACCGTATCGTATAAGGACATCCAACATGGAGAGCAGGCCATGTTGGCGAGTGTTCAGACTCTGTGAAAACCTCACGATCAGCCGTCACGAGGCTTCATAAGAAATATGAGTTGGAGACCAAACATGAGCAAGAGTTTGAGCTTACAAATTAAGCAGATTTAAGGGCGCATCTACACTAAGGCAAAATTTTATTTTCATACACAAATAATGTGTGGGTACAGGAACGATAAAAAGTAGGACCCGATTAACACTACAGTCGTACGGCTCAAACATAGCGGGTGGGACAAAAACCGTCTTATGAACCCGATTTGAAACATACTGTTTACACTAATTTTACCCTGTGTAGCAGCCGTAAACGGGCACAGGGTTTAGGAAGGGGTAGGGGAGCGAGAAAGTGGGAGAACCTAGCCCTTCCCCGTTTACACTTGTTACGCAGGCTACGATATATTTTACGCTGTAAGAACCAGTTTCCATCGGAGATTGCATGCATTTTCCCCACAAAATATTGAGGACAGATCACAGAAGCGTTGGTACAGTGTGCTTGAACCGCAAAGATGGGTTTGTACACGTGTTTTTTTTTTCGGCTTTAGAGCCATAGGCGCCCATGGCCGCAAAACGAAGAAATCACAGACCCATTTCTGCCGTTCAAGAGCTTCCCCGGGATATGCGGGCTACTTTGTGTGACAAAATGCACGCACGCTGGCACGTAATTACCGCAAAACTAGCCTTCTTCCCCAGTCTCCCCTCGTTTTTTTCCCTGCTCTTTCGCTCGCTTTCTTTTTCGCTCGCACTCCACTATCTGAACGCCTGGAACAGGCTACCGCAAAACGAAAGCTCCAAATCGGATCCCTATTTTTATGGATCTGCTACAAAATTTTGCTTGTTTAATGGTTAAAAATGTCGGATACGTTCCATATTGTCAAGGTTCCAGAACAATGTTTTCTGTAGCTTTATTGCGCGTGGAAACATGGTTCCTGACCATGGATTAAAAACATGGTAGGCATCCAACAAAAATATGCTGTTAATCGGCTTTTTTTCGTAAGTAAATACACTGGCACGAGACCTTGGGCACACGAGAGGACCATAAAATGTCGCACACGAGAGTCCAGGCCAAAGAGTTTGAACTCTCTTTGAACTGGTCTCAAACGTATGGTCTGCATTTTACACATTAGCTCTAGTTTCCCACGTAGCAGGCGATTTTCTCACCTAATTCTTCCCAACCCAAACTTCAACTATGTAAAATCCCACTCGTGAGTTCAAGGCAACAAACCAAACACAGAACCAAAAGTTTAAGTTAATTTTATTTTGAAACTTTTCTTTTCTTTCTTACGTCTTGAAAGATCCCAGACAGTCACGAGATAGAGTCTTGAGCACCATTAATTCTCACGTGCTATGAGTTTTCGGTTTCCTTTCACAAACCTGACAAAAGAGACGTCTCCCAAATGAACAGTGCAGCCATATTCATCGCGAGCTTTATTTTTCGCTCGTGCTCCACTATCTGAACGCCTGGAACAGGCTACTAACAGCCGACTAACAGTATAAGTAAAGAAAGAGACGGCCTTTTGTCGGCCTTTTGTCTTGCGGATAGAATTTCACCAGACGCGTAACTAGATAGCATGCTTTGTTCAGTCACGTTCATCGTTTTGAATTCAAAAAATAAGATCGATTTGCGCGATGAATTTAGCCAGCATTACGGTCAAATATGACTCCTCTGCGCCCTGTGCTTACTAACAGATAATCAGCAGCTACCAGCTCATATCAGATCCTTCTAGAGAATGGATGGCGGGAAAAAAGCTTCTTTTGACAGAAAAGATTCCTTCGGCGAGTTAAAAAAAATTTTCATCATCCCAGTGTTGACTTTAAAAAGGGACAATTTTTCCACTCAATCGCATTGTTCATGATCTCAATGCCAACGCCCTGCTTAGTCATGCAACATGTGAGCGCCGTTTGCTGTGATATACTAAGAGATTTCGTGGAATAATCCTTAAAGGGTGCCTCGGGCGCTTTTTGGTTGCGTCCCCAGGTCTCAGTACAAGTTCATCGCGGTTCTCTCTTGCTGCTCTGTTCGCGGAAGCAGTATTCAAGTTAGAGAACAGTGACCTCGGGAGAAATTGTAAGGGGTCATTTTGCTCGGATTTTTTTTTATTCCGTTCTTTCGTTCATAAGATTGGACAACGGGATCACAAAAATAAGCAAAATAGCCTGCACAATACTCGAAACAGACAACAATACACAGAATATCGCAAACGTAAGTTTATTTCATTCAGATTTTCGCCTTTATAGTAAGCTACCCTGTAAGGCCCATACAAACCCTTATACCTTTTGCAACAGTCGTGCCGTGAGTTTGGGCTGCCTGTATGTGATTATCTCTCATGCTATGACATTAAACAGGAAAGTCCAAAGCTATCGTTTTTGTTGTATTGTGTTGAGTTTTATTCACCAAATTAAAATTGGCCATAAGTAAACCGTGTTACGTGCTAAACCGTTATTTCTTTATTATCATGTTTATAAAGCTTGAGTAGTAGTTAGTCGTTGCAATGATTAGCAGTATCCTTTCTTATGATATCTGTATTCTAATTTTTGAGCCGGGAACTAAAGCAGCACTGAAGAAACTTTCACAAAGTATAAAAATATGACATGGACAACTCTTTACTGTCCTGGAAATCCAAGGATGACCTAAAGAAAAGAAAAATAACGAAAAGCAGTGTCAATCATTTTAATATAAGCTACAAAAATCAACTGATCTACATGATTGCCGTGTGGAAGCCTAAAGAAGAAAAGTAAGCTTTCAACTTCTTTTTTCGATATTAATAATAAAACAACGAGATACAGTATGACAAAGCTTAGCATTGAAAGAGTTAGCGTTATTTCGGCTCCCCGAAAAGAAAAAAAATGAACCAGCCAAATGAAATAACAGACACTGAAATTAATAGGTTTTGAAATGTAGTTTTTGTTTATGATGTGACCATCAACTGGTATCTACAAGTAGCTTAGTTACAGTATTGAAAAATGAGCGTCACTAAACGTATAAACAGCCACGAAAAATTATCACTTGTAATAGACTTAAAATTAGAAAGAAATGGAGTTAGAATTTGTGTACTCAGGGGATACCCTAAGCTTGTAAAAACTACCGCTTCAGTAGTTGTACGATATACGGTCTTAAAAACTGCTAACAAAATCTATGGACCCTAAATATGTTTTCCTTTTTAGACCAAAATTCAGAAGGGTTCCTCGTGAAAGTAAACTTAACAGAATTAGATTGTACGAAATTTACAATTCAATTATGTTAACATCTTTTTGTACTTACTCAGGGCATTCGTTCATCATGTTCTCGCGGGTGCGCTCGTCCCCCAGGTCGTAGATTGACAGTTTGCCAGTTTCTTTCTCCAGCCCGCTCCCTCCAGTTAGCTGCTCCACGATCTCTCCGCTGTTCTTCCAGTTCTGAACATTGAACTGGGAAGGTTGTCCGCTTACAGGCCGCCATCACAGCTCGGTACGTCTTAATCATACACCACAGTACAACCAACATCAAGATAAGCAAAGCTGCTGTGAACACCTCGGCCGTCATGGTTCATGAAAGCTAACTGACTTGTTCACGTTCTCCTCACTGAAAAAAAATAATAAATAAACATTCGTGTTATTTCTGAATTGAACAGTGCAACGAATTATTGAAATTTATGTATAAGAACGAAAGAAGATGAGAGTGAAAACACAGTAGTAAGGTGGGCTCGTATGGCCGATTTCCTGGCTTCTGATTGGTCGAGAGCGATCACGTGCCAGAGGAACTTCCGGTGACGTCATAAGTCACTTCCGGTAGAAGACCACTGCCCAGGGTAGTAAGGTGGGCTCATAGGGCTACCAATGCTGGCTTCTGATTGGTTCTCGTGGTTGCTAACCGGAAGGGCAAACCGCTGACCGTGGGTTGCTAAGGGGATGGCGGGCTCAAAACCGCTGACCAGGGGTAAAAAGGGATCGTGGGCTCAGGCAACCGGAAGTCACGTGGTTTGGAGTGGGAAACCGCGGACCAGTCGAAAAAAGCGATCGTGGGCTCAGGATAGGGCAAAACCGCGGAGAAAACGCGGGCGCAAAGTCCAAAGTCCAACTGGGGCAGCGGGGGCAAGTATAAAAAGAGAACCATAAGGGTGAGGGGGATAGTCATGAGTTTCTACATCACCCTCCTGAGTGATCAAGCGCAAGGCACGGGTCAAAAATTTACGGCACGACTGCCTCGTTCCCATTATCTGGTGGAAGATGATTGGGAAGTGGCGTTGGTGCATATCTCCCACCCGGGGTTTAATCAATCCTTGGAAGATCAAACCAAGCAGAATTGGACGCAAGAAGATAGTCAAAAACATTGGATGAAAACAGATCTCAAATACATGCCAAAACGGGCGGATGGCACGGCGCCCCTGAAAGTCACCAAACAAATTTATTTACCGCCAGGGTATTACCACAATTTGAAAGAAGCATGGATTGCCATCGCGTACGAAATGGAAAAACAACACATGGAAGTCATGATGGATATAGCTAAAATGGACGTGGACGATTTAGCCAAACGACAACAACTAGCCGCGCTCAACCTGGCTCAACCCTACGTGAAAATCACCAATAAGGGCGTGGCCCCTGAATTAGATTCCCTGTATGTCCTCATACCGACCAACATGCAATTTGAAATGGAATGGAAATTGGCTGGCCTGATGGGCCTGGTGAAAGATGGAACGTCCACGGAACGCATTGTCCAAGAAAAGAATCATCTGGTGAAACATATTGTGGATTACAACGATCGCCATAAATGGACACCCACCGTCGGTCCTCCAGCCAAATATCCCCCGTGGGGGCACGTCTCCGTCAGTTTTACCCACCCCGACTTTGATTATGAGTTGTTCTTGGGTCCGAATTTGAGTCGACAACCCATTCCTAGCACCCCCACGGTCAAACAGCAACAGGGACAACAATAATTGATGATTTACACGGATCTGGTGGCACCGAGCATTGTGGGAAATCAAGAAAAAGGGTTTTTACGTACCTTGGATGCCGGCAATACCGATCATCAATTTGATACCAGGCAACGGATGTATTTTCCTCTTGGCCAAACCATCTTTGACAGCATTGCCGTGGACATTCAAACAGCCGACGGACGGCCGGCTCCCTTCAAACAAGGTCGAACCATCCTCACCCTTCAACTCTCCCGAAAAAGTCAACGGACATGACGTGGTTGTTTTTTATAGAGAAAGCGAATCATTAATTAAATCCTGGAGAACGTGGGACCTAGCCCGGTTTGCTCCAGAACAGACTAACTACTTAGATTGAAAGAGAGGAGGAATAAAATGGCTTACCGGTATCCGTAGCTGTTGCTTGTCTTGCTTGCTGGCTTGGGAGTGAAAAAACGGGGAGCAGAGGCGGTTTTTTATAGAGAAAAATGGGTCACGTGAAGAAGAGCATGAACCAATCACAAGCAGGGCCCACGGTGCCTCTGGGAGGGGTGGGACGGGGTGGGGGGATCCCCCTCCCCCTCCCTAGTTTGGACCCATGAGGCTTTGCAGGGAAGGACCCAGAGACTATAAAACAGATGCAACCTCCGGCTGAGTCATCTCAAGATGGCCTCTCGTCAAGACGCCTTACTCATAGAGTTTGAAAAGGTCGAGGGGAATTTAGAAGTGGAGCAGGTGTTGAAGAAGATCAAGACGGACTGTGGTCTGGACCACAGGGTGACTGCCTTTGGAGAACAATTGAAGGATGAACATTTTTTATTCATGTTGAGTGTTTTGTGGGGACATTGTGAGTCAAGGCTGCTGTGAGTCAAGAGCAACTATTTATGATCAAGATGTAAAGTCAGTGTTGTCAGTTTTTTAAAATTTTTTTAATTAAAAAAGAGTGGGTGTTTTTTTACAAAGGGTGGTCTGTGTTCTTTGCCACGCGGGTGGGGTGTTCCTATTTACAATTGGAAAAGTTATCTACAAATGGAAAAAGTAAAAACTAAAAAAGGGCTATGTACAATTCAAAACATAAAAACTAAAAAACATTACAAATGAAAGTCTTCCAGCTCCAGGCGTAATTGATCAATGTTCTCGGGTAGACAGAACGTGCGATTGAATAAGGCTTGAATTTCGGCTCGGGTTTTTTCGTCCACATCCCGGGATCCCACGATAGCACTGCTTTGATGAAGGGTGGGCTTTTTAGGTCCCCAAGGAACAAATTGACTGCCAGTGACCAGGGTGGCGGCATTCTCGTTGACTTGGTAGTAATGGTCCGAGCGGTACCACGATTGACTGGGAATGTCAAAGAGATAGACGGGTTTGCCTTGATCCATGGCCAATTGGACGGTCCAACCGGTGCCCCCTTTCACGCGTTTCTTATCCTGTTCCAAGATGCCAAAGGCATAGATCGTATGGGCTTCCTTGGCAATTTGATAATTGCGTTGCAATAATTGCAGGGTGTAAAAATGACTGGGCATCCGTTTCCCTAGTTTCTCAGCCGCCTGGTGAAGATGGGGGTTGGCCAGCATGAGGACTTCCACGGTGGACGGGGTGATGAAAGTGGCTCGAGGATGGTTCGGGGGGACGAGCACTTCGACTTGCATCCCAAACTGTTTGGCCATTTGTTCGACGAGTTCGTCGGTACCTTTGGCGCCCCCGGTGTACACCACATGACCATGACCAATCTGCAGTTCCAAGGCATCCACATCGTGTTCTCCGATCATGTCGATGTTGGGGGGCATTGCTCTGAGAATGACGATCTAGAGATCAAGGGAGCTCCTTAAATAGGAACACCTGACCAATGGGAAGACAAGAGGTCCTTATAGGGTCATGAGAAGCTGACCAATGAGAACAGGAGAAGTCCTTATATGGGTAGGAGAAGCTGACCAATGACAGCCAAGGGTCGAGGGTATAAAAAAGGCATGGGCGGGTGAACATCGTGAGCACGATGTCAGTCGATCGGAAGAGAAAGCCAAGCGACCATCCTTCGGGGAAGAAGAAAAAGAAAGAAAATGTGACCTGTGATCCGGTGGTGCGCGAGGTGGTGGAAGACACCCGAGCGGCTGTGGAAGATATGATGAAAGAATTGAATAACATGGTGGAGCCATCGACATCCCCGCCTGAATACATCGTACCCTATGCCCAAGACCCTCCCAGTGCGGTGGACACGATGGTGTGCCCTTGCCATGACGTGCGTTTGGAGGCACGAGAATCTCAAAAGGGATGGAAGTATGTGAAATGTCCCATGCAACCCTGTTTGCTGTTTTGTGGACAAGATCAAGCTCCCGACTATATGAAAGCCGTGTATAGTCAACCTCATGCAGAAGTGATGGACATGTGGACTTGTTTGCAATGCTTTTGCCGTGAACCCGCCACGCTGCAACAGAGCCATTCTACCCAGAACCCCGATCGTTTGTTTCTGAATTGTTCCAAGAAAACGTGTGGCTTCTTCCGGTGGGCCGATCAACCCTTGCGTCCCAAGTACCGGAGTTGGTTTCATGACCATCCCCCCAAGAAAGCCGACACACTGGCTGAACCACCCAGCCGTGATGCTCAAGGGTATCCCAAGCGTGGCGTGGACATCCCTGGCCCGCCCCCTCGAAGGAAAGAGGATCGGCCCCTGACAGACTATGAGACACAATTGTTGCGAGAAATTCAAGAGCTCAAGAACCGTCAAGAAATGATGGTAGCCCCAGCACCACCGCCCCCCAAATACAGTGACAGTGTCGAGAACTGGCAGAAAAGCCTCGAGGCGGTCGCCTATGACGGTCTCTTTTAATGTATAAAGGAGAACGAATAAAATGTGTTAGGAGTAGTGTGACCATGGAGTCTGCTGTGTGTTATGCGTGGGAGTCTGTCTTGTCTTGGGTGCAATGGCAATGTCATCAATCCCTGTGCCAAGTGTTATATGATCACCAACCCGGGGCCAAGATCCCTATTCCCCCATGTCCCCAGGACACGTATCCTCTCCAGATCTTTGAAGAAACCCACGTGGATCGTAACCTGTATCGATGGGTGGTGTTTGTCTTATGGTTAAAAGGGCATCCGAACGCCTGGCGATGGTATCGAATCATTGAAAAGGCGCATCCCCACACCATCCCCACCATACCGACCTTATGGGATGAATGCCAGAACGTATGGCCCCTCGAAAGAAAAACACCCCATCATGGTTGAGCCGTTACCACGATCCTCGTGCCCCCGGCAGTTTAGGAGGCGTGCAACGGTTTGCCAAAGCCCATCGTCTCCCTTTGAAACAAGCCCAACGGGTCTTGGAACGGGATTTGGCCTACACGTTACATAAACCGCGGCGTCGTCGTTTTCCCACCGTCCCCGTGATCGTGGGTGGGTTGGACGATCAATGGGTGGCGGATTTAGTCGAAGTGCAACCGTTGGCCAAATATAATCAGGGCCTACGCTACTTGTTGACGGTGGTGGATGTCTTGTCGAAATACGCGTGGGTGCAACCCTTGAAAGACAAAACCGGCGTGGCCCTCGTGAAAGCCTTTGAGAAGATTTTGAAAGGACGGCGACACCCCAACCGATTGCAAACGGATCGGGGGAAGGAATTTTACAACCGGACCTTTCAACGATGGCTCGACGAGCAAGGCATTCATCATTTTTCCACCGAAGGAGATGCGAAAGCCAGTGTGGTGGAACGATTTAACCGCACCTTGAAAGAACGGTTGTACCGCTATTTTACCGCGGCCAACACCTTACGCTTTGACGACGTGTTACCCGAGTTGGTGCAAGGGTACAATGCCACGCGTCATCGAAGTATTGGCATGGCCCCTCAAGACGTGACGTGGGACAACGAAGAAGCGGTGTGGAAACGATTGTACGGCCCACGATTGAAAAGCCAGAAAAAACCTAAATTCAACGTAGGCGATCGGGTGCGTCTCAACAAGATTCATCGCACCTTTGAAAAAGGCTATCTCCCCGGTTGGACCGAAGAAGTGTTTGTGGTGCATCGTGTGGTCCCGGGCCCCGTACCGACCTATAAGATTCACGAATGGGATGATACCCCGGTCCAAGGCACGTTTTATGAAGAGGATTTACAAAAAGTCCATGTGTCCGACGTGTTTCGCATCGAAAAGGTACTTAAGCGTCAAAAAGATCGATGGTTGGTCAAGTGGAAAGGGTGGCCCGACAAGTACAATAGTTGGATTGTTCGTGGTGCCGTGACGTCTCTCCAACCACCCCAGAGGAAAAAGACAAAGGCACCCAAGCCATCCAAAAGACGACGCGACTAACATGACGTGGGTGCCCAATTCGTCGTTTTACGTGACGTTGATGAGTCATGCGAGTACCAAGGAGTTTCCTGGCAACAAAGCCCATCAGTTCCGAAACCGGTTGCCGAAACCCATCCGATTTGTGGGACGCGGATGGATGGTGGGTATGGTGAGTTTATCCTTACCCACCATTCTCGTGGTAGCGGAAGAAGGAGGCGTGGGCGAATCCCATCCTCTGTTGTACGTACGATGGCACGAACGGGTGTATTCCCAAGACGATCAAGGCAACGATCACTGGTGGCATCAACGTCGCGAACTCACTGTCTACGGTCGAGATATGAAAAAGGAGCTGGCCTCGTCGACGGGATCGCACTTTTTTCATCAACTGGTGTACCGTTACCAGCAAGCCCGTGCCAAACAAACCGCCCCCAAGAACAAATGGACAGAGGACAATGGCCTCAAATTGGCCCCGACCTTTGAATGGACCTCCGACGGGGATTTGTTGTTGAATACCAAGCCCGTGGATTACAAAGCTCAAGTAGCGCACGTGTCATGGGGCAGAACCTTGGCCCTGAAAATGGGATGGATCGAACAAGTGTCTCCCGGCCAGTATCGATTGGGTCCGAATCTCTTGCCAGAATTTCAAGGCATGTCCACCATTCCCACCCCGACGGATGTCCGCGATACCAGCAACAAGCCCACCTTTTGGAAAGTGGAGGGGGATTATGTGAAGTTGAGGCTATCGTGCCCTTGGCGGTTTGTGAATTTGAACGCGACCTTTCGTCCCTCGTCGGAATTTGCTCCGACGCGTCCTTTGCACGTGTATTGCAATGTAGGGACCAGCAGCATGGTAGGAGGTCGCATCACCGATCTTTTGCGAGAAGTCAAGTACCAGCCCCAAAACACCACCCACTTTGAACCTCGCCATATTCAATATGTCCCAGTACGCAACGAAGTGGTGGAAATCGTGGAAACCCAGATGGCCGAAACCAATGGGGATCTAGTCCAATTTGGCGAAGGGCGTACCCTCCTCACCCTGCACTTTAAAAGGGAGGTGGTGGTGTGAAGAAGACAAAAATGTCGTTCTACGTGACATTACCGAGTCATGCCAACCGACGGGAATTTCCCAACAACCAAGCCAATTCCTTCAAGATTCGTTTACCGAAACCGTTGCAGTTATCCGGAGGTGGATGGCAAGTGGGGTTGAGTGCCATTTCCTTACCGGATACCCGCGTGAATTTGTACGAGTTGGTGAAGAAAGATGGGTACATCCTAGCGACGTCGTGGGAGATCACTTATCCCGCCCCGGGTAAAACCGATGGCACCATGGCCGCGCGCATAGGCACAGCGCAAACCCTCATCCAAGACGTCCAACATTTGGATTGGGTGGTGGATGGCGTGAGTTTCATGAAAGCCACGATTGCCCATTTGGAACAACGACGCCAGGAAACGGCGATTCAAGGAGGTCGGTTTACCAACGATCAAGGCAAACACACCTACGTCAAGTTCAAGTGGGAAGGCGAGGATCTGCTCATCGACAACACGAATGTCTGCCATTGTGGCAACAAAACACCGGTCCTTACCATCTACACCAAGTTAGCGCTCAAGATGGGATGGTTACGTAAAATTGACAGCGGGTTGGTGTTGGGCCCGAACTTACAGCAAGAATTCCTGGGGGAACAAATCCCCAACATGAAAGAACCCCCTGGCAACGCTTGGAACGATGTGAACGACGATCAGAGCAACCCGGTCTTTTGGACGGTGCGTTCGATTTTACCGGATTATTTACAATTGAGTATGAGTTGTCATTGGCGTTTCACCAACTTGAATACGGCGTTTCGGGCGGTGGTGGGGGAACCCACGCGATCATTGCACGTGTACTCGGACATCGCCGGCAGCACGGTGGTGGGCAATCGCGTGACCGATTTGTTGCGTGAAATCCAGTACAAGCGACAAGGACGTGGCACCCTGTACTTTGAACCGTTGCACATTCAATACATGGCTCTTCGTAACGAGGTGGTGGAAATCGTTCACGTTCAAGTGGCCGAAACGATTGGTAGGGGAGGAGACTTGGTCAAGTTTGGCGACGGCCATACCATTGTCACGTTACACTTCAAAAAGACATAAAAAGGGGAGGACTTGGCCAAGGGAGGGACCAATCACAACAAGATGCCCAGGACGAGAAGACGTCGAAGGAGACGAAGAAGGCAACGAGGGGGTCTCTTGCCCCTGGCTGCACTGATTCCAGCCTTGATCGCGGGAGGGAAAGCCGTGGCCTTGGGTGCCGCGGGGGGTGCGGCGAGTTACGGGGCCAAAAAAGGGTTGGAAGCCGCGTTTCGAAAAAGAAGACGATGAGGACGGTATAAAAAGGGGGTCACGTAAAGCCCCAACAAACGTGTATCCCTGGTGAAGACGACGACACCATGCGAGGGGGAAGTTTGACACGATTTCGGACCGACGAGTGGTATGATCAACAAGGCAAAGGGTTGATGACGGATCTCTTGCGTGGGGGGTTCCAAGGCCTTAAAAGCACGCGAAATCCTTTAAAACTGCCTAGTAATATCAAGAGAGGCTTGGAAACGGGTTTGACACGCGGTATCAAACGCAAAGCCGAAGACGTCCTTAAAAAAGAAATTACCAAACAAGCCAAGAAAGCCTTGAGCCATAAGAACGTGAAACAAGCCGTGCGGGTAGCCAGTGCCTTGTTTCCCAAGCAAACCAAACGTGCGCGAGATATTTTGGGAGTCTAAAATGGAACCCGTGCCTTCACGACCTCGACGGATTCGTAGTGATCGGGGCTTGTCTCAATGGGGAGGCCTGTATCCTTTTTGGAAACTCATGCGACGACAACGTGGCGGCTGGTTGAGTCCCGAGGTGATGAGACTGCCCGGGTTTGATTTGAGACAACGCTTAGCACGACGACGACGGTATAAAAACCCCTCACGACGACGACGGGGTACCAGTACTCGACGACAACGACGTTAAACATGCCTGACGTGAGTACGCAAACCCCACCGGCTCACCCTCGTTCCGAAGGGACCGTCAATCCCGCGTTACGGCTTTTCCAGGTGCCAGCCACCGACATTAGCATCAATGCCTATCGCATGGTCACCGTTCAACCCACTACCACGGGTATCAATCCGATGGAATTCATCATTCCGGGATTAGACGATTTTGTGGATTTGGGACGCAGTTACTTTACCATGGAATTGAGATTGAAAAAGAGTACGAACGATAACTTGGTGGCCGCGGAGAAATTGTGGCCGGTCAACAATTTGGCCCATTCCATCATCAAACAAATTGACTTGCATTTGAATGGCACGTTGATCAGTCCTCAATCCGACACCTACCATTACAAGGCCTACCTAGAAACCTTGCTGAATTATGACCGAGAAGATGGCAAGACCGTGTTAGGACCCCAAGGCTGGTTCAATCAAGTGGATTTCCCACCCCAATGGACCAACAACAACACAGACAGTGCCACACCTCATAATGACTACCGGGATCTCAGTGCCAATCAGAAAGGAGCCTTGGCCGCCATGGTCGCCGAAACCGCCAAGTATGCTGGAGGTCTTACCCACAGTCTGGTGTTTACCCCGCACTTGGAAGTGTTTCACACCGTCAAATTGTTGGTGCCAGGCATCGAAATCAAGATGAAATTTCATTTCAATGGGCCGAGCCTGTTTTTCAATGGCGTGGGCCTGGCTGGCAGATTGATGGAAGGCGATGTCAAACTACGGTTTCATCTCTGTCAACTGCGTTTGAATGACGCCATCTACCAGAGTTTGTCTGCCAAAAGACACAATGAAGGAGAAATCGCCTCCTACCCGACCGTCCGCAGTGAAATCCGGACCTTCAGCATGCAAGGCAACCTGACCCGTTTTGACATTCCCAACCTGTTTCAAAACAGAATACCCGACCGATTGATTGTAGGGTTGTTGGACAGCCGCGCCTTCAATGGGGATGTGACCCGAGATCCCTTCTGTTTCCAGAAATTTGGGCTGACCTCCATTAAACAGATTGTCAAAGGCGAAGAATACCCTTATGAAACCCTACACTTGGTACGCAACAATGGCACCCGAGATAACTTGGGGTACTTCCGTTTTCTGCAAGCCAGTGGTGCTTGGTGCAAAAAGAAAGGCAATATGGTGGAACTGCTGGATTGGGGCCAAGGAAAAAATTGTACCTTGTTCATGTTTGACAATGTGGCCAATGGATGTGCCGACAGTCAAACCCTCAACCCCAAGCAAACCGGTGATTTACAACTCGTCTTGGAATTTGGAGCCGCCCCCGCTACCAATATAACCGTGCTCGTCTATGGGGAATTTGAGAACTTGCTGGAGATTGACCAGAACGGAGCCGTGTTGTACAACATTTACCAACACTGATGGAACACGTGGCCTTGAATAATGTGCAGTTGGATTATTTAGCTCGCGACGACCCCCACTTGAAACCGATGTTTTATGGGACGGTGGCCTGTGATCGTTTACCCAAGCGTCCTGTCAAAACCCAACGCCAAGGGTACATTGTCAACACCGACCCGCACGATCAACCGGGACAACATTGGTTAGGGGTGTGGACGGATGGAAAGGTGTGTGAAGTCCTCGACAGTTATGCTTTGCCCATGGACACGTACGTGCAAGCCGCCCCGTTACGAGATTGGATCGTGCAACATTGGAAGTATGTGGTGACCAATGGCAAGTCCCCCCAAGCCATCTCAAGCAAGAGTTGTGGGGATTACGCGTTGTTGTACTTGAAAGCCAAAGCCCGTGGACGGAGCTTGCAAGACTTTTTAAATGAGTTTTCGGATCATGATTATGTCAGCAATGACCATCAAGCCGGTCAACGTCTTCAACAATTGATTGTAGGCCAAGAAGCCAGATGGTATCAACTTTGTTGTCATCCGTATCATCGACGGAATGGTTAAATAAAATTCGTTGGAAAAAAAGTGTGTCGGAGTCGTAGCTCAGTCGGTAGAGCCTTTGGATCCCCTAAAAAACAGGTGTAGGGGGATTGGGCGTGGGTTCGAGTCCCACCGATTCCAATAAAAAGGTGCCTTTTTTTTTTAAATGGGTAGTTAGTCATCATGCAAACGGGGAAACCGTTTCGTTTTCATACCCCCTCCTCTATCTTGGTGGTGGGGCCTTCGGGATGTGGCAAAACCGTGTTTACGGAAAAACTCTTGGTAGACAACCCCGAGTTGTTTGAAAGGCCCCCGACGCAAGTGCATTATTGTTATGGGGCGTGGCAAGATCGATTTCGAGGCATGCAAGATCGTCGGGTGGTGTTTCACGAAGGGATTCCCGATCATGAGGCGTTGGTGCAATGGTTTCCTCAAGGACAGGGGGTCCTCGTCTTGGATGATTTAATGGATGAAGGGAGTCACGATAAACGCGTGTTGGATTTATTCACCAAACATTCGCATCATCAAGGGGTGACGGTGCTGTACTTGTGCCAAGACATGTTTCCCGTGGGGCGCTATGCCAAAAGTATTTCCCGCAATGCTCATTACATTGTGGCGTTCAAGAATCCCCGAGATCAATTAGGGGTACGCAACGTGATGCTGCAATCGTTTCCCGCCACCTGGAAAGACACCTTGGAGACCTTTCATCAGGCCACCACGCGCCCCTATGGCTATTTGATGTTGGATTTACACCCGGCCTCCTCCGATCAACAACGGTTATTGAGTCACCTGTTAAAAGACGAAGGATGGACACGCACCTATCAAAAGCGAGTATAAAGGGACGAGATCCTTGAACGGACTTTTCGAAAAGCAAGCATGGCCGATGAGGAGGACCGTCAACCTCCGCAAGCCTACGATCCCGTGGCGCCGGCCGGGGTCGGGGCGACCACCAGCAATCGAATGTCCCCAAGGGCTTGGCAAGATTTGTATTTGAGCGGAGACCAAGGGCTTCTCGACGTCGCCATGGAGGAAATGCGAGCGGATCTCCTCTATGAGTTTATGCAATCCATCCCCCCTGCGGACGTCATCGCGAGTTGGCCCGATGTAGATGGTGCACCCCCTGTACAGGCCTCTTCCCCCGCTGGGGTAGGAAGCCCAGGAAGTCAATCCTTCCGTAGCATACACACCACCCCGGAGTCCCCGAGAAGTCCACCTGGTTGGCGAACAGCGCCAAGTGGTCGGACAGCAGCGGGTGCCGGAGGTGATGGTGGTGGTGATGGTGGTGGTGGTGATGGTGGTGGTGGACGCGGTGGACGTGGCGGTAATGGACGTGGCGGTGGTGGACGTGGTGGACGTGGCGCTGGTGGTGGTGGTGGTGGTGGTGGTGGTGGTGGGGGTGCTGGGGGTGCTCGTGGTGGTGCCGGTGGTGCCGGTGGTGGTGGTGGTGGTGGCGGCGGTGGCGGTGGTGGTGGTCGTCGTGGTGGGGGTGGTGGACGACGCGGACGACGACGACGCCTCACACCCCCTTCGCCTTTGACACCTGCCTCCAATCCAGCCAGCTTTCGAGGATCTTGGAGCGATAGTCCCCCACCACGTACCTTGCGTCAAGCCGATTTACAACGACGTTTACGCATGCTGTTACAAGATCAAGAACAATTGGCCCAAGGACGGGAAATTGCTAATGTGACCATGACCAATAGCATTGTGACCAGTTATAAACAGGGAGGACGTCCTAGTGTACAAACCTCTTCGTCCCGGGTTTCGCCGTGAGGATGAAAACCGTCGTGTCGTTATTGAATGGATCTCGACGTCCTGGCGTCCCCTTGCCACCCGAATTGTTACAACGTATGGATTCGTTGTATGCCTTTTACCATCAACAATGGTGGTGTTATCGCAAAATGCTGAATCATTTCAAGTGTTGCCATGCCTTGTTTAATGGCCTGGCGTTACTCCTGATGGCCGCCGGCATGATTGCTGGCCCCCTGTTGGACAACAGCACGTTGGTGGCGTGTTTGGCGGCCGTGGGCACGGTGGTCAAAGGATGGACCGATTTTAAACAATACCGATTCAAAGTGACCATGAGTCGGTTTGCGTTTACCACCTATGCCAAAGCCTTGACCGAATTGAAAACCCATGGGAGGGGTGTTCCCTTGGAGGACCTGGAAGGATTTTTGATCAAGATGCAAACGTTGGATGATACCATTGTGGATTTCACTCCTCCCTTACCCAAACGGTGCGTCCAAGAGTACCATGGTCATTTTGTCTACCAACCCGTGGAAGCCCAATGCTATGTGGACGGATGTCCTCGTCCCTTGAGACCCAAAGGGTATTGGACAGATAAAAAGCCGCTCCCTCCCAGTCCTACACTCTTAGAACCATGGCCGTCCAACGAAGACGACGACGACGCCGAAGAAAAAGAAGAACACGACAACAAGGCAGTGGGTGGTGGTCCGATTTAAAACGCAATACCCGTCAAGGCTATAAAGAGACGCAAGACCTCATCAAACAAAACAAAGCCCTTCAACGTGTCTTGTCGCACTCATGGTATCCTTGAGGAGAAGACGACGACAACGACGTCGTCAACGAGGCGGTTTTTTGAACTTGTTGGTCCCCGCCCTGACGGGATTGGGGAAAGCCGTGGCCTTGGAAACGGATAAACGTATAAAACGCACGATCCAAAAAGCCAATCAACGGTATCGTCGCCGTCATCGGTAAAAGATGCAACGTCTTCGCCGTCAATTCCCGTTTTTACGGTCCATGTTACAAGAAGCCAATGGTTCCAAACGTCAAGAGTTGTTACAACATGCCAATGCCGATCAAATCAATGCTGTGAGTGAACTGGTCTTGAACTTCTTAAAAAACAAGATTCCCGTCACCCCACCCATGCTGGCTAAACTTCAACCCTATAAAAAGGTGTTACGCGATTTGGGACGTCGTCGACATTCCGTCAAAAAGCGTCGTGCGTGGTTAGTCCAACAAAAAGGACGCGGCTTATTTCAAGGACTCCATCACGTGTTATGTCAATGTCTTCGTTAACGCTTGCCACGTGGATGCGTCTGTTACAAGAGGCCAATCGGGCCACCGACCAGTGGAAAGACGAGTGTTCTTATTGGAAGCATAAATATCGCCTGTTGTATCGAGAGTACCAACATATCTTAAAGTCCCGTCTTTGTGAGAGCTGTCGTACCGTGGACGACGGGGAACTTTGCTCCGAGTGTAGTCAACCCCCATGGACGAGGTCTACATGATTCCCCACAAGGACTTGGAACAACTCATTCAATATTACAAAGGAGAACTCACCGAAAATGCCTTGTTGAACAAAGCCGCGACGCTCGCCGCTAAAAAACATGTCTTGTTAGCCAACCCTCAATTGCCCCCGGCCCTGGTCAATGCTCAAACCAAACCCTTGAGTCAAGAATTAACCAAGTTAACTAAACGCATTCGTCAATTTCCCGGAGGCGTGGGAGTGGGTGCACCGGGTGGCCCGCCAGGCGAAGAAGAAGAGGAAGAGGTCGGGGATTTGGTGACCGGACCCGTGGAACAATGGTTGAAGCGCATGATAAAAGGCAGCCCGTCGACGCCCAAACCATCCATTACCCCTGCTACCAAGAAAGGCAAAGGAGCGGCCACCACCAGTAAGATTCCCATTGTCAAGAAAGGGAGCCCTTCCACCAGTCGAGGGGATAGCCGGTCGCGTTTAGAAGCCATTCGAGAACAGCGCAAGACCTTGGAAAAAAAGTTAGCCGAGAGTCCTTGGGCAAAGGCAAAGGCAAAGGCGAAAGGCAAAGGCAAAGCACCCGCCCGAGAAGTGGAACGATTGAAACCCTTACCCGGGTGGGAAGATTGGGCTCGTGGCAAAAAGTTACGACGTCGATTGGATTACGACAGTGAGTAAAAAGATGGCCCCCCGCACCAAGAGGAGGAGAAGGGGCACCCAACGGAAACGCCCCCAACGAGGAGGGGCCCTGGATGTCCAAAAATGGATCGCTAAAACCGGCAAAGAATTTCATTGGCCTGGCTATCAGTACATGGGTCCTGGCACGGAAACAAGGCAAAGGCAAAGCACCCGCCCGAGAAGTGGAACGATTGAAACCCTTACCCGGGTGGGAAGATTGGGCTCGTGGCAAAAAGTTACGACGTCGATTGGATTACGACAGTGAGTAAAAAGATGGCCCCCCGCACCAAGAGGAGGAGAAGGGGCACCCAACGGAAACGCCCCCAACGAGGAGGGGCCCTGGATGTCCAAAAATGGATCGCTAAAACCGGCAAAGAATTTCATTGGCCTGGCTATCAGTACATGGGCCCTGGCACGGAAACAAGGCAAAGGCAAAGCACCCGCCCGAGAAGTGGAACGATTGAAACCCTTACCCGGGTGGGAAGATTGGGCTCGTGGCAAAAAGTTACGACGTCGATTGGATTACGACAGTGAGTAAAAAGATGGCCCCCCGCACCAAGAGGAGGAGAAGGGGCACCCAACGGAAACGCCCCCAACGAGGAGGGGCCCTGGATGTCCAAAAATGGATCGCTAAAACCGGCAAAGAATTTCATGTTCTGTTCTGCTCGGCGTCTCTGGGCCTCTACTTTTTCGGGCTCGAGTTCCTTCAAACGTTCAGCAAACGCAGCAAAGTTTTCGTCCTTCAATAGCCACTCCTGCTTCACTTTCTCCAACGCCTGCTCCACTTCTAAATCCGCCTCGAACTTCTCAAAGTCTTTCAACAGCTTTTGATGAACACCCTCCATCTTGAGATGGCTCAGCTCGAGATTCGATTTCTTTTATAGGGGCTTATTCGTTCCCGTGATGCCCCATGGACCCCCACTAGAGAGAGGGGAGGGGGGTCCCCCCACCCCGTCCCACCCCTCCCTGGGACCCCATGGGCCCTGCTTGTGATTGGTTCATGCTCTTCTTCACGTGACCTTTTTTTTTCTCTATAAAAACAGAGCCCCGACCTCCAGTCAGTTCATCTGATCATGGCCTCGCCGCCAGAAGACGGCGCGGGGCCCAGTGGCCTTAGCCACGATGATATCATCTCATTGCTCGGACTAAACACCTCGGACTCTGAGCCAGAAGACGAGACGACTTCCTGTCATGGGCATTTATTAACTCATGAAGAGATGCCGGACAGTGACGACGACCTCTGTCATGAGGCAATGGACCATTTGGAACGGCAACAAGCCTTTCAAACCCACCTCCTTGAACAAAGTGGCGGAGGTTTGGATCCCAATGAAGAGGGGGCCTTCGACTTTGAACTTAAACGTTTTGTGAATAGGAGGAGTGATCGCATGGGGGTACAAGAACGTCATTTCAAGACCCAGTTACGTCAAAGGGGCAACTTGATTCCAGGTCAAAACATTACCCAAGCTCTCCAAGACGGATTACGTCGAGCCGTCGATCAAGTGTTAACCACCACCCCCGACCTCCACGATCAAGATCGCCTCTACTTCACCATCGCCTCCAACAGGCTCCACAATAATTTTCAGGGCTGGGGATTGCGTGCTGGTGAATGGCGTCGAGACACAGAGCGTGTGGAGGCCCTGTTCCAACGTTTAGCACAAGCCTTGAACAGCAACGAACAATTTGAATTGGATGACTCCTTTCAAGTATCCATTACTCAAGTCCATCATGCCCCTCAGGGAACCGGCAGACCACGGCGCGGAAAACCAGGTCACCCCACCATGACCATGTTAACCACCAACAAACGTTCCGTGATCCAGATTCGCAATGACGACGAACTCTGTTGTGCCAGAGCCCTCGTGGTCGCCAAAGCTCGCGTGGACCAGCACCCAAAACTCAAAAGCATTCGCCAGGGGTACGGGCTGCTGCAAAGAACCCTCGCTTGGGACTTGCATCGGGAAGCCAAGGTGCCCTTGGGTCCTTGTAGCTACGACGCCTTGACAGCCTTCAGCAAAACGCCGTCCCTCACCGGTTACCAGATCATCCTGGTGGATGCTGAGCGTTCCTTTCACATCACGACGTTTGGACCCCTTCAAGACAAACAACTGATCCTGTTGCACCACCAAAACCATTATGATGTCATCACCAAGTTGCCTGGGTTTTTCGGGTCTAGTTATGTCTGTGCTAATTGTTGGAAACCCTACAACACCGAGGGACTGCATCGATGCACCAAGACAAAGTTGTGCGGAGCCTGTCGGCAGAAAGAGTGCCCCGATTTCCTGTATGCCTACCCCCGACACCTCAAAGCCACTGAACGTTGCCCGTCGTGTCATCGGGGACTTTTTTGGCAAGACCTGTTTGGAATTGCATGTTGGCAAGACCCATGCTGGCAAACCCGCCACGGACTCCCTGTCCTCCGTGTGCTCTCAACGACACCGATGTCCTGACTGTTATCAACAAAATGTGGGCTTGTCCCGCATTCAACGTCACCGTTGTTACCACATGGATTGCCCTTCTTGCCATGAGTACGTGAACGCCGACAAACACTTATGTTTCGCTCAAAGAGCCCCTCAAGACAAGAAGAAAAGAAAGAGGACACGTCAAAAGGGCCCTCGCGCCAAACGAGGGGCAACTGCAACCGCGGAACCCCATGCATCCGAAGAGGAGGAGGAGGAGGACGACCTGCCACCCTTGCACGTCTTCTTTGATATTGAAGCCATGCAACCCCAGGAAAAACACATTGCTAATCTCGTCGTGGCCGAAACCGAAGACGACGATCCACCCCAGCGGTTCTCAGGTCCCTTCTGTATCCGAGATTTCCTGGAATGGTTGGATACCCTAACACTCCACGATACCCGGCTAGTCAATGTGTTGGCCCACAACTTCCAAGGGTACGATGGCTATTTTGTCCTTCATCAATACTATGATGACAACCGGATCGTTCAACAAATCCGCAACGGATGTAAACTGCTAGAGGTCAAGCACGATCGCATCCGCTTCATCGATTCCATGAGTTTCTTTCAGATGCCCCTCTCCGCGTTTCCCAAAACCTTTGGATTAACGGAATTGAAAAAAGGGTACTTCCCCCACCAGTTCAACCAACCCGATGATTATCATCAAAACTACGTGGGTATCCTCCCATCACGCGATCACTACATGCCCGAAACCATGTCACCCAAAGAGAGGCAAGCCTTCGAAACCTGGCATCAAGAACAACGCGACCAGGGTGTGGTGTTTCATTTTAAACAAGAGTTGATCGCCTATTGTGAATCGGATGTACGTCTGTTGAAACAAGGATGCCTGACTTTCAAACGCCTGTTTGAAGACTTGACAGGATTCAATCCCTTCGAACACATCACCATTGCCTCGGCTTGTAATAGAGATTTACGTAGGAACCGGATGATCCCCAACAGTATTGCCAGTGAACCCCTCCGTGGTGGTTGGAAGAAGAACAACATCAATCAGTCCCTCCCAGCCCTCCACTGGTTAACCTGGTGCGATCACCAACTACCCCAACGCGCCCTCCAAGATCTCAACCCCGACGATCTACTGGGCGGCGCCAATCCGGACCCTCATCGCCAGTACGTACAACATGTCCGAAATGCCGGCGAGTATAAGATCCCCGGGACCCAGATCCGTGTGGATGGTTATTGCCCCGACACCCACACCGTCTACGAATTTCAAGGGTGTTTCTGGCACGGATGCCCAACCTGTTACCCCAATCGCCACGAAAAACATGCCCGTCACTGTCATCGGACTATGCAAGATGTCTACGAGACCACTCAAGACAAAGTCCAACAGCTTACCAAACAAGGGTACAAGGTCATTCAAATGTGGGGATGTGAATGGGAACACCTCCAACAAACCCAACCAGAAATCAACTCCTTCGTCCAGGGACTCGATTTTATCTCGCCTCTTCAACCTCGAGAGGCTTTCTGTGGAGGGCGTACCAATGCCGTCAAACTGTACCATCATATCACGCCCGGCCAAAAGATCCACTACATCGATATCACCTCCTTGTACCCATGGGTCAACAAGACGTCTGTCTACCCCAAAGGACATCCCACCTTCATTTCACAACCGGGTCACACCAACATCCACCAGTACTTTGGATTGATCCAATGTCAAGTCCTACCTCCCCGTGAATTGTACCATCCCGTGCTGCCTTACCGTCATGACGACAAACTGCTCTTTCCCCTCTGTGCCCGTTGTGCGGAAGAAGAAATGGCCAAACCCCTTCTAGACAGATCCTATCATTGCCCTCACCCCGACGAGGAACGTGCCCTGACCAGTACCTGGTGCAGCCCCGAATTAGAGAAAGCCGTCGAGCTCGGGTACCAAGTCCAGTACATTTATGAAGTCTGGCACTTCCCCGAAACCTGCCAGGGGCTCTTTGAAGATTACGTCAACACTTGGTTGAAAGTCAAGCAAGAAGCCAGTGGGTGGCCTAAGGAGAACATGACTGAACAAGACAAACAAACATACCTCCGGGATTATTACGAAAGAGAGGGGATTACGTTGGAGTACGACAAGATCGAGAAGAACCCGGGGCTCCGCACCCTAGCCAAAATGATGCTTAATTCCATGTGGGGCAAGTTTGGACAACACCTTAACAAAACCCAAATCCAAACGTTTGAGGACCCTCAAGCTTTCCATCATTTCTTAGATACTGATACGTTAGATGTGCGTCACGTCTCCGTCATCAATGACGACATGGTGGAAGTGCACTACCAACATCAAGAAGAGGACGTCCCCGTGTCACCCAACCTGAACATCTTTGTGGCTGCTTTCACCACCTCTCACGCCCGGATCAAACTCTACGAGACCTTGCAATCCTTGGGAGAACGAGTACTTTACTACGACACAGACTCCATCATCTACTACACAGACGAGGGTCAAACCAACCCAGCCTTGGGCAACTACCTTGGTGACTTTACAAATGAGATCAAACCCGTCAAGATTGATGGCATCGTCCACGAAGATTATATTGTCGAATTCGTGTCGGGCGGACCAAAGAACTATGGATACCAAACCAAACTTGGTCACGTGGAATGCAAGGTCAGAGGGTTCCGACTCAACAGCGAAGGCAAAACCCAACTCAACTATGACGTCATGCGTCAGAACGTCCTCGACGAAATCCAGACACCCCTCCTGAAACCCCGACAGATTCAAGTCACCAAAACCCAGCAAATCGTGCGCAATCCAAAAACCTATGACTTGTACACACATCCCCAACACAAATGGTACCAACTGGTGTACGACAAAAGAGTCGTGGATCCCCACACCTTCAAGACATACCCCTATGGATACCAGTGAACGAACATTCATTCAAAGAAACACTAAAGGATTTGTAAAAACCCCAGGAACATTTAAATTATTTTTTTTCTAACATGGTGTCTCTGTTTTTTTGGAGTCCAGGGATCACCCCCGCCGCCCCAGTTGGACTTTGGACTTTTGAGCCCGCGGTTTCTCCGCGGTTTTACCCGAGCCCGCTATCCCTTTTCCCCCCTGGTCAGCGGTTTCTCCTTCCAAATCACGTGACTTCCGGGTGCATGAGCCCGCAATCCCTTTTTTCCACCTGGTCAGCGGTTTCCCAGCCTAAACCATGTGATTTCCGGCTCCATGAGCCCACCATCCTACCCTGGGCAGTGGTCTTCTACCGGAAGTGACTTATGACGTCACCGGAAGTTCCTCTGGCACGTGATCGCTCTCGACCAATCAGAAGCCAGGAAATCGGCCATACGAGCCCACCTTACTACTAAACACGCACCAAAAAATGACAACTTGGATTTCTTTAACTGCAGTTCCTTCAAAGTCTTCCACTTGGGTTTGTAAATCAAGCCAGTGGCAAAGTTGAATGTGGCATTGTCATGTTCGGCGGTGAAGTGCTATTCAACTCCAGCAAGCAAATCAGTCAACAGGTCAAATATATATTATTAATAGGCTTTCCAGTTCACTGATGATGATCCAACTTACGTGATAATGATAATGATATGATAATGATCCAACTTGTGTGCTATTTCAGGAAAATAATCATTGTTGTTTTTCCTCCAGCACAAATCACTTGAAGACCGAGAAATAACGTTACTGCTTATCACTGCACCGTGAAGGATGACTTTTTCCGGGAACAGTTTACTGATTCATCAATCGGTGGTTGACAAAATTGGTTTTTCGAGATTTCTTGTTTCCGGCAAATTCCTGCAAATAAAAAATTCTCAAGCCTACATTTCTGAGAAATGTTTGCATTTATGTGAATCAGCAAAATTTTGCACCAAGCTTGCACAAGACCGTGAAATTTATCTGATGCAGCAAGAGCAACGTGATGGAATTGAAAGTTCGGCAAAAAAAAGTTAGCGAGGAATTGAAACTTCATAAAAAGGGCAGGTTGATTCTGCAAGTACAATTTGGTTTCCTGAAACCAGGACGTGAACGGTGAATGTTTCTAATTTTTTCATCACATAATACTGAACTTATATAGGTAAATTTAAAGTGCCTTGTTCTTCACTTCTAAACAAAAGTATGGGGAAATTTACATAACTATTCACAACAACTCTTAGGAACAAAATCATATTGTTGACTCCCTGCACTTGATTTAACTGCATATCGTGTATCCTATAAATGGTGACCTATATGATCAATATTGCGAAGTTTAAGGACGTTCGCGCTAATTGTTTCTGCGCGTCCTGACTAGGCGGCGCGGCATTGTTAGAGAATATAGAGATATATAGCGCTCAGGTGGCCATTTCTTTGTACCTTTGCACGGGTTTAATTCTCTTAAATGTCCGGTGACCTCAGATTTTCTTTTGATGGATCACTTTCTTTATCGATTATCCACGTACCATGAAAATTGAAGAAAATATCTGTGTTGTGGAAGTTTGATTTTTTTTTCAACTTTTCCGCCCACGCATCATCTAATTCCGCCCACTATTTTAGCTGCACAGTGTTGGCAAAAGCCCACTTAAAGGTTGATCTTAACTCAGTATTTAGCTGAAAGGATGACACCGGTTCAAATTGTTTACTTGACAGAAATATCACTGAGAGAGTGGGTGTACAGCGAATCAATTTTCATATTTTTCAACTAACAATGACCAAGACCATGTCCAAATAAATATGTTGATTGATTAATCTTTAACCGGCTTCGCAAAATTGTGCTTTGACGTGTTTATTTTGTAAGATGTATTGTGAATTTGTTTTAGCGTGAAGAATGCATAAATTACACTAACTATTAGATCAACCGGCTTCCAGCTATTTGGGTTTAAAATTAAAAATTGAATTATTGTAGAGTGTAGGACTTGTAGAGGTCATTTTGTAATTAATAGCCTTATCTAATTACAAAATGACCAGTACAGGGCTTTTTTTCTTCTTTAGCACGACAAAAGTACGTTGTGAAAATTAATCGGAGGGTCATAAAATAAATAAACCCCTCCCTAGCTTGCTGGTATATCAGATGATAATGCCCATCTGGGGCAAAAAGATTGTCCTCAAAATTTTACAGGCAAACTGGTTGTTTTTCGGCCAATCTTTCAGCCAGCCACGGGCCTTATCCCCAGGGGGGCTACTCAATAACGTTTTATATGGGACCGGCGGGGAGACTCCGCCCGGAGGTCCAAACCTTTACCCTTTAATATTCTAATTTTTACTAAAATGATACCCCTTTCATATACCTAGAGCAAAATTGCACCTCTTTCTTGTACCTCAAAGATAAGCCAAAACAATATAATTTCCTGTATTCGCCACGTTTTTCCCCGGTTTTGAGTCGTTCGTCTGATTGAGTTGAGAAGTCATTTCTCCCAAAATGTGGCACTCTTTGTTATACTTCGCTTTAGCCACCATTTCTTCCACTTTGCAGCTGATTTTGTGACCCTTTCGTATACTAAAATGGCAATTTTCCCTACTGTCCCGGTAGGGAAAATTGCCATTTTTCCTCTCCTAGGGCATTTTAACCGGCCTTTCTGACCCTCCCCACCCCTTGATTTCACAAATGTTAGCGCGATCCTGTGTTTATACGAACCGGCGTGACGAAAAGTAGATTGTGTGAAACAATATTTTGACTATAGCGTTACTGGATGACGTAATGTTTAAACTCTGATGACTCAGGTTATCTTTCTTGTCGCTTTTATTTCTGCTGAAAGACGCAATTTCACTCAAATGTTGAATGTCGGTATAAATTTGCCCACAACTGAGGATGCCTACAAAGGGACGACGAAATATTTACTGCTGTGCGTCAGTAGACCGTGAATACAAACAGTGAACATAGCAGTAGAATCAAAAAATAACGCTTGATAAACACGAGCTCGAACAGATCGTCAGAGTCTGGGTCACGTTAAGGCATATCTCATGACGTGATGTTTAAATCCAGTTTGCTAACCCGGGAATCCCCATTACATGCAAAGTAAACAAGTTGACTCGGAACTACGTGCCAGACTACGCCAAAATTACCTCAAACCAACCAACACCACACGCAAACCACACGCATCGCTTGATAATATTCAGTTATTTTCTAACTTAAAGACTCGTAACAGCTACCTTATTAATTGATCTCCTTATTAATGACCGATTCCTTTGACTTTATGCAATTAAAATCGACTTCTCGCGTCAAGTAAACCCTCATCTCTCTCCCTCCTCAAGAACTGTGATGTTTTTTTTGTCTTTAAGGCGAACGGGCAGCCCCCCGGTAGGGTGAGTGCAATGGCTCCCGGACATAACGTCTAATCCCACTCGAGGCAGGGGAGTGCAATGCCAACGAAATGGGTTCAACCTAAGACGGAGGGGCACCAGGCCGCCAACTTCGCCGGGGTGTCGAACCCCGCCTCCCAAACATTAGGGACTTTAAGATACGGTGACTACGGACTACGGACTACGGACGGGAGGCACTTTAGGACTGGGACGAGACATATGTGTTCTGTTGTCCCCACCGTCGCAAGCTCACGACGGTGCGTAGTGGAAGGATTTCACGTAGCACAGCATGGTGTAGTACGAGGAACTGAAGATGGTATGAAAAAGTAGCCTAAAAAGTTAGCAAATTGAGGTATTCTTGTACTGTAACGCTTGAACTACAAACCAATACGCATTTGGAACAATTTCAATTGCTTATGAACTCAGAACAGCGAAAAAAATGTACGGCTTACTTTGTTTACTGATTTTGACCGCCGCGTTGTTTTCCAGAATTAAATTAAATTTGATGCTTTGAATATAGCTTGTAATATCAACTCTTCTCTTTGCTCTTTCTAGACACAAATGGCTTCCCTTCAAGTTGAGGAGTAATAAATTTAGTAAAATATGTCAAATTTGCTTCTGAAGTAGTTTTGCAAGCGAAGTAATTTGAAGAGCGAGCCCTGAAAATTTGATTAAGCTTCCACGCAAGCCTCACGTGCAATTACATTTTGAATTGCAGTGCGACGATTACAAGTCAAAACCAGAGCATCTCGAATCTTTTTAAAAGAGATCTTGTGTCTGTTTAGTGTAGAGTTGACCTTCGCTCTTCGTTCGTAGTCTGTTTTCTGTAGTCTGCGGTCTTAACTTCGCACTTTCGCGCCACTCGTTGTGTACTCGGCCCAGTGTTTCAGCCAAAGAAAAACGCGCGTCCAACCGCAGTCCGTAGTCCGTAGTCACCGTATCTTAAAGTCCCTATTAAGGCACACTACGGACACATACTGTACGGAAAAGACATTACAAAGAGCCACCAACCTGAGATTAAAACTAATGAAGGCGACCCTTTGGAAAGTAGTACCCTCACATAAAACAAGAAAACAAACGTCGACAGGACGCGTGCTGAACAATCGCAGAATCCTCCACAGGAGAATTCGTTGAAGCCCAGCACCACACAAATCACGACGCAGGACTGAGGGCCGCAATGATGGCATGGTAATCCTCGACAGACCAGTTGTGGGAATCCAAGTACTGCGAAAACTCCTCACCGCTCTCGGGACCCAGCACCAGGGCCTCCTCTACCTTCCCAGAAGGTGACACTGGCGCCGTAACGGGGTGCGGAGGCGAAACCGCCGGGGTGGGAACGGAACCAGACCGGGGAGGCCCAGCAGGGACCGGCGCCTGCACATTGGGGGTACCGGACACCTGCGTCCCAAACAAAACAGGGGTGGCAGGTGGTTCCTGGGTGGTCTGCTTTCCCGAGCGGACACGCCGAATGGCACTGATTTCCTCCCATTGCAGCGTGTCCTGCCATACCTCCTGATGGGACTTCAACAGGTAACTGTTTGGTTCATCATCCTCATCAGTGGCCACAAGGGCATCGGAAGGGTCCAAGGTGTAAACATAGGAAAGAGATGATACTTTGGCGGGAGCGCCGGAACCCTGACGGGTCCTCTTGCGCTTCCTTCGTCCTCCAGCCCTGGTGCTACGCGGAGAACTCGGAGAGCCCAAAACAAAGGCCGAAGCCTTAGCCAGGACCTCCTCATCCCCGGACAACAACTCGCCATCTGACGCGGCCGAATCGGAACTATCCGAGACAAGCTCGACGTCACTAGTGATCTCCTCTGCAGGTGCGTCTCCAGGGGGACTGGAGTTGGCACCCTCAGTACTGGCCGCGGCAGTGGGGGCTACAGGTTGCCCTGAAGCCGGAGCCGCTGGGGTGGGAGCCTTCTTACGGGCCAGCTTGGGAGCAGGGCCACCCTAGGCACGGCGACAGTCGCGAGCGACATGGACAGGTTGACGGCAGCGACGGCAGAGCCCATTGAGCGGACACTCCTTACCACGATGGCCAGGGGCGCTGCAAACGGGGCACCATAATGGCTGATGACGGTACCAGACGCGGCAGTCGAAGCCACCCAGAGGGATGACAGGAGGAATGTCCTTGGACAGGGACATCTTGACGACTCGAGAGCCATCGAAGAGCCCTAGAAAGCCATCGTGCTCCGAACGGCGGATGGAGTGGACCTCGCCAAAGGGACGCAGAGAGGCACGCAAGGCGCCATCCGTAACTTCACACGGAAGGTCACGAACGTAGACCAGACGAGAGGTCTGCTCAACGGCGGTGACACGGATGCGGTGGCTGTTGCACTCGAAACCACTCAGTAGGACCTCGTCACAGGAGGCAACATCCTTGAAAGTTAAGCGAACCGCCCCATTGCGAAGAAATTGTACGGTCTCTAGCTTGGAACGGTACAAAACGCTAACCAGTAGAGGCAGGACATCACAGGCGCCGACGTTGCGATAAACTTCCGGCGGGAAGAACGCAATCAGGCTGTTTGGGCACTCAACCGGCATACTTAACAAGAAGTTAAGCCGAGCGAATTGGTTGGGTGACCAATATGGCGACCACAGAAACGCGAATAAAAATCGCAAAAACCTCCAAAGCAAAAAGCCAAGAAGGCGACGCTCACCAAAGTTGGACACACCGAAAACCGATACTCAAAAGGGTAGGGCCTTCGGCCATACAAGCCCACGTCAGGTAATAAACACTCATCTTTCTCCCTTCTCAAGAACTGTGATGTATCGATGGTGCAATCCACTAATTGCATCATCATACTAGTGCCAATCTCTTCTCTTCCTAAGGTACCGTTCCTTGCCGTGCTAATAAGCTGCAAACGCAGCTGTCGTTTCTCTCCTCTGCGAAATACAGGTTACCCAATGAGAAAACTTGCAATGCACTTCGGAAACCGCCCCCCCCCCCCCATAAAACGTTAAGGGAAACTGCCTCCCACGCAGCACAATATTACACCGCTGCTATACAAAACATAACTTTCAAAGCAAATCACACTCACAGAAGCGTGATATACTCCTCACATTCACAAATCCTTCCACTCCCTCATTTTTACATCCCTCAAAATGTCAATCCCCATAACAAAACACCTGCACTAAAAACATTTTCGCCATAACCACCAACTAGATCAGAAACACAGCCAATTTCGCATTCAATCCTGTTAGCTGCTTTACTCAGTAGTGCACGCGTTATACAAGACAAATACTGAAACCCCCATACTTAACAACCTTTCGCCGTTCCTATCTTAAATACTGTAAATTAAAAGACAAGAACACACGAAGGTAACATTCAGTAGACTAATATGCGCATGCGTCTCATATAAGATAGTACCCCTCTTGAGTACCCGTACCACAAGCTTTACAACACTTTGTTCGTATGTTAAGCCAACTGACGAAGGAAAAAAAACTGTGTCCATTTTATAAACCGGCGGTCGCCATATGGCGACGGTCGGTTAATTATTATCCCTCGTGCTAGGACAGTAAACAGGAATGTCCGAAGGCTGTTTTTTTTTCGTTAAAATGTGTTGAGTTTTATTCACCTAATTAAAATTGGCTACAAGTAAACTGTGTTACGTTCTAAACTGCTATTTCTTGATTATCATGTTTATAGAGGTTGAGTAGTAATTAATCGTTGGGATGATTAGCAATACTCCTCTCCTAGGAAATCTGTATTCTAATTTTGAGCCGAGAACTAAAGCAGCACTAAAGAAACTTTCACAAAGTGTAAAAAAATATGACATGGACAACTCTTTACTGTCCTGGGAATCCAAGGATGACTGAAAGAAAAGAAAAATAACGAAGAGCAGTGCCAATCATTTTATCGAGATTAATAATATAATAACGAGACATATTACTGTAGTATGACGAAACTTGGCATTGAAAGAGTTAAACCTTATTTCGGCCCCCTAAATTGTTGCTTATGATATGATATGATCATCAACTGGTACTGTTACAAGTAGCTTACTTACAGTATTTAAAAATGAGCACCACTAAACGTAAAAAAAAGCAAAGAAAAATGAAGACTTGTAACAGACTTTAAAATAAAACGAAATGGAGTTAGAATTTGTGTACTCAGAAGATAGCCTTGGCTCGTAAGAGTTACCGCCTCAGTTGTTGGACGTTACACTAAACCTAACAAAACCTATGGTCCGTAAATGAGTTTTCCTTTTCTAACCAAAATACAGAGGGATGCCTCATGAAAGTTAACTTAACAGAATGAGATTAAACAAAGTCTACAATTTAATTCTGTTAACATCTTTTTGTACGTACTTAGGGCATTCGTTCATCATGTTCTCGTGGGCGCGCTCGTCTCACAGGCCTTAGATTGACAGTTTGCGAGTTTCTTCCTCCAGCCCGCTCCCTCCAGTTAGCTGCTCCACGATCTCTCCGCTGTTCTTCCATTTCTGAACATTGAACTGGGAAGGTTGTCCGCTTACAGGCCGCCATCACTGCTAAGTACATCTTCATCATACACCACAGTACAGCCAACATCAAGACAAGCAAAGCTGCTGTGAAGACCTCGGCTGCCATGGTTTAAGCTTGTCGCACTTGTTTCACTTCCTGTTCGCTGAAGGAAGAGACAAACGTTGTGACGAAATGTTGCAATTCATACAAAGAAAGTAAAAAGGAAAAAGTGAAAACACGCAACAAAAAATGACAAAGCCTAAAGACTTTTGAAAATGGAACGGGTAAGATTGAGGAGCTTAGTATAAATGGCCGGTGGCCGGGAACAAAATCGTGTGAACATCCGACGAGATAAGTTAATAAGCAACATATTCTTACATGGGTAAAATTTCTTTTTGTGCGACCTACATTTTTCACGAAGTTGCAGTTCCACGATTGATGAATCAGTAATTGTCGTGATGAATCGGAAAAACATCTATTGAAGTTCAACACCGGTGACCTTACAATATTCAATCTCCGCCGTAAGCGAAAGTGGTAGTTGTTACGGAAACACAATTTTGTGGTCACGCGTACTTAAAGAGCCGACGCCCCTGATAGCTGACAAGCCGCGCCGAGACAAGCTTGTTGAAGCATTGATCTATTTTAGGAACAAAATCATGTTGTTGAGATCCCTGACTTCCCTGCCCTGTTGCCAAGTTTGAGGACTTTCGCGGTAATTGTTTCTGTGCATCCTGACTGCGCACGCACGGCACGTCATGCTGTTGGCCGGCATTCTTGCGGTCACGCGTATTTACCGGTAAAGAACCGTGCCGAGTCAAGCTTGCTTGTTGAAGCATTGATCTATTTTAGGAACAAAATCATCCCTGCACTTATATCCTTAAATGGTGACGTACGTGTGTCATTCGTGTCATTCGTATGTGATTTCTGTTCGAGAGTTAGTTAAACTGTAAAACCATGAACTGACAAACGTCAATAAAATGTGTCTCCTCGAAGTTCCTTCCGAACATTTACTCTTTTCTACAGGGCCGTAGCCAGTATGAGGTAAACCGAGGCACTTGCCTCAGTGATTATTTTCGTTTAACACCATAAATACCTAGGAAAAGAATTTAACCATGGACATTGCCTCGGTCATAATTTCTTTCTAGCTACGGCCCTGTTTTATGTATCGCGTCTGAGATTAGCCTACTATTACTTCAATGTATAAAACTACTTACCGCAAAACGGATTCAAGGCCTTTCAAATTTTACGGGTCGTACAATAATCAGTTTGTTTCATTCGTGTGTGATTTCTGTTCAAGCAACTGACAAACGTCAATAAAATGATCGACATTGCGAAGTTTAAGGGTAACTCGACCGCTGTTTTTCCCGTGATTTTATAATGTTTGTGTGTGATTTGTGTTCAAGAGTTAGTTAAACTGTAAAACCACAAACTGACGAACGTCAATAAAATGTGTCTCCTCGAAGTTCCTTCGGAATTTTCACCCGTTTTTATGTATCGCGTCTGAGATTAGCCTACTATTACTTCAATGTATAAAACTACTGCCGCAAAACGGATTCAAGGCCTTTCAAATTTTACGGAACGTACAGATTTTATAATCAGTTTGTGTTATTCGTGTGGGATTTCTGTTCAAGAGTGAGTTAAACTGTAAAACCACAAACTGACAAACGTTAATAAAATGATCAACATTGCGATGTTTAAGGGTAACTCCACCCCGTTTTTCCCGTGATTTTATAATGGTAGTGTGTGATTTCTGTTCAAGAGTTAGTTAACTTGTAAAACCACAAACTGACAAACGTCAATAAAATGTGTCTCCTCGAAAGTTTCTTCCGATGTGAAAGCAGTTTCAGCTTTATTACTGAAATGAACAAATGATATCATCCAAGCAAGTATCACTCCGTCAGAATGCCACATTTTTAGCAAAATTATCTGTCAGCGCTGAGATTTCACTCAGGTTAGGAACTGACTTTTATTGTTTTCCGGATAAAGTGGTGATCACAGGTTGCCAGTAATTTTTGGTGTGTTGTGACATGTCATTCAGATGATCATAAGTATAGAGATTATTAGATTGATCACCCAATTAGGTAGTCATTTCAACAATGTATATTGGGTTATGCTTAGATGACTCAGCTTGGGGTGAAACCCAGCTACGCTAGGCGCCCTCGTATAAATGGACCCTTTGTAAAACATCGTAAAAAACTAATCTTTAGCAATCTAGACACAGATTGCATGCTCGGTAAGGTTGGTCTATACGCAGAATAAAGTAAAGATCTTTGATAAATAATCGCACAGTTCTTCATGGTTCGTGCATGGCTTAAATTCAGTCGCAAAGATACACATCGCGTGACAAACGTATTTGTACCCAGTAATAATAATAATAATAATAATAATAATAATAGATGGTGTTTATTCGGGAGCCCACTCGCCTATGCGGTTTTCAGTGGGGCCCTGCAAATAATAAATTACTAAGTAAATAAAAATAAGTGAATAAATAAATACTCATCGCTTACCTGAAATCTAAGAAATTAAAAAAACTAGGAAACAAGTTTGATATGTTAGGGGGTTTACTTGATATTGAGATGAACAAAAGGGAGGATCACTCAGTTGTGCTCCGACAGATAGGGGGTTTGTCTGAGCCACTGATTTTCATCTTGTAGGAGATTTTATATGCTCATAGTAGTTAATACATTGCATAGCACGTAGGAATTTTAGATGTCTTTCCGCCAGCTAACGTAAAAACTTTCTCTTGGGAGCATGCCCCCAGTCCCCCCATAGTCGGTTTGAGATCCAGCATCTGCCTTTCCCTTTCTTATGCACTCTAGCTTCCATAGGCACGATCCAGGCTTTTGCCATCGCAAGCATTTTGCATCATGTACAAACATGGCGCGAAAAATATTGTTTACTGATTCTTATATGCATAATTGCTGCGTGCGCAGAAAGAATTTACTGATTGAATCTGAGGATCGCTCTTAGTTTTTCATACATTTGTGTCTGAATTTTCCCCCAGAGTTTCCAGACAAAGGTATGGAAAACATATACTGGCGTAGTAGAAGAACTGGTACGCGTGGACCGAGAGACAGCATTGGTGTGCGGAGGAAGGAAGCATTGATTTCAGGAGGGGGGTTAACAAGGAATTATGATTTGGAATTATGGGGTGCATGAAAATATGACAGCTGCTTGAGAGGGCATCCATACCGAAAACGCAATCGTTTTTGATAAACTTGATCTATATAGCCCCTTGTGGAAACAATCCAATCCTCAGGGAGGCAACAAACCCTTGAAGGAAAAATCTCAGTTGATAAAGAAAACGAGTTTGTCAACGTACACATGGCCAGATGAAATTGCACTATTGCACGTGCTATTCTCATTCATATTTATGCAGCAGAATTCCGGAGTGATTACATAACCCTGTTGTTGGAAGGCGGTTGCTTTGTAATGCGTTAGTCCCTAAGGGCTATGTCTTCTTGTTTAAGTTATCCTTTTTGCCCAGATTCGGGGCATTTCGAGAGAGATACGCAAGCCGGTAAGTCAGGAGGGATTTTCGGCCCTCCCACCTTCTCTTCGGCGACGTAACACGCAGTGTGTGCCTTCGCACCCAGCTGCTCATTACCTCGGCCACAACCTTTTCCCATAACTTAACCACGCGAGACAATGAGCGGCATAGGTAGTGAATGAGAATGGTATACGATTGCTACCTCTTAGCCTGCGTGGCAGGCACCGAAAGGGGAGAGAAAGCGGCTAACTATCGGTAAGTGCGAAGAGCGAAACACGAGCGTGGTGCGCAAGAGGAAGGAGAAGGGGCGCTCGTGAATAATTTCTCCCCTTTCCCTCCTCTTTCGCGCCTGCCATGCATGCTGGCTACCTTTTTGCAAAATTCATTGTTCGAGACTTTGAAGTGATTTCAATTTTCCTTCAGTTTCTTCTTTTTTCAGTATCACAAAACCAATTGAGTAGCTAGTAGTCTACAATAGTTTTAAAAGAACTCTAAAATACTTTTCTTTAATTTCAACAACAACAACAACAACAACAACAACACGTACAACAACTCCGCTGTAGTTATGTCAGGCAGCGCATACGATCCTACTTTATCGGTACGATCCAACTTAATTGATATACGAATTTTACACCGGAACATTCCTCTTGTGGCTCTGTTCCTTTGCGGAATACCTGGGCAAAATCTCATACCGACGCGAAATTCACTCTGGATGCTGTAACGGGTCGAGATCAGCGAAAACCCGTACCCAGCCAGTATCAGCTGAACGCAGTGTGACTGTTTGTTTCACTCCCCTTTCAGTTTTAACCAAAATAAAAAAAATAAATAAATAAAATCGCTTCTAAAAACATTTTGTGTAAACGCACAGTTTGTTTTCATACACAAGTTATGTTTGCGTACGGGAACGATAAAAGTAGGACCCGATAAACAGTACAGTTGAACGGACCAAACATAGCAGGTGGGATAAAAACCATCTTATGAACCCGATTTACGCTAATTTTAACCTGTGTAGCAGGTATCAACAGGGAAGGGGTAATACGTGGGGGTAGGGGTGGGAGAAAGTGAGAGAACCTACCCCCCTCCCGCTACGCAGGCTACAATATATATTACGCTGTACGAACCAGTTTTCATCCGAGATTGCATGCATTTTTCCCACAAAATATTGGGGACGATCACAGAAGCGTTTGCACTGTGTGCTTGAACCACAAAGATTGGTTTGTATCCGTGTTTTTTCGGTTTTAGAGCCATAGGCGTCTAGATGGCCACAAAACGAAGAAATCACAGACCCATTTCTGCCGTTCAAGAGCTTCTCCGGGATATGCGGGTTACTTTGTGTGACAAAATGCACGCTCGCTCGCACGTAATTACCGCAAAACGAAGTGCAAACAGCATTTTCCAAATCGGATCCTTATTTTTGTTGACTGCATCAATATATTGCTTGTGTCAGTGATTAAAAATGTCAGGTATAACGAAGGTTCCATATTTTTTCGGTTCCGGAACAAAGTTTTCTGTAGCTTAACTGCGCGCAAGAAGTTCCGGATCATGGGTTGCCGAATAAAAACTTGGTAGCCATCCAACAAAAATATGCTGTCCGTAATCGGCTTTTTGTCGTGAGTACACACACTGACACGAGAACTTGGGCACAGGAAAAGACCATAAAATGGCGTGCACGAGAGTCCAGGCCAAAGAGATTGAACTCTCTTTGAACTGGTCTCAAACGTATGCCGGTCCGAATTTTGCAGATTAGCTGTAGTTTCCCACGTAGCAGGCGATTTTCTCACCTTCTCCCCAAGCCAAACTTCAACTTTGTAAAACCCCTCTCGTGAGTTCAAGACAACAAAACAAACACAGAAACGAAATTATAACTTACTAGTAATTTTGACACTTTTTATTTTATTTTAAATGTAAAGATTCAGTTGCCTTAAAATTGGTAACCAGAAGATGGTAACACTGTAAATGTCCATAAATCGAAAAAGCCAACAAAGTTTCTTGCATCCCCGCAACCAAGTTTCTTTACCTCACCCTCCGGGAAGCGTGGACTGTTATACACGTTACATCTTTCCAGAAATTTGCTTTAATTAAAATGTTGAATAAAACAGCAGCTGAAAGTAGTATAAACATATTTCATATGTCCGTATTTCATTAGTTTCCCGTTATGTTTTATATTCACTCCTGAGTTGTATATATACTGCCGGAAGAATCTAAGCCAGTTGCTTTTAAAAGAAAACAATAATTGAGGGTGAATACAGGTGAAGGTAAATGAAACCCTAAGTGGTTTTGCCAAAGGGGTCAAACTTTTTGGTCGGAACTTGAACTGGTCCAACTCGCTGATGTGATACTTTGCTACTCCAAATTCCACAATCTCCGAGAAGCACAAAAAATTGTTTGTTAGTGATTAGAATGTGGTTTGACTTACCGAGTTTATTGAACAATAGAGTTAATGAACGAAACGACCTCTTAACGATTTCTTTTCTGTTTTGCACCAATCCTTGCCCTCAAAGGCGAAACTTGAGGGAAGTTTGTCACAAACAAATCACCCGTTTCCAAGACAACGGCTTAGACGTGACGTCACGGGATGGAAATCAACGTGATCTCGCGAAAAGAACAAATTTTCATTACAAAACATTCAGCTGAATTTATTCTTCTAATTGGGGAATACTTCATCGCATAATCAAGAAAGGCAATCCATGATTAATTGTTAACCTTGCATCCGTGGATTTTACGGAAATCTGTGACTTCCCAGCGTGGTTTATAAAGCCAACTGATTTGTCTGGAGATTTTTCGACAATTCATCATGTCAACTTCTCTACGTTCAGCTAAGTGCAGCTGGAATTTCTGCAGATAGCGATTGTTAGGGACGACAAGTTCTTAATTACTATTTCTTCGAGGCTTCTGCCTCGCTCAAGGAAGGGGACAAGCCTTTAAAATGTGGATTTTAAGCATGTTAAACTGTAATATTTCTCAACGCGGGAATCTGCGGGCCAGTCTTCTCGTTGTGTTTGGATTACTTCTTGTGTGCTACACCGGTGAGATAAAACACCACTTATAATTGAAGTTTAGCTCCGGCTTTTGTGCTTATTACAAAACGACGTCTTTGTTTCACTGGAGGATCTTAATACACTTTGTATCTTTTTATTTCTCAGATTTAGTTCGGGCAGTTTGTGACTGCGAAATTGAGTGTTCTTGTAGTAAAAGTAACTGCACTGCGGGGGAATATTGGGGGAATATCTCAGGAGCTGGTTGCGTACAATGCCCTGCCGGACACTTGTAAGTGTAAACCTTTCCCTCTGCTACTATTCATATATTTAAGAGTCCATCGATACCATCATATTCAATAAATAAAAAAAAAAGACTAAAAATGTTCTTGTTTAGGAAAACAGTGTTTATTGTAACCGTATGTTCTTCGTTGCCAAAATTACCCGTTCGTGTTCTGACTTTGTATACGTTGATATTATGTTGTATTCAGCTGTAATTCAGCTAACTGTAGTTGCGTAATATCTTGTTTTGATGTAAATTGCATAGGAGCTTTCCCCTTGAATCTAACGCTCAATATTATGTCTTCTTTATTAGCTGTCTGGGCAATGAAACTGCACCGCATCCTTGTCCAGTTGGCACGGAAAATTCGAACACTGGTGCAATTAACTCATCCGCTTGCACGGTAAGATCATTATTTGTTCGCACATTCATGTTTTCATTATAGATTCAAAGGCAAAGATTTTAACTCCTGTTTCTTAGCACCGGTAATCGTTTAATTTACCCTGATGTTGCTATGTTCAATTTTATGGTTTCACGGAAATAAACTTCTGCTGCAGGTGAAATATTATCTATGCGTGACTTTACTTTTTTGGCTTTAAATTTTTACATCGTCGTCATTCGATTGGATACCTCCGGTGGGACCTTGAGGTTAGCGTTAAAACAATAACTTTCCCATCCAAAGAATTTATTGTTGTGAAGGGATATTGCTGGGCAGCTGGTTATAACACGACATCAGTTTGATCGTAGTCACGCTTTCTAGACTTAGCCTGACAAGACTGGTGTAATAAGTAACATATTGGTAGGGCAAGTCAGACTTCTATGATTTAGACCAGAACAGACATATTACATGTGAATGGTACAGTTCACACAGGTCTTGTAGAGATCTGATATCAGTGTGTAACTTGTTACAGGTAATATGATTCAACGTGCCTGAACAGTAGAATATTTTTCAGATTATACTTTGAACTTATCTTATGTAATCAGACTGCAACTAATATATGCAAAGACCAGGACAAAAACTGCACTAGTCAGTGGCTTTGTACCAGTCTCAAATAATATTCCTCCAAGCTATGTCACTGATGTGCTAATGGTCAGACAGTGACAGTGCACCTTTTGGAGTGCACATGCCATAATTTTCTGATTTCACAAATTGTAAAGATCAGAAGCCCTTTGGGTAGTAATTGTCTAGCAGACGAACCAACCTGGGGGGGGGGGGGTACTCTCTATAATGGGCTATACAGGGAGGCTCCACCCAAAAGGGGTACCTTTTTCAGGCTTCAGGTATATAAAAGGGTAGGGATTTCACGAGCTGAAGTATATGAAAGGGTAGGGAAATCTGTCATTTACGTATTTAAAAGGGCCTTTAATGAAAATATTTCGAGTAGACACACCTTATGTCTGTATCATTTTAATTTATTAAACGCTACATGAAAATGACAAGAAGACTTCCTTTCAAGGGTTTAGAAAAGGGATGCAATGCTCTTAAATAGGTATGTGAAAGGAGTACCATTTTGTAGTGGAAGGTATACAAAAGGGTACCTTTTCTGTCAAAAATGGTATATAAAAGGGTAAGGGGTTGGACCTAGGGGCGGAGCCTTCCCGTACAAAAATTTGTTGAGTGCCCCCCCCCCCCCACGGGCGAACCAATATGACATCTCAGACCTCTGCGATTCAGACAAGGACATACAGATTACATGTGACTGGTACAGTTCAGACAGGTCTTATACAATTCTGATGTCAGTTTAATGTGACTTGATACTGGTAATATGACTCATCACCTGTGCAGTCGGATATCTTTAGAGCACTATTGTGTGGTTCCAGAAAATATCCATACCTCCCTCGTGGATGGTTTCTTACCGTGACCCCCACCCCACCCCTCTGGAAATTCCAGTTTAGCTTCATACTTTCTTTAAAAAATTTTGGCCTTTGAGACCCCTCACCCCCCACCCCCTCAGAATTTCCAATGACCATCCATGGGGTGGGTAGGGATATTTTCTGGAACCACACAATTTGAACTGCTCTTGTGTAATCAGATAACTACTAATGTATGGGAAATTCAGGAATTAAATATGTTATTGCGCTGGTCAGTGACTCTGTACCAGTCTCAAGTAACATTCCTCCAAGCTATGTCACTGATATGCTAATGGTGAGAAAGGGATATCACACCTTTTGTAGTCCACATGCTAGATTTTTCTGATTTCCAAATTGTGGAGATCAGAAGCTCTTTAGGTACTTATTCTGTTAAGTGGACATTTTACCATGGTCTGGTAGGAACATGTCAGGAAACTTATTGTGATGTGACCTCTTTCCTTTCCCCAAATGGGTGGACGTGGGCTGCTATGTATGCTTTTATTAAATGCCAGTGTCTCATCTCATCTCATCTCTCGGTTAGACTTTTTTGAGGGCCAAAAGGTTAACAATGTGATGGAAAGAAAACTGACTTTAGTTCTCTCATAGCCTTCAGTTGTTTTCCTGAAAGCGGTCTTTAAATTTCAATCGTCTAATCAATCCTTACGAAAGTCTGCAAATTAATAAAAAAGGACTCACTTTAATTTTGCTTGTGGCGCTGTAACATGATTCTGTTCTATAGGTGTTTTTACCCTTAAATTAAGTTATTGTTATTTGTACATTTTCCTACTTTAGTGTAGTACCATGATTGTTCTAATCATTGTTTTATTTGAAAAATGATCAAGGAAGTGTGTGCCAATAAAAGGATCTGTTTCTTGCCCATTTTGTGTAAATCCTGGGAGCCCCACTAGTTATAAGCCTATAATTTGCTCTTGTGGTACACTATCAGATATAGGTCATTAGGATAAAGAGACTGGTGGTGGTGGTGGGGTGGGGGATCAGGGAAATGAAGTTTCCTCTTCTTGTGCCATTTATATTTATTCACAGTTACTCAAGCCCTTTCCTTGGTAGTGCCCACCACTGTGCTTTTTCTGTTGCAGAATATTACAAAATCTACAATGATAGTGTTGGGAGATTTTGAAAGCAACCCCTCGAGAGGTGCCAATTCTGTCATTCTTACAGCTCCTACCCTAAATCGTAATGGAATACCTTACAGGTTTAAAAACCCTAAGCAGCACCAAGACTTCATTTTATTACCCCGGAACACTAGACAAAAGTCCCCATCATTGAAAGCCACCAGTCCCTTACCTCTAAGGAGAAGGTTTGTTAGCTGCCGCTTTCTCAAAATTTGGTGGTAGCCAATGATCTTGCTGCCTAATGTTGACTACTTGCCGCCTGCTTTGCTCTGGTTTTTTGTCCGTCTTATCTACTCCCGTTATGCCGCCTATTAACAGAAAACATTTTGAGAGGGCTGTTTTGGTTGTTGGACCTAGGCAATTTACTAGTGATGGGATATGAGGCAATAACTTTTGTTGACCAACATGTGTTAACTTAGTTATAATGTAGACTATTCAACAACTGATCTTATGTCATCCCCACAGGCATGTGCATCTGGTTATAACAGCACTGCCGGGTCCATATCATGTACTCCCTGTCCAGCTGGTTACGACTGCACAACATCACCAGGGGATGCAACATTATGTCCAGCTGGAAATTATTCCAATTATGGAGAAGGAATATGTCGCCCATGTCCCAGCGGCAAAGTGTGCGCAGATCCTTCACAACAGCCTCAGGTATGCTTGTTTGAGGGTGACCAAAGCTCAAAACGTTATGCAAATCTTTGATTGTCTGAAAATTTGCCAATGTTGAGCTGTCGATCATTGATTTTTAAGTGTCAAGTGCAAGACATTGTCTACTCTGCAGCCTATTGTTGATCTCAGTTTTGTAGAACTGTCTTGTCAGAATTTTTGTGTTCAACTGTGTTCAGTTTGTTGTTTTCCTCAGTAATGTTTGCCTAAATTACCATGCTAATGACAAACTAGATAAGTTCATTTTTATTTCACTTTGAAATCTTACAACTCTCACTGGTAGCCCCATGCCGCAGAAATTGAAGGTTTTTCTGACAAAGTCTTTTGTTCTTTACAGTACTGCCCTGGAGGTTATGAACCAGATTCATCACAAACAAAATGTAACCCTTGTGAGGCAGGAAAATTCTCATATAATGGAACATTTTGCCAAGCTTGTGCTTCAGGAAGCTACAGTCTTGGTGGAGTAGCAGAATGTACTCTCTGCCCAGCTGGTCACCAGTAAGTGTACATTCCCTAAAATATCTTATCTCTGTGAAGTTCCTCTCACTAAAAACCCCCCCAGCTGCTTCACAGTAAGATCTTGTTCCCAAGTTCTTCTCTTTGTAGAGTCCCATCCCCTTACATTCAGTGGTTAGTGTAACATGGGTTGCGGTGGTGTAGTGGTTACGTGTTGAACTTTAACGCCCAGTCCCTGCCATCATGTTGTTTCCTTTGACGAGAAACTTTAGCCCACATAATGTCTCTCTCCACCCAGGTGTATAAATGGGTACTGGCAGCATACTGCTGGGGGTGACCCTGCAATGGACTAGCATCCCATCCATGCTGGGGGGGGGGGGAGGGGAGTAGCAATATTCTCATTTGCTTTATGCTACAGAAACCAGGATATGCTCCGGCAATGTGGACCTCCTTGGCTCTTGTGCAACTTTACCTACCTTATATAAAAAAGCTGGTTTACAGAACAATAGCTATAGTCAGCCATCTCTCTTATAAACTACATATTTAAATATTTCTTTCCTTCAATCAAGTCTCTACAGAACATACAAGCTATAGTCAGCCATCTCTCTTATACACTACATATATATTTCTTTCCTTCAATCAAGTCTCTTTGAGTCCCATCGTAAGTGATCACCTCCACTTGGTGACCACTTTCCTTGGAATTTTGGGTGGTCACTTACAAGAGTCTAAAGAACGGTTTGTATTTTCAGACTGTCACAGTGGAATGTCAAAACAGTAAACTTTTATTTACATTGGATTGATGCAAATCACATTTCAATGAACTAGCTAGGGTTTTTGAATGAAGGTGCATTATTTTGTAAAATGGTGATCCATGACCTATTTGTTCTGATTTAGTCAACATTTTTGATTTGATATGAGCCCACTCCCTCTCTAGTGAAGAACCCCTTTCTAAAGAGTCCATACTTCTTGGGGCTTGGAATGAAATAAGACATGCAGGGGCTGCTTAACAGAGCTTTTCTGGTAACTATTAATAGATCCTGTCATGGACTGCATATAGTCTATGTAATCCATTTCAGTGTTTTCTAGTACACAGTGAACATATTGACAACAAGGCACTGTTCTGTCATCAACAGATGTTCCAATCAGACTGTAAACCCAGTGAGATGTAACCCTGGGGAATATGCACCTGCTGGCCGAACAAGCTGTTTACAGTGTGATAAAGGTTTTCATTGCCCAGATGTCCCCTTATCAAGTCCTTTGCCATGTTTCAATGGCACGTATACAGACACTCTGGGACAAACAGAATGCAAGCTCTGTACAGCAGGGAATTTTTGTCCATTTGCATCACAAGGAGAGCAGCCATGCGAGAATGGGACTTACAGTAAAAATGGGTCATCTGTCTGCACTGAGTGCCCAGGTGGATACAGGTGAGTCCTGGTCAATCCCTTTAATATTTCAGCCATCATTAATGATGCACTGGGCAGAACCAAGGTTTCAACATCTTTCATTTTCTTTTGCAAGCTTTGCAGGTTAGTCCAGCAGCTTGAGTTTCAAGTTCCATCTTCTCAGTGCAGTCCCCAAAGTGTGACTGAAAAAAATGTCTTTCATTTTGTTAAATGGTGTAAAAAGCAGCAGGGCCACTGAAAACTACTTCTTCATGGTTTTTGCTTCATATACTTCGAGGATTTCACCACCTGGTTCAAAAGTTAGAAGGACATTGCATAATTCAAATTTGGCTTTTCAAGTGAAAGAATTGACTTGTTACTTCCTATTGTTTAAGACATCATGTTATTTAATATCTTGAACTGATTTAGATCTTGCCATTATTGAACATTTGTTAAATTTATTCCTCTTTTGATTCAATTTTTTTCTAGCTGTGCTGATGCAAGTGCAGATCCAGTTCAGTGCCAAAATGGCACCTATGCACCATCAGGAAGCCTTGCTTGTTTGCCATGCCCACAGGGCGCCCAGTGTTTAACACCAGGACTTGCAGAATATGTCCCTTGTTTAAATGGCACTTACTTGTACACAGACAGCTACAATCAAAGCAGCTGTCAGAGCTGTCCACCCGGTCAGCAGTGTCCCAACCCAAGCCAGACACCAGAGAACTGTCCAGATGGAACATACAGTAAAGGGGGGGCAGTCGCTTGTACTGTGTGTCCGAAAGGCCATCAGTAAGTCTGTGACTGACAAAAGGGTTTTCTTTTCGAAATGTGCGCTTTCTGAAAACATCACACCCACCTCAAGGAAGGTTACTGGAAATTCCAAGGGAAGGGGTGTTCCAAAAGCCAAAATTTTTTTGAAGGGAAGTGTGAAGCTAAAGTGGAATTTCTGGGAGGGGTGGGGTGGCGGAGGACTCAGTGGAATGCACGAGGCAGGGAAATGGTTATTTTCTGGAACAAAACAGTAGGTGTTACCGGAACTGATGGAGGATTGTATTCTTGTGGTGCTATTAATTTGGAGATAAGAATACCAAAAACAATTAAAAGTAGCTTTTAAGTCGGCGTCGTTGTGAAGGAACAGAATTTATAGAATTCTTGAGCAAAAAGGGCCAGTCTTAGAGAAGCTTTGGATGTTGTTAATTTCTTTTCTGCTTCTATTATTGGTATCCAAATTACAGGAATTAGCTAGGCCCAGTTTTCATGCGATAAATTCTGTAATATACAAACCAGATTGCTACATCTGATGGCAGTTCGTCCATTGCTAAAAGCAGTGTTACATTTACCAATTGGTTCATAGGTCAGCATGCTTCATCGAGATATAAAGCACGCGGGAAGTTTGGAAAGCACGAAAGATGCGTAAGAGTTGCTCGAGGCATAGCCGAGAGCAACTCTAGCTTCTTGAGTGCTCTCCAAACTTCCCAAGTGCTTCATATCTCGATGAAGCAAAGCTTACGTATATGAACCAATTGTTTTATAACATTTTCAACGCAGTAGTTTTGTGAAGAGAAATTTCCTCTGTTGTGCTTCAATGTGTTGTTTATTTCATCTCAGAAAAAATTTTGCTACGCTTCAATGATCTTATCTTAGATTGGTAAAAAAACTGACAGGTGAATTCATGCGTGTAAATGAAGATTGCCCCGTATTTGAATGCAAAATGCCCACTCGCGGAGAAAAGTTTTTTTCTCAAGGCATTTGTTTGCTGACGTTATCAGCATGCACAATAGGATTATGAAGCGCACTTGCGCTATTGAATTTTAATACACGAATTTACCAGCTATGTTATAACGTACCATGTTAAATGCAAGTTGTCTCACAGTCCTCTGAACCAAACATTGTGCCAAACATACCTTGCAAATTATAGGCAATTGTCACAATATGGCTGCAACAGTTGCAGAAAGTAGAACTTAATTCTATGTTCTGCATTGGTATCTGCAAATTTGTTGGAAGATTTTTGTGCATTGCAAGGGAAGTTACTTGGTGCAATGTTTAGAGCAACAAATCTTACCAAACTGCCAGACAACTTGCCAAAGAATTGCACATCAAACAGACTGAGACTGAGTGTTCCTGTGAGTTTGCAAAGTTCTGTCATTTGAGTAACATTCCTTAAAATTTTTTTCACAGGTGCCCTTCAAAGTCAGCCGACCCTTTACCATGTGGAGGTGGAAGTTTTGCTCCAGCAGGAAGCACCTACTGTCATGGTTGCCCTGTGGGTTCACAATGCCCATCTGCAAAGCTTGCATACCACCAGCTTTGCGCAAATGGATCATACTCAGTTGTCGAGAATGCTACTAGCTGTTCAGAATGTCCTGCTGGTTTTAAGTGTCCCAACCCTGCATTGGGACCAGTTGAGTGTGCAAATGGGACGTACAGTAAGGCAGGAGCCACCCACTGCATTGAATGTCCTGGTGGACACAGGTCAGTTGTCATAATTATATTTTAAGTCCTCATGGTTAACCCTTTCAATTCTAAGGGTGTGTAATCTCAAAATGTTTGGACAAAAAATCTCAAACATCATTTTACAAAACACAAAAAACCAACAGTATGTCAGGAGAATGGTGCTCAATAGGTTTAATTTATTTGAATGGTCACTCATTAGGATTTTATCCAAAGACCACCTTGTACAGTCCAACAAAACAGCACCACAGGAAAGTGCTGCTCAGTGGTTTTCATTTGAATGGTCACACTTTCAGATTTTATCCACAGACTCAAAAGTTAGAACCACCTTGACCAACATAAACATGTCACAGGAAAGTATTGTTCAACAGCATTCATTTGAATGATCAGGCTTATGATTTTGTTCACAAAGTCAAAAGATATAACCACCTTATACAACATATGGCTACTCCCCATTAATAAGTTGCACCACTACCCCATTACCACTGCCCCCTGCCTAGATAAAAACACTCAAGGAGACTAACTTGTCATTAAACTATGTTCATGCTTATATAGCTGTGCTGACAAATCAGCTGATCCAGTCTCCTGTGCACCAGGAAGCTTTGGGCCATCAGGAAGCCTTGAATGCCAAGCATGTCCTCTTGGCTCTCACTGTCCATCTAATGCCTCCGCCACCCATACACCCTGTGCACCGGGATCATATGCTAACAAGACATCCTCCACAGAGTGTTTGGCATGTCCTCCAGGTTATATCTGTCAGAATCCAGCACAAGCTCCTGTCTCATGTGAAAATGGGACTTTCAGTGTAGGCAGTGCAACTAACTGTACTGTGTGCCCTCCAGGATTCAGGTACAAATCCTTTCTGTGACATGATTGTTGGCATGCAGTTCTAGCCATACATGCATCACTGACATTGATCATTCTAAGCCAGATCAGAGAGCCAGTCCATGTTTTTGGAGTGCCTGCCCTGTGAAACTTGGCCATTTTCAGTATATTTTTGTACAGCACCTCTTTGTTAAGGGGAAGGAATTCAGGAATATTGGCCTCTAAATACTGCAACTTGTTCCTAAATTGGGGTAGTTAGCAGTGGTAGAAGTTTTGAGCCATGTTGCCAAGACATTTTTACGTTGTACACTAGTATAGCTTAGGGAAGGTATGTTTTTTCTTGGGGGGGGGAGGGCTGGGGCCTCAGAGGGGAGGGTCAACAGTGAAAGTGAGCACCAAAAGGGGAGGGCCATACCTCATGTGAGCTATTCAAGGGAGGGTCACACATCTTTTCCAAATTTTTTAATGAAAATTTTTGTGATGTTGCTTTCCATTTTTCTTACAGATTAAGTTTTTCTTTTCACCAACTTCGATTTAATTTGGTGTTTTATTCTTGGTACTAGGTTACATTTCTACATGTATATTATGCCATGGCACATAGTTTTTCTCGGAGGGCTCGTGTCCTTTTCCATCCATATCGAGAAGTACTTGACTCAGGTATCGTTTCTTCAGCCTCTTGCTGTTGGCTATCCGCTGCCTGATCTCCTGAGTCATTTAGTTCTAAAGAGTTACTAGTAGATCCAACAATGCGCTCTACCCAGTGTCGGAAATGTAGGAAATATTTGTTTTTGAGAGGCAGATTTCGCATGCTAAACAAATAAACCTTTCTGTTAGAATAACCAACAGCAATGCCGGCTAGTCAGAAAAAGAAGCGCGTGTATTTTCCCTTAGATATTTTACGTTCAAAACTTAATTTATAATACTCAAATACTTCCATATTCAAACTTCAGCTATAAAACGCAAATATCCCACACTGATTGTTCGCATTTTCCTTGTTTCAGCGCGCACACATTCAATATCGAGGTATATTCATATTCAAACACTTTGCGTTCACAAACGAAACGTTCTGAGGTTTCTGCAGCATGGAACATACCATGTAGTAGTGAGGGGAGGGTCGCACTTTTGTCAGTCACCTAAAGGTGGGGGGTCAGGAGTTTTTTAATTAAAACGCAAGGGAGGGCCAACACTATTTTGGGAAAAAATACCAAAATTCCCCAGCCCTCCCCCCCCAAGAAAAAACGTACCTTCCCTTATGCAAGATCATCTTTTCCCTTAGATGTAACACAAAGACACGTAGCCGGATAGTTATGATTCACAAAAATACTTCCCATTCAATCAACATACCAACACCAGACAGCATGTTAGGTTTGCAGAAAACAGCCACTGTACAAAATGCAAGGCTAATCTGCTTGAACTAAACATTTCTTTCTCACAATTTCAGTTGTCAAGATAAAGCAAATCCAGTTGAGTGCTTAAACGGTACATATGCTACAGTTGGAAGTGTCAAATGCCAGTCGTGTCCAAAAGGAACGCACTGTCCAAACAATGGACTGCCAACATATGTTCTTTGTGCTAATGGGACCTATTCTAATTCAGAAGGCCGGAGTGATTGTATACCTTGTGATGCTGGCTACCGATGTCCAAGTGTTGGAATGAAGGCACCTGAGCAATGTCCGAATGGGACATACAGTAACTCAACTGGGGCTCGAGATTGTATCTTGTGTCCAGAAGGTTATAGGTGAGGTCTTGTACGCTGTTTTGCAGTGCTTAATCCATGCATGGTTTTGTATTATTTGTAAGTGCTGCGGGTGTAACTGATGTAACTCATAATTTGTGAGTGTTGTATACAATATGAAAATTCTGGAATGTAACTAACCAAAGACCAAACACTGGCCCTACATGCTTTTGGAGCTAAAAATTGTTATAGTGGCTTCACAGTAACTTCTTATAGTAATACTGTGTAGTAATAATTTATTTTAGAACTTACCATGTGCAAATTAGCACGTCTTTAGTACACAATTGTTTAAACTTCACTCTATCTATAGTCATCTTAAAATATATGCTTCTGTAAAAAAACTATACACTTCTTGTATTTAAAGCACTGGTAAATGAGAAAACACAGACCAAGTACCATACTGTACTTGTAGCCATCCTTTGCCACAAACTGTTACTGTTGCACTGCAGCGTGAAGACCATAAAAATTGCATGTATGCCTGTAGATGACTCTGCACTTTAACACTACTTAACGTCCCTGGAACTAGACAAATGAAAGCACCACGTGCATCAGTCCTGCACATACATGAAAACTGTCATTGCTGCACTGTGATCTTGACAAAGAACAAATAATTATAGTCTCACCATAAACCACTTCTGTGGAAGACAGAAGAGACATGTCAAGACACATCTTTTAAGATTAGCTTTCATGTAGTCTTAATATATCTCATTTTATTCTCATTTTATTGATGTATTTTTATTGGCATTTTTCCTTTTTTATCGGTTTTATTTATCATAGATTCGTTTTATTAATTTTAGCTAGTATGTTGTGTATGTAAAGCACTTTTGATCATTCCTATGTTAAAAGGTGCTATAGCAAGTTAATAAATTATTATTATTATTATTATTATTATTATTATTATTATTATTATTATTAAGACTCTGCACTGTTATCACTGCATTATGAACGGGGAACTGGTCAAAGGAGAGCACCATACATCAGTCCAGCACATACATGGAAGCTATTATTAGCGTCTATTATTTCTGCACTGTAATTTTCACATCACAAATTATAGTCACACCTTGAAACACTTCTGTGGAAGACTCTCTACTTTAGTCACTGATAAATGAATCTGTACCTTCATAAATTAAGGCACCATTAATGTCTGCAACGTACATGGAAATTGTTATTTCTGGATTGTAATCCTCTGTACTGGAATACAGTCTTTACACTACCATTCCAGCACCTTGAAATACTTCTGTAAAAGGCTCCTGCACTTGAAGCACTGGTTAACAGATCTACACCAGTAAACTGCACTGTAGTAGAGCACTGTACATCTTTCCAGCACTTTGATGGAAGTTGTTAAAATTGCAATTCTGTTTGTTCTCAACATTCATAAAGGATGGGTAACTGCAGTTTTTAGTGAGTAACTGCACCGGCCCTGCACCATTAAATATCTGTCCAGCACATACGTGGAAATTATCAGTGTTCTGTTTTTCCTGAACATTTCTGCCTGGAAATTTCAGTTGTCAAGATTCAGCTGTAAAACCAGTCAAGTGCTTAGCGGGTACATATGCCGTGGCTGGGAGCATCACATGTGAGATGTGTCCAAAAGGAGCTCATTGTCCAACAGACGGACTGTCAGCACATGTTCTTTGTGTTAATGGCACTTATTCTGACATGGAAGGCCAGAGCAATTGTAAACTATGTGACCCTGGGTACAGATGTCCAAGTGTTGGGATGGAAACTCCTGAAGTGTGTCCTAATGGGACATACAGTAACATAACTGGTGCAAGAGATTGTATTTTATGTCCAGAAGGTTATAGGTGAGGCCTTATTACCTGTTATGCAACACATTATCCAGACACTGCTCCTTACATGGACTCGTAAAATTGAGTACAGTCTATCATCATGAAACTTATCCTAATACAAAAATAAAACACAATGACAACAGCAACACAAATAGAATACTAAACTGTTAAGTATTTGTACCCTGTTACTCAACTCTCTATCCATGCACTTAACTCTGTATGTGCAGATATAAGATTCTTTAAAGAAGGGATAACTGAAGAGAGTTTTATTTATTTTGTGATGTTGTCATGTCATACTTCTAACCAGTTTAATATTATTACATGGCTTTGTTATATTTTGTGTAGTAAAAAGTTTCTGAGAAGGTTTTAGTATAATGTTAATTAACACTGAAAATGTCCCATAACTGCAATTTAATCTCTATATTGTTATAATTTTATATAAAACTAATTCTAATACAAAAACATGTAACACATTACTAATGAAATACCACTACTAAACTGCTACCTGACCAATAACAACAACTAAAAATGGGTATTAACAACAATACTGTTACTGCTCTAATAAGCCCCCTTTCTCTATTTACCCCCCCCCCCCTTTTGGATGAAGAAGCCCCCTCTTTATTGAGCCCCTCCTCTTTCCAATAAGCCCCCCATTCATAAGGCCTGAAGCAGGGCTAAAACTTAACTTCAGTGTTTGGTCACCACTCGGGCCAGTATCCCTGAATTCTTAGTGGCCCAGGCCAAAATAAAGTAGCCTTCAAATTTCCTCTACTAACACAAAAAAAATTTAAACCATTTTTACCCGAATAACCACCTCATGGCTGTTTGAGCCGGTGTTTTTAGTAGGGTGTTTGACTGAAACGCCAAAAGAAATTTGCTTGATCTTAACTTTGTCTTGAAAGCTCACATTTGCCAATGTACTGTCGAAAAATTGGTAAAATTGTTGTAATACTAAAAACTCTGTTTGGTCTGTGTTGAGGATTATTCGCCTCGTTCTTGTTCGCTCTTTTCTTCTTCTATAGCTTCTGACTTGGTCCTTAAACTCCCAAAGAAAAACTGGACCATTATTTTCCAAATATGGACAAAACGATCTTGTCAACATCTATAAACTTCAGTATCACCATTCTAAGTTTCTTTCGATTGCTTTTGAATTCAGGTGAAAAGTAAGTCTACTATATCAAGCAGTATTGAGTGATTTTGCCGATATTCATGTTTGAAAATCTACCGCATTGAACTCTGGGTATGTCTGGATTCTCGTGTCAGTAAAATCAAAATGGGGTCTACATATCGGAGCGATCTAAAAACTCGATCACGAACGATTTTGAATTTTGCGCTTTAGAACTAAACTTTTACTACAATTGATGAACTTAAAGTCGAGGAAAGAAAGGAAAGAACATTTTATTTTATTATTATTGCTACTCTTTTCGCACTTCTCAAATCGTAGTCGCCCTTTGGGCGATCAAACCTCAACTTTTAGTGGCCCTGGACACTTTTTAATCGCCACGGGCGACCGTGCGACCGCCAGGTTTTAACCCTGCCTGAAGTTAAATAAGACTCCTGGGGGCTTAATAGAGCTTTTACAGTACGTAATGATAATAATAACACAATAAAATGATGTCATGTGAAATAACCAACATCTGCACCATGCAATCAAGCACCATCACGTGTCGAATGCCCCTCCCGTGGCTGGCAAATCTCTACCACCTTGCCACATGCCAATATGGCAACCTGACAGCACTGGAAGAGAATAGAGGGGAACTTCACCAGCCCTGCACCATTTAATGTCTGTCCAACGTGTACATGTACATCGAAATTATCACTGTGTTCTGTTTCTCCTGAACATTTCTGCCTGGAAATTTCAGTTGTTTGGCCAATAAAACAATGGAATGCTTAAATGGAACATATGCCAAGGCTGGGAGCAGTGAATGCCGACCTTGTCCAAAAGGAGCCTACTGCCCAAGTAATGGACTTTCAACATATGTTCTTTGTGCTAATGGCACTTACTCTGACATGGAAGGCCAGAGCAATTGTAAACTGTGTGGCCTTGGTTACAGATGTCCAAGTATTGGGATGAAAACTCCTGAAGTGTGTCCTAATGGGACATACAGTAACATATCTGTTGCAAGAGATTGTATTTTATGTCCAGGAGGTTATAGGTGAGGCTTGATAACCTGTTTTTCAGAGAGAATACCTCTCACCTCTTTGAAATGCGTCAATCAGTTTCTTTTATTAAAATTCCAATATAACTTATAATAAATGAAGTATAAGAATTTCGTTTGAATGTTCTCCTATTCTTTAAATTCTTAGTATTAGCGTAATAATGTTTGTCACAAGTTATGGAGTGGCTGTTCTAACGTAGTGTGACTAAATGCTTAACATATATGTTGATGAGCACAGAATGATTTAAATATTCACCATGACTCATTATTCATTAAGGCCTAAAAGAAAAGAAAATGTATTTTATTCATAAATGTAAGTTGTAGTGCATTCTTAGTGATTATTATTATGACGTAAAATAGACCTCAAGTTTACTTGAATTAATGTTAAAAATATTATTCTGACTGAAGCCACAATAGATAACTAATTAAATTATAGTGCTAAACTGGAATGTAGTCTGTCATAAATACTACTGCACTTCTAATTAGTTTATTGAAAGTACTGTTAATTGAATAACAAACAACTGCACCAAGTAATCAAGTACCATACGTTGGCTCAGCACATACATGACTGTGGATCTGCACCTCAAGTTAGTGAAGAAGACTGCACTTTAAGCACTGTTAACAGTGGAACCTCAATAACATTCCATAATCTGCTGCCCAGCACATACGTGGCAATAGTTATACTCTGGTAATTACTGCACTGCATTCATCTTAACTGCACTAGTATCTTATCATCAACTCTCCTGTCTCTTAACGTACTGCAAGCTGAGGAAGACACTTCACTGTACATAATTTTGAAAATGCACTGTTAAATAAACTGCCAACTGCACCATTCATGCACATTTAACATTTGTCCAGCACATACGTGAAAGTGTCACTGTGTTCCTGTTTATCCTGAACATTTCTGCGTGGAGATTTCAGTTGTTCGGGAAATGAAACAGCAGAATGCTCAGCTGGAACATACTCTACAGCTGGGAGCGGTGAATGCCGACCTTGTCCAAAAGGAACCTACTGCCCAAACGATGGTCTTTCAACATACTTTGTTTGTGCTAATGGCACCTATTCTGATGAGGAAAGAGCGAGTGATTGTAAACTGTGTGACCCTGGCTACAAATGTCCTAGTGTGGGAATGGAAGCACCTGAAGAATGTCCCAATGGAACATACAGTAACACAACTGCAGCTAGATATTGCATTTTGTGTCCAGAAGGTCATAGGTGAGAGGTCGCAATGTCTGAAAAGGTTTCACCCATGCATTGTGTTACTCATTCATTCATAACTATTGTCTGCTGTACAGGTGTATTTTCTTGGGGTGGTTCTGTTGTTTTTTATTACAATCTATTCCAAGTGTTTCTGTACATGTAAGTAACCAGGTAGTTATCTGGTTGAAGAGTAACTGTAATAAAAAAGCTTATGCATGTGCAGGTTTGAGTCAAAACCGTGCAAATCTCTGTCCAGTGAATGGAATATCACAGAAACTAAATTAGCTTCCTTGTATGCATCATATTCTCTGCTAGGTGCCCTGTAAAAAGTCAAGCCCCAGAACCATGCGGCAGAGGCTATTATGCCTCAGAAGGAAGCATGTCGTGTGATGAATGTCCTGTAGGATTTTACTGCCCACTGCTCATCACTTCAAGCCCTCAAGCTTGCATTCCTGGCTTTTACGCCAATGAATCAAAATCTGAGAGCTGTAAAGAGTGTGATAGGGGTAAGCTGTTTCTTTTACTCATTTAGGGCTGATCTACCTACCATCAATAAGCAGCATTATGTGTACCCTGTGACTTAAAAAAATGTGATCACCTGATGACAATTTTGGTGACTGCAAGGATCAAAAACACTGAACCTGCCTGTTATAAGTTGTTTTGTTACCTGAATTGTAGGACACAGATGCCCAGATGCTACTAAACCGCCTGAAGAATGTCCTGCTGGCTATTTCAGTTCAGCAAAGGGACAAACTGCTTGTACTGAGGTAAGTAATATTTTGAAATTTCTTCAGTAATTTAGTAATACGCCACACATTCCTTTTAGTGGGGGTATGGTGCCAAGAGCACTCTTTGCCTCCATTCATTGCCAAGCACACAGCTGTGTAAAAACACTTTCAGACAGTGTTCATGTAACCACACCCAGGTGAATAAATGGGAAACAGCAAACTGTTGGGAACACCCCAAAAATCCCGGGGAGATAACCTTGTGATGGACTGGCATCCTCTCCAGGAAGTGGGGGAAACTGTTATGCTCCTAGCTGCTTTGTGACACAGAAATAGTGGGTTAAGCCTCGGCAGTTGTCCAACTAGATTTGTGAAGACTTAACCTTTGTTGACACTGAGTTATTTTTTTTTAGTGTGCACCAGGATACTACACCGAGCTTCCAGCACAGTCATCCTGCCAAGCTTGTCCTGCAGGAAGTCGCTGCCCTCTCAGAGATAGCCCACCAGAGGCATGTCATGAAGGGCAGGTAATGATAACAGAAATTGACTTTTGGGATTGCTTGGTGCTCTCTGGAAGTGTGAACCAGTGCTTTCATCCTGAATCATTGCTTCTCCTTGTCATTTTCAAGATCCCCTCATTGTCACCATTGTTGAGGTCGTGATATCATTGATTGTAGTTGTCATCATCACCATCGCCACCAGTATTTCACAAAACTAACGATAACCTGTTTTCTTCATTAATACATGTTTTCTTCAGTTATAAAATTTGTTGCTGGTTTCTTTACTAAGCATCAGTGCTTACGTGAGGGTTTTTAGGGCTTTCTTTGAAGTAATAGGGTAACAAAACAATTTTACTGAAATTAACTAGTTCCGCGACTTTCCTTGCGCCTGGTCCTCTTGCAAACTTAGGAACTAGTTGTTCCTTCTCAAACAGGACTAATTTTCCCTTTACAGATCGCAAATGGGCCCTAAATTTTGCTATCGGGAACAAACACTTCCTTTTGGTAGCAAAGAAGAACATAACTGTTCCTTTAAACACATTATCGGAACAAAAAAGACCTATTTACGTTGTTCTTTTTTTAAATAGTTCGTTCCTTCTGTGTTGTAGAGGAATGAAAGTTCCTATCTGAAATATCGCTTTGGTAATAAAGGAACCACTCTGTTGTGCATAAAGGAACAAAGTGTTCTGTTTGGAGTTCCCTCTGTGCAAAATTTGGGAACCCTTTGTTCCTTTTATAAAAAAGGTGAAGAAGGGTCCATTTTGTTCCTGATTAACGATACGAAAAACACTTCGGTCCCCTTAAATAACCAGAGCAAGGTGTTCCTAATTAAGCATTGTAGGAGTCGAACATGAATGAGAAAACTGCGTTCCTTGTTTAAGGAACACGTGTATTTAAATCGTTCCTAATCCATTGAATAGGAATGCCTTGTTCTTAGGTCAAAGGGCAAGGTCAGGCAATCGTGGGCAAGTTGTGTTTCATCCCTATGGCTATTGTTTTCGACATTCCCGAGAGTAACAGGCATGTCTAAACATGTTTCAGCATCAACGTCACTACTATTTAAGCGTGTTTCAGATAAAAAGAGGACATGTGTCGAGCAACAGTTGATAGTCTTGTTTTTGTGCTACAAATGAGTAAACGCATCAAGGAAATTGACTGGTCAAAGATAGCCGGTGCATCCCCAAAGCCAAAACAACTTCACTTGGAAGAGGACGAAAGTGATGGATTTTTCCACTGCCCTGTGCAAACGTGTGATCATGATACATTTTCAACTCAAAGGGGTTGCAGAAAACACGTTAAGAACAAGCACGCTTGGTTTTATTACTTTGATTCAAAGCCTGATGACTGTCTAAACCCAGTCAATACAGACAACGGCGAACAAAAAGGTGGGACATCTATTCATTCTACTAAATTGCTACCATCCTTTGACATTTCAAGTACTATTGGAAAGCTGTTTCAAAGCTGGCTAATTGGAAGTGGTGGTGGATGTAAAAGTATCAGGCAGGCTCAGCAGGTCGTGCGTAAGAGCTTCAAATATCTAAAGTTCTGCTGTGAAGATGACGAGGAAGAGTTAAATTGGAACATGGTTGATTTCAGTTTGAGTTCACCAAACTTTCTATTTCGATTCGTCGATGCAATGCAAACCGATTGGGGTTTGGGTCATGCCGGTCGCCTAGCCTACTTGGACTCTATTGCTGACTTGATTGATTTTCGTAAAACACATGGTGCACCAGATGCAGTATTAAGCAACCTGAATTCCACTGAAGTCTATTTGAAAAGGGCTCGCAAGACGGTTTCTAAAATGATGAGGCTACAATGGACTAACGACCTAGACATTGACACTTTAGAGTCAAAGGGGCATTGGGCTACTTTAGACGAACTATTACAGGTGGTTTCGAAAAACCTGCCGCGTTTTGAAAGCGTGCTCAAGATCTGCAAAGAAAAGCCAGGCGAGGTGCCTCCTTCAGATTTGTCGTTTGCGACCAAGTTTTTGGCAGTGTTTTTATTCATAAAGGTGAAGGGTTCCCGGCCAATGACCTATCAATATTTGACCGTTGACATGGTCGAAGCAGCCAAGAACAACGGCGGTTTCATAGACCAAAAGAAGTTCAAAACTACGGCCAACTATGGTTTCGATTCACTACTTTTGACAAAAACCAGCATGCAAGTTTTGGATGGCTACATTTTCCATATTCGTCCCCTTTTGAAACCAAACTGCGAATACGTTCTTGTGAACAGAAACGGGGATCAACACAGTAGGATTGGTCAACTCATGAGCAAGATGGTGTTCGACGCTACGGGCAAGTACATTCATCCGACCCGCTATCGGCAAATTGTCGAGACTGCGAGCCACGACAAGTTGAACGACAAGGAGCAGGACGCGATCTCCGAGGATCAAAAGCACAGCTCCGTGGTGGCTAAGGTACACTACCAAAAACAGAGGTCTCGCGAGGTTGCCACAAGGGCCCACGAGTGTCTCAAAAAACTTCAAGGCGACATGGGGGCACAACTGGAAGAAGAAGTTTGTTTCCGGCTCTCCCAAAGCCCGAGCTCCTCTTCCGATCAAGAACGAGCGAACGAAAGTTTGTGCGAAGATACCGAAGTACCACAACAGCCCGTCGAAAGCAATTCTAGTCACGGACCGAAAAGAAAAATCCTTTTATTTACTGCAGACGAAGACAAGTATTTGCGCGCGGGCATAAATTGCCATGGCTATGGCCATTGGTCAGCCATTTTGAGGGATCCCAGATACAAGTTCCAAAAGTGCAGAACGGCAAACTCTCTCTTGAACCATGCCTTACGAAAGTTTAAGTAGGATAATTGTTAGAAGACAACTTGTAACTAATTAAGGAGTTAATAACGAAGGTAGTGGATGATTAAGGCAGTGGAAGAAGAACAAAAACTATGGAAATAACTCCATATAACTTTCGAGTCGAGGGACCAATACGACAAGATCATTTATTCTGCATGTTTTGAAATATAAAGACAGGACAAAGAAAGCCATTAACTGGTGCACACATTTATTCCTGACGTGAAGTATACGAAATAACTCAACACATTTTACATTTATTCCTTTGACTTCTTTGTTAGTCTACGTCAAGCTTTCATATCACCGCAAACTATCTTAAACTAGGCAGCGCTGTACATATCAAATCGCTCTACGATTCAACTACTACAATCACTAATCGAGCTTTATTCGCGCTACTTTACAGCAACTGATTTGATTCGTACACTCAAATTGTAACAAAAATGGATCAAGACAAATCGAAATTTCTTATGACAAGTTGAGATGCTTCATGTTCAGTGTCCATACTCAAAAATTTCACCCTAAGTATTTCAGTATGGAAGTTTGATTTCCTTGTCAACTAGGAGAGACTGCAACTTTCTTTCTGGTGTTTGCCGCGCTCTGCCTGGGAACTGGAGTGATGAACATATCGCGCTCGTCGTCCTCACTTGTGCTAGTTACTGCGATGTCGTCGAAAAGAGGAAGCGGTTCGTACACGGACCTCACCAAATTCTTGTTACGCTCGGCGAGTAGTCCCAGAGAAATGCACTTACGCCTCCGTTCTTCCAGTGCCTCCTCGCAGTTAAGCAGGCCCAGATTTGAAAGATGTGTCTTGAGCTTGTCGCACAGCAGTTCTCGCTGGCCTGCCAAGGCGGCCCTGTGTTGCTCATCGATGATCGACGTGTTTAGCCACATGACACAATCTTGCAACTCTTTTTCGGTGCTTGTCACCCATTCATTGTCGTATGCCTCTCTGGCCTTCTCTCTGCGTAACTCACTGTTCGCCTTCATTACGTCTTGATGATACGCGAGCAATTCTTCTCTAAGAGGTGAAGGCATCGGTTCCAGCTCGTCTCTCGGGAGGAGGTCTGCACTCTCTGGCGAAATGCCTTTGGAGATTAGGACTTCTTTTCTTTGCCTGTACCGATATTCCTCTCGTTCTTTCTTGTCTTTCTCGAGCTGCTTTCGCGTGTGAAGAAGGTGAGCTATTTGTCTGTGGCGCAATGAATCGGGCACGCACTTCTGCAGGGCTCCTTCCAAGGCACCGACAGTTTGTTCTTCGTCTTGTTCGTTTTCATCTTCGTCGGAACTACTCTCGTCTTCGTGAAGATTAGATTCGGTTTGGGCTAGTTCTGCTACCTCGTCTTCCACTAGAGACAATGTTCTTAAAGCCTCTTTCTCGCATTCAGGCAATAGCCCTTCGCCAACCACCTGGCAATCTTCTCCGCCTTCGTCGCCACTGCTGTTCGTTTCATCTTCGTCACTGTGTGCTCTTTCTGCTGCCCATACGATGCAATCCATTGGATGATTGCGTAGCCAAGCTGCGGCTCTCTTCTTAGGATTTTGAAGACTCTTGAATGAATAGGTGCGAAGTCTTCGTTCCATCGCCGGCTGATCCTCTGGCTTGAATCGTAGCTTTCTTTGTGCGGTTATTATCATTGGGCAGCGATTTATAAAGGACTTGGCTGTCTGGTATTTTACATCATAGGCTGCATAACCGCCTTGTGTCAGAACTTTCCAGTCGTCAATATCCATGGTTGATTCTGTCGCCTCATCTATGAAAATGACCTCCGTGTTGTTTGATATCATTGCCTTGTTAAAAACCCGTTGTTTGGTTATTGTGGCGACATTGGAGTGGTGTATTATGCCCAAAATAAGCATAAAAAGACTCGTCTTCCCACTGTTGGTTTGGCCAACGAGGCAGGGCACCTTGTCTTTGTGTCGTTTTCTGTTGTAGTTGAGGAGCTTCAGAAAATCTTCACAAAATGTGGCTACTTCATTTTCTGTGAGGCTGTTCTCGAGGATTTCCTTGAAGTACTCTGGCTGCGGCGGCGTAGAACAGTCATAGCGACAGAATGCTCTGGGCGTTACAAGTCCTTTGTTGTCATCCTCGATAGCTTGATCGATGAAACGCCGTTCTCTAACTGACCAGCATTTTCCGTCGTTCACCTCGGATCAGATCGTAATCAATCGTGATAGGGCGAATAACTTCGCAATAAGGATCGGACAGGATGTCAGTCACACGCTTCATGTCTTTAAGAAGGCGGCCTTTGAAAAACTCATTTGCTGCTAGGCTATTCACAAATGCCCTTGGCTCACACTTGTACAAATAGGTATATCGGGAAGCTGGCTCTTTCCTGTAAATTTGTCCTCTATGTAGTGTGTAATCCAACTTCTTCATGGCGATTCCTATATCATTGATCAGTACCGTAAGTTTGTCCGATAATCTCTCAGGTTGGTCTTTCTTGTCTCCCGTTATTTCTGCACTGGTTTCGTTGAAGCCAAATCGGTCAATTTGTAACTTGGCGTCTTCCATTTTTGAAATCGCTGACGACAATGAAGGTTGGAAGGACTGGTTTACTACAATTACTTTCACAACAGACTCCCCACCACACTCTTCGAGATCAATTTCATCTGTCTCGTTCATGAAACGCTGGACTTCGTCTTGATAGATGGTCTGGTATGACGACTGAACCAAATCCTGCATAAAGCCGTTCTTGTGATCTTTTAACGTTTTGTACAGCTCCTTCATCGCCATGGAATCCTTGCTTTCTTTAAAGTTGACCTAGAAGATCAAAAATAAGAAAACTCCACTAGGTGAGACAAAGCGATTAAAAAATAGGACTTAGACAGAATGCGACAAAGTACGATTAAGACAGAATTTTACGTACCTGATGTGCAAGCGTTTCTACTCCACATTCGTGGAGTGCTCGATGAACTGTGAGGGGATTGGCCGGAGCCCCGTTGGGTGTGGTCAGCGCAATCCAATAGACTACTGCTGGGCACAACCTTTTGTCCACTATAGAGCGATGTTCAGCAATCCATTCTTGGCTGGTCGTACTAGCCACCTGACTGGAAGTAACTGTTTCGTCATTGCTTTCGTCACTATCTTCATCTTCTTCTTTGCCTTTGGCTTTTGCCTTGCTTTTGGCCTTTCTTTTTTCTTGAGTTGCCACGGCACTAAAAAAGAATGCCACGTTCTTTATTCCTGAAAAGGCACAAAAATACAAGGCAAAAGTTTAGCTTTATAACATAGTAAAGTTTTTTTATGGGCGCATTTAGAAACTCAATGTGCTTACAGCTTTGAAGGAGGGATATATTTCTCTTTATGCAGTAATAAGTTTTTCAATAGGGAAACAACAAACTAAATCATTTCTTACCGGACACTGCCTTGTCGCAGTTATCTCGCATGCGACAAACATCTTTCCAGGCTTTTTCCAGTCCTTGTTGTTTCACGCTAGCGATACATCTAGCACTGATTATGCTGCATTTGCCATGGATTATTGGACTCAAATAACATAAGGCGGCTGCTTTAACTCCCTCGCTGTTAAGTTGCCTACACGGATTCGTAGCTCGCTGCATCTTGCAATGATATGAAATGGCCTGCATCAAATGATCTTTATATAGCAGAACGTTGTGATGGTCAATATTATGCATGCATCAATGTGAAAACATGATGTCGTTTTGTTCATTTGTTTGTCTTAAAACCTTACACTTAGGGCTTTATCGAATAGAGTTCGGCATTCTAGTGTGAAGTTTTCTTTTTCCAGTATATTATACTTGATATGAAAAGAGCTTTGTTAAAAAACAAGGGCGGTTGTTGTACTATTTTTTAGCATGATATTGCATAACTGCAGATTGCGAAAAACTGTGAAAATCTAGGTTAAAAACAAACGCAACAGTGATATTTCCACAGAATCCGCATTATCCACCATAAAGTATAATGCGTTGAAGACTATTGAAGCTGCTAGTTGTTGTCATTCGAGGGCACCAGCCTTTCAAAAGGAAGTGATTGTTATGCATTTTTTACAATGATATTACATAACCACAGAATTAAGAATCCTGTGAAGCCCTTAATTAAATACAAAAGCGGCACTGATACTTCCAAAGAATCCACATTATCCGCCTAGCATAGCTGCTATCCATCTCTAGGAAAGAAAAAAGATTAAACAATAGTTCATTATCCGACATATCCAAGGAATCCAAGCTGTCCACCCTAAATAAAAAAAGAGTTTTTGGGAATCTGCAAGTGATGTCTAAGTAAAACATTATTTAGTAAGGGTGGATGGTCTCCTTGGACATCGAGCTATTGTCTAGAAAAATGAATAAATGAATAAAGAACCATTAGCTTTCCCTTCATTTCTTTTTTAAATAGGGGCGGATATGTTGGATTTAAAGGATTTACTGGAAAAAGAACTATTACCTAAATGAAGAATGAATTGATCTTATCTCCCGCTTTATTTCTTTTTAAAATAAGGGTGGATTTATTGGATTTTGTGGAATACATGGATACTAAAAAAAATAAAATAATAATAATAATAATAATAATAATAATAAAAAGTAAATAAAAAAATAAAATTAAATTAAATTAAATTAAAATAAAATAAAAATAAAATTAAATAATAATATAGTATCATTTAATAGTTTAATTTATTTACATTAATTTTTTTTTTGTCTTTCATTTTCCAACATATCTAAGAAATCCAAACTATCCAACCTACATTTAAAAAAGAGACACTGGATGTATGTCCACGATATCCAATAAATCCATACTATCCACCCAAAAATAAAAAGAGTTCACGCTTAACTTCTTTTACCCTTAAATATGTCCATGAAATCCAATAAATCCATACTATCCAGTCAATAATAAATATTAATAACAAAGATTAAAGGACATCTACTTAGTACTGGAAGTTAATACTCTATACTTTTTCAACAAATAGGTTGGATTCTTTGGATCTTTTAGATTTTACGGAAATGTTCATTCATTCATTCATTCATTCATTCATTCATTCATTTCGCATTCTTTGGTCGCTTCTTCACTTGTTTATTTTTTGTCTCGTTTCCATCTGTAAGACATCAATCAATTTTATATTTATTGATCGGATTTCCTGGATTTGATGGATACGGAGGATGTGTGTTTACCATTAGAAGTACCTTACATCAAAGAGACTTTTTAGTTCTCCTTGATTTTGAAGAGGAACAAAGAAGGCCTCTCTAAGATTGTTCCTCGTTTAAAGGAACATTTCACCGAAAAACGTTCTTGGTACAGGCGGTTTTTTGGCGAATCAACACGAACGAGAGAAGTTCAGTTTGGCTAACAGTGCTTACTCTAAATATGTCGACAATAAAACAAGACAGTTAAATGGGCGCTTGGTTTTAGCCTTTTATCCATACTTTTTCAACAAATAGGTTGGATTCTTTGGATCTTTTAGATTTTACGGAAATGTTTATTCATTCATTCATTCATTCATTCATTCATTCATTTCCCATTCTTTCTTCGTTTCTTCACTTGTTTATTTTTTGTCTCGTTTCCATCTGTAAGACATCAATCAATTTTATATTTATTGATCGGATTTCCTGGATTTGATGGATACGGAGGATGTGTGTTTACCATTAGAAGTACCTTACATCAAAGAGACTTTTTAGTTCTCCTTGATTTTGAAGAGGAACAAAGAAGGCCTCTCTAAGATTGTTCCTCCTTTAAAGGAACATTTCACCGAAAAACGTTCTTGGTACAGGCGGTTTTTTTGCGAATCAACACGAACGAGGGAAGTTCAGTTTGGCTAACAGTGCTTACTCTAAATATGTCGACAATAAAACAAGACAGTTAAATTGACGCTTGGTTTTAGCCTTTTATCCATACTTTTTCAACAAATAGGTTGGATTCTTTGGATCTTTTAGATTTTACGGAAATGTTCATTCATTCATTCATTCATTCATTCATTTCCCATTCTTTCTTCGTTTCTTCACTTGTTTATTTTTTGTCTCGTTTCCATCTGTAAGACATCAATCAATTTTATATTTATTGATCGGATTTCCTGGATTTGATGGATACGGAGGATGTGTGTTTACCATTAGAAGTACCTTACATCAAAGAGACTTTTTAGTTCTCCTTGATTTTGAAGAGGAACAAAGAAGGCCTCTCTAAGATTCTTCCTCGTTTAAAGGAACATTTCACCGAAAAACATTCTTGGTACAGGCGGTTTTTTTGCGAATCAACACGAACGAGGGAAGTTCAGTTTGGCTAACAGTGCTTACTCTAAATATGTCGACAATAAAACAAGACACTTAAATTGATGCTTGGTTTTAGCCTTTTATCCAAAAGGAACAATGATATTTGAGAAATGGCCACCGCCACTGAACTGAATTGAGCACCACTGCTACTCCCATTATTATTGTCACTACCATCATCATCGTTGTCCTCTGCAACATCATTATTGTCATCTTCATTACCATCATCGCCACCATCATCATCATTAACAAAGGCTCCATCATCTTCATCATTGTCGTTGTTGTCATCCTCATCATTATGTATCACCATCATTGCTATCCTCCTCCTCCTCCTCCTCCTCCTCATCCTCCTCCTCATCATTTTTGTCAACATGATAGACATTGCCACCATCATCAAACATCATACATAAATGTCGTGTGAGCTGTTGCTAATGTAGTACTCGCTAATAATGTGCAATGTCTGTTTTTATCCTATGGATTAATTTATTCTGGAAGAAGACATGATGGCGCTTTGTGCCACGCAACTGTGTGGCTACTATTTGGCAACATCTGCCAGGTACCAAGATGTTAGAGAAACATTTACATGGCAAATTTGTTTTGATTTTGTTGTAGTATTCTCCAGCAGCTTCAACAGAGTGTTTCTCCTGCCCTGCTGGAAAAATCTGTTCAGGTCCTGCTCTTACACCTGTGACTTGTGCTGTGAGTGTCATAAAGTTTTAATACATAAATAGTAGCTTGTATTCTTTACTGTGAAACCTATATTGAGCAGACACCCGTGGGACACATAGAGGTGTCTGCTAAATATAGGTTCATTTAACGTAAAATATGGGAAGAAACGTGTGAAACTCATTGACGCTTGTGTCCGCTTTAAGACAAAGTGTATGCTTAAGATGGGGTCCCCTTAATACTACAGGTTTCTCTGTATTATTGAACGGTTGTAATTGATTTAAAAAGGCTTGGTGGAAGTGAGTTGTAATGGATGATTTTGGGTTAAATCAAAAAGAATGTCCGTGACTTGATAGGCACTTCTTTTATGTGTTAATAAATAATTAAGCTTGATTTCCACTGTTGTTTCAGGGAAATGGGCCTACGTAGACAAGAGAGTGTGGTGGAAATTAGCCCCAGTAAAATAAAGTTGTTGATTTGTGAATTGTACACATTTTTGGCCAAAAGGCTAAGTTCTTTTGGATTTTGTCAAAGCATTCACATTTGGCCCTTGTTTGTTGTGCTGTAACTATTGACTGTTGTTTTGACAAAATTTGTAGAAGTTAAGCTATCAGACTGAAAAATGAGACCTGAGCAAGTTTTCTTTTTTGAGAAATACGCCCCTATATTTAAACATATTCATCCACCTTTCATTGATACTGTTCCTGAAAACATGCTCCACCAATGCCACAAAATACTCTGGAATTTTGATAATAACTAAACATTATTATTTTCCCTGTGATACTTTGAATCTCATTTTGTTTCACCAGGTTGGTACTTACAGCAATGGATCTCACTGCATACCTTGTGACATTGGCCATTACTGTCCTTCACCATTAAATGCTCCTCAACCTTGTCCTCCAGGCAGCTATGCTAATGAAACTGGCTCAGTTTCCTGCAAAGCTTGTGATGCAGGACATTCCTGTTTAGACCCATCAAACACACCTGTGCCTTGTGCTGCAGGAGAATACAGTATTTCTGGACAGACATCGTGTACTGTAAGTAAACCAAACAATACTGCTGAGTGGAGATTACAGGGGGCCTTTTCTTAGTGTCTTCTTAAGAGTTTTCACTGTTTTGGAGATTACAATTTTTGATTTGGTACATGGGTAGGACCATAATAGGCTGTCCATTTGTCAGAGATGTTGAGTCCATGCACATATGAGGCTGCAAAGAGTCTTTCTGCTTGGGTTACATTATAGTGTTCCTCTATTGGACTTTTGTCAATAATTACTTGAATGTTGTAAATGTAAGAAGTTTTAAGTGTAAGCAAAGTCAGGCGCAAAAATTGTCCAGAAGATTGGGGTAAGGTAACAGTTCATAAAAGAGTGATCCAATACCCTCATATCTTTTTCTTCAGGAAGCAAGATAAGACATCTTTTGCTCAATGTTTAGTAACCATTTTTCCAAGTATGTATTGACCCTTATGAAGGGCCAAAAGAGACCCAAGAGTGATACACAGTACACGTACCTTCTCATCAGCTAATGATTACTTACCATGATTTATATACATGTTAATTGTTACTTTGTTTCTATCAATCAGAAATGTCCAGACGGCAGATACAGTCTTGGTGCAGCATCTGTTTGCCACATCTGCCCAGCAGGGCGGTCATGCATGAATGGCTCTGTTCCCATATCTCCAACAGAATGTACTGCAGGAACTTACAGTCCCCCAGGGGTTGGAATTTGCCATGCATGTCCTTTGGGAACTTACTCTAGGACAGGGGCATCATTTTGTTCTCCCTGTCCAGCGGGGCACTCTTGTGATGATCCTAGCCAGTCTCCAGTAGCTTGCACCTCTTCAGAATATTGGAACAACGGTGGAGAGGTAATGGCTATTGTGTTACTGTGTGAACCATTAATCTGTACTTACAATGCAGCCTGTGATACCTCTTCTGCATGGTTCACAGTGACCTTGCTGTGGGAAGCTTAGTGCCTTTAAGAAGTTACCCAACTCACTGGTCCACGACATCCTTGAAAGTCTTGAAATTTTGTCATAGCATTTAGTAAGCCTGGAAAGTCCAGAAAAATGTAGAGGTTGTGTCACAGGTTTGGAAGGTCATGGTAATCTGTGTTACACTGTCTGGTGTTTTAGTGACAGTATTGAGAGTAGTCATACAAATAATGTCTAACTTGGAGTACCTGGAAAATTTGCAGGAGGTGTTGAAAGGACCAAAAATAGTTCTGAAAGGTTGATTATAAACAACAGTGCAACTGCTGTGCTGTTATGTTAGTAGAATTTCAAATAGAGGGAAATATCAAATTTCAGCCAGAATCTTATCATAAGGTTGAGCTTATATTTCATGTCACAACTGGTCTTGGTTGGCTCTAGATCCATCATTTTAACTTGGATCACTTAAATGTGTTCTGATTGAGTGGATCGTGTTGCATTTATTTTACCTCACCATATCATTAAGCTGACCATAAACAAGTAAAATGGTCACTTACATAGCAACTAACATTCAACATTCATTCAATTAACAATCAACATTCATTCCTTCAATTAACAATTCATTCGTTCATTCAATTCACAATTAACATTCATTTCTTATTTTACAGGTTCCACGCTGCGCTCCCTGTCCTGCTGGTTACAGTTGTGCAAACAATACCCAGCCTCCAGTACCTTGTTCAGCTGGCTTCTATTCACTTCAGGGTGATGCATCTTGCACAGAATGTGAAGCAGGACAAGCTTGCACTGATCCAGCTCAGTCACCAAAACACTGTCCTAGTGGCACATACAGCCTAAAGGTTGGTTTACCTGATATGTGGGTTGAGTTTGTTGTTGGTTCTCCTCCTTGCTCCAAGAGGTTTTTCTCCAGGTGGTCTGGTTTTCCCCTCTCCTCCAAAACCAACATTTCCAAATTCCTGATATTATTGATATTTATACAGTCAGTGAAGAGCTACCTCATGGACTTGCCACTGCTAATTTCCATTTATTTATTTCTTTTGTAACTTTTGTTCCTTCTTCAATTTTCATGGGTTGGAGATTGTGGCTAGGTAACGTACAATCACCCATCTTTCATCTTTTGTCTACCCTCAGTTTGCCTACAAATACATAACTACTGTTTCCTATAAATGACCAAGTAAATTTGTGGTGGTAGATTCATGATGTAAGGTTCACAAACAAACTCAAGCATGTGGTTCTAAACACACTAATATATTTCATCAAACCTTTCTCTCAAGCACATTCCAGTTTGTTTTAATCAAATGCACACGTGTTAAGCACATCAGGTCAGTAAAAACAACTGCTACACTTTCCTCATGCCAAACGTTTCCTGCAAAATTTAATGAATATATGAAAGACAACAGGAGGGGGAGGGGGGCAGGGATGGGGGAATACATGCATATACAATGTTAATTGTTTCTATTTCTATCTTTCCAACAGGGTTCCACATCATGCAAACATTGCCCTGCTGGGTACAGCTGTCCTACTCCTAGTTCTCCAATTTCCCAATGTGCAGCTGGTACTTTCTCTGTGCGAGGCCAAGCAAACTGCACTGAGTGTCCTATTGGATACATGTGTCCGTCACCCAAACAAAGGGCTGTACGCTGTCCGCTTGGCACCACAACATTTGCTGAGGCAGGAAAACAGACTTGCACCGATTGTCCTGCAGGATATAAGTGTCCCAACCCAGAGTAAGTTTTTTTTGTGCAGTCACCAAAAGGGCAAAGCTGAGTGTAACTTCTCTTTTTCTATAAGAGGTGTGTGGAGGGGGAAATGGTGTAGTGATTATATATGCTGGTGGCATGGTGGACTTGTGATTACTGTCGATCAGGAGATCAGAGGTTCTGTGATTCAAGGCCTGATATCTTCATAATGGCACTTCTATTGTGTAGTTCCAAAACAAATCCACACCCACCCCATGGAAGGTCGTTGGAAATTCCTACGGGGAGCGGGGTTATAAAAGCCAAAATTTTATAAGTAAAGTGTGAAGCTAAACTGGAATTTCTTGGGGGGGGGGGAAGAAGGGCTTCAAGGCAAAAAAAAACTTCCATGGGGGAGTATGGATATTTTCTGGAACTACACATTGACAAGAAACATTATTCCCCATTGTCTCTCTTAACCCAGGGAATTCTAATGAAAACCCTTAACCTAACCCTGCGATGGACTAGCATAGCTCCTGGTTGCTAGCCACTGCCTTTGGTGAGCCACCCAAACTCTTAAGCAGGGATACCAAAAGGACAAATCTCTGTAGAACAGAACCAGAGATGATATCTAGGTTCAGTCTCTTTCTGTTTGCAATAAGAGTGTCTGTCTTGTAGCTCAATGTACCGCCATGCTCTAACCATGCTGTAACCGTGATGCGGAATTCTTTCATAGGTCAAATGCAACAGCCTGCATGAGTGGCTGGTATAGTATTGGCAAGTCAGTGCGATGCTTGGAATGTCCCGCTGGTCACAAGTGTCCAACTACTGATGTAAGTGAAGCCATTGTGAAGACAGTAATGAAAACACTGTGCAGTGGAAACTCACAATACCTGGAACATGTACAAAGCAGTGTATTAGAAGCATTAATCCTCTTAAAGTTGAGGACAGTGCAAATTCCCAAAAGTTCCCTCTTGTCTCTTTTTAACTGACATTCTTGTTTGGCCTTGGAATTAAAGGTGGGGCCACGAATTGGTGGAGTTGTTAGTGAATTAAACTTGTACTCCAAATGCCTCACGATCAAGTCCCCCACCACTCATGGCCCATTCACGTAGATCTGCTTCCCAGCTGACAGAATCAATTTGTGACTTTTGCAAACTGTGTTAATCTCAGTTTGGATCATTAGTTCCTTTACAGACCTTCCAAGCACAATTTTCTGTTATAACTATCATGTTACTACATAATTTGAACCTTAAATGTAATTAGAGATTTTACTTGAGTTAGCAGCAATTTGCAATTGGCAGAAACACCTACATGTCTCAATGTTTTTTTTAAATTATGTGTACTGCAGTAATACTCTATTAGGTTGAGAATCTTAAAAGTTTAAATGAGAGCGAGTTAATCCCCCAAAATGCATAGGGAAAATTGATGCTTGACGTGTTCCATGCTCTTCACAGGCATATCCTGTTCCCTGTGACCCTGGTCAGTATGCAGTTGCTGGGAGCCTGGCCTGTACTGACTGTCCAGCAGGGACGGAGTGTCCATCAACTCAACTGGCACCCTCAAGACAGTGTCAGCCAGGTGTGTTGATGTTCTGTTTGTGTCATGTTTATTTTTCAAATTTCAGTTTTCAGTTTCTGTTTCATTCATTTTTCTGCACTATTTTCCTAGAAAGGATGTAGGTGTGGGGAGGCTCTGCCCCAAGCAAGGTTTAACCCTGGTGAAAATCTTTGAAGGATCTTCAAGGATCCTTAAAGATCTCCATGAGGACCTTTGAGGATCCTTCTGAGGATCTTGACAAAGATCTTTATAAAATCTTCAAGGACCTTCAAAGATCTTCCAAATTCTTGCCAAGATCTTCAAAGGTCTTCAAGGTTCTTACCAAAATCTTCAAGGATCTTTTACTTTCTTGCCAAGATCCTCAAGGATCTACAAAGATCTTTCAATTTCTTACCAAGATCTTCAAGGATCTACAAAGATCTTCAAAATTCTTGCCAAGATCTACAAGGATATTCAAAGTTCTTGCAAAGATCTTCAAGGATCTTCAAAATTCTTGCCAAGATCTTTAAGGATTGTCAAAATTCCTCTCAAGATCTTCAAAGTTCTTGCCAAGAGCTTCAAAGTTCTTGTCAAGATCTTCAATGTTCTTGCCAAGGTCTTTAAGGATCTCCAAAATTCTTGTCAAGATCTTCAATGTTCTTGCCAAGATCTTTAAGGATCTTCAAAATTCTTGTCAAGATCTTTGATGTTCTTGCCAAGGTTTTTAAGGATCTTCAAAATTCTTGTCAAGATCTTCAATGTTCTTGCCAAGATCTTTAAGGATCATCAAAATTCTTGTCAAGATCTTCAAAATTCTTGTCAAGATATTCAATTTTCTTACCAAGATCTTTAAGGATCTTCAAAATTCTTGCCTACCCGTGCAAAAAAGTGTCCTGCTTGGGCCAGCCCAGGCCGGCCTGGGCTGGCCTTACCTGGCCCAGGCCGGCCTGGCCCTGCCATAGCCGGCCTGGGCCAGCCCAGGCCAGAAAACTGGCCTGGCCCAGCATGGCCTTGGCCAGCCTGGGCCGGCTAAGACTGGCCAACTTCAATTTTCTCTGGCTATTCACTGGCCTGGGCCGGCCCAGGGCGGCCCAGGCCAGTCATGGGCTGGCTAGGTTGGTCTGGTAGAATAAAGGCAATAATGACTGGCAAATGTCAAGGCCAGCCTGAACAGTTTTCTTGGGAAGATGACCTGAGCCATTTCTGTTAAAAGTCAGGTCAGGTCAGATATGGTCAGCTAACAGTTTTCGGAATTACTGCAGTGTAGCCAGGATTAGAACACTGGATAAACAGTGAATTAATATAAATGATTTTTAGTTTTAACACCGAGTCTCAGGCAATAATTGAAGAAGTTCAATTGGACTCATCCAGTTATATAATCAATTCACATAGATCTAATGTTCCAACTTGAGCAGATAGTTGGCAGTCCATTTAAGAGTTACATTCAAAAGTCAAGACTTCTTGGCAGGGTTTTTTGCAGACCAGAGAACCCTTAAAAGTCATCCAGTCTTGTAACTGTCAAGTGACTGTGAAACAATAACTGAAAGCCAATTGTCTCTGGAATGAGTGCTTAACCCTACATAATGTAGAGAGGCCCCATGGCCAAAATACTTGCCGAAATACTTACAACATGCAAAATTATCGTCTGTTGAATAATATATTCAAATATGTAAATAATATATTCTGCATTCTGAACCCTCTCTCCACCAAAGGATTATTGGTACAGGTGAATGTCCCATGATAAATTTCCCAAAGAGTACATCAGTCTATGGAAACTCTATGGAGCTTTAAGATCTTTACAGTTCTTATTACTAACTTTTGTGGCCATGATCACTCACCAATTTGCTCAAATTTGATTTTGGCATTTCCAGTTGTGTAACTACAGTTTTTTTGTACCAGTCAGGTGTGAGATGAAAGTGCTGCCCTCATTTGCATGTCCAGTAAACATGCTTCATTTAACGTTCATTTATCCAGAAGAGATTTTGTTCCTTTCTTGTTTTCTGTTTGAATGCTCTCCTTCTCCTAAGTGGAAACGAAGCTTCATAGCCTGGGATTGACGTGCTACATTATTTTCTTTTTTGCTAAATATAAGGATTCATAATAATCGACAAACATAGTCACAACTATTCTGTAATTCTGGTAAATGAAGTCAAAAATGTGTGTTGGATAGGACAGCAAGTGCTTCACTGTGTATAATACAAAGCTACTGTAAATGGTTTGAACCCAGGAGTCATGTCATAATTCGGTAAATTGTGATCGTCCGGGTGAGCGTAGTCCCGAGAAGGACTGTTTGAGGTGACACTGACTGACGTTTCGACAACCTGAGCGGAAGTCATCATCATCTGATGATGACTTCCACTCAGGTTGTCGAAACGTCAGTCAATGTCACCTCAAACAGTCCTTCTCAGTACTACACTCACCCGGATGATCACAATTTACCGAATTATAATACAAAGCTATTGAGAGCTTTATGTGTATAGCGGTTTGTCTGGTTTTAAAACAATATCATGCAGTGGTAAGTATGCCTCTTGTTGTGTGAATTTCAGCTTAGCCTGTGAACAGGCTCTGCAGTGGGGAAAAGCGCAAAAATAAATCAGCAAGTGGAGCGAGTGGAGCATAGACCCCTCCCCGTCTCTCTGTTTGTTCTTGCCCTTTGTTTTCTTCGCTCTTTCCCCGACCAGAGAGCCTGTTCACAGGCCTATTTCAGTTTGATCATAATAAATCATTCTGTAACAAGCAAAGATTACATAACAGAAGGGTTTCCCAGCTAACAAAAATTGTTGGTGATCTGAAGCTTGACTTAAACATCAAACAAGTGAAGTGTTCCCCAGCTTGTTCATAGCAGCCTGCACTTGGGTGGCTGTACGCTTTACATGCCGCAGGCCAGCATTTGCTGTTTGAAAGAGAGTGGAATATTGAGAACTTAAAAAAGGTTTTCAAATTAAGGAACAATCACTTTTGTGACAGAAAAATTTATTATCTCTTACCATTAATACAATCTCATCCATTGAAGCTTAGTTAGCTTAAAAAGTCATCAAAAGTAAACTTATCATTGGCAAACTAGAAGTGTAATGTTGTTCTGCTGAGCTCACCTTAATCTTTGTTCAACGTATTCAGTTGAGTGTCATTTAAGACTGAACTTTTGTCCTCTTTACAAATGAGTTCCACTGTGAGATACTTGGTCCTGTTATCACTGTTCTCCTTTTTAAAACTCTCTTTGTTCAGTCCTTCATGCTAAAAGGACTTGCTTCTGCTAAGTGAATTTTCTTCAGTAGTGACAACACGTGTTTCAATGTCCGCTGTAGTGTTCGTTGCTTTCCTATCTGTTTCCCCCCATAAAAGACTTGTAAATGGATAACTTTTCGCGTGGAATAACAAATACAAGTTTCTCCTTGTCGCTTAGCTCTTGTAAATATTAGAATGTTGCATATCTTTTGTGTAACGACCCCTTGTTCTTCGTGCTGAACGTTGAACAGCACTAGTTCGCCACTAGTGGTATATACTCCATGGGAGAATGCCATGGATGCATTGGCTATATAATCAATACACCGCTGTATACCTTTAAATACCCTTGAATACCCCTGTTTACCCTTGTATACCCCTGTTTTCCCCTGTTTACCCTTGTTTACCGTTGTATACCCCTCTTTACCCTTGAATACCCTTGCATACCCCTGTTTACCCTTTTATACCCTTGTTTACCCTTGTATACCCCTGTTTACCCTTGAATACCCCTGTTTACCCTTGAATACCCTTGAATACCCCTGTTTACCCTTTTATACCCTTGTTTACCCTTGTATACCCCTCTTTACCCTTGCATACCCCTGTTTACCCTTGTATACCCCTGTTTACCCTTGTATAATCCTCTTTACCCTTGTATACCCCTCTTTACCCTTGAAAACCCCCGTTTACCCTTGTATACCCCTGTTTGCCCTTGAATGCTCTTGTATACCCTTGAATACCCCTGTTTGCCCTTGAAGACCCTTGTATACCCCTGTTTACCCCTGTTTACCCTTGTATACCCCTGTTTACCCTTGCATACCCTGTTTACCCTTGTATACCCCTGTTTACCCTTGTATACCCCTCTTTACCCTTGTATACCCCTCTTTACCCTTGAATACCCCTGTTTACCCTTGTATACCCCTGTTTACCCTTGTATACCCCTCTTTACCCTTGAATACCCCTTTTTACCCTTGTATACCCCTGTTTGCCCTTGAATACCCCTGTTTGCCCTTGTATACCCCTGTTTACCCTTGTATACTCCTGTTTACCCTTGTATACCCATGTTTACCCTTGTATACCCCTGTTTACCCTTGTATAGCCCTGTTTGCCCTTGAATACCCCTGTTTACCCTTGTATACCCCTGTTTACCCTTGTATACGCCTGTTTACCCTTGTATACCCCTCTTTACCCTTGAATACCCCTGTTTACCCTTGAATACCCTTGCATACCCCTGTTTACCCTTGAATACCCTTGAATACCCCTTTTTACCCTTGTATACCCCTGTTTACCCTTGTATACCCCTCTTTACCCTTGAATACCCCTTTTTACCCTTGTATACCCCTGTTTGCCCTTGAATACCCTTGTATACCCCTGTTTACCCTTTTATACCCATGTTTACCCCTGTTTACCCCTGTTTACCCCTGTTTACCCTTGAATACCCTTGTATACCCCTGTTTACCCCTGTATACCCCTGGTTACCCTTGTATACCCCTGTTTACCCTTGTATACCCCTCTTTACCCTTGAATACCCTTGTATACCCCTGTTTACCCCTGTATACCCCTGTTTACCCTTGTATACCCCTGTTTACCCTTGTATACCTCGTATTCCCTTGAATATCCTCGTACACCCTTGAATACCTTTGAATACTCTTGTATACCCTTGAATACCCGTGAATACCCTTGAATACCACTGTATACTCTTGTATACCCAAGAATATCCTCGTACACCCTTGAATACCCCTTAATACCCTTGTATACCCTTGTATTCCCTTGATACCCTCGTACACCCTTGAATAACCCTGAATACCCTCATCATCATAGACACCGGCACAAATGATTAGAAAAATTCCATGTTTCACAATGCATTAACAACTACCACGAATTGCTCAAACTTGTTTCTGAGAAACATTCATCGTCAAAAATTATCGTCTCATCGATCCTTATCCGCGCAGACGGTATCGATCAACAAAGGCAAGAATTTAATGTAAGACTTGGAAATCTCTGCGCCCCATACCCAATTGTTCATCTAGTGAACAATGACAACATCACTGTTGAAAATTTTCACGACAGTAAACATCTAAAACGGAGACGCATTGGCCTCCTGGTGACAAACCTGAAAGACACTGTTTTTAACAGAATCAGAGGTCTACAATCAAGGTACCCATCACCTAGTCACAACGCACGAGTATCAGACTTGCCATCCTCACCGACAGGCAGACAACCATCTGGACAACGAGAGTTTCATTCACTTCCTCGAGCTCCTGTTCCAGGGAACAATCACCTTGGCCTGGGTGTTCAACCTCTATACTCATCTGTTGTAAAACGTGATGCCATTGATCCAAAATCAAGCCTCCGGTCAAGTCCGCCTCCACTGAACCTTGAAACTGTTTTTAATTTACTAAAGCTTTATGAAACAATGCTTCCATATTAAGGTATTTACTTTACTTTAATTTTATACATACATATTTAACTGAGCTCTTTGATCTTCTCTATTTTTGAACGTATATCCCACATGATATTATTTGGAAATGTGCTTTAGCGGTTGCAGCTCGCCTCTAAGTAGTAAATCAATACTTAGTCTTGGCTGCTGGAACATTCATGGGTTATCTGATCGTTTTAGGTTTGGGAATAAATTAACAAATGAAGAATTTATAAGTCATATAAATAAACATGACATTGTAATTTTAACTGAATCATGGATGAAAGATGATGTTCATCTTCCTGGCTTTATCACTTATTCAAACGTTGCCCAAAAGACTCGTAAAAAGAAAACTGGATGACTTTCGGGGGGTCTAGTCCTAGGGTATAAGAATTATTTAAGAAATGGTATCTCATTTATTAAATCGCATCCTAATTATATCTGGTGTAAACTAAATCACACGTTTTTCAATTTACAACAAGACGTTTATTTATGTGCCCTCTACATTCCTCCTCACGACTCTCCCTATTTTGACCCAGAACTATTCGTCAATATTGAAACAGATATAGCTTTATTTCACAGAAAAGGTTTTATTATGTTAGCTGGTGATTTTAATGGTAGGACTGGTAAAGCTAATGATTTTATCGCCGAAGAAAATAGTAATTTTATACCTGGTGGTGACGTTCCTCCACCAACTAATCTTCCTAAAAGACAGAACTTTGACAACACTACATTTGTATCAACGATCATGGAAAACAATTACTTGATCTTTGTAAAACTTGCAATCTAAGGATTTTAAACAGACGATCTAAAGGAGATACCTTAGGAAACTTCACATACCATTCTATTACTGGAGTAAGTACTGAAGATTATATTATTGTTAGCCATAACCTGTTTGCTTCAATTAAAGGTTTCGCCGTGAAGCAACCAAACATGTTTTCAGATCATTCCCAAATTGTCTGCTGGGTCAAGATTGGTACCCTTCTTTCTAGAAACCATAACAATTTTCAGGATCAAAACAAAATTAAGCTTCCAAGACAGTACATCTGGAACGAAACGTCTACAGCAAAATTCACTGCTGCCTTTCACTCCAATGATATTCTGTCTTGGTTACAGCTCTTTGAAAACACAACATTCGATTTAAGCAGTACAGGTGTTGAAAATGCTACTAGTCAATTTACAGATATTATGGATGAGGCAGCAAAACGTTCACTCAAATTAAAGTTGCCAAAAGAATTCTAAAAGAAAGCCAATTGCTAAGAAATGGTTTGATTATGATTGCAAAGCTTTACGATCTTCACTTAAACAATTATCTAACAAAAAACACCGCAACCCTCTAAATACCGAAATCAGAAAAGAATATCATGTTCAAAGTAAGGCCTTTAAAAAACTAATAAAATATTTTAAAAAAAGACAATTTTTTGATTCTAAAATAAATGAGCTAATTAGTAACGAAAATAATCTTAAATTTTGGGATACTTTAAAGTCAATGAACGAAAACAACTTATCTTATAACAATAACGAAAACCCGACCAATAAACTTTATGATCATTTTAAAAAGCTACATTCAGCGCCTGATATTAGTACATTATCAGCATTTCAAATAAACGTACTAGAAGTTAAAAAGCGTTTAGAGAATAGCAACCATTTCCAGTCGGAACTAGATTATCCAATATCAATTGAAGAGATTGCTAAAGCAATTAAAAAACTTAAGGCCAAAAAGGCCGCTGGTCTTGATAGAATACGCAATGAAATGATAAAAACTAGCTCAGAATTCATAAAATCCTCACTTGAAAAACTTTTAAATCTAATTATTTCCTACCTAATTAGAGTATTTCCTACATCATGGAGTAATGGAATAATAACTGCCTTGCATAAATCGGGAAACAAAGATGACCCTTCAAATTACAGAGGTGTTTGCATTAGTAGTTGTCTCGGAAAGCTCTTCTGTTCTATTTTAAATACAAGATTACTAAATTTTTCAAACAATCATAAAATACTACATCGCTCCCAAATTGACTTTTCACCGGCACATCGTACGTCTGACCATATCTTCAGTTTAAGAACTTTAATAGACCAACATCTTACACATTCCCCCAGAGGTAAACTTTATACTTGTTTTGTTGACTTTAAAAAGGCATTTGACTCAATTTGGCATCAAGGTTTACTATACAAATTATTAAAATATAACATAGGTGGCACCTTTTATAAAATATTTTCTAACATGTATTCCCATTCAAACTGTTGTGTGCAAGGCAATTATAATCGATCAGAATTTTTTAATTATGATAAAGGTGTTCGACAAGGCTGTATTCTTTCCCCGCTACTTTTCAGCCTCTATCTAAACGAATCACCTTACATTCTAAACAACAAATGCTAAAGATCCTATCTTACTGCCAGACGGTTCTCACTTAAACTGTCTACTTTATGCGGATGATTTACTTTTAATATCTGATTGTGCAGAAAGTTTGTAACAAAGTCTTGACAGACTATCAAAAAATACTGTCAGGATTGGCTTCTTAAGATAAATCCAACTAAAACAAAAGTTATTGTATTTCAGAAGAAGAGTAGGAAGTCAACAACCGACAAATACGACTTTTCGGTTAGCAATGAACATATTGAAATTGTCGATAATTATACCTATAGAATTATATGTAGATCATCGCAGTGAAAATGTTTCAACCTAAGCGGTTGATCTATATGATCTACATATAATTCTATCTTTATCCGCAGTTCATATATATGAATTTCATATATTAATGTTCAATTATACCTATCTTGGTGTGAATTTTTCTGCCAATGGACATTTCACAAATCATAAAGAAAATGTAAAAGAAAAAACAAAGAGGTCCTTTTTTGCCACTCGTCGTTATCTTGATTTTCTAAAATTACCAATTTACATCATCAACAAACTGTTCAATACACTTTTTTCTCCAATTTTAACTTATTGCTCCGAAGTTTGGGGAATCTATGATAAATGTGATTATAGTAGCTGGGAAAAAGGTCCCATTGAGAAAACACATATACATTTTTGTAAGATGTGTTTAGGTTTAAACAAACGTTCCCCAAATGTTGCATCGAGAAATGATCTTGGTAGATTATCTCTCAAGTTACAAATTACGATGAATGTTCTCAAATTTTGGATTCACCTTGAAAATCAACCTCCTGACAGCATCGCTAAACTTTGCTTAAACATATCGGATAAAATGGCCCAAGAAAACAAATCAGGTTTGACATACTTGTCGAAATACTTTGACATACTTGTCGAAAACGTTTGGTTCCTTCTAATTGTTTATACCCCCCTTTTTATCTTTTTTTAGCCTTGTATATACATCAAATCAGGTTTGATAAATAAAATAAATCTTTTATGTGCACGACTCAATATTAATAAGAAATCAGTTAACTTTAAAAAACCTTCTGCTTTCCTATCAAAAGCTGAAAATAATTTATCAGTACATCTTAAAAAACACCAAGTCAATTTGATAAGTACAAATAAAAAACTAAAATTCTACTCCATTTTCAAAAATGAAACAAAGTACTCTGAATTCATTAATCATGTTAAGAATCCTGAACATAAACGTATCGCCCCCAAATTTAGAATAGGAAATCATAACTTAAGAATCGAAAGTGGAAGATTTACAATCCACTGACACGCAATTGCTTATCTTGAATACCAGAGATGTAACAGAGTTACTGGATCATCTGTTTTAGCTGATATATTAGCAAAACAGAAATGTTTAGTACAGTTTTCATGGCATTTTCCAGGCAGCTGCACGTAATGTCATGGCGAGTATGTCACAATTTCCAAAACAGGTGTGGATCAAACTTTTGCTTCTCGTGACTCCTGATTCAGTGAAATCATCAATTTAAATAGCCTATGATGCGTGAAATATAATGAAGAAAACGCCAGCAGTAACAGTTTGGATTGTTAACATTGGGAAGGTAATTATCACTCGACGTAAAGTGCTGGAAGTCCTACTCTATCGAAACTACTCAAGGGGTATTCAAGGATATTCAAGGGTGTGGTAAACAGGGGTATACAAGGGTAAACAGGGGTATACAAGGGTGAACATGGGTATACAAGGGTAAACAGGGGTATACAAGGGTATTCAAGGGTAAAGAGGGGTATACAAGGGTAAACAGGGGTATACAAGGGTATCCAAGAGTAAACAGGGGTATACAAGGGTGAACAGGGGTATACAAGGGTAAACAGGGGTATACAAGGGTATTCAAGGCTAAACAGGGGTATACAAGGGTAAACAGGGGTATACAAGGGTATTCAAGGGTAAACAGGGGTATACAAGGGTAAACAGGGGTATACAAGGGTATTCAAGGGTAAACAGGGGTATTCAAAGGCAAACAGGGGTATACAAGGGTAAACAGGGGTATACAAGGGTATTCAAGGGTAAACAGGGGTATTCAAAGGCAAACAGGGGTATACAAGGGTAAACAGGGGTATACAAGGGTATTCAAGGGTAAAGAGGGGTATACAAGGGTAAACAGGGGTATACAAGGGTAAGCAGGGGTATACAAGGGTATTCAAGGGTAAACAGGGGTATACAAGGGTAAACAGGGGTATACAAGGGTAAACAGGGGTATACAAGGGTAAACAGGGGTATACAAGGGTATTCAAGGGTAAAGAGGGGTAGACTGGGAGAGACTGGGTCGAGCGGCTGGGAGAAAGAAGGATAAATTGCATAACATTGCATAATACATTTTACAATCAAAAATGGACAAAGAGGCAGGAGCCAACAAAAAAAGGAGGGAGGTGCCCAGAGGTTTGGACCTCTCTTCTTCCCCCCCCCCCCCCCGCTCCTGCTCCCCAAAATTTTAAAGAGGTGTGGTCTTCTGATGTTCCTCAGTCATTCTCTAACCACTAACCGGTCTCAAGAAGCATTTGAGTCTACCAGAATTAACATTTGCAAGTTTAATTTGTTGAATTGTTTGAAGGAATTGCTGAGGATTTGTCCTTTTTATTAACAGTCAGCAAGATGCCCAGGAGTTTCTACGCTTTCTTTTGGAAGGACAACACGATGACTTGAATCAAGTCAAATCTAAGCCAAAGTACACACAGTGTGAATTTGCTGGCTCTCTCAGGTAAGTCATAATCCATAGTTGAGTGCTGTAACCAAGGCTGAAAAAAAATGGCTTATATTTAGCTCAACATAATTCTATCGAAATGCAGAAGCAGTTCTCTAATTCATGATTAGTTCACATTTACGATGCTCTTTTAGAAAAACTGTAGATCTGATTAAGTGAAAGTCATAATATATTTGCTGACAGACGATATTTTGATGCACTATGTCCTTGAAAAGTAAAATCCCCTCAGAATTTTATAGTGAATATTACCTTGATGTTGCTGTTTTCCAAACACAATCATCAACGTTTTATTTTATTATGGTAGCCCACAAGGTGCTTGCTCATTGAAAATTTGGCTTGATGATCTAATTGTTTAGTATAATATAGATTATTTTACTTTAGCTTTATTTTAAGTGAACACTTCACCATGTGATCTCTTTTTAGAACTAGACATGTATGGTCCTTGTTTTTCTCCTAGTGAAAGTGAGATTGCTGTGAAGTCATGGGAAACCTATCTTTCAAGAGACAAATGTTTAATGACTGGTAAGTCCACTGGTCTGGTTTGTACTCCTGGGATCCATGAACTAAGGTTTCAAGGAGGAAGGTGACGCTTTCGTAGATGGGCAAAAACTTTTTTTTTTTTAATTGAACTTTTCTAGAACCAAAAGCTTGATGTGTGAGTTGCTTGAAGCAGCAACAGTCAAGTTACCTGGACTTAAATGAAGTCCCTGCTTGTACTACTGTCATTTACACCTGGAGAATGGATTTGATATTATATCATTTGATATTATATTTGATATTTTCATTTTTTTATTCAGATCTGTTCGTGGGACAGTTAAAAAGCAAGTTGACATTCTATTCTTGTAATCACACTTCAGTAACCTTTGATCCATTTTGGGACCTTTCTTTACCGATTCCACGGGTAAGTAAATTGAGATATTAGTCTTCATTCTATTATGGCGTGTTTCTTAAAAACTGTGAGGCTACCCATTAAAATACTTAAAAAGCCATTTTCTGGTTTCCCGTGTCATTTCCCGGATTTGTTTTGTTGGAGGTTTGTGCTAGCTAACACAGTTTCATCTGTTCTGGTTCTTCAGCTGAATATTTAGTTCGTAGAAAAACTTAACAAGTGGTATCTTATCCCCTGAATTACCGAGCTGCTGTTGACTCACAGGAAGTCCTTCCTGGTTGACCTTATTTCCCTCTTTAAATAGCGTTGTCTTTGTCCTTCCGAAAATCAAAGAAAAATTTCCCATGTTATGAAAGTCTGGGGTCTCATTTCACCATAGGAAACAGTTCTCTAGTTTTTCTTTGCAATTAATTCGGAATTTCTGGAGCGTTTCAGACCTTCCGAACAAATTTTTACCGAAACGAACCGTTAGGTATCCTGAACTGCTAAGTGGGTTAGGAGAATTCCGTTCTCAATCTTTTGCCAGTGGTCAGAGAGAAAAAAAATTTCACCAGAGAATATAAGCAAATAGAAATTTCCTCACAGCTCTTAGTGGTCGACTGCCTGTGAGGGATAAACGGCAAATTGGACATAACTTTTTCGTTATAGGCTGACTAATTTACACAAGAGAAAGGTTCGCTAAAACAAAACAAAATAACCAAATTAGAAAGAAGAACTACTGAATAAACTTTTGATAAATTGTACAAAGTCACTGTTTCTTACCGAATAGCTTTTAACTGGATAAGGCTTGAACGATTTCACGATGACGCAAAGGGAAAAACTGACAAAGATGTTTTGAAACACGGATATTTTTAAAAAGAGTAAAACTTATGCTAGTCCCTTGGGATTACGGAATTGCATTGCCTTAAATTAGGCCCTGAGAGATTCAAAACAATTCCATAAATACGCCGTGCGCAACAGCTCCTATTGCCTGATCCCATCTTAGAAATGCCATTATCTTTCACTTCTGCCCACTTTCTTTTAGTTCTTTTGTTTTCTTCCAGCCTCCCCCACGTCCACCATCGCTAATAACACGCTGGCACATCTTCGGTAACAGACAGACTAGCCTGCGTAGCGAGCGTTTCTGTAAGCTTTTTCGGCCCGTTCGAGAGGCGTTTTTCGCTTTTTGGCCGCGCGAAAATTGCACGCATCTTTTTGCGCTCGCCCCAATTTTCGCCCGACCAAAAAGCGAAAAATGCGTCGAACTTACGGAAACGCTTGCTACGCAGGCTACAGACAAACTAGCATTCCATTCTAGGAGACTGCGACTTTTCCAAAACTTAAAGAGTTTCAATCACGGCTTAGAAGCTGGAGATGAGAAACCTCGACTACCCAGCTTGTTTATCACGTGTATTTCTTTTTGCAGAAATCTGGCTCATCTTCATCTTCCTTGACTGGACGAAGATCCATTGGAGCTGAGAGTGGTGATGTTGACATCAGAGAGTGCATGCAATCCTTCACGAGAGAGGAAGTCTTGGACGGCGATGAACGACCTGTAAGTATCAATTTACCCAACCAATTTATCCTCGAGTAGCCTGCGATAGGCTTGGATAAATTCTACAATTTTGCTATTCAAATGAATACCTAATTAGTATTTAGGGGTTATGCCCAGGCTCCCTTCCATATTTGCGAAAATACGTGAGGCCCAAAGGGCCAACAATTTTTCGCATATCGAGTAGAATTGTAGCAGAATTTAGGTGTCCTGTTCGCCTGGCCTGCGTGCAGGCTTGTTGCCAACCAAGCGCGCCTTGAGAAACCTGTTCGTAGGCTATTCTTCGAGGTGAGATTGGCAAAGGTCATTTTACCTAAACCAGCAGAACAGGTTTCATTTATACCTAACAAGTTTTATTAAAACCAGTTTTATCTAACCTTGATTTTTTGCTTCCTTAGACATGTGACAAGTGTAAAGCAAAGAGAAAAGCGACAAAGAAGTTTTCGATACAGAGATTTCCACCTATACTTGTTCTCCGTATCCTTTGCAGTGTTTGTGTTTTTGTCTGTCTTAATATTTTTAGTGGCCTGGGGCCCGTTTCTCGAAAGTCCCGATAACTTTTCGGGCCCGGAAAGCTATTTTATGAGCGCAAGGTACCTTAAAGTTTCAAATTTTGTTAGTCTTTTAAGCCAAGCAGTAAAATTGTAAGCTGACGAAACAAATCCGAACTGGTTTGCGGGCTAAAAGCTACACCACCATTCTATAGATTTTGATTTTAAGATATAGCTTCGGGCCCGAAAAGTTACCGGGACTTTCGAGAAACGCACCCCAGGACACTTGCTCGTTGCCTACACAACGTGCATTTCTGTAAACTCATAAAACTTACCATCTTTAATTTCTTTATTATCAGACAGTCATAAAGTTGTGTTGTTTTAGGTATCACTCTGTCACCTAACCTTTGCTAGTTACATTTCTCCTTGACACTTCATTACGCAGACTTGAAGCGTTTCTCTGGCTTCAGTTTTCGCTCAAAGCTTCAATCAAACGTTGAATTTCCCATGACGCTGGATCTCTCAGAGTTCTCTTCTAATCCTCAAGGTAAGGTAACATGGTCAATGTTCTGTTCAATCTTGATTCTTCAGGGACTTTCAATTGATGATTTGCAACTAATCCATAGCGATCCAAAAGACAATGGTGTGGCCGCCATGTTCGTGAAACCTTTTCATTACTACCATCAACATGGTATTTTTCGTGCAATCTCTCTCTCCGTTCAGGGATAGTCGAGGGAAACGAACAAGCGAGCGGGTGCGAAAATCGCCTGCAGCGTTGAAACGTGACGCGCGTGTTGAACCGCTAGTGTAGTGAGCGTGTCACGTTTTAACGCGGCAGACGATTCACGTGGGGGGGGGGGGAGGTTTCGCGCTAGCTCGCTTGTTCGTTTGCCTCGACTGTATCCCTGATCGGAGGGACTGCTCGTAGTCTATCAACATGGCGGCGATGACGTGATGTGTAAGCCAAGTTTATGGCTTTTTTAATACCTCTTAAATGCACGTAACCACAACTTTCCAGTCACAAAAAATCTTAACAACATAATGAACGAGTTGGAACTTACACAAAGCAGTGACATATGTAACCTCCCGTGACCGCAATCGTAGCAAATTGTGCAACTGACGTCAAGTACGGGATAACATGCAACTGGTGCGAGCGTGGGAAAACGTAGCCTCCCACGCAGTCGTTTTTTAGAAAATAACATGCATGGGTCAGTATTCCAAGTAAGCCTCCATGTATAGTCCCTTCCACGGTTTTCTCAACTTTTGACAAGGACAAGTTAGCGAAAATTTATCGTCACTGCTAGAAAGAACGCATTAAAATTAGTAAACTTGCCGAGTTTGAGGGTCAGAAACGAGCGAGCATTTGGCTCCGCAAAGTCGCGAAATTTTACAAACACAAATGTGACACAAACTTGCCCCCCCCCCCCCCCCACCATACAAACGTCTTATAGAATTTTTCGACTTAACGGAGCCATATCTTTGTTTGGTTTTATCCTATCACTCTCAAACTCGGCAAGTTTGTGGTGTGGTGTGGTGTGGTGTGTTCTGTTGTGTTGTGCTGTGTTGTATCGAATTGTACGTGTTGTACTGGAGGCTTTCATGCGCTAACTAACCCACGCTTGGAAAAACCATATACACGGAATTTTGACACCCGGTTCAAAGATACTTTATCTTTACATCTTTTGAGATTTCTGAGATGAAATTTTGTTGTCTCTTTTCAGAAGTCCAATCAGTACTCTACTCTTTGTACGCAGTCTCCAACCACTCAGGAAGCACATATGGCGGCCATTACACGGCTTACTGTAAGCACCCAATCAGCAAAGAGTGGCACTGCTTTAACGACTCACGGTGAGTTACTCCATATAAGAGGCCTTGATGAGTCTCGTCAGATCGTTCAATCCCGTCTGCTTCAAATCCTTGCTTACTGCAATCAGACGTGGTTTCGTTTGAATCACTCCAAAGTTGAATGACTTGGAAAATGTGAAAAAAAGAAAACTTCCAGGAAAATTCTACAGATTCTATATTTCTTTGTGGTGTTAGCTTGAGGAAGGGATTCGAAAGGGATTACCCTCGAAAGCTTGTGCACCACATAGCGGATTTGTTTTGGGTTTCGCTTCCGGAATTTTTTACTTATGGTTGTTTTTCTGTTTCTAGGGTGGATTCTTTGTCTTCTTCAAGAGTGCGCGGAAATCAAGTCTACATCCTGTTTTACGAGAAAGTGAACACAAAGTCCTCGCTCTAACACACGCTATAATGACAAATGCTGGCATTTGTTTTGTGTCACGCACTTTTTCGCCCATTGCGTGACACATACTCCTTTGTACAGTTTATACAGTATAGATAGAGATGTGACCTTAAAATTCGACATTATTGAATTTTCGGATTCAAGCCGAGGAAAAGGTTGAACTGGTGTGATAGTTTTTTGGTTGCAAGATTCTTGTAAAAGAGTGAGCCTTATTTTGTATTGGGTATGGCGATAAAAAAAGTTTCACAATTGTACAAAGATATTTTTCACTTCCGTTTTTTAAAAATGTGAAAATACTTTCCCCGCCTCTGGAGGCAATTGTTTACAGTGAGAATGAACGTCGTTTATTGACGATCACTTTTTGAATTTTTATCGCAATGATTTCTTATTCCTTGATTGTAAACATTGAAATAAGTTAGGTTGCAGGAGATTTGGACAGCCTTGTCGTGGTAGCAATTTCCTTGCAAAGTTTGACCTTTTAAGATTAAGGTTGGCTCGCACATAAAGTGAATTAAAAATTATTTATTAACTTTATGACGAAAAAACTACGTTTTACAAGCATCTTCAGTTGATAAAATGCAAAGCGTTTTTTTTTTTATTCTTTTGGTTTTCTTGAAAGGCAGATAGTTTTATCTTAGTAAGTTCTTATCAACAATCTTATGAAAGGCTCTTTCAGGCAAATTCTTTATTTCTCAGTGTATGTGTTGTATATACAAAGAAAAGATATCTTGGGGAATTTACATTGTCCATATTGCAAAGTTTGGAAGTGTGTTAGTCAATCTATGTGTATTTTTATTTCAATGGAATAGATTATTTATGAAATTTGAGTGTGGAAATTTTGTAATATATTTACAACAGAGTTGTGCAGAGTACATTGTGAATAAATTATTGCACCTACAAACTTCACTTTGGTATATTTGTGGTATAACTTAACATTTTCAGTGGGTCGAATTTCTGACAAAACCAACGTCCGACCAAATAAGTCAAATAAAGCTGATGCCTTTTGGTACTAAGTCAACAACAACAACAGTTTATTTGCATTCCCAATTACAAATGGTATTGCACATAAAAAAGAAAAAAGAAGTATAAAATTAAAGTAGCGAAAGCAGTTAATTTACAATTCTTGTATCTAATGATTCATTTCTTAATGAAAAAGCTTCGTAAATGAAGTGACCTAATCTTTTACAAATGAAAGCATCAGTGCTATTAAAGAGAGAAACAATTTTGTTATTAGCATTGAATTCATAGGGTAGGAATTTTTTGTGTCTAGTTTAGAATATTGTAGCAAAATGTAGCTCAACATGGTCTGGTATAGTGTCTCAGCGTTCCTGCGGCACTCCCCTGCCCAAAAATCTACAAAGTATCCCCCCGGGCACGGGTTACTTCCATATATAAGCTATACATGTGCCGCTATGACGAAGACATAGCTTCAACCAGTTTAGTCTGGGATAGGGTATAGAAATCAGGGAGTTTTGGTCTACAATAGAGTATCATTCATCAGAAAACTAGGGATTGATACTCGGCAAAACTTGGATAGGGTAGGAATTTCTTGTGTCTGGGCAAAAATTGCTTACAGACTACTCCTCCCCCTGGGCGGGGTAGTGGTTTCATCGTTGGACCCCCCCCCCCCCCCCAATTTTATTTGCCAATTAAGCCGTGCATTTTCAAAACACATGCGAGCCCGCGGAATTAGCCCGTGGTCAGTTCGCCCCGTTCGCATGTAACGCCTGGTTGAATATTGATGTATTTCGTGACAAGCAGTGCCTTGCACTCCTCTGAAGGCGGCCGCTGGATTTCCGTTCCTTTGTAGTTTCCTCCCTTGAGTATCAAAAATGATTCAAATCCCTTCAGCTGGTGGTTATGACAAGCTTGTTTATACTCCATTGTCGGAAGGTCAATATACAGAGGGGGCGAATATCAAACTCAACGAAGATATAAAAGATGAAGACCTTGTGATCGTAAAAACGTACGCTTGTGGTGTGAACTATGCCGATGTCTGTATTCGCTGGGGCCTTTACGAGTCTGCTAAGAAATACGTAGGCTGGCCTATTACTCCCGGATTTGAGTTCAGTGGCGAGATAGAGAGCAAGGGCGACAACGTGAAAGAATTTGAGATCGGTCAAAAGGTTTTCGGTGTCTCTCTTTTTGGAGCCTACTCAGAACATATCAGAGTACCGAAGCATCAGGTATTTCCGTTGCCGGAAAGTTTTGATAAATATGAAGCAGCAGGGTTTATTACAGTGGCTCTCACTGCCTGGTATGGGATGTGTGAACTTGCAAGACCAAGGACTGGGAACTGGATACTAGTACACTCCGCTGCAGGGGGCGTGGGGAGTATGCTGGTACAGCTTGCAAAGATTCATGGTTGTCACGTGGTGGGCGTGGTGGGGGCAACTCATAAAGTTGAGCTGGTCAATCAATTAGGTGAGAGTATTTTTAAATTTCTGTTGTTTCCCTCTGTCCTTGCCCCCTCCTCCATCCCAGGCACGGCCTGACCTCTTCAGGCTACACCTGACGAAATATCAGAAAATTAAAGAAAACATGACCCCAGCTGTACAGTCAGCCTTTCTTTGTCTATTAATTTTGTTTATCACAGGAAAACTAGTCCTGTGATTTGCTTGTTTGTCATTCCACTTCCAGGCAAAGACTTCAGCATCTTCTCAGATTTACCCACAAAGTAATTCCCACCTGGTTACCTCACTGTGTTTCCTGCGAAACCTCTTTTGGATCCTGAGGGATGGACCATTTTATTTTTGGTAGAGGGGAGGAGGTTGGACAATTTTTTCTACCCAAATTTCTTTGACTAGAATTTTTGAATTTCCTATCACTAGTTTTCAAGATATTTCTTGGCCTTTTTTCACCGGCTACTATTTTATTTTTTTGCCCACCCCTTCTTCCCCTCCCCCCAGAAAAGTAAAATGGTCCATCCCTTATCTGACATGTTTTATCACAAGAGGACTAATTCAAAAAGGAAGTACAACCACTTTTACTCTGTTTGAAAGGTCATTTTCATACATTCCATCCCCTCCCCTCCCACATTCATTTACTCTGATAAATCCACCCTCTGAGTTGTTCAAGACTTACAAAATATTGGTAAATGTTTGTAACTCAATGTAAGTAATGCAGCATTCTCTTTTGCAAAGTACTGATTTGTCTCCATATTTAGATTGTGACCATGTCATCGACAAATCCAAGGAGAATTTGTGGAAAACTGCTGAGTCGTATTCCCCAAAAGGTTACCAAGTTGTGTTTGATGCCAATGGTGTTGAAACTTTGCAGGAGAGCTACAATCATGTGGCCCCAGGGGGGAGGCTGGTGGTATATGGTATGTTAGTATTGGTTATACCTTTGTAGGCTAGTTGGTATGGGATCAGTCTGCAGAGTAGTAGATCAGGGGCACCTCTGTTACTATATTTTTCAGTCGACTTTCCCTTGGCAGGGTAAGCTTGTTAATTTGGCCTTAGGTGGGCAGTCTACAACTCAAAACCACAACCCTGCTTCAGACCAAATGTATGATTTTTGACATCCTATTTCAAAGGGAAGGTGTTATAAAGTTGTCGGCAGACTGAAATGGCAGCCAGCACTCTACGCTGGTTTCCTTAGCATGAAGCTATTCAGCATAATACATGTCACCCTGGATGGAATGCTAGCTCTTCGTAGGGTTACCCAAGCAGTTTGCCAATATTCTTAACAGTTCCTTGGTACATAGTTGCAAATTTTGGGGAAGAGTGATGTGGAGCTCAGCTTCGTATTTAAGGAAACGAGACAATGTGATGTGGAGACCAGGTCTTGAAATGCCGACCCTCAAATCTTTCAAATGAAAGCCCAACGTGCTAACTATTGCACCACAGCACCTCCCTATTTTAGACCTAACCCTTAACATCTTTTCCGTTTTCAGACAAAAATGACCTGCCCCATAACATATTTTTTGTCTCTGTTTGTCCACCATATAAACATGCTCTTACTCATAAATCACTCATTTTTATGAGTTTTTGTCTTAAAAAGTGCATTTTTTTTGTGTGTAGGTTTTCACACAATGCTGCCAAAATCAAGTGACACTGCTGCTGGTGGAATCAGCTTGTGGCAATGGATCAAAATGGGTTGGCACTACAAGTCTACACCCTTGTTCAACCCTCTCAAGGTAATAAACACTTACAGCATGTCTTAGATCTCTCTGTGCATTAGCAGGTTTTTCCTAATTCTAAATCAGTCGAAAATCAAACAGCAGGTGCAGAGGAATGGCAGGGGAACAAATTCCTGAGGGCTACCAATTTGCAAAAAAACTGAAAGTTTAGTGGGAAGTTATAAAGAAAAGTAATTTTCTGGAAATAATTGCTATGCCGGGTAGCATCAATTTTTTTTTCTGTATTCCCAGGCATGATTCTCACTTGTGTTTGTAACCTACAATTGTGGTCATTAGAGCAGTTTTCAATTAAGTGTGGACAGTAATGTTGTGTTGCCTTGGTTTTGCTTTACTTTGCTCCCTGATTGGATTAGTAAGCTCGCCCCACTTTCTCAACCAATCAGATGTAAAACCAATCGTGACTTGCTCGCACGCATTTTCCCGCACTTGACGCTAATTACTTGTATTTGATTCAATTTCTGATTTGTTCAGTTTTTGTTTTGTTCCTGTTGTGATTAGCCAGAGTAAATACTTTGGTTTTGGTTTTATGACACTCAATTGAAAACTGCTCTAATCTTGGAAACATACACTGCTGGTTTGGACTCCCCCACCACCCCAAACAATGTGGATGTCAAGCATTATTTTTCCATTCCTAAAACATATCCATCAGTGGCTTCATTGACTGGGGGAGGGGGAGGGAAGGTCAATGAGTGCCACTGTCAACGTTTGATAGGGGAGGTGGGGAGCTCAGAGAGTGTGGAGTAACTGGACAACAAACTTATTCGGAGTGCTGCTATATTACGGTGTTAAAATTCTGAATTTTTGGCAGGATTTCATAAGGTGTCCCAAGAATTATAGGCCGCAATTGTAGTTAAGCTAAGACATTGACTGCATGCTCTCTCCTTCCTTTTTAAGATGACAAATGAAAATAAGAGTGTCATGGCATTCAACTTGAGCTTCCTGTTTGATCGCCGAGACCTTTTGGAGGAGAGTATGGCGCAGCTTCTTGACTGGGTGAAGCAAGGCATGCTAAAGGTTAGCCAGGTGACAAAGTACCCACTGAAGGAAGCAGGCAAGGCACACAGTGACTTGGAATCTGGACAGACAGTCGGCAAACTTGTGCTCACCATGGATGACCTTGAACTCAAGATTGATGAATAAGATGGAGACCACAGCCAATATTATTGTTACATGTACCTACTTCAATGCTGCTCTTGGTTAAACCAACATTCTTTAAGTTGTGTGGTGAAACATAATAATAATAATAATAATAATAATAATAATAATAATAATAATAATAATAATAATAATGATAATAATAATAAAGGTTTTTTATGTTTTGAAAGTAGATTCACGAAACTCTACTTGAGTTAAGGTGTTTCCCATATTTTATTTTTGGAAGGCCAAAGCCTATTGTTAACCCTTTAAGTGCTAGTAGTGATCAGCATCAAATTTCTCCTCATCGGGTCAATTTGTGACACCTAGAGATCGTGAGAATTGAGGAATTGATCACCAAATATGAGTTGTCTTGATGTGTAAAAAAGTTCTCTTAGGAGCACTCAACAAAATGTATGGAGAGAAGTAAAGAGACTCCTTATTATGATGTTAGGGCTTAAAGGGGTTTAGACACAATACTTAAGACTCAGAATGGTTTCCACTTGAACAAAGATTGATTGATCGATTGCTTGATCGGTCGGTCGGTCTGTTAATCGGTCAATTGATATTTTTGTCGTTTTCGGACTAAGTGGTAAAATACTGGCAAGAGAAAATTAAAGCCTTTTTGTATCCGTTTAACTGGCAAGAGTCTTAGGCACCGTCACTGCTTTCGTGTTTTACGTTTTCGCTCTCCGAACTGGCAAGAAAGACGTCTCCCAAATGAATAGCATATAAAATATATGTATAGCTTATTAGAACTTTTGTTGTGAACTATCGCTCTATATGTTTACCACTCGTGCTGGGTTTTGACTAACCCGCAGAGCGAATCAAATACGAACAGCCAACAACAGATTCCTTGGGAATCTGATTTCTGGGCAAAAGAAAACGAAAATGGTTGTTCCAAGATACGGACAGTGGGTTTGTTTGTTTGTTTGTTTTTTCAGACATGGACGACGAGTTCAGTAATGTCACGTTACCGTTGACAAAGAATCAGTTGACAGGCTTTTTTGTACAATGCTAGATTTTGGCGCGCTCCCGTTGGTCGAAATCGACCACGTGACGCGATAGTGTCTCTCCTCAGCAGGCGCCTATCAGCACAAAGCGCCCGTTTTTGGTAATTTTCGGTGAAAAAATTGCTAGCTTCTTAACCATTTTCAGTGTGAATCATTAGTAATGAAGAACGTGTATTAAATTGGCTTCTGTGTACACGTCAATCACCTTTAGGGCTATCCCGCCCTATTTTTCGTGACATTTTTTTCGCTCAAAATTTAGCGTCGTACAATAAAAGCAATATTAAGACTCCTTCTGTCTCAGGCCCTATGTGTGATAGGTTATTATTATTATTAATTATTATTATTATTTTTTTTTTAATTTTTTTTTTTACCGGTAACGCCTACCCTTCGAAGCCGAAGATTGATGGCGTGGGGTCAGCTAAATATTAATACCCACACCAGGTAATCAAGTAACTAAGCAAAATTAAATTTTGTTTAGTTACTTGATTCGGTTCTTTCCTTCATGAGACGGGACAACGGGATCACCAAAATCAGCAAAATGACCCGCACAATACTCGAAACAGACAACAATACACACAATATCGCAAACGTAAGTTTATTTTATTGATTTTCGCCAATATAGTAAGCTATCTTGTAAGTCCCATACAAACCCTTATAATTTTTGCAACCGTTGTGTCGTGAGTCTGGGCTGCCTGTATGTGAATATGTGAAATAACCATACATATGAATTGCGGGTAAAAATAAATGATGACGATCATTGCAGTGAAGAGATCAACTTAGCTCCCAGTTGGTTTAATAGCTCAGTTGGTTGGAGCGCTGCACTGGTAACGCATCGTCATGGGCTCGACTGAATCCATTCAAGTCTTTTTCATCTGCGTTACGTGGATATCTTTACTGCGATGGTCGTCATCATTTTTGTTTGAACTCTCTTTGAACAACTCTCAGTCGTTTGGTCCGGTCTTTACGCCGATTAGCTCGAGTTTTCCACCTAGCGGCCATTCTATATCGCCTGCTCGTGTCTTTCATTTCTCGCCGAGTCGAAGTTCAACTTTGCATTGCAAGTATTACGAAGATGCTACATGAGCCCTACATTGCATTGGATTCCTATTCAGAAGTTATTACCCCTCAAGCAATGACATTAAACGGGAATGTCCAAAAGCTATCGTTTTTGTTGTATTGTGTTGAGTTTTATTCACCTACGTAATTAAAATTGCCTACAAGTAAACTGTGTTACGTGCTAAACTGTTCTTGATTATCATGTTTATAAAGCTTGAGTAGTTGCAATGATTAGCTATATCCGCTTAATTTTTGAGCGGCGGGAACTAAAGCAGCACTAAAGGAATTTGAGATGAACAACTGTTAATTGTCCTGGAAATCCAAGGATGACCTAAAGAATAGAAAAATAATGAAAAGCAGCAACTATCATTGTATCAATACATGTATTTTAAAATATAATTGATAACGATAACGAGACATTTTTCTATAGTAATAACGAAACTTGGCATTAAAAAAGGTTTTGAAATGTGTTTCTTGCTTATAAACTGATACTAACTTCAAGTAGCTTACTTACAGTATTAAGAAATGAACATAAACACCAAAAGTGAAGACTTGTAATAACAATTATAAAAATAATTAACGAAATGGACTTAGAGTTTGTGCACTCAGGAGATAGCCTAAGCTTGTAAGAAATACCACTTCGGTTCCCTCATGAAAGTAAACTTAACAGAATTAGATTAAACAAAGTGTACAATTTTATTATCCTACAACTTGTTGTACTTACTCAGCACATTCGTTCATCATGTTCTTGTGGGCGCGCTCGTCTCCCAGGCCTTAGATTGACAGTTTGCCAGTTTCTTCTTCCAGCCCGCTCCCTCCCGTTAGCTGCTCCACGATCTCTCGGCTGTCCTTCCGTTTCTGAATACTGAACTGGAAATGTTGTCCGCTTACAGGCCGCCATCACAAATCGGTACTTCTTGATCATACACCATAGTACAGCCAACAGTACAGCCAACATCAAGACAAGCAAAGCTGCTGTGAGCACATCGGCCGTCATGGTTCATGAAAGCTAACAGACTTGTTTCACCTTCTCTTCACTAAAAAAAAAACAATGAACTTAAAATTCGTGTACAATTCATGTTCAAATTTTGTTGCAGTAAAGTTTGTTTTGTGTCAGAGATTTGTGTGATTATTTGGAGGCCTACCAACCCTGTATTAGCAAGAGGCTTAACACAAAGTTATTGTTTGCATCTTAGAATTTTGCATTTTAAGACATTTGGCCCTTAAAGAATGTGCTCCCATTTATGTATAAGAACAAAAGAATATAAGAGTGAAAACACGCACCCAAAAAATGGCAGCTTGGATTTCTTTGACTGCAGTTCCTTCAAGGTCTTCCCCTTGGGTTTGAACATCAAGCCAGTGGCAAAGCCGAATGTGCCATTGACATGTTCGGCGGTGAAGTGCTTTTCAACTCCAACTGTCCCCCGGCGTCAAATATATATAAACGGCGGTGAAGCGCTATAATTCAACTCCAGCCAGCTGTCCCCCGGCGCCAAATGTTATAAATTCTATAAACGCCTTTCCAGTTCACCGATAATTAAATTAACCAATCAGTCCCCTGACAGCTGCCCTGAACTGCCAAGGTACGTGCGGGGGTTGGTGCTAATTCAGGAAATACGCTTCGTTGTTTTGCCTCCAGCGCAAATCATTTGAGACCCGGAAAGTAAATAAACGTTTCTGTTTATCGATGCCTTTTTCCGGGAACGGTTTACTGACTCACCAATCGGTGGTTGATAAAACTGGTTTTTCGAGGGTTTTTTATTATCTCAGTTAAACTTCGAATCACTTTTCACTTTCTGGTGAATTAGTAAGCAACAAAATTGGCGTTGTAATTGAGTGTGTGTGCGTGGTAAAATGCAAATGCAACGGAAAACTAGACAAGATTTTCTTTGTTTGTTAGCTATTGTTATGCTGTACGCTATTGCCGACTAAACAGGCGGGTGTTTTTCTGGGAAAATGTGTTCCGACCGCCGCAAAAACCATGGTTGTGGACAGAGAAAACCAGAGGGCACTAGCTCTACTATATTTGGGGTCGGGACGGCTGCGAAATACTACGAACCCAAGCGTTGCGCCGACCAAGTTCGCAGCAGATTACCGACAACTGAGTATTTTTTGAACTTTTTCTTTCCATTTATAGATATTTGATATTTTTTCTCAAGTTCTAAACTTCACTTCTGTCGAACTGAATCGAATGAGCCCTGTTTTAACGCACCTTCGGTGACGTCATGCAATGAAGGCCGTCCCACGCGCGTTACGTTTGACATACAATTAAAATCATATTTCCGAATCCACTCCTAGCCGTGCTTTGCAATAATAACTAGAAGTGACACAAAGAATTCTACAACTAAAAGATTGAAGGGATATTGATCCTTGCACACAGGCAGACATGATTCAGCGAACATTTCTCCAAGACTTCCTTCGAGATCATCCGTGACGCTTTTTATTACCGATCTTCGCCGTTGTTTACAAGGTCGCACAGAAACAAGGCCAGAGTCGAGAGACATAAGCGTAATAAGGAAAGGGACCGGTCATTAGTAATCGCCTGGGGGTGGGGGGAGGGGGGATCGGAGTATTTTTTTTAGGAGGGGAGGCTCACTTGATATCGAAATGAACGAAAGAAGGATCACTCAGTCGCTGAGACAGATAGGGAGTGAAGCCATTGATTTCATCTTGTTTCAAATTTATCCTCATAGTATCTAATTAATTTCGTAGCACGTGGCAGTTTCAGATGTCAGTTCCAGCCATTTCAGAAAACCCTAATATAAAAACTTTCTCAGGTTTCTCGTGGGAACATGCCCCTACACCCCCCCCCCCTCCCTCTCTGAATTTCTTGTAGACTTTCCAGACAAATGTTAGAAACATACACTGGCGTAGTAGAAGAACTAAGACGCGTGCACCGAGAGAAACAGCATTGGTGTGCTGAGGATGGAGGTATTGAGGAGGGGGGTAACAAGGAATTATGATTTCCATTTGGGGCTGCACTGCACGAAAATACTGCACTTGTTTGAGCTAGCATCCGCATACCGAAAACGCAACCGTGTTTGATGAGATCTATATAACCCCTTGTGGAAAAAATGAAATCCTCCGGGAGACAGCAAAGCCGTTGAAGGAAAACTCTTGATTTAAAAAAAAACAGTTTGTCAACGTACTCACGGCCGGATGAAACTACACTGTTGCACGTGCAATTACTACCTTTTAGCTTGCCTGGCAGGCGCCAAAACGGGAGGGACAGGGGTCAAGTGTGAAGCGCGAGACACGAGCGCGGTGCGTAAGAGAAAGGGGAAAGGGCGCTCGTGAATAATTTCTCCACTTTCCTTCCCTTTCCTCGCCTGCCACGCATGCTGGCTACCTTTTTGCAAAATTCATTGTGCGAGAATTTGAAGTAATTTCAATTTTCCTTCAGTTTTTTCTTTTTTGTAGCACAAAACCGATTGAGTAGCTAGCAGTCTACAACAGTTTTAAAAGAACAAAATGATAAATACTTTGCTCAATTTCTTGCAAGTTAACGACAACTGTATTAACAACAACAACAACATGTAAAACAACTTCATAGTTATGTCAGCATATAACAAATCCTAAGAGATCCTACTATATCGATACGATCTTACTTTAGCTTTATTGGTACGATCCGACTAAATTGGTCAGTATACGAGTTTTATATCGGAACAAGTTCTTCCTGGTCCTCCTTGTGGCTCTGTTCGTTAGCGGAATATTTGTCCAAAATCTCATACTGGTGCGGTTGTACCCCGGATGTTGTAGCGGGTCGAAATGCAAAAACCCGTATCCAGCCAATGTCATCTGAACGCAGTGTGTCTGTTCGTTTCATTCCTCTTTCAGTTTTAACCAAAATGAAAGACAAAACTGTATATAAAAACAGTTTCTTAACAGGCGGTTATAAAGTTTCGGCCATCTCATACCGGAATCTGAAGTCGTACCGTATCGTATAAGGACACCCAATATGGAGAGTCGGCGAGTATTCAGACTCTCTGAAAGCCTCATGATCAGCCGTCACGAGACTTCATAAGAAATAAGAGTTGGAGACCAAAAATGAGCAAGAGTTTGAGCTTACAAATTAAGCAGATTTAAAGGCACATCTACACTACAGCAAAATTTTATTTTCATACACAAGTAATATTTGGGTACGGGAAGGATAAAAAGTAGGACCCGATTAACACTACAGTTGTAAGGACGAAACATAGCGGGTCTGACAAAAACCATCTTATGAACCCGATTTGAAACATACTGTTTACACTAATTTTACCCTGTGTAGCAGCCGTAAACGGGGAAAGGGTTTACACTTGTTACGCAGGCTACAATATATTTTACAATATATTTTACGCTGTACGAACCAGTTTCCATCGGAGATTGCATGCATTTTCCCCACAAAATGTTGAGGACGGATCACAGAAGCGTTGGTACAGTGTGCTTGAACCGCAAGATGGGTTTGTACACGTGTTTTTTTTTTCGGCCTTAGAGCCATAGGCGCCCATGGCCGCAAAACGAAGAAATCACAGACCCATTTCTGCCGTTCAAGAGCTTCCCCGGGATATGCGGGCTACTTTTGTGTGACAAAATGCACGCACGCTGGCACGTAATGACCGGAAAACGAAAGTTCCAAATTGGATCCCTATTTTTATGGACCCGCATCAAAATTTTGCTTGTTTAATGGTTAAAAATGTCGGATACGTTCCATATTGTCAAGGTTCCGGGACAATGTTTTCTGTAGCTTTATTGCGCGTGGAAACATGGTTCCTGACCATGGATTAAAAACATGGTAGGCATCCAACAAAAATATGCTGTCCTTAATCGGCTTTTCTTCGTAAGTAAATAACTGTAACTGTCTCGCTAATCGCCCAAGCAAAGTACAGCAAGGAGGCAGCTCAACAAGGTCGGACCGAAAGCATGTGTAGGCGCCGCTGGCAGCCGCTTTACGGTCCGTGCATGACCTTGGAGCACAGCCAACAGCCAGCTCTAATAAGCTGCGTGTCGGTTTTTGCTGAGGGAGGAAAACCGGAGACCCCGGAGATAAACCCTCGGAGCAGGGTCGAGAACCAACACAAACTCAGCCCACATATGACGCCGGGTCCGGGAATCGAACCCGGGCCACATTGGTGGGAGGCGAGCGCTCTCACCACTGCGCCATCCCTGCTCCCCCACTGACACGAGAACTTGGGCACAGGAGAGGACCATAAAATGTCGTACACGAGAGTCCAGGCCAAAGAGTTTGAACTCTCTTTCAACTGGTCTCAAACGTATGGTCCGCATTTTACACATTAGCTGTAGTTTCCCACGTAGCAGGCGATTTTCTCACCTAATTCTTCCCAACCCAAACTTCAACTATGTAAAATCCCCCTCGTGAGCTCAAGGCAACAAAACAAACACAGAACCAAAAGTTTAAGTTAATTTTATTTTGAAACTTTTCTTTTCTTTCTTACGTCTTGAAAGATCCCAGACAGTCACGAGAAAGAGTCTTGAGCACCATCAATTGTCACGTGCTATGAGTTTTCGGTTTCCTTTCACAAAACTGACAAAAGAGACGTCTCCCAAATGAACAGTGCAGCCATTCTCATCACACGCGACCACAAGGCTTTTTTGCTAGTTGTTCTGAAAAATTATCGGGTATTAGCGGCATGTAAGGTGAGGCGACAGTTGAAAAATCAGAGAAGCCGCGTTCTCCTTGTATGTACAAGGCTGGCTGCTTGAATCTGATGAACAGCCCCTGCAGTATAAGCAGGCGCGCGCTCTGATTGGCACCTTACTAACAGATTATCAGAAGCTACCAGCTCATATCAGATCCTTCTAGAGAATGGATGGCGGGAAAAAAGCATCTTTTGACAGAAAAGATTCCTTCGGCGAGTTAAAAAAATTTCTCATCATCCCAGTGTTGACTTAAAAAAAGGACAATTTTTCCCCTCAATCGCATTGTTCATGGTCTCAATGCCAACGCCCTGCTTAGTCATGCAACATGTGAACGCCGTTTGCTGTGATATACTAAGAGATTTCGTGGAATAATCCTTAAATGGTGCCTCGGGCGCTTTTTGGTTGCGTCCCCAGGTCTCAGTACAAGTTCATCGCGGTTCTCTCTTGCGGCTCTGTTCGCGGAAGCAGTATTCAAGTTAGAGAACAGTGACCTCGGGAGAAATTGTAGGGGGTCATTTTGCTCGGATTTTTTTTTATTCCGTTCTTTCGTTCATAAGATTGGACAACGGGGTCACAAAAATAAGCAAAATGACCTGCACAATACTCGAAACAGACAACAATACAAAGAATATAGCAAACGTAAGTTTATTTCATTCAGATTTTCGCCTTTATAGTAAGCTACCCTGTAAGGCCCATACAAACCCTTATAATTTTTGCAACAGTCGTGTCGTGAGTTTGGGCTACCTGTATTTGATTATCCCTCATGCTATGACATTAAACAGGAATGTCCAAAAGCTATCGTTTTTGTTGTATTGTGTTGAGTTTTATTCACCTAATTAAAATTGGCTATAAGTAAACCGTGTTACGTGCTAAACCGCTATTTCTTTATTATCATGTTTATAAAGCTTGAGTAGTAGTTAGTCGTTGCAATGATTAGCAGTATCCTCTCTAATGATATCTGTATTCTAATTTTTGAGCCGGGAACTAAAGCAGCACTGAAGAAACTTTCACAAAGTATAAAAATATGACATGGACAAATCTTTACTGTCCTGGGAATCCAAGGATGACCTAAAGAAAAGAAAAATAACGAAGAGCAGTAACAATCATTTTAATATAAAAAAAAAATCAACTGGTTTACATGATTGCCGTGTGGGAGCCTAAAAAAGAAAAGTAAGCTTTCACCTTCTTTTTTCGATATTAATAATATAATAACGAGATGCAGTATGATAAAGCTTGGCATTGAAAGAGTTAGCGTTATTCCGGCTCCCCGAAAAGAAAAAAAATGAACCAGCCAAATGAAATAACAGACGCTGAAATTAATAGGTTTTGAAATGTAGTTTTTGTTTATGATGTGACCATCAACTGGTATCTACAAGTAGCTTAGTTACAGTATTGAAAAATGAGCGTCACTAAACGTATAAACAGCCACGAAAAATTATGACTTGTAATAGACTTAAAATTAGAAAGAAATGGAGTTAGAATTTGTGTACTCAGGGGATACCCTAAGCTTGTAAAAACTACTGTATCAGCAGTTGTACGTTATACAGTCTTATACTGCTAACAAAATCTATGGACCCTAAATATGTTTTCCTTTTTAGACCAAAATTCAGAAGGGTTCCTCGTGAAAGTAAACTTAACAGAATTAGATTGTACGAAATTTACAATTTAATTATGTTAACATCTTTTTGTACTTACTCAGCGCATTCGTTCATCATGTTCTCGCGGGCGCGCTCGTCTCCCAGGCCTTAGATTGACAGTTTGCCAGTTTCTTTCTCCAGCCAGCTCCCTCCAGTTAGCTGCTCCAAGATCTCTCGGCTGTCCTTCCATTTCTGAACACTGAACTGGGAAGGTTGTCCGCTTACAGGCCGCCATCATAGCTCGGTACGTCTTAATCATACACCACAGTACAACCAACATCAAGACAAGCAAAGCTGCTGTGAACACATCGGCCGTCATGGTTCAGGAAAGCTAACCCACTTGTTTCACCTTCTCTGCACTGAAAAAAAAGATTAATTAAATTAATATTCATGTTATTTCTTACTTGAACAGTGCGACGAAATATTGAAATTTGAAATTTATGTACAAGAACGAAAGAAGATGAGAGTGAAAACACGCACCAAAAAATGACAACTTGGATTTCCTTAACTTCAGTTCCTTCAAAGTCTTCCACCTGGGTTTGTAAATCAAGCCAGTGGCAAAGTCGAATGTGGCATTGACATGTTCGGCGGTGAAGTGCTATTCAACTCCAGCAAGCGAATCAGTCAACGTCAACCGGTCAAATATAAATTAATAGGCTTTCCAGTTCACTGATAATTTTAAAGCGACCACTCGAACCGGCCTGAGCTGTCAAGGTACGTGCGGGGGTTTGTGTGCTATTTCAGGAAAATAATCATTGTTGTTTTTCCTTCAGTGCAAAGCACTTGAAGACCAAGAAATAACATTAATGCTTATCACTGCATCGTGAAGGATGACTTTTGCCGGGAACAGTTTACTGATTCATCAATCGGTGGTTGATAAAATTGGTTTTTCGAGATTTCTTGTTTCCGCTTTGCTACGGAACTGAAAAACAAATTCCTGCGAACCAAAAATTCTGAAGCCTGCGTTTCCGAGGAAGTTTTACATTTACGTGAATTAGCAAAATATTGCACCAGGCTTGCGCAAGACAGTAAAATTTATCAGATGCAGCAAGAGCAACGTGATTTCCTCGCTTAATCTCGAAAACTATTAATTAGATCAATTGCCGGTTTTTAACGTGTCAAAGACAAAAGTATGTGCGCTTAACCTGAAGTACAGTCGAAAGTACATAGTTTTGACTTAGTCTTCATCGGTGACTGTGCAAATACGAACTATTGATTACTGTTTCCGTTTATGCTTTGCAAGAGTATTAATGTCTAGTATTAATTTAAAGAAATTTCTTAAATATTTGTTTCTTCACCTTAATCGTAAAGGTTGAATTTTTATCTAAATGCCCTAAAAAGCATGATAAATCTTGTAACATTTTGCTACGAATGCTCCTTGTTTTTAACAACATATGTCTTGCGACTTTTAAAGGTCACGAGACTAGAAGCTCAATTAGAAATGACACAAAGAATTCCACAACTTACAGACTCGAGGGCAATTGATCCATTGTTTGAGGCAGACTTGATTCAGCGTAAATTTGTCCACAGAACATCACCGGTGACGTCATCCGAAATGAAAACAATCTTCGTACAATCTTCGTGTTGTTTACAAGGCCGGGCAGACATAAACAAAAGTAACAAAGGAAGGACATCTGGGAATTTTGAGAGCCTTTTTAATATGAACTGTATTACCTTCTATGACCTGTCTCGCCAAAATTAACTTAGTTTTTGTCTTGGTGTCTTGGAATTTTTTAACAAATGAGGGATCTTGTAAGAGAATCTTGAAAGGCTACCCGGGAAGGCTACAATCAGAATTCATCCAGCAATTATTTGTTCATGAAGCGCAAAGTTATTCATGCCTAGTATGAGAAATCTCTTAAAATTTGATTTCTACACTTTTATCGTAAAATAAATAATAGTAAATCTTGCAACAATTTTCAACCTTTCCGAATCCCCTCCCAGCCGAGCTTTGCAATAATCAGCAATAATCATCAATAATTTGCAACAATCAGTTTGTCTCATGACTTTAAGAGGTCAGGAGACGATAAACTCAACTAGAAATGACGACACAAATAATTCCACAACTAAAAGATTGAAGTGACATTGATCCTTGTACACAGGCAGACATGATTCAGCAAAAGTTTCTCCAAAGACTTCCTTCATCTCGAGATCACCCGTGACGCTTTTCATTATCGATCTTCGCCGCTGTTTACAAGGCCGCACAGAAACTTACAATGCCAGAGTAGAGAGACATAAACATATAAGACTAGACAGACATGGCATATAAACCAAGGGACCGGTCATTAGTTATCGCCTGGGGGTGGGGAAAAGGGGATTCGGAGTATTTTGGGTGGTTTACTTGATATCGAGATGAACAAAAGAGGGGTCACAGATGGGGGTGTGTCAAGTTTGAAGCCATCGATTTTCATCTTGTTTGAGATTTATGCTCATAGAAGCTAATAACTGTCATAGCCCGTGGCAGTTTCAGATGTCAATTCCAGCTATTTCAGAAAACTCTGTCAGAGTTTTCTGTGCATAAGAAGGGGAAAGGCAAATGCTGGATCTCAAACCGACTATAGGGGGACCGGAGGCATGATCCCAAGAGAAAGGTTTTTTGGGATCATGCCTCCGGTCCCCCTATAGTCGGTTTGAGATCCAGCATTTGCCTTTTCCCTTCTTATGCACTGTAGCTTCCATAGGCAAGATCCAGGATTTTGCCATTGCAAGCATTTTGTATCAGGTACAAGCATGGCGCGAAAAACATTGTTTGCTGATTCCAATTTAAATAATTGCTGCATGCGCAGTACTTATGATTATGATTTCCATTTGCTGGTGCACTGCATAAAAAAAACGAGAGCTGCTTGAGAGAGCATCCATACCGAAAACGCAACCGTTTTTGATCAACTTGATGAGATCTATATAGCCCCTCGTGGAAAAAAATGAAATCCTCAGAGAGGCAACAAAGCCCTTGAAGGAAAGAAATCCAGTTTGTCAGTGTACTCCTAGACTTGCACCAAGTCGCCCTCTTTTAGGATCGGCGAGCGAAGCGAGCCGAAATGCGTCGCGAAGCGACGAGCGCGAGCGACGCATGTACTCACGGCCAGATGAAACTGCACTATTGACTATTAGACGTGCAATTGCTACCTTTTCGCTTGCCTGGCGGGCGCCAAAACGGGAGGGACAGGCGTCAAGTGAGAAGCGCGAGACGCGAGCGCGGTGTGCAAGAGGAAGGAGAAAGGGCGCTCGTGAATAATTTCTCCCCTTTTCCTCCCCTTTTCGAGCCTGCCATGCATGCTGGCTACGTTTTCTCAAAATTCATTGTCTGAGACTTTGAAGTGATTTCAATTAAGTAGATAGTAGCCTACAACAGTTTTAAAAGAACAAAATGAAAAATACTTTGCTCAATTTCTTGAAAGTTAATGACAACTGTATTAACAACAACAACATGTAAAACAACTTCATAGTTATGTCAGCATATATCAAATCCTAAGAGATCCTACTATATCGGTACGATCCTAGTTTAGCTTAGTTGGTGCGATCCGACTTAATTGGTCAGTATACGAGTTTTATATCTGAACAAGTTCATCCCGGTTTTCCTTGCAGCTTTGTTCGTTGCGGGATATCTGTCCAAAATCTCATACTGGTGCGGTTGTACTCCGGAAGTTGTAGCGGGTCGAGATGCAAAAACTCGTATCCAGCCAATGCCATCTGAACGCAGTGTGTCTGTTCGTTTCATTCCTCGTTCAGTTTTGACCAAAATGAAAGGCAAAACTGCATGTAAAAACAGTTTCTTAACAGGCGGTTATGAAGTTTCCGCCATCTCATACCGGAATCTGAAGTCATACCGTATCGTCTAAGGACACCCAATATGGAGAGTCGGCGAGTGTTCAGACTCTGTGAAAACCTTACGATCAGCTGTCACGAGACTTCATAAGAGTTGGAGACCAAACATGAGCAAGATTTTGAGCTTACATGTACACTACAGCAAAATTTTATTTTCATACACAAGTAATGTACGGGTACGGGAACAATAAAAAGGAGGACCCGATTAACACTACAGTAGTAGGGACGAAACAAAGCGGGTCGGAAAAAAACCATCCTATGAACCCGATTTGAAACATACTGTTTACACTAATTTTAGCTTGCGTAGCAGGTGTAAACGGGGAAGGGATTTAGGAAGGTGTAGAGAACCGAGAAAATGGGAGAAACTACCCCCTCCCCTCCCCCTACGCAGGTTACAATATATTTTACGCTGTACGAACCAGTTTCCGTCGGAGATTGCATGCATTCCCCCCCCCCCCAAAATATTGAGGACGGATCAAAGAAGCGTTTACACAGTGTGCTTGAACCGCAAAGATGGGTTTGTACACGTGTTTGTTTTCGGCTTTAGAGCCAAAGGCGCCCATGGCCACAAAACGAAGAAATCACAGACCCATTTCTGCCGTTCAAGAGCTTCCCCGGGATATGCGGGCTACTTTTGTGTGACAAAATGCCCGCGCTGGCACGTAATTACCACAAAACGAAAGTTCCAAATCGGATCCTTATTTTTATGGACCCGCATCAAAATATTGCTTGTTTAATAGTTAAAACTGTCGGGTACGTTCCATATTGTCAAGGTTCCGGAACAATGTTTTTTGGAGCTTAATTGCGCGTAGAAACATGGTTCCTGACCATGGAATAAAAACAGGCATCCAAAAAAAATATGCTGTCCTTAATCGCCTTTTTTCTTAAGTAAATGCACTGACACGAGAACTCGGGCACAGGAAAGGACCACAAAATGTCGTACACGAGAGTCCAGGCCAAAGAGATTGAACTCTCTTTGAACTGGTCTCAAACGTATGGTCCGAATTTTACACATTAGCTGTAGTAATTCTCCCAAAAACTAATTCTAATTCTCCCAAAACTTCAACTTTGTCGAATCCCCCTCGTGAGTTCAAGGCAACAAAACAAACACAGAACCAAAAGTTTAAGTTAATATTTCATTTTGAAACTTTTCTTTTCTTTCTTACGTCTTGAAAGATCCCATACAGTCACGAGAAAGAGTCTTGAGCACCATCAATTGTCACCTGGTATGAGTTTTCGGTTTCCTTTCACAAAACTGACAAAAGAGACGTCTCCCAAATGAATAGTGCAGCCATTCTCCTTGTATGTACAAGGGTGGCTGTTGGAACCCATATGAACAGCCCATGCAGTATGCACGCGCTCTGATTGGCTCCTTACTGACAGGTTATCAGCAGCTAGCAGCTCATATCAGATCGCACTAGTAAAGGGGTAGTGCGAAACATATGTCGGGAAAAAAATTTCTCTGACAGAAAAGATTGCTTTAGCGAGTTAATAAAATTTTTTGTCATCTAAGTGTTGTCTTTACAATAGGGCAATTTTTTCCACTCAATCTCATTGTGCATGAACAAAATGCCAACGCCCTGCTTAGTGTGCGCCGTTTGCTGTGATATACGAAGAGATTTTGTAGAATAATTCTTAAATAGTGCCTCGAGCGCCTTTTGGTTGCGTCCCCAATTTTCAGTACAAATTCATCGCGGCTCCCTCTTGCGGCTCTGTTTGTTTACGGAACAGTGTTGAAATCAGACAACAGGAACCTGGACAGAAGTCAGGGGGCATTTGGCTAATTTTCCTGATTCCGTTCTTTCCTTCATAAAACGGAAGAACGGGATCGCAAAAATCAGCAAAATGACCGCGCGATACTCGAAACAGACAACAATACGCAGAATATCGCAAACGTCAGTTCATTTTATTGATTTTCACCGTAATAAGCTAAAATGTGGGCTTACGGTGACTTTTTTAGACATCTTGCAGGTCCCATACAAACCTATAGTTTTCGCAACAGTTGTGTCGTGAGTCTGGGCTGCCTGTATCCGAATATATAAAATAACCATACATATGAATTGCGGATGAAACGAAAAATGATGACGATCATTGCAGTGAAGAGATCAATTTAGCTCAAGAGGATATCTTCACTGCGATGCATGTGGTCGTCATCATTTCTTAATTTGAACTCTTTTTGAATAACTCTCAAACGTTTGACCCGGTTTTTACGCCTAATTAGCTCGAGTTTTCCGTCTAGCGGCTTTTCTATCGCCTGCTCGTGTCTTTCATTTCTCGCCGAGTCGAACTTCAACGTTGCATTACAAGTATTACGAAGATGCTACATTAGATTGGATTCCTATACAGAACTTATTATCCCTCATGCTATGACATTAAACAGGAATGCCCAAAAACTATCGTTTTTGTTGCATTGTGTTGAGTTTTATTCACCTTATTAAAATTGGCTACAAGTAAACTGTGTTACGTGCTAAACCGCTATTTCTTGATTATCATGTTTATAGCGCTTGAGTAGTAGTTAGTCGTTGCAATGATTACCAATATCCTCTCCTAGGATATCTACTGATTCTAATTTTTGAGCCGGGAACTAAACCACCACTAAAGAAACTTTCACAAAGTATAAAAAAATGTGACATGGACAATTTTTTACTGTCCTGGAAATCCGAGGATGACCTAAAGAAAAGAAAAATAACGAAAAGCAGTGTCAATTAGTTTATCGATATTAATAATATAATAACGAGACATTTTACTGTAGTATGACGAAACTTGGGATTGAAAGAGTTAGAGTTCTTTCGGCTCCCTAAAAGAAAAAAAAATTGAACCAGCCAAATGAACGAACAGACACTGAAAAGGTTTTGAAATATAGTTCTTGCTTATGATGTGATCATCAACTGGTACTGTTACAAGTAGCTTACTTACAGTATTAAAAAATGAGCGTCACTAAACGTACAAAAAGCCACAAAAAGTGAAGACTTGTAACAGACTTAAAAATAAGGAGCATCACTAAACGTAAATAACCACGAAAAATGAAGACTTCTTGCAGACTAAAAAATAAAACGAAATGGAGTTAGAATTTGTGTGCGCAGAAGATAGCCTCACCTTGTAAGAGATACCGCCTCAGTTGTTGTACGTTACACTTAACCTAACAAAACCTATGGTCCGTAAATGAGTTTGCCCTTTTCAAACCAAGATGCAGAAGGATGCCTCATGAAAGTTAACTTGACAGAATTAGATCAAACAAAGTGTACAATTTAATTATCCTACAACGTTTGTACTTACTCAGCGCATTTGTTCATCATGTTCTCGCGCGCGCGCTCGTCTTCCTGACCTTAGATTGAAAGCATGCCTGTTTCTTCGTCTAGCCCGACCCCTCCTGTTCGCTGCTCCACGATGTCTCGGCTGTTCCTCCATTTGTGAACATTGAACTGGGAAGGCTGTCCGCTTACAGGCCGCCATCACTGCTAAGTACATCTTAATCATACACCACAGTACAGCCAACATCAAGACAAGCAAAGCTGCTGTGAAAACCTCGGCGGTCATGGTTAAAGCTCAGCACACTTGTTTCACTTCCTGTTCGCTGAAGGAAGAGACAAACATTGTGACGGAATGTTGCAATTCATAAAAAGAAAGTGAAAAGGCAAGAGTGAAAACACGCACCGTAAAATGACAAACTATCTAGACGTTTTGAAAATGTAACAGGTAAGATTGAGGAACATAGTATTAATGGCCGGTGGAAAAAAAATCGTGTGAACATCTGATTAGATAAGTTAATAAGCAACATATTCTTACTTGGGTAAAATTTCTTTTTATGCTACCTACTTTTTTCACGAAGTTGCAATTCTACGATTGATGAATCAGTAATATGTTCCCGGAAAAAACATCTATTGAAGTTCAACACCAGCGACCTTATAATATTCAATCTGCCGAAAGCGAAAGTGGTACTCGTTAAATACACAATTTTGTGGTCACGCGTATTTAAGGAACACGCCCCTGATAGCTGACAAGCCGCGCCGAGACAAGCTTGTTGGGGCATTGATCTATTTTAGGAACAAAATCATATTGTTGACTCCCTGCACTTGATTAACTGCATATCGTATATCCTATAAATGGTGACCTATATGATCAATACGCGTATACGGTAAAGATTAAGTTCAAGGACGTTCCCCCTAATTGTTTCTGCGTATCCTGACTACGCACGCAATTCACGTTGTGATGTCATGCCACGTCAGGCATTGAACGCGGCGCTGTTGAAGAATGTAGAGATATATATACATAGCGCTGGTGGCCATTTTAATATCTATGCACGGAGTTAACTCTCTTAATTCTTCGGTAACCTCAGATTTTCTTTTGATGGATCACTTCCTTTATCGATCATCTATATCTTTCATGAGAATTGAAGAAAATCTGTGTTGTGGAAGTTTGATTTTTTTCAACTTTCCTGCCCATGCATCATCGAATTCCGCTCACTATTTTAGCTGCACGGTGTTGGCAAAAGCCCAACTTAAAGGTTGAGTTTAACTGAAAGGATGACACCGATTCAAATTATTTACTTGACAGACCCAGTTAAATAAAATTTGACTGAGAAACTGGGTGTACAGCGAATCAATTTTAATATTTTTCAACTAACAACCACTAAGTCCATGTCGAGTTACGAGGACCGATTTGCCAAAAGTAGGGTAGTTTTCCACGCGCTTTATTTCGAAAACAAGGTAGGTAACGGCGCGCCGTTTGTTTCAAAATTACCCATGTCTATTGATTGACATATTTTTGGCTTTTTGTCTTATCGCTGTATTGTAGCTTCACCGTGTCTTCAATGAATGCATGGCTAATTCTACCCTGTCGTCTATTTCTGTGTTAGTTGCAATGATCTGGTCCGTTTACAACATAAAAATTGTTCGGTTTTGAACATGTAAAACCAACACTCGGCGAAGTCCGGTCAGTCACATGATAACTCCGTCAATTGTCCAGTAATCGGTCAGTTGTGTATCACTTGGTCAGTTGTTTATTACTCGCTCAGTTGTGTAGTACTCGGTCAGTTGTGTAGTACTCGGTCAGTTGTGAATTAAACCGTCAGTTGTGTAACACTCCGTCAGTTCTGCATTACTCGGTCAGTTGTGTATTACTCGGTCAGTTGTGTATTTTTGGTCAGCTATGTATTACTCGGTCAGTTCTGCATTACTCGGTCAGTTATTTTTGGTCAGTTGTGTATTACTCCGTCAGTTGTGTATTACTCGGTCAGTTGTGTATTACTCGGTCAGTTGTGTATTACTCCGTCAGTTGTGCAGTACTCGGTCAGTTGTGTATTACTTGGTCAGTTGTGCATTACTCGGTCAGTTGTGTATTACTCGGTCAGTCATGTAATACTCAGTCAGTTGTGCATTACTCGGTCAGTTGCGTATTACTCCGTCAGTTGTGTATTACTCGGTCAGTTGTGTATTACTCCGTCAGTTGTGTATTACTCGGTCAGTTGTGTATTACTCCGTCAGTTGTGTATTACTCGGTCAGTTGTGTATTACTCCGTCAGTTGTGTATTACTCCGTCAGTTGTGTATAACTCGGTCAGTTGTGTATTACTCGGTCAGTTGTGTATTACTCGGTCAGTTGTGTATTACTCCGTCAGTTGTGTATAACTCGGTCAGTTGTGTATTACTCGGTCAGTGTTGTATTACTCCGTCAGTTGTGTATTACTCGGTCAGTTGTGAATTACTCCGTCAGTTAATTGTGTTTTACTCGGTCATTTGTGTATTACTCCGTGAGTTGTGTATTACTTGGTCAGTTGTGCAATACAAGGTCAGTTGTGTGTTACTCGGTCACTTGTGTATTACTCCGTCAGTTGTGTATAACTCGATCAGTTGTGTATTACTCGGTCAGTTGTGCATTACTCGGTCAGTTGTGTTTTACTCGGTCAGTTGTGTATTACTCGGTCAGTTGTGCATTACTCGGTTATTTGTGTTTTACTCGGTCAGTTGTGTATTACTCCGTCAGTTGTGTATTACTCGGTCAGTTTTGTATTACTCGGTCAGTTGTGTATTACTCGGCCAGTTGTGTATTACTCGGTCAGTTGTGTATTACTCGGTCAGTTGTGTATTACTCAGTCAGTGGTGTATTGCTCGGTCACTTGTGTATTATGCCGTCAGTTGTGTTTTAGTTGGTCAGTTTTGTACTCGGTCACTTGTGCAAGAGTCGTTCAGTTGCGTATTACTCGGTCAGTTGGGCATTACTCCGTCAGTTGTGCATTACTCAGTCAGTTGTGTATTACTCGATCAATTGTGCAATACTCGGTCAGTTGTGTATTACTCGCTCAGTTGTGCGGCATTACTCGGTCAGTTGTGTATTACCCCGTCAGTTGTGTAACACTCCGTCAGTTGTGCATTACTCAGTCTGTTGTGCATTACCCGGTCAGTTGTATATTACTCGGTCGGTTGTGCAACACTCCGTCAGTTGTGCATTACTCGGTCAGTTGTATATTACACCGTCAGTTGTGTAACATTCCGTCAGTTGTGCATTACTCGGTCGGTTGTGTATTACTCGGTCGGTTGTGTATTACTCGGTCAGTTGTGCATTACTCGGTCAGTTGTGCATTACTCGGTCAGTTGTGTATTACTGGGTCAGTTGTGTATTACTCGGTCAGTTGTGCATTACTCGGTCAGTTGTGTATTACTCGGTCAGTTGTGTATTACTCGGTCAGTTGTGCATTTCTCGGTCAGTTGTGCATTACTCGGTCAGTTGTGTATTACTCGGTCTGATGCGCATTTAATACTCGGTCAGTTGTGTAACACTCCGTCAGTTGTGCATTACTGGGTCAGTTGTGTAATACACCGTCAGTTGTGTATTACTCGGTCAGTTGTGCATTACTCGGTCAGTTGTGTATTGCTCGGTCAGTTGTGCATTACTCCGTCAGTTGTGTATTACTCGGTCAGTTGTGTATCGCACTGTCAGTTGTGTAGTACTCGGTCAGTTGTGGAACAATCTGTCAGCTGTTTATTACTCCATCAGTTGTGTATTAGTCTGTCAGTTGTGTTGCACTCGGTCAATTGTGTATCACTTGTTCCATTTTGTATGTACTCACGCAGACATTACAGATATTTCCCCCTTTCAGCACTCTCTGAAAATAATTTTTCTCTCTCCATTTCCCTTGCATGATTTTTTTTGTACTCCCCCCCCCCCCCCTCCATAACTTTTCTAATGGGCTGTCCCTATACCGGCGCATGTTCTCTGTTCGGTGACGTGAAACGACAGCCCTGAAACACTGTTTTTGTCACCCGCTAGACAAAGGACGCAAAGGGGATCACGTTTATATATTTTTGTTTGTTTGTTGTTTTTTTGCGATACACTCACGATTTTAAAATATACTGGTGAACAGAGGTAAAGGTTATTGTCCTAAAAAGCTTGCCTATGGCAATGGCTTTTAAGACATCCCATAGCAAAACAATAAATGAATAAATTAATTAATTAATCAATCAATTCAATTACCAACAGCCTGGCGCAGTATATTTCAAAAATGATTTAATTTAGACTGCGAGCAGTCTCTCTTTTGCTCTAGAATCCGACGAAAGGTAAAGCCACTCGCGGCCTCGCCGCTCGCCGCTAGAATATCACACTCGCTTTCTCGTCGCTCCTCCGGCAGGAATTTTAGAGTAAGACTGCTCGCAATCTAGATTTAATTCGCCTGCTGTCTAGACTTCCTGGCGCCTGCTGAAGATTAACGCATCCGCACACTTAAAATACTCACTACCCTGCAAGCATTAGCAGCACTCGCTTGAGAACACAACCACCACTGTCGCACAAAATCAGTGCCAACTGTGTTAAATAATTTTGAGATTATCCATTCAGATAAAACCTCTTTTAAAAAGGAGGCAAACGAGACGAAACAAAAATTGTGAATCTATGACAAAAGGTTTATGTCATATGATAACCTCTTAGCTGTGCAATAATGAGAGACGGCGTTATAAACCACCAACGTAGGAACCTCGAAACCTCTTAGCCAAAAAGTAGTTTGCAAAATGACCACCATGTGTCAGTAAAAAGTGAAATCTGTTTAAATAAAGTTCTATGAAAAACAACCAGTGATTTAAAAATGGTTATCTGTGTACTCGCAGCCGAACAATATACTGTCGGAAACAAGACAAAGTAGTCTGCTAAACTTTTCGAACCACATCAACTTTTACTTCTCCAGATCTTTTCCTTACATGTAATATAACCGAACCCAGCCTAAACACTGAAAAACACCTTTTTAGAACAAAACTCGTATTGACATGGAATGATTGACGTTAGGAAATTGTTCCGACAGAAAACAAATCAAACTCTGATCACTGATCACTTTCGTGACTGTCCTTATCTTAGAGCAACACGCGCTACATTGTTACTTGTCATTTACATTGTTATTAACTTGAACTTAAAGCAATTCGCTGAAAATAGACTTCGAACAATAAACGAGTAAATGTAAACACACTATTCCATCAAGACACTGACAAACCCATGGCAAATGTACCGAGGCACCACAAAGAATTTCGGATGAAACAGGATTATGAACTTCTGGAAAGTCGTGAAAGCCTGCCTGCATCAAGTTCGTAAAACTGAAAAAACAAACGTAGCCTGTCGGTTTTAGACTAGATTATAGATATCGATCTTTTTGGGTCTTCAAGTCCATCTTGTGCAAGTCAAGAGAGGACCTTCTCCTGATCGGTCCACTGGATCTAATTCAAAGACTTGTTGCAATGGGGAAAAGGGGGAGGGGCGGGGTTCTTTTCTGAGATACGATCTTTCGAATGCATGTGGAGGAATATATTAGTTTAAATGTCCCCTAGCTCCGTTGCAGGCGAAACCCTATTTATATTCCTATCCTCTTTACATTTTACGTGGAAAGGGAAGGTGTGCACCACGTATTTCAGAATATTAAACCGATACCTCGGGCGGGACATAGACATATTTCTTTGCAGTGATGGTTGATCGTATTCCCCAGGAATTAATATATATGTATAGATAGAGACGATATGGCTTGAAAGAAAACACCACTAGAAACCAGTAAAATAACTTCACGTCTTCTGTGTCTATTTACTGATTTAGAGTTAGTATTCCCAATGGATATAGATATAACCTAGTGCTTCGTTTTTTGCTTAATAAAAAGGGAAGGCAAAAACTAAGATCAATTAATTGCTTGAAATAAATAGATGTTAATGCTTTTACAGATAGAACTACTGAAAGTAATCCAGAATATCGTTAACATATTACCAAACTCTCGAGGAAACGTATGTTCAAAAATTGTCCACTTGAGCCCAAGGTGGGGCCTGAATGGCGCGTGGTGACCCCCGATCTATATTTGCAAGCGTGCACAAGGCGTGAATCATGAAGTAAATTTACTGCCCAGAGTTAAAGTACTCAGTAAGTAATATAAGAAAGTTCACCACATCCCACGTCTTTGCATTTGTTCCGTTTGCAATCATGAGTTCCGAACGTGAATTGAGTGCCTTGATAGGTGATATTTCAAAAAGTGTTGCTGCCCAAATTACTACAGCCATTCTTCAAAACTCCTCAACTTCTGGGGACGCTGCTAGTACTGCTTTCCAAAGCGCAAGAAATGCTTTGAGGTCCCTTCAATCTGATGCAAGTTTAGCCAGTGACGTTTCACGTTCGTTCCACCGTTCATCGCCTGGAACGTCAAATACCAGTTCCACTAGCCGTGCAACTCTACCGTCTGTGGCTAGGCGGCAAGGATCGTCACATCGGTGGTCCGGCGCTCCATACAATCGCAACAGCCGAAATCGTTCATCTCGTTTGCCTCGTCGTTATGACATGAAGCTGTTGGTTGTGGACTGCCTTCCTGAACTGTTCTCAGGACCATCTAAAGGAAGCATCTCAACGTACCGAGGAGAGGCCATAATAGAGACGCCCCTTTTCTTGATGGAGGACCAAACGGCGGATAATGTTAAAACCAAAATAATGGACATCATTCGCGGACGATTTCCTGATTTCGAAGGCCAGTTTTTCTTCGCTTCGCGTAGAAATAGGAACATCTTGTCTATTGCAGCCGAACAGGATTTAGACGCAAGGGGTGTTAATACACTAAAGGGATCTGGCTGTGTTTATGCAGTCCTGGACACTTCAGTTGCTCCAGATGACGAGGTAAGTAAGGTACTTCTTTGGAACAGACAAATGTTTTTGTTGCGGAATAGAATCTTGATTTATTTGCTGCACTGACTCGAAAGGGAATGTGAAAAATGCGTTTAAATGCCACTTGTGTTTTTGTTGCTGTTCCTTTTTATACTTGTATTGCGTGACTTTTAGGTGATAGTGTTTGTTACTTTGTAGATTCGCTGCATGAAGTCTATTTCAATTGCGATGGACAAAATGAGTAATTGCATGTAAGACCTCACGGTTATGAACACAGAATAGCTATTTTCATATTTAAACGTTATTCTGCCTCAATATTTTTACATGTACGCAACTTTGCTAGGTGGACAGGTACTTCCACTAGGTGAAATGCCAAATTTAAGCAGAGTTTAAGCAATACTAAACGGGCATTAAATCTAAAGATCAATTTAATGTAGCGTTAGGCGACCTAAATATGACTTAAACAAGACTTCATATTTAAGTATTGTTTAAGATGTTCCAAAATTCATGTTAAATTTGTTCCATGATTTAAGCTATGTTTAATAAATGTTTAATGAATATTAAATAACGTGAAAGATTTACCTTTAGTTTAAGAAGACTTAAACACGACATTAAATCTGTTAGAAGATTTAGGCAAATTTAGGTTTAACTTAAATAACATTAAATCAGATTAATGATTTAAGGCTATTTTAAGCCACATTTAACGTAACACGAAATCTCTCACAGGATTTAAACTTACTTTAAAACAACATTAAATCAATGTAGAGATTTAGGATCGTTTTAAGTCTAGGTAAACAAAACATTAACCCTTTCACTGCTGACTTTTTACCGTTAAGCGGTTTTTTGAGTGCTGTGTTGGCAAACGCCATTAAACTTTGTCACAAAAACGTTTCTTTACAATTAAGCTAGATTTTAAACCAGACTCTGTTGTAAATTGTAAAATATTTTGTTTTAGCGCGTGCGCATAGGCCAAATTCACAGAACGCGTGAAGGCTGCGTAAAGGGCAATACAGATACGTAAAGCACAAAAATGAAGATGGGTGTAACTAGCGGTTATTACTTGTGAAAATAGAGAGCGAAATGAAATTTTTACGTCTCATCATTCATTCAAGATTTCCTCGCTGTATTTTGTCTGGCATTGCTGTCAATACATCACGGCTCTTTAACGCCGTTCAGCGAATCTTTACGCACTGTTATTTATGCTTTTTACCATTCTATATCCTTCTTAACGCGCGATACATTTTCTAATTGACAGGTTATTGTTTGCAGAAGACAGGCAAATATGAAATATAAGGTGATTTTCCCGTTGTGTTTTGAACGGCTTTGCTGAATAAAATTTACGCCTCTTTCAGCCCATTACGCATCTTTAAGCACCGTTCTTTTCGCTCTTTATGATTTTTTTACCCTTGATTACGCGCAAATTTTCCATCAATTTACAGATTATTAATATAAAGAGAGAAATGAAATATCTGTGTCCATGACAACTGTCATAACATTTAATAAAATCATGACGGAAAGTGACTTGTCAGAGAGAAGTTAGCAAAAACTCATGCATTGGGTTTTTGATTTGTCACCTTTCATTTAATCATGTCATTTTATAAGCAATGACTAAAGGAATGTTAATCTCATCGTAAGGCAGTTGATGATGGATCTGATAACAGAAAGCGTCTTAGTGTAAACTTCAATTCGTCTTTTCACGTAACTTTTCACCCTCCGGCGAAATTAAAACACTGGTTTCTTGCTTAACCTCGTCAATAAGGAAAAAAATTGGGTGAAAAAGAAAAAAAATTGGGTGGAAACTGTTGTAGAAAAAATTAAATGGAAATAGTTGTCTCCTCAAAGCGCAGCTCTAAGGGAACTGGAAACGAGATGAGGCGGCGGACTTGATCAGCGGTTTCTGTGCTGGCGTCACTTTCTGGCGTCCATTTTGAAATGACACGAAAGTGTGATATTTCTTCGACTTCTTTGAAAGGTAAAAACGAGAATTTGCTCCGCTTGGTATCTGGAATAGTGCTATTTTGTAAAATACTAGTGATATGTGAACCGCTGGTGATCCCACAAAGCTTCGTAGAGAGTTTTAAAACCACCTCTATCGCGCACAAATGCAAAATCGTCGTGAATCGTGTATTTAAACTGGCGGGATATTTGAACTTGAAGCACGCTTCAATGAGGCTTGTGAAGCTAAGTTTTCTTCTCCTATTCTGGATTGGATCTCTCCATTCACGGAAATACAGAAAACAGAGGTAAGCCGTCTTTCTTTTAGTCTCCATGCAGATGATGTGTAGTATATAGTAACTTATAATGTGGGTTTTTCAGTATTGTTTGCGAACACGTGCACTCAAAGAGGACCGACATTGTAAGTTTTTAGCTAAGAAAAATATTGGAAATTACATTTTGTAGTTTAGTTTTTGACATCGGATTGCCTTCATCAAATCTACTTTGTTGAAGATTTGACTATTAGAGAAAGGTTTGCAAATAAATATAGGGGCTGATAACATGAGCAAGGAATTATATTTTGAAACTACTAAAAGTGAGGTACAGTGTAGTTTATGTGGGCCCCCTGTGAACAGCCTTGCCAGGATCTTGGCAGATCAAGCCATCCCTGTTAACAAGGCCTGGCCTGGTTAGCAGGGCTAAACAGGGTATATGGCAATACCGAAACATCCCTATTAATATGGAATATTGTGAAGGGTATTTACGCCTGAGTTCAATATTAAAATAAAATCAGTTCAATGGTTTTCTGTTTGGTCCTTGTGGCTCTAAATGGTGCATTTTGTACAGTTTGAAGGGTTTTGCAAATCATTCTACTGTACATAATGAGAGAAAAACAAGGAAGGAACACTGCATTTCAAACTGGCCCAGAAATTCTCATCGCTCAGCTTCGAAACCACAAAGGCAAGCTCAGTGGTTAAAGATTCTTCTCGTGCCATTCAATTGTACATAATTTTGTCAAAAACTTGTGACATGAGCTGCTGAGTATGTTTATTTTAACCTTAAAAGTAAGCATTCTTTGCAATATTTCATGTTGATAGGGACATTTCAATAATATCCAGGGCTATACATTACATTTTGAAACTGCATACTACTGGCCACATAGTTTGTATGGGAAGCATGTGGACTGTTAAACATACCAAAAGTAAACTTGGGACAAGCAATTATATGGGAAAATCTCAGCCCAGTTTGCCCAACCTCGTCCCCAGGGTCTTCTCGCTTTTCAATATGGCGGCGGCTCGGGAGAAGACCCTGGCACACAGCAGATCACGTGTCTCCAACGAGGATGGAGATGTATTCAAAATGGCGGCTACGGCGAAAAGGGTGAGAAGAACTGGGTACGAGATGCTAAGGTGAAGATGAACAAAATGGCGGAAAAAGCTGAAGTTCAGTTCAAGAAAAAATAGGAAAAACAGACACGTTTTGCATGTAAGAGTCTTAGGAATACGGCAAAGTATTAGAGGTCTTGTTTTTGCTGTTCACTGTTTCTTTTTTGTTATTTTAAAGTTAGGAGTAATGGGTTTGAGCGTACTCTACTGCGGAACTCCGTACCGCTATTTGATTCAATGTTGCTCAAATGAACATATTATATTTTTTATTCATGAGGCCTTAGGCAATAAATTGTCTTATCGTTACACTGTTACAAATCCGTCCTTCTTAAATATTGTTATAAATCCGTCCTTCTTAAAATTATATATCAGGCTCAGATTTAAAGCTTAAAATATAAATCTTGTGGAGTGAGCTTAGGCCTTAAATAAAACTAGTGCTACAAAATATTTATTCTACATGGCTTACATCTCTGTGAGTTCAGTGGAAATGACTCATTTATGGATATGACTCATTAATTTTTGATCTGGCATATTCCAGGTGCTACTTTGGAGGCAGTGATAATCATTTTGACTTTGTTGAATTTATTTGTGCCCATTCTTTGTGCTACAGTTTTGCTTGTACAGTCATAGATCTCCAGGGCTTTGTCACTTTCAATATTGTTTTCTACACTTTAGCTTCAGTGAGTCACATTAAACACTAGAACTGAGGAGATTGTGAGACTGTAAACAATGGCAAAATAAAGCATTTTAACAGTTCTGGGGATAATATTTCCAGGTTTGAAAAAATTTTCTGCTTAACAGCTTCAATCAATTGAGTAACCTGCAGCTGGGTGAAGTTTGAAAGTGTTTCAAAAATAGAAATGGGAAAGACAGGATTGAACTCACCTGAGGGAGTAATACACAAGTGATGGAATAGTACACAACTGACGGAGTAATAAACAGCTGACGGAATTATCGTCCAGCTGACTGAGTGCAACACAACTGACTGGGTAATACACCACTGATCGAGTAATGCACAACTGACAGAGAAGTACACAACTGACCGAGTAATGCACAACTGATGGGCAAGTACACAACTGACCGAGTATACATAACTGACAGCGTGATCGTGCAACCCACTGAATGACACAGAACTGGCAGAAAAATGCACAACTGACCAAGTGATGCACAACTTCCAACTGCAACTTGTAACATGCAACTGACAGAAAGGTTACACAAGTGACCAAGTAATGCACAACTGATGGGGTAATACACAACTGATAGAATTATCGTACAACTGACCGAGTGATACACACAGGACCTTTGCATCAAATTCCCTACTCCTCAGGCAAGGAAAATACATGTAGCCACATGTCTGAGGTATGCCCGGAGGGGAGGGGGGGATGTTGAAGATTCGAATTGATCAGCACATAACCTTAAGTTACAAATCCCACTTTTTAGGATGACTCGTTATTTCTTTGAACCTCTGTTGTAACTTTTAGTGGATTTTTGTGGTGTTGTAATTGGATCTGCAACCCCTTTTTATTTGGCTTAGATTGGCATGAGAATAGTTTTAAAGTACAGACATGAGATGAGAAATCATTTTAAGAGACCATCAAAAACTGATATCCACATAAGAGCACCCCAGGTTGATAGCAGTCAATTATGATATTCCTTTCCTTGTTCTTAACTTTAAGCCCTGATATCAACAAACATGTTCTCCTCACTACTCTCCGTAAATGTCTTATGGTACTACTTGAGAGAATTCACATAAACATCCAGACATTTTATTTTTGGTGATCATTTCCTTTATTCTCAGGGCCTGTATGTTTGAACAAGTAGTGATATTGTAAGGAGAAATAAGATGTTTGTTTGTCACTACTGGGGCTTAAAGGCCTAACTACAAATTCCAATTTCAAAGCTTCATGAAATCTTTTTCTCTCCTTTTTTTTCCCTGAAATCCTCTCTTTCCCATTGATTTAAGTTTTTCAAACACTTTCAAACTACACCCAGATAACTCAATTGATTTAAGTTGTTAAGCAGAAAATTTTTCAAACCTGGGAATATTATCCCCAGAACTGGTCTAAAATGCAAAGAGGACTTTATCTATCCACTGTTAAAATGCTTTATTTCTCCATTATTTACAGTCTCACAATCTCCTCAGTTCTAGTATTTAATGAGACTTACTGAAACTAAAGTGTAGAAAACAATATTGAAAGCGACAATGCCTGGAGATCTGCAACTGTACAAGCAAAATTGTAGCACAAGGAATGGGCACAAATAAATTGAAGAAAGCCAAAATGATTATCACTGCCTCCAAAGCAGCAACTGGAATATGCCAGATCAAAACTTAGTTTAACCAGTACATACAACACTGCTCTTTTCCCATTCCCTTGCACTTCGTTAAATCGAGGTTGCACTTTAAATAAGCTTGAATAAATAAGTAAGTAAATAATAAATGAGTAATTTTCTATTAAAGGCCTAAGCTCACTCCATAATATTTATATTTCAAGCTTAATCTGAGCCTGATATATTCAAAAAGCCTTAAGCTGAAGCATATAATGTTAAGAAGGACGGATTTATAACAATGTTTAAGAAGGACAGATTTGTAACAATGTAACGATAAGACAATTTATTGCCTAAAGCCTCATGAAACAAAAATATAATATGTTCACTTGAGCAACATTGAATCAAATAGCGGTACGGAGTTCCGCAGTAGAGTACGCTCAAACCCATTACTCCTAACTTTAAAATAACAAAAAAGAAACAATGAACAACAAAAACAAGACCTCTAACACTTTGCCGTATTCCTTACATGCAAACGTGTCTGTTTTTCCTATTTTTTCTTGAACTGAACTTCAGCTTTTTCCGCCATTTTGTTCATCTTCACCTTAGCATCTCATACCCAGTTCTTCTCACCCTTTTCGCCGTAGCCGCCATTTTGAATACATCTCCATCCTCGTTGGAGACACGTGATCTGCTGTGTGCCGGGGTCTTCTCCCGAGCCGCCGCCATATTGAAAAGCGAGAAGACCCTGGGGACGAGGTTGCAGTTTGCCAGGATCCCAGCAACGTGATGCCAGAATCCCAGCTAGCCAGGCTGAAAGTTTTCCATGTAAACTGTGTTTACTAGGCCAGGGTGACTTGCATCATGTACATGGAACACCAGGCTGAACAGTCATCTTGGCCTGAACCAGCCTGGCTAATCATGGGCCAGCCTGGCGCATGTAATTGGCCCTAAATATTGAGTTTTCAAAGAAAAGAAATGATATTATTGAAAGTACAGGTGTACCAGATGAGCAAACATCCCTAATTTGCCAAAAAGGTTACCAGTTTGCATGTACTTTTGTGTTTCACCCTTTGCTTGTTTGACTTCCTGTTGTTGCAGTCTTATCAGCCCTTACTCAAACATTAAACTGATCAGTAACTTAAATACAACTTAATACATCACCTGGAAACAGCATGCCCGAGGGCTACTCTTTCAAGAGGAAAAAATGATTGTGTATGTTGGACATCTTGCTCCATAATGTCAAGTCACACCCTGCAGAGTCCCTCCCTCACAAAATTTAACATCAATAAATTGTATGAACATAGATTATGTGCAACTGCTGCTGTGTTTTATTATATAGGCAAGAGTGTTTTAGTGGAAAATAGACCACTCATTAAGTTCATACGAAACTACATCCGGGACTTGAGTGGGGTATTTTCCATATCCTCACTAGTGAGGATATCGATGACGTCATTTCCCGCTCTTGCACTGTTGTTTGTGCAAAAACATTCTTGTCCATGTAATAAAAAGAAAATTACACGGTGGCTTGAAGGTATAAATTTTATTTTTTCGTGGTAAAAACAATATTCTACTCACTCATTGCGCTTGCTTGTAAAATATTGTTTTTACCACTCGAAAATAAAATTCATATCTTCGCGCCGCCATGTAATATCTCAATTTATTATATAGACAAGAGTGTTTTAGTGGAAAATAGACCACTCGTAAAGTTCATACGAAACTACATCCGGGACTTGAGTGGTATATTTTACATATCCTCACTAGTGAGGATATCGACGACGTCATTTCCCGCTTTAACATCGTTGTTTGTGCAAAAATCCTCTGGTCTATATAATAAAAAGAAAGTTACACTGTGGCTTGTATTTTCTCGCAGTAAAAAACAATATTTTACTCACTCAATGCACTCGCTCGTAAAATATTGTTTTTACGACTCGAAAATAAAATTCATATCTTTGCACCGCCGTGTAATATCCTCTATATATCATTAAAGCCTTGGGGAAGGGGGGGGGGGTACTTGGGTCAATTTTTGCTGGGTTTGTGCTGCTGGCCTCTCCGAACCCCTACCCCTTTATAGTGTATTCTCTAGCCAATTTATTATAGACCCCATGTTAGTCACTTTTGTGGAAATATACCCCAAATCCCTACTTGCCAGAATTTACTTACCCCTGAAATCCCGCAAATGTGCGACCCCATTAACAGTGCATTCCATATCTGGTATTTGACTCTTTTGTTAAGTTTTCAAACTAAAAACATAACACTATAAATGAAGTGTAAAGGCCAGAAACAATTTCAATTCATGAATTTAATTGGCTTCACAAAATATCCAAACAAATCCTATGGATACTTGCAATTATTGATAATTATTAATAGTCATCAAAAACTGCCACACACTCTGCTATGTTTTGAATTGACCAATAATTTGGGAGCTTTGTTGATTGTTGTTTTATTACTGAATTAAATTCCTAGATGTTGGTGAGCTCACATTAAGCCAACCTTGATTGCTGAACAGTTGAAACATGACCATATATTAACTGATTTCTAGTTACTTGTTCGTGTTAGTACAGTCATAGTGCTTGGGGCAGAGAAACTTTGAATGAACAGAGTCTTGTGTCATGGCATTTAAATTAATTTTTGTGTAGCCAGTACACTTATTTATTAAATTATGAACCTGGCCCGTCCTTACTTTACAACATTTAACTTCCATTATTTTTGAAAACTTTGTGAAGAGTGGTCGTATGGAAAATAACCTTGGGCATGTCGCAATGCCATGGTAGTGAAACTTGCATGTCTCAGTGATCCCAAGAGCTGGCTTGCTGGGCCCTTGGCCCGTGCTATATTCAGTCGTGTCCGAGTGGTCGAAATTAGAAAGGCTGAACAAAGTACTGCCTCAGGCCCTCCAGGATGGGTTTAAGTATGGGACCAATCATCCCAGGCCCACCCCATAGAACTGGTCTCGGTTATGAAAATCAGAAACATTCTCATTTGTAGTGTTAGGGCCTTACTTTAAACAACCAAAACCCATATACATGTATAAACCTCTATAATTCAAGCATTAATTTTTGGTTATGGTGAACACAACACTGGTCAAGCATCACACATGCTATACATGTACTTCTACTGCTTGTGGCACCTATGGTATGAATAGGGTCATGACACATAGTTTATCCCGATTCTTACATAACTTCTTTTACTCTGTACTTGTGTTATTTACTGATACACACTCAAAATGAGCTTGTCTCCAACCTCCCCATGTAAATTTAACTTGCACTTTCAGAAAATTTGTGTCTTTTTTACACCCATTTGTATGTAATTTTTTTACATGAGTGTTTGATGCTTCAAAATTGTGCTCAACATGGCATCATTACACACAGGAAACCCTCATGTAGTACTGCAATTCCCGTGTCCTGTACTGTTCAAAACTTAGATAAAATGCACTTTTCTTGACTAGTTAATTGATACTGTCGTGTAGGATAGTAAGTTTATCTACCATGTGCGTTGCTAACCTTGCTGTCCATTTTGGTTTCTATTGTGCAATGAACTTTTTACTTCCCCTGACATGCTATTAAATGACGATTTAACTATAATGTATGATTTTATGAATAGCTTAGGTCCATTTTCCATGAATTCTCAAAAATAAGGTTACCCATTGTTCTGTGATGGGAAAAAGAGAAAGTTCTGTGATGGGGTTGAGTCACCAATGTTATTCACACATACCAGTTTGACTTTAAAAAGCGTCCACAGTAACTGCACATTTTAACTGTTACCTGGGCCAGTGTCCATAGGAATTATTTGTATTTGTAGAGTAAATTTAATACTATCCTTTCATTCATTCCAACAGATCAGTCGCAGTCAGATCAATTCTCATCAAGACAGGCTTAAAGAAGTCCTAATCGCAGATCAGAAACACTCCCAGTTATAATAGTCACTGTAAATCTGGATAAGTCAGCTATAAACAAAAATCAAAAAGGGGAAAAATTTGCTTTGAAACAATGTCCTTTGTAGAGAGTCCAGTGTTCTGCTTTTGGATGAACTACATTGTAAAGATTGGAGGAAAGAGGAATCTGTCCTGGATAGCATTGTAGCAATGCCTATAAGCAACTAATGAACTTAAGTGCTTATGTACTCATTCATTAGCATCCAAACAAAACAGCTTGTACAGTGGAACTGTAGGTGCAGGTACTAGTCATCTGAAACAGCATCTATTCTAGTACCGGTTTCACTAAGTGACTTTTTTTGCTAAGGTCAAACTTTCATTCATACCACTCAGGGCAAAAATTCTCTTTTCTTCGTGTCTCTCAGGTCAGCGAATTTGTAGGAAAAGAGAACAGTCCCAGTGAAGATGTGTTTGAACTTTCATTTGAATATAAGATGTGAAATATAATGAGTTTTTTTAAAAGAAATTCAAGGATCAAAAAAGTATAATGGTGCAGTTTAAGAAAATTAAAGATAGAATGTATTTATTATAAACAAGAAATGAAGTGTATTTTATCACTTATTTATTTTATACTTAAATGGGACAAGGAGGAAGCTAAGAGAATTGATAATAAAGATTTGTTAGTAATTGGTACTTTGTTTACTCACTTTATTCACTTCAGTGATTTGAGGTCCTTGTTTCAGACACATTTTGGCCAGTTTAAGTCTAGGTTTTAATGTCTAAAACACATGTTTCTTGTCGTTTGATATAGCTCTTAAACTTGACTGAAACTAATATTTAACTAGAAATACGTGACCTTTAGTGACTATTAAACGACACTAAACATCTGTTTCGGGTGTATTTAATTAGGACTTAAACCTACAACCAAGTTTAATTTTGGCTTAAACCCACCTTAACATAACTTAAGGTTCATGTCTAATGCAGGTTTAAGTTCTAATTAAACATGCCTGAAACATACATTTAATGTCTCTATTAAACGACACTAAACATTTGTTTTGGTTATATTTAATTAGGACTTAAACCTACATCCAAGTTTAATTTTGGCTTAAACCCACCTTAAAATAACTTAAGGTTCATGTCTAATGCAGGTTTAAGTTCTAATTAAACATGCCTGAAACATACATTTAAAATACCTTTAATGGCCCTATTAAACGACACTAAACATTTGTTTAATGTATATTTAAGAAGGACTTAAACCTACATTAGACATGAACCTTAAGTTATTTTAATATTGGTTTAAGCAAAACTTAAACTTAGGTATAAGTTGCTTAAACAGCAACTTAAACTTACTAAACTTATGTTTAAGACAGGGTTAAGTCATGTTTAAGGTCGTTTAAATTTGCCATTTCGCCTAGTGTTCTTATCACAGCTGACTAACACTTGCACAAAGACGGCACAGCATAGCAAGCTTTCACAAGTTAATGTTTAGTGACTGGTCGATTGATCGAAATTGGCGTGTCATAGAATTCTTGTTCTGCTGAAGTATCGACATGTCAACACTAACAAGTACAATTTTTCTCCAGTAGTTGAATGAATCAATTGAGATGTCTTTCGGTGCCTGGTGTTCACTCTTTTATGCCCTGTACGTTTAGCCAGGGCCAATATGAATGAATGAATGAATGAATGAATGAATGAATGAATGAATGAATGAATGAATGAATGAATGAATGAATGAATGAATGAATGAGTGAGTGAGTGAGTGAGTGAGTGAGTGAGTGAGTGAGTGAGTGAATGAATGAATGAATGAATGCATGCATGGATGGATGGATGGATGGATGGGTGGATGGATGGATGGATGAATGAGAATCTGTAGGGAAAGCGTTGAACTTATTTTATGGATGGTATGCGGTTAGTACGGATCATGGGTTCCTGGAACTGATGCATTACTGGTCTTTTCCTTTTTTCTCCTTTTAACCAGGAAGGTGAAGATGAAGAAGATCAGGTCTCCGCCCCGATGCAAATTCCGGTCTCATCGAGCACACCAGAACAGAGGAGTAGACATGTAAGATGATTTTTTTTTTGGTCCTCTTAGGTCAATGAGTTTCAAATACGGAACTCCATGCGTAAAAGCCAAAAAACGGCAGACTCCAATAGGATTGTTTAATGAATGGGAGTACAGTGATTAGCAGTTGATTTGGCCTGGCTACTGTTTTTGTCTTTAAATCTGCTCCCGAAGTCTTAGGCTAGGCTAAGAGCAATCCCCCTTTGCGGTCAGGGAAATAAAGTCGAGAGCAAAGATCACGCGAGCGCGCGAATATCGCCTGCCACGTGGATTTGCGACGCACGGGTGGCTTTCGCGCGCGCTCGCATGCTCTTCTCTCTACACTATCCCTGAGCGGAAAGATAGACTTCTCGAAATCTACTCTTTTTTGATGATTTTCACTGATGGTCAGAAACGTTTTTCTTAGAACCAGAATTTAGCTGTATTGAAATGAGTGTTTAAAACGTTGTTTTCCTGTGAAAATCCCAAAAACAAACTAATAAAACGGCATCAGGTTACTGGGGCTGATTAAAACAATTTCCCCACAAGTGTAAAATAAACCTGGGACACGCGATTGAAGAGAGGCGAGGGCACTCACCAATGCGCCATCCCAGCATTTTACTTAAATTTTATGACTGATGTAAACGGACCTTAGTTACGTGACTTTGAGATGCAAGAGCACGTCAACGCTTTTTTTTTTTTTTTTTCAGTTTAGGCAGGTAACAATGCCATCTTTGCTAAATCAAACTACATCCTCCAATTCGAACAATGAGGAAATTTCAGTTGGAGAACATGTTTCGACTTGTGAGGTTAGTATAAACAAGATTAAAAGTACATAACATACTAGCCATGTATGTATGTATGTATGCATGCATGCATGTATGTATGTATGTATGTATGTACCTAAAAATGTTGAAATGCCATGTCATAGCAAATCATACCTCAGAATATGTACCAGCAAAATTGATACGCGAAAAGTAGTTTTCTTCGTTTTCGGGAAGTTTGATAGACTCATTTCCAGAGAGGCTTATTTACAAGCTTTCGGAAGGACCCAGGCGATACTTCTACTAAAGGTTTATACCTCTTTGTGTCACAGTTTTTCAGTGGACATCACGACAAAGACAAGATTCGTTTCGAAGATTCTGATTTAAAAGAAACTGGTACGTTACTACAGTCACTATTTTCCAACAATAATTAATTGGTAATAGACTACCTATCGGCTCTTTTCCATGGTTTTTTTAATGGATCTAATTAGAGCCGGTTTATTAATACGTCCATACGAATAATACATCATGATTATTCTCGAAGCATTATTTACCGGTTCTAGACGGATGCCTGCTACGTTATCTACATCTACATCTACATCTACATTTATTAAGTTGATAACATCGTTTAAGACATCACATCAACTATATAAGAAATAGATACAAAATAAAAATGTAAATAAGATATAAAAATACTTAGTTACTATTTACTTGTTTACAAGCTTCCCTAAATTGAAATACTGATCTACGGAAGATCCTTTAGTCTAGTTAAAATGTACTGCAGAAAATCGCCTAGTTCGTCTCAACGTTACTGTCCGTATTTATACACGCAGAGGGATTGTCCTTGCAGGCGGATTATCCACTCAAGTTTGTCTGTGAAGACGGAATTAAGCAGATAGACTGGACGGGCAGTTAGTTTGTTTGCGCAAACTTGAACACAGGTGAATTATCAAAAGAACTGAAAATGTTTGCCTAAGTCCATCCAGTCCAATAGTTATGATATACAGTTGCTTGCAAATTATCATAACTCATCATTTTCTTTAGGTTAACTCACAGTAGTCTGAGATAAAATAGCTTTACACGGGAAAAACTAAAAAGCCGACAATCAGAGAGAAACATCTATTCAGTTATTTTACCGTCATCATTCAAATACTAAATCAAGTACTTTAAAAAACCGAGTGAGGGATACGTATAAGGGATTACTTAGCGTTGATCGACAGTGCAAATATAAATGCTTTCTTTTTAGGATTTATGAACCCAGATAAGCGGAAAAGCAGTTTGATCTCGGTGTTGGTCGTCTTGCAATGGGTAAAGCCCTTTATGACGCCTGTATCAAGAGGAGCCAGTGAGATATTGACTTCCCTACAAAAGGTGAGAGGATGTTTTGCGATTATGTGGAATATTCAAATCATCGTGTTCCTCGCGAACTCTCCTGAGCCCTCGCTGACCAGGAAAATGGCCAGACCTGATCGTTCTGGACTAAGAAAGTAATTTTCGGATGCTAAAATAAGAGGCTACCTGACAGTTGAACTGAGGCTGACAGATCCCAACACCAAAGCGTAAGCGTATGTTGTTCACTTATCAACTAAAAACTGAGTAGGTGTGTTTTCCAGTCAAGCAAAATCGTGCCATAACTCTTTCGGGATATCTGGTGACGTCATCAATAATGGTGTGTTTAGATCTTGTCGACGAACGGTATGCATTCTGTATTTTGAACAGCTGGCGTTGGTGTGGCTTCGGATTCACATCTAATGAAATGCACTGTTTATAATTAAAAGTTAGCTAATACTGTACTTGGCTATGGTTATTAGTCTTACTATATCCGGGGAAACTAAAAACGTGTTTCTTCCTTTCTTTCTATTTTTTTAGTGCTATAGCGTTAGGGGCATTTCCGATTTCCGGGTGAATGAAATATTGGATTCTCTTCTTTCCTACTTGGGACTATCGACTGCGGGCACTGATCCAAATGAGATTTTAAAGCGAATACTGGAGGCTATTTCGCAAAACGAGGAGGTAAATCTCGCATGTGTTCTAGCTACATTTACTGACAGCATCTTCGCCCAAAGAATACATGTAAGGTCAGACATTTTTGGAAATTTTCCGTCGTTTTTCTCCTTGAGTGACGAATACTTATGTCCATTGATGGTACATCTGGTGTCTGAACTTTTCCAGGAATTGTTGTTAGTACTCCCAACCCCCACCCCCTTCCCACCTCCGGCCATCATAAAATGCTGGATCCGCCCCTTAATTAACTTCTGCTTTTCAAATGCATTCTTTGTGTCCAGGCAAAAAATACCCTTACAGCACTTTTTGGAGGAAAAATGACCATCAAAACAACTCTTAACAGTTCCCGATCAGGAGAAATAACTTTCGAAGACGACCATGAAGAGTCTCCTGTTCGTATCCTTTCAACTTTATCCTATAAACTTTGCATAACTTATCCGTTTCGTTCTGTCATTGCGGAGCGAATTTCGCTGATTGTAAGTTTGGTGCACTGTCTTCTTAAGAGTATGTCATATTTTTCATGTCACGAGCATGAAAGAAGGAAAACAATCGGAGTCCTCGACGGAAATCTAACCCAGTAGCTCAGTGGTCAGAGCATCCGACCTGTGTATGAATGATTTCACGTTTGCACTCAGATGTTTTCTTTGCCCCACGATCGTGACATGAGGAATATTACATATTTCTCATTTCGTTATAGAGCTTAAAACTAGCCATCTTTATTTCATATTTTCTTAACTTGGTTTGTAAAGCTGCAATAATATTCGACCTGAATTTACCCAGAGAAGGCAGTTCTGCCGCCGCCTCTCACTTGCGGGATGTTTTGAATGAAAAACTTAAGCATGTTGACACTCTTCCTTTCTCAAGTTGGAAAGATTCTTGGAAGGCAAAATATCCAGATTCAGATTCAGACGGTAATTTTGAAATCATTGTTGTTTGTTGTTATGACACACTACTTCCTTCTAAAAGAAAACCGAAGGTCTATGTCCTTTAGTGTAGACCTTGCTGCCTTTAGACTTGATCAGATCTAACCTCGTGATGCAGGCAAGAAGCATGTGGTCTACCGTTTTACTTCATTTATCATACAATTAAAATTAATTCCCGTGTTGTTAATATTGGCTGCCATGCCAACACTTTAAGTGGGCTAAAGTAGCAAAAGTTAGACATTTTGAGACAAATAACAAAACAATTACTGGTGATAATTTATGTTCATCTTGATATATTTTAGTTTAATTTACGAAAAAAAAAATTTTTTTTTTGCCCATTTTGTTAAAAGAAATCCTTAGCTTGGGTTCTCTTACCTTACCGAAGGTACGGTACTTTTGACCAATTACAGTGCTGTTTCATTTTGTTCATGGAGACACTCTGATGATGTAAAACTCTACAATAAATGGCTTTCGTCAGTATTAGGAGGCTATCTGTGAGTGGAATCCCAAAGACGGGAAGGTCTCACCTGTTGCGATCAAACTTAAATTATTAACTGCGCTTAGTGTACGAAAGGTTTGAATCAACTGAATTTACGAATTACTGAAACAGTGGTTTTCTATTACCGAAGTGGGCTTAATAAAAATGATTGCTGTTCAATTTCTCAGGCTGTTACCTCTCTTGTGTCTAATTTATTGCGAACGTTGTTAACCAACAGGTAGTGGGTCGGATCTGTACGCCACAAGTTATCGGAGCTGGACACACTCACCGGACTGTTTGATCGTGGGTCTAAATAGAGCTTCAAAAAGAAGAAACTGGGTAAGAGTGGGCAATTCGTTTATTCTCTAATGCGTTGGAAACTTGGAAAGAAGTCAGTTTTTTAAATTTCTTTTTTTTTTTTAACGTCAACCGACAACAACGGTTTCTTTTTTACGGTCAACCGACAATGGAGGTTAAAGCGTCAAGAGACAAATATTGATGAAATTATAATAACGTGAACCGACAAATGGGGGGTGACTATTACCGTCAACCATGAAAATTCGGCATGGCTAGCAGGGAACACGGTTAGGTGAAACCGTCAAGGTTCCATGTATTGGAAATTTAGAATAGTACAGTCGTAACCATTGATGCCAACATACCAGAGGCGGACCTCCTCAAACCGGATGATGAAACTCTCCACGGTAGGGAGGCTCTAGAGAATTATCCAGGTGTTTTTAAGTTGTTTGCTTTGATCGTGAAGTCAGAGGGTGAACGAGTCTACGCTTGTGTGAAGATGGAAGAAGATGAAAGCGATAAATGGTAAGCATGTATGTTTTAGAATTTTACATTATCAGTTGTTAACGTACGGGCCCGGTTGTTCAAAGTGTGGATAGCTTTATCCACTGGACAAATCCCTATCCAGCGGATAGTGTGCTTTGTGTTGTTAATACTTACCCGCTGGATAGCGCCTCATACGGTGGATAGCGTTATCCACCCTTTTAACAACTGGGCCCTGACTGGGTGAAAATATTGGAAATATTATAATTAATTTCACGCCTTTGAGTGGCCGTTCAAGAGAGGAAAACTTACATGGCACAAAAGATACCGTACCTTTCGTCTGAATATTTTAAAATTACCAATGCTTTATACTATTTTGTAGAAGCAGTGTTATGTAAGAGATTAACTTCACTTGTAAGCTCAGCATCAAATCAAATAACGGCGAGATTCAATAAAACGGCGGTGCCTCGAATAATCGCACCCGACGTTTATTTTAGAATTGGCAGTTTTGACCTGGCCGGCGTATTCGGGATCCGGCGAGAAAATACGGTAAAAAGGACATTTTCCTCGTACAAAGAGGCAAATTCCACCAATGGTTGGCGACTTGGTGGTATTTCAGTTTATGGAGAGGACTTATCAATTAACGTTTGATCTGTTGTAGGACTGTATACGATGGATTACATGTAAAAGAATTTCAAATGTCTGAATCCTTGCTGGGCTGGTTATCTGGCGGAGAGGACCACGACTTCTATGATATCCTTTCATGTATAAACAATTTTTTTTTGCGGGGGGGGGGGGCACAGTTTGGCGACCTGAATACCTTAGAGACAAGTTACGTTTCTTTGTTTCTTAAGGGTTATGTTCCGGGTAAGAAAATTTTTCAATATCAGATACAGAACAATTCAAACCATCAGGACTGGGAGATCCCGGCCATTCGCGTCATAAGAAATTATTCTGGTTTTCTTGTCACATTCATTTCAACGATTGTTTCCTTGACAGTCATTCACTTACCGCCTTTTATGCAAAGTCGTGGAGAGACATTCAAAAGCCCGATGTTCCGTCAAAGGAGATCCAAAAACAAACTTTGCTAAGGTAATTTTCTTGGAGTACAGTTTCATCAAAATAAAATAATACTAGGCAGCTAAAGACGGTAAAATGCATGGAAATGAAAACACCTTAGCGTTGAACGTTTTAGTTTGAAGCCATATTCACTGGAATGAAATGGCAGAAAATAGTAGTTTGTTCTACGTTTTAGTGCACATACAGTTGATCTTTTTTTTTTGCTATCATTGTTATATTATAAAACTTCGACGTGTAACCGAAAACGTTTAATAGTTTTGTATCTGTTATGTATCTGTTTCTTTTTATTGATTATTATTGTCACGCCAATGAAATTCATGAGTCTAACAACACTTAATTAGTAATTCCAAATCGTTTCTCAGATTCACTAATTAAACACCAAAAAACATACGAGAAAGGGCCTTTGTTTATTGTTCATTTAACAGCCCCATTTGAGAAGCCATTTCATAAACTTGTGCTTCGTGCTTGATCCAAACACATAACAACCAAAAGCACTCGACCTGCGGCCTCGTGCTTTCATCAGTTTTCTGGTGTTTAGAAACCCGATGGAAAACTTGCCCTCGTTTACTTTATGAAATGTTAGTGCACTTTTTTTACTAACCGGAAAATCAACTAACCTGGCGTGCGCCGGCTTGATTGTTTTACAGTGTTGGCAACGACGATGATTGCATCATCATCCAAGATACAGGTAATCAGCTAGAAAGTAAATGTAGAAATCCCGAGTTTGCAAAGTGAAGATAGACTTTAAACTACATTGAGAGTTGAGCAAAATTCTCAAACTCGGCCTGCTGTGCCACTTCAGTAAGTAAGTTTCATTTCCTAATCGTGTAATGCACGATGTATTAGATTTCAGTAAAATTTGGAGTAACTTCCTTGTTAATTGTGGTTCATACGCTACATCCCAGTGAAATGTGTTAAATTGTTCTATTTAGTGCAACATCAAGCAGTGTTGCACCGGATGGAGAAGGCCATGGATGGTTTTATCGGCCTAAAGAACCTGAAGGAGCAATTTCTCAGGTTCACCCGCACCCAGCTGCAGAATGACAGAAGGAGACGCTTGGGCCGTAAAATCACTGAAGGCACTCCTCTTCATCTGGTGTTTGCCGGGAACCCAGGCACTGGGAAGACTTTATTTGCAAGACGTGTTGCAGGTATGGACGACATTCATTAGTAACGCTCAGTAGCAAATGTTGAGAAACGTATCAATTTGACTATGATGAAACGGCGGACTGATCGCCTAAAGCCACAATATGATCCTTAAGTCCCAATAGTAATAGACTGCTAGCAGTCCCTTTCTGGATAGTCGAGAAGGCGTGCGAAATAGCCGAGCGAAAAAAACTGGAGCGAACGAGCGGAGGGGGCCGGGGGAGAGGCGGGAAAAAGGAAAAGTCTCTTCTGGTTTTTTTTTCTCCTCGCGCCAGTTTTTCGCTCGGCTATTTCGCGCGCCCTCTCGACTATCCAGAAAGGGACTGCAAGCAGTCTACAATAGTAATTAGGTGCAGTATACAGACCATGCATTGTATGGAAACATTTTTTGGTAAACCGAAGGGCTGTCAAATTGTATAAACAGAGGCTCTGTTTACAATTTGACAGCCCTTCAGAAATTGACCTCGTTTATTTACGACGTTTTCTCTTATTGCCTTTCAGAGCTTCTCTTCAGTATTAAAAAAATTAGAAAAAATAAAGTCGTCGAGGTACAAAGATCTGATCTCGTAGGCCAGTACCTTGGTTCGACGACTGAAAAGACCAAGGCCAAGATCATGGAAGCCCGTGGTGGAGTTCTGTTCATCGACGAGGCCTACAGGTTGATCCCCAGTGCCGGCGGAAAGGATTTCGGTCGTGAAGCCATTGAAGAGCTGATGGCCGTGATGGAGCAGGGTGATCCCATCATGATTTTTGCGGGTTACCCCAAACAAATGGAAAAGTTTTTGGATGTAAATCCGGGTTTACGCTCACGCATTTATCGAAAATTTGTCTTTCCCGATTATTCAGTAACAGAACTTGGGGAGATTTTTGAAATGAAAGCCGAGCAAAAAGGTTTCAACATCGGCGACGTTGATGTATCCCAAATTTTTGCACTGCACACTTCGAATGAACAAAGACAAAACATGAACGCCCGTCTAGTGCGAATACTGCTGCAAGAGTCGATTGAAGAAGCCAGCAACAGGCTACCCCTCAATGCGTCTTTAGAGCGGCTCATGGAAATTAGCAAAAGTGACATAGAGGCCGCATGCACTCGTTTGCCGTCGTATCCAGGCAATGGCGAATCTAACACGCATTCATAGAACGGAAACAGTTTACAATGGAAGTCCATTAATACTGAAGAGATTTCTTATCCAACTTGTTTACTTTCGAAAATTATGAACTATTTGGTTAGGCGCGTTCGATGAGACTATAGTGTTGAATTTTGAACTTGTAAATAATAGTCTTTTCCATTTTGAAACAAATTGACGAGGTTTTGGTATACCTCATAATAAATGTGAGTATATTTTTTATAAAACAGTGGTTTTGTTTGTATAGGGAAAGTAGAACTATTGCTTAATAAACGGCTACCAACTCTACCATATGGCGCCATATCTTCGTTTGTGTGAGTTGGATTTTTGAAAGAGACAATTGAGATAATGAAACTAAGTTGCCCATTTTAAAAGTGCTATTCAAATGTTCAGTGAAACCCATGGAACATTTTATTACCAAGGGCATTTGGGGCCGAAATATAAATACCATCTGATGCCGCAAACGCAATTTTTAAACGGTTTTCCAAGAATGGGATTGAAAGGGTGAAGCATATTGGCTATCACTGACAAAGGTAATATTTCCTCCACATCAGTTTGTGTATAGAAATGTGACCATGTTAACTATAATTTTTCGGAAATTTTAAAATCTAAAGTCATTCAAAATATCGCCCACTCGTCCGAGCACTGGAATCAGGTATTTGCTTGTGCAACGGTATATGTCGCAATAAAACGCAGGTAAAATCAACATGACCCACCATATCAAGTAATAAAGTTTTGTTTGAAAATCATGTTTTATGGTACGCAACACCGTTGTCCAGCATAGAGAGTCATCATACAACAGCAAGAAAATAGACGAAACTAAATACAACTGTAATAGCGCGAATTAATTGTTAATATAACGTCACTTGATTTTCGCGGCTTTTTTTTTTGCGGCACTTAAATTTCTCGATTTTGGAAAATTCTAAAAATTTGCGACATTAAAATGTCACGAAAAATTCATGTCATAAGGTACATCCTGACGAACGTGGCAATTCAAAAGACAGTGATCCCTCTAGTACCCTACTGTTGCGAAATATTATCTGCCACGAAACATGCAGCCCTAATGAATAAATCCCTTCCATAATCTGAACTTTGGGCAAGAGGATTCACATTTTCTCTCAGCCTTATCATCTGTTCCGCTGTTAAAGGATTGTCTATTTCCGTGACTGTTACTTCAACCGTGTCAACAGGGCATGGGCCACTCGGATCGACACCATAGAATTCATTTACTTCTGATTCAAGAATATCCCGAACACCAGTAAAAGTGGAAAATCGATCAGCTAAAACACCACTTATCCACATCTGATAAGGGGATAAGTTCGTTTCCGTGCTAAGGGAGTGAAAATTCCATCCCATTCTAAACTCCTCCAAAGCTCTGTTTATTCTTGGCAGGAACACGTATTGCAAACAGAAAAGGTCAGCTTCATTGCAAGGGTCTAGGTGGCCTTCCTCTTCCAAGTGGTAAAAAACAGAAATGAAACTTGACAGACAGCACCTCGTGGTGTCTCTATGCAGTCTCTCAATTCTCTGATTGTGAACGGAAGATCCAGCCAGATGTGACCCTCTGTTGGAGCCCCAAGTGGCATTCATGTATCTCGCAACGTCCACATTTTCTGCACCTCTGTCTGTCCGCACTCTAGAAGGTAGGCCATACTTTCTTGTAGCGACAACGAAATTTTGTAGAACAGTCGACGATTTGTTGTTGGTTGCACACTTGAGGAAAGTGATCATTCGCGAAAACCCGTCAATACAGCCATGAACTACAAGTCCCCAACGGATCAACTTATGCAGTCCGTCGATGTGCCACAAGGCATTGGGTCCGGGCACGTTGTATTTTCTTCGTGCAGTAGCTTGCGTCCAGCGGAGAAGTACAGCGATGGGATCATGATCACGAATGATATCTCTCACGCGATGTCGCGGGACGAAAATTCCCTTGCTTCTTAGGCAACCGATCACCATTCGCTCTCCACATTCTGGAAAATTCTCTTTTATTGTTTTGATCTCTTGATTTAAAGAATCGTCAGAAATATCCGTAAATCTGTTCACGCTAAAATCATATCCATTCTCTGTAAGACGCCTCCAAAGAGTTGACCTTGAAATGCAAAGGGTGAAAGCGATTCTTGTCCACGAAAAGTGCCATGAACGTAGAAACTCTACTTGGAGGAGATTAACTGCGAGCCGTGGACGGCCAACTAAACCTGATCGGTGCACTAGGGCCTCCGGTAGCCAAGACGATACGTAAGACGACGAATCTATATCATACAACTTTTTCTCAACGCAATCAATAACTCCCTGCAGAGTATAAGAGAGCCGCTTGACTTTGGTTACCGTTTCTACCTCAGACGAATTGTCATAGAAAGAGCAAGCCAGCCGTTCGCATCCATTGCGGGCACCATGAAGACGTCCGAGGAGACATTCAAAAATATTATATTCCTGGGAGGACATACGACTTTCACATTCATTAAGAAGGTCTTCAACTACCTTAAGAAATAACGCCCAGTCACTACTTTGTGAAGCCATGTTAGCGAACAGAGCAAAGAAACAAGAGCTGGCTCAGCTATTAGTTAATATTTACAATTCAATAAGGTCGCTCGCTGACTCTTTCCCAGGCTTGTCTCTAGTTAAGAGACAGGCGTGACATAATAAAATTTCTTATTTTAGATTTGCTGCGGGTATGGTATGGTTTGGTTTGGCTGCGAGTACGCATGTAACCACTTCTATACAACTGGTGGTTTTTCGTAGAACTTTATTCAGCAGATTTCATGCTGTACTGACATATGGTGGTCATTTGCAAACTTTATAATTTTTGGCTAAGAGGTTCCTTTCGTGGTTTTACCGCCGTGTCTCATTATTGCACAGCAAGGGGGTTATCATATGACATCAAGCTTTTTGTCACTGATTCACACTTTTTGTCTTGTCTCGTTTGTTTGCCTCCTTTTAAGGAGGTTTTAACTGAAACCATAATTACACGGCAATATGTGCCATGCCTTTGCGACGGTGGTAATTGTGTTCTCAAGCGAGTGCTGTGTAACGCTTGCAGGGTAGTGAGTGTTGCGGGATACGTTAATCTTCAGCAGGCGCCGGGAAGTCTAGACGGTGGCAGTGGTATTTAATACACTTTGCCAGTCTGTTTTAATTATCTTTAATCATACAATACACAACTGACCGAACAAACACAACTGATCGAGTAATACACAACTGCCGAGTAGTGCACAACTGACCGAGTAATGCGTGATGCAAAACTGACCGAGTAATACACAACTGACGGAGTGTTACACAACTGACGGGGTAATACACAACTGACCGACTAATACACAACTGACTGAGTAATGCACAACTGACGGAGTGTTACACAACTGACGGTGTGATACACAACTGACCGAGTAATGCACAACTGACCGGGTAATGCACAACTGACCGGGTAATGCACAACTGACAGAGTGTTACACAACTGACGGTTTAATACGCAACTGACCGAGCAATACACAACTGACCGAGTAATACACAACTGACCGAGTAATACACAACTGACCGAGTTATACACAACTGACCGAGTAATGTACAACTGACCGAGTAATACACAACTGACCGAGTAATACACAACTGAACGAGTAATACACAATTGACCGAGTAACGCACAACTGACGGAGTAATACACAAATGACCGAGAAATGCACAACTGACGGAGTAATACACAACTGACCGAGTAATGCACAACTGACGGAGTAACACACAACTGACCGAGTAATACACAATTAACGGAGTAATACACAACTGACTAAGTCTACACATTAACTGACCGAGTAATACACAACTGACCGAGTAATACACAACTGAGCGAGTAATACACAACTGAGCGAGTAATACACATCTAACCGAGTAATGCACAACTGACCGAGTAATACACAACTGACCGAGTAATGCACAACTGACCGAGTAATACAAAACTGACCGAGTAATGCACAACTGACGGAGTGTTACACAACTGACGGTGTAATACACTACTGACCGAGCAATACACAACTGACCGAGTAATGCACAACTGACCAAAAATACACAACTGACCGAGTAATACACAACTGACCAAAAATACACAACTGACCGAGTAATACACAACTGACCGAAAATAAACAACAGACCGACTAATACACAACTGACCGAGTAATACACAACTGGCCGAGTAATACACAACCGACCAAGACTGCGAGTAGTCTGTAAATGTATCGCCATCGCCAAAATTAGAGACTACTCGCAGTCAACAACCGACCGAGTAATTCTCAACTGACCCGGTGACCAAGCAATACACAACTAACCAAGTGTTACACTGACAACGGACGGAGTAATACACGACTGACTGAGTCGGAGTACACATTAACTGACCGAGTTATACACAACTGACCGAGAAATGCACAACTGACCGAGTAATACACAACTGACCGAGCAATACACAACTGACCGAGTAATACACATCTGACGGAGTAATACACAACTGACCTTGTATTGCACAACTGACCAAGTAATGCACAACTCACGGAGTAATACACAAATGACCGAGTAAAACACAATTAACTGACGGAGTAATACACAACTGACCGAGTAATACACAACTGAAGGAGTAATGCACAACTGACCGAGTAATACACAACTGACCGAGCAATACACAACTGACCGAGTATTGCACAACTGATCGAGTAATACACAACTGACTGAGTAATACACAACTGACGGAGTAATGCCCAACTGACCGAGTAATACACAACTGAACGAGTATTGCACAACTGACCGAGTAATACAAAACTGACCGAGTAAAACACAACTGACGGCATAATACACAACTGACCGAGCAATACACAACTCACCGAGTAATACACAACTGACGGAGTAATACACAACTGACGGAGTTATACACAACTGACGGAGTAATACACAACTGACCGACTAATAAACAACTGACCGAGTATACATCTGTAATACACAACTGACCGAGTTCTAACACAAATAACCGAGTAATGCACAACTGACCGAGTAATACACAACTGACCGACTAAAACACAACTGACCGAGTAATGCACAACTGAACGAGTAATACACAACTGACCGAGTTATACACAACTGACGGAGTAATACACAACTGACCGAGTAACACACAACTGACTGAGTTATACACAACTGACCGAGTAATGCACAACTGACCGAGTAATACACAACTGACCGAGCAATACACAACTGACCGAGTAATACACATCTGACGGAGTAATACACAACTGACCTTGTATTGCACAACTGACCAAGTAATACACAACTCACGGAGTAATACACAACTCACGGAGTAATACACAAATGACCAAGTAAAACACAATTAACTGACGGATTAATACACAACTGACCGAGTAATACACAACTGACGGAGTAATGCACAACTGACCGAGTAACACACAACTGACCGAGCCATACACAACTGACCGAGTATTGCACAACTGATCGAGTAATACACAACTGACTGAGTAATACACAACTGACGGAGTAATACACAACTGAACGAGTATTGCACAACTGACCGAGTAATACAAAACTGACCGAGTAAAACACAACTGACGGCATAATACACAACTGACCGAGCAATACACAACTGACCGAGTAATACACAACTGACCGAGTAACACACAACTGACCGAGTAATACACAACTGACCGAGTAATACACAACTGACTGAGTTATACACAACTGACCGAGTAATGCACAACTGACTGAGTATTACATAACTGACCGAGTAATACACAACTGACCGAGTAATGCACAACTGACCGAGTAATACACAACTGACCGAGTAATGCACAACTGACGGAGTAATACACAACTGACGGAGTAATACACAACTGACCGAGTAATACACAACTGACCAAAAATAACTGACCGAGTAATGCAGAACTGACCGAGTAATACACAACTGACCGAGTAATACACAACTGACCGAGTAATACACAACTGACGGAGTAATACACAACTGACCGAGTAATGCACAACTGACCGAGTAATACACAACTGACTGAGTAATGCACAACTGACCGAGTAATACACAACTGACCGAGTAATGCACAACTGACGGAGTGTTACACTCAACTGACGGTTTAATACACAACTGACCGAGTACTACACAACTGACCGAGTACTACACAACTGACCGAGTAATAAACAACTGACCAAGTGATACACAACTGACCGATTACTGGACAATTGACGGAGTTATCATGTGTCTGACCGAACTTCGCCGAGTGTTGGTTTTACATGTTCAAAACCGAACAACTTTTATGTCGTAAACGGACCTGATCATTGCAACTAACACAGAAATAGACGACAGGGTAGAATTAGCCATACATTCATTGAAGACACGGTGAAGCTACAATACAGTGATAAGACAAAAAGCCAAAAATATGTCAATCAATAGACATGGGTAATTTTGAAACAAACGGCACGCAAGTTATGGTAACCCCTCCATTTTTTGCATTTCTGACATATACATGATATAGGTAACTCAATACCTGACTGTAGCAATAGTATGACAAAAATCTGTGTTGTAGAAGATTTTCGCGCGAACGTCCTCAAGGGAAACGTTTCTCGTGATTTTCTATTATTGGGCATTATACAAGCAGTGCAATAGACTCTTGAAGTTTAATATTTGTGTCATTCGTGTGTGATTTTAAAACGAACACAGTTACGACACCAGTTCTCGGGCATGACAGTTTATTCAACGGAAGAATTTCAAGTAGTACTTCGAAATAAACATGTTGATTGATTAATCTCTAATCGGCTTAGCAAAATTGTGCTTTGACGTGTTTATATTTTAACACGTATCAGTTGTTAAAATTAAAACCGCAGTAAGTATTTGTTTTAGCGTGAAGGATGCATGAATTTCACGGATGAAGGAAATATAATATTTCTTATTGTTTTCAAAGAGACACTTCTCATGTCCAAGGGTGCCAGAGGATATTTACGTCCATGTTCAGTGGGCACATACAAAAAAGATCACCGTTAAATTTGTTGACGTGTATATTTTGTAACACGTATTAGTTAAAACACAATTAGTGTGAATTTGTTTTAGCGTGAAGGATGCATGAATTACACGGATCAACTGGCCTCCAGCCATTTGGGTTTAAAATTAAAAATTGAGTTATTGTAGAGTGTAGACCTTTACAAGGCTTTTATTCTTCTTTAGCGAGACAAAAGTGCGTGGTGAAAATTAATCGGAGGGTTATAAAATAAATGAACCCTTTCTGGCTTGCAGATGATAATGCCCGTGGCAAAAAGATTGTCCTCAAAATTTTACAGGCAAACTGTTTTTTCTTTCAGCCACGAGCTTTATTCTCCGATACACCAGCCGGCGAAAGGGGTTTAGTTAATAAATGCACGACAAGATTCGTCCCGGTTCCCTCTTAAACACTGTTTCGGCAAACAAGATTGACCTCGAGTATCATAGAGGTCATTTTGCTGATTTTCCTGATTCTGGTTCTTTCCTTCATTTTGGACGGAAGAACGGGATCAAGAAAATCAACAGAATGACCCCTACGACACTTAAGACAGACGACAAGACACGAAATATTGCAAAGCAAGTTTGTTTTATTGTTTTCACCTTAATAAACTACGATACGGGCATACGGTGAGTTTTTTAGGCATCTTGCAAGTCCCATACAAACCCTCATAGTTTTCGCAACAGTCGCGCCGCGAGTCTCAGCTGTAGGCTGCCTGTATGTAAATATATGAAATAACCGGCAGGTCTTTTCCACGGGTAACGTGCAGTGAGTGGCGGGTAACGGGTGACGGGTGACGGGTGACGGGTGACGGGTAACCATACATATGAATTGCGGATGAAATAAATGATGACGATCATTGCATAAAGAGATCAACTTACCTCCAAGCTGGTTTTTTGATAGCTCAGTTGGTTAGAGCGCTGCACTGGTATCGCATTGTCGTGAGTTGGAATCCTATTCAAGCCTGAATGTTTTTCAGGTTTTTTTTTTCATTTGCCTCAAGTTGAAATCTTTACTGCGATGTTCGTCATCATTTCTTAATTTGGACTCTTTATGAATAATTCTCAATCTTTTGAGCCGGTCTTTACCCTGATTAGGTCAGTTTTCCGTCTAGCGGCTTTTCTGTCGCCTGCTCGTGTCTTTCATTTCTCGCCGAGTCGAACTTCAACTTTGCATTACAAGTATTACGAAGATGCTACATTACATTGGATTCCTGTACACAACCTATTATCCCTCATGCTGTGACATTTTAAAATAGAAATGTCCAAAAGCTATCGTTCCTGTTGTATTGAGTTGAGTTTTGTTCATCTAATTAAAATTGGCTTCAAGTAAACTGTGTTACGCGCTGAACTGTCAATTCTTGATTATACATGTTTATAAAGCTTGAGCAGTTAGTCGTTGCAATGATTAGCAATTAATATCCGCTTCCGGGATACCTTTCTTTAAGATTTGAGCCGGGAACTAAGGCATCACTAAAGAAACTTTCACGAAGTATAAAAATATGACATGGACAACTCTTTACTGTCCTGGGAATCCAAGGATGACCTAAAGAAAAGAAAAATGGCGAAGAGCAGTGTCAATCGTTTTAATATAAGCTACAAAAATCAACTGGTTTACATGATTGCCGTGTGGGAGCCCAAAGAAGAAAAGTAAGCTTTCGCGTTCTTTTTTCGATATTAATAATATAATAACGAGATGTAGTATGACAAAGCTTAGTATTGAAAGAGTTAGCGTTTCTTCGGCTCCCCGAAAAGAAAAAAATGAACCAGCCAAATGAACAAACAGACACTGAAATTAAAAGGTTTTGAAATGAACAAGCAGCTTACAGTATTAAAAAATGGGCGTCACTACACGTAAAAAGGCCACGAAAATTTAAGACTTGTAACAGAATTAAAAATAAAACGAAATCGAATTAGAATTTGTGTACTCAGCAGGGACCGCGGAGGGGGAGGGGCTGGTAGGGCTATAGCCCTACCACGTTTTTGTTTGGGTTGATTTATTAGGGCTCCAGATGACATGGATAATGTATAAATTTTACCACTTGAAAGTAACAACATGCGTCTAATCTTGCATATGCGCTTCACGAGGTCTTGGCCAGAGTTTTTAGCCCTACCACTTCAAAATGATCTGCGCGGTCCCTGCTCAGGGGAAACCCTAAGCTTGTAAAAACTACCGCCTCAGTAGTTGTATGTGATACTGCTATCAAAATCGATCAAAGTCTATGGACCGTAAATATGGTTTCCCTTTCAGACCAAAATACAGAATGGTTCCTCGTGAAAGTAAACTTAACAGAATTAGATTGAACAAAGTTTACAATTTAAGTTCATCTTTTGTACGTACGTAGGGCATTCGTTCATCATGTTCTTGCGGGCGCGCTCGTCTCCCAGGCCGTAGATTGACAGTTTGCGAGTTTCTTTCTCCAGCCCGCTCCCTCCAGTTAGCTGCTCCACGATCTCTCCGCTGTTCTTCCATTTCTGAACACTGAACTGGGAAGGTTGTCCGCTTACAGGCCGCCATCACAGCTCGGTACTTCTTAATCATACACCATAGTACAGCCAACACGAAGACAAGCAAAGCTGCTGTGAAGACCTCGGCTGTCATGGTTAAAGCTCGGCACACTTGTTTCACTTCCTGTTCGCTGAAGGAGGAGACAAACATTGTGACGGAATGTGCAATTCATAAAAAGAAAGTAAAAAGGCAAGAGTGAAAACACGCACCGTAAAATGACAAACCATCTAGACTTTTTGAAAATGTAACAGGTAAGATTGAGGAACATAGTATAAATGGCCGGTGGAAAAAAAATCGTGTGAACATCTGATTAGATAAGTTAATAAGCAACGTATTCTTACCTGGGTAAAATTTCTTTTTATGCTACCTACTTTTTTCACGAAGTTGCAATTCTACGATTGATGAATCAGTAATATGTTCCCGGAAAAAAACATCTATTGAAGTTCAACACCAGCAACCTTATAATATTCAATCTGCCGAAAGCGAAAGTGGTTCCCGTTAAATACACAATTTTGTGGTCACGCGTATTTAAGCAACACGCCCCTGATAGCTGACAAACCGCGCCGAGACAAACTTGTTCAACAAGCATTGATCTATTTTAGGAACAAAATCATATTGTTGACTCCCTGCACTTGATTTAACTACATATCGTATATCCTAACTACATATCGTATATCGTGACCTATATGATACAATTTAGCCGAGTCTGGGTAATTGTCGAGAGTCGAGAGTCGAGAGTACCAAGTCGAGAGTCGAGACTAACATGTCGAGAGTCGAGACTCATTAGTCGAGAGTCTATGAAAACCTAAGAGTCGAAAATTTATCGATCTGCCAAACTAATCGATAAAAATCGATAAATCGATAAATGTTAAATAACTAAAATCCATGATAGATTATCGATTTGACAAACTAATCGATAAAAATCGTTAAATCTATATATATAAATGTTATAAAAACTAAGAGTCGTGGATTATCGATCTGACAAACTAATTGATAAAACTGTGAAATCGATAAATCTATAAATGTTATGATAAGTTGACAGTCTATATACTTCTGATTTTCTTCCTTTCCTACTCAGTTTTCGTCCTTTCTTAATTACAATTGTTTATTAACATTCAAACTGTGACATTCGACAACTTACACTGAAGAATTTCAAAATTCTTTCTTTGTTCGGCCTCTGAAAACGTGGGTTATACAATACCTTTCACCTTTTCACATTCTATTTCATCCGGTTCCGGTTTATATTTGCCGCACCATTTTTAGCGCGCTTTCGTTGCGTTACAACGTTACGGTGCACGCATGGTTACAAATGTTTTCCGTCCTGTGGCAGTCGTATTTCATTTGGCCTGTCACTTTGTATAACTGCAGAAGTAACATTTCTAGACGCCTCCCGTTTTCATATGCGAGTCTAGGTAATTGTTAATACTTATACAAAGGGTATTGGAAGACTTGACCTCCGAAGAAAAGTAGATCTAGATGAGTCATAAAGTTCGCGTATTCAAATCGCAAACTCAAGACGTATCAATTCCATCCGACAGCTTTTGTCAGTCCCCCCCCCCACCCCTCACCCCCCCCCCCCCCAAAATAATAACCCTTTCTAAAAACCAAGCTCTCCTGGGTTTATTCCAAAAGAATAATCAAATAAACGTCGGGTTGCCTTCTTATTGCATCCTTCTAGCAGATTGTTACAACATTGCAATTTTGTTTGTTATTTGTAATCTCGGTTGTCGACAATGAGGAGTGTTGACAGATCTCCAAAAAGGAACCACCCATAATTATTTTTTGTATCACGCGTACGATTACTTACGCCACTTCGAATCTCTTCAGTGTTCGATCACCACGTGGACTAGTTATTTCATTTGTATCACTTTTTGGTGCAGCTCAAATTTGAGAAAAATGGCTTCTTCTAAGTCGGTTAGCAGCGACAGTGAAGACAACCAAACATATGCTAGCGTTGTTCAGGGAAAAGTGGCAAGTCAATCTCCGCTCCACAATTCGTACTGGAGGCGCTTCCAGGAAGAAGACGAGGAAGAGGCAATGGCTCTTGCTATGAAGAATTCAGTGGTGGAACTAAAGGTAAATTGTTAGATCTGCAAGGTTACTAACAAGGAAGCCTGCTCTGAATAAATGACATATCCCGGCATGATATCTCTGTCTCCTTTAGAGTGATGGTAGCGATGAAGGTCTGAGTGTTAGTACTCCTGGATTCGGTGAATTTGAACAAGACAAGAAGGATACTGTTGTCAAAGTAAGTTAGAAAGTGCTTACAAATGCTGTCGTTTTTTGTTTTTTTGTTTGTTTTTTTTTTGTTTTTTTTTTTTTTTTGCTTTCTCGACTTACTTGCATATATTTATTTCCACAGCGTAAACAAGTACTAAAATACACGCTAGAATCATGGGAGGAGGGGGAATATTGCCCAGGAGAGCCTGTGCTTCAATTCCTCTCGGTAGTTACAGCTACAAAAAGGTAACACTGATGATGATTATAGTTATTGTTGAATGAAATAAGTAGTAAACAGCACAAAGCGACGATTCTTATTTTAGTTCGATTGTTTTTCAATTTTTTTTCAGACAAATGACAAACAGCGAACAGTACACAGCAACATATGTTGTCAACTTGTTTTATTCTCTGACCAGTTTCGTCTGATCACACAGACCTTATCAGGGAGTTTAACAAGACAATGAAAGGGAACTAGTGTTATACCCATGCTTTAAAGTACAAGTAGCACCCCTGGTAGAGTATGTTTGATCGAAATTTTATCTTGGCCTTTACAGAAATAGCCGGGCAAAAGTCCAAAAATGTGACAGCAAATTCGATAAAAGCCAGTTTCTGCGTGGCACCATTTCATTAGTAGAAAAAGACCGCTGTAATGGTTTCCTCTGCTGTCTAGATAGCGAAGATGTGAAATTTGGGCTTTTGTTTGAGATAAAGAAAGGCCGTGAGGGCCGAAATTGATTGCCTGAAAGCGGCTTTACGTGTGCTACAATACACAACTTGATCGATCAAAGGCAAAACTTTGAAAGTTCCTGAACAGGGGTTTCCTATACTAATTTTAACGGAACTAACGTTTGTGAATTCTCTTTCTTTTTACGGAAATTTAACAGTTCGGATCGTCAACTTTGCAGGAACAGCAGCAACTACAAACCAACAAAATTCACAAGGCATTGCGTATCAGTGATTGTGCATCGAAGTTTACGACCGCCTGTCTTTTGTTCGTTTTTTCTTTCTCTGAAAAAGCAAATTTTCACAGGACAATTACCCACACCGTGATATTAAAGAAACCGGCCTATAGTCCTTATAGTCTGTCTATCTCTAGCCTAAGTTACTTAAATTATCAAGATTCGATTCCATCCTGAAGGGAAATGAAAAAATGCAAACCAGTTAACGTTATCGAAATTGGCCTCAGAGATCGGAAGACTGCTGTCGAGAGATATTTGGCATTACGTTTACGGCAAAAAGCAAATTTGCCTGTAGTCGGACAATGTCACCTTCAGCTTACAAATTTTAAAATGTGATTATCTGCAGATAGCACCACCTTTCGAAAGCAGTGAAGTTATTGACTTGACGATCTCGCCGGTCAAAGCAGAGGAATTAGTGAGGTACAAAGAATCTTTCTCGAATCTTGGCACCGTCCAGAATTTGATAACAAGAAAATTCCCTTATTAAATGTTGACTAATTCTAAAAAAATCATTTTATCTTTGTAGGTCAAAGGAAACGGCCAGGAAGCGTGACGCAAGCAGTGATGATGAACTCTCCATCGTGTCTTTCAGGCAAAGGTGTGTGTCAATCGAACTTTACGCAAACTCGAGCTCTTAGCGTTCCTTGGTGATGGAAAGGCATAGTGGTTTTAGTGTACGCAATTTTCTTATTTTCGCTACCAAAATAACTATGCCTTTAACTTCTAATTGAATTCCATTGAATTCTGAACAGAAGGGTAAGCCAAGACTCCAAAAGTGTCAAAAGTGGTGTGACCAAAGTCTTTAAAAAGCGGACGAGTAAACATGCAAGGTATCTTTTTCCTTAATTTTGTTGTTGATGTTGTTTTTAGTTTTTTTTGTCCGGCTGTTTATTTTTGCACGAGCGGATATCGTTTACATTTCTGCTTACTCTATTCACTGTTGTTTTCATTTACCTCATAGGAAAGCGGTTTCTTCGTCGGAAGAGGAATCAGACTCCAAGGCGTGAGTACTTTGATATGTGACTATTTTATCTTTAGTTAATAAATGTTGAAAGGCAGTGGCAGTTCTAGGGCAATATCGCCCATATACACTTTATCGTTTCCCTTTTTGAGAGTAGGCGCTCACCTTAGGAGCTGTAACAATGTTTTCCCGTTTACCGCTGGCCCGCCTAAACACGATAACCCAAGCCTGGTAGACTGAACTCTCATCATCAGGGAATAATTTTTATATAGTTAGAGTTCTCGGTTCAGCCAGGGCAATTTTTAACTGTAATTCCTTTACAAAGGTCGGAAGAAACAAGCGACTCTGCCAGTGACAGTGATGCCCCCTCTGAAGTGGGAAACAAACAACGCAAAATCGCTGCCGACCATTGGGATGACGTGGACAGGGAGCAGGTGGATAAGTTACCCGAGGGCATTAACGGCCTGAGAGTGTTCGTAATGAAAGGATTGCAAAATAAAAAAAAGACTTCAGAGGTGTTAAAAGATGGTCGTCGTTGGAAAAAGAACTGCCCTACGCGCTGGCATGGTCATCCAAGGACCAGATATGCCGACTGCAAGGGCTCGTACTTGTGTAGAAACGAAAAATGCCCTTACAAGTTGCAATATGGTGTTATAAACAAAACACAATTTGAAAAAAAGAAAGACGGTAGAATGGTGTGCAAAGGTTGTGGACTCGCGGGAGGTTTTTTGGAGTGCCCAGCTCGGAGGTACATAAGCTACGGAAAACGATCTGTGACGGTTTATCACTGTGGTGAACATACGTGTCCGGTTATTAAGGTTACAGGGAAAAACGCCCAACATATAAAACAACTGGTGCGAGATAACCCCAACATTAAGCCCTCTGAAATTCAATCAGCCTGCGTGCTTTCAGCGTTCCGGCAGGAACTAGATTGGAATGAAGTAGAAAAGAGAGTGGAGAGTACGCTAGACCGAAACTGGATAGCCAATACTAAGAAAAAGCTTAAAAAGGAAATGGAACCAGTCGGTCACGACTTTGAGGCAGTGGCAGTATTTAAAGTGCTACTACGACGAAAATTTCTTGTTTTGTTTTTTACTTTTTTAAGCTTCAAACTGTTCAATAGATGCCATATTATATGAATGGCGATAAATTAGACCGATATATGCTTACACGACCCAGGAATATATGTCCGAAAACCGCGTTAAACCCGTCCGCCATTACTCAGTTCGCAAAAGAGAAGCCTGCGAATTTCATGGAAGCGGTCTTATCTCTAACCACGTGAATTTTGCTCGTGACGTAGAAGTCTCAACCATCGCCACGAAGAGTATAATGAAGAGTCGAAAATAGAGAGCCAAACATTGCATATGGATGTGTTTGCCGTCGAATTTGTCGTCCGGTTATTTTGAGAGCGATTTAGAACAAAGGTTTTTTTGGCGAAGTCGGCGAACTCGCAGAAGTGGCGTCATACGATGACATTTTCGAGCCTCTCGCTACCGAAGAGGAAGCCGTCTCAAACTATGCAAAATGGATCAAGAACCCGAATAAATATCCCAATTATCCCAAATCACAAACGCTGAAATCCTTCCGATAATACAACAAATTTAACTGTTTCGCATGTCTGTCGTGTTGGCGTGCGTCAGCTGTTTCTTACTCTTGCTTTTTTTTCTTGCCGATACGGGTTGAGTTTGTTCTAGTTGTGTTCACAGATTTGTTGCAGTATCCTAAATTGCATTTAATAAATAAATAACAAATCCTATAATAATAAGCTCTCCCTTCTAAAAGAAAAGCCCACATAACGCTACATGAAAGTTTTTGAATAAATATAGAGAGCCCCGAGCCTAACATACATTCAGAATTTTATAGATGAGACAAAAGGTCGCGGAAAATGAATTCACGTAAACGAAGTGATGTCGCGAATCACCCGTGTAATTGTGCGAACACGGTACGGTAATCTTACTACCTAGTAAACAAGCAAATGCGAATTAACAGAGATAAACTCTGCTTTGCTATCAGAAGTCTAGGTATAAACTGTGGACTACGCCGTCACATCGAAAGCGTTACTGAGAAAAGTGGCTACCCCGAACGCGGTGAAATGCTCAAGAAATTGTAGCTAATTATGTAAGACTTTGTCAGTTTGGGATTTCGCTACGCCGTACGCCAAGAGAAATTAATTGAAGTATAAAAGAGTTATATAGTTGTTAGGAGCTGGCTACGCGGTACGCGGAGAGAGATAAATTGAAATCGGCAGTACGAGGGATGTTAGGAGCTGGCTACACAGTAAAAAGAACAAGCAATACACAGTAAGGTTTGTTATGGTCGATTAAGCTCGGTTGTTTAAATTTTCACGTTATATGTGGCCGAGTAATTCAAAGGAATTTCGAGTAATATTCTCGTTTATAGAACGAGGAATACAAGGTGATGTTCTGTTATGGTCCACTAGTTTGTAGGAACTTCAAAGAATATTCTTTTAGCGGAAGTTTAAGTGGGGAATGTTCATAGTACGCTGAATACACGGTAATGTTTTCCTATTTTCTGCTTACCGCGTACAACGTACCAAGTTGAATAAAAATAATTTCTGCGTATCGCAGAGCCGGCTTGGCGGCGACACAGAAAATAGTTCATGTGAAGGGGCATATATTATGCAGTTAAGCCGAAATCTGTTGGGACTTATACATGTATATGCACAAGACAACCAAGCGAAGTATCTCTTAGGTGTGTGAGGAAATGTGCATCTTACCGTACATGTGATGTTAGCACAAACGGCAAATAAATATTCGCTCACCATTCGACGATCCCGCTCAGATATGATTGCTGATGTTTTTCTTCCTGATGGCTGGAACTGATCCTGGTTTTAAATATTTCCCTGTACCTTTCTTATAAAATGCCTGAGTAAAACATTCAGCCGTAAAAGTGCACAGAGCAAACAGTGTCCAACAGGATTGAAGTCCTTCCGGTCAGCCACGCAAACGAAGCTTTTCCGCTTAAAATAAACGTACCCACTCGTCGGTGAACTGTGAATGGAAATTTCCGATTCATCGATGCTTTCTTTACCGTAATCTTCAACAACAGAGCGCCGACCACGCATACTGCAGCTCAAAATCGAAGAAATGAATCTTGCGATCCCTCACACCTCTCCGAATGCATAAGAAAGTAGCCACGTTTGTTTTGTTCCGTTGAGACTTCTACGTCACTTCCTCTCTCGGCCATCTCGGCCCAACTCGTCCCGGTCATTTTTGAATTGAGTAATGGCGGCAAGCCGAATTCGAAAATTACAGTTAAAATAATTGGACTTCCCGTACGAATTTCGACTTAAAACTTTGTACGGTGAGTAATATGTACTTATATTTTCGAAATATGGTGAGAACAAAAAATTCATATTTTTGATCATAGTAGCACTTTAAAGAATATTGCGACAAAAGGGACAAATTCTTTATCTATAAATTGAACGATCGAAGAGGAAATCCGGACCTGCCATCTTTTGTATTCAAGACAAGTGAAACAAAAGCTAGGATGGCGATCCACATGAACAGGGGTGGTGATCATTTTCTTAGCGAAGAATTTTGCTTTTTCGATGGCAAGCGTAAGAGGTGCAGGGGATTCGTTACTTTGACAGCCAGTGTATACCACCCTTTATTGCGTAAGCAGATTACACTCGCTATAATGGAAAGTTAGTCGGAAAATACGGTAAATGTCACTTTGTTTTGGACCCTGTTTAATGAAGTAATTACAAAGGTCTCCAAAAATCAAGCCGTAAAATTTGACCCTGTCGGGTGGTGCACAGACATGGCTGGGGCAAACCTTGCTGGAATAGCAAATGTGTTTGGCGAGGAGAGCAAAAACCGAATTAAGTCCTGTGAATTTCACTTTAAAGAACATCGGAATCGAATGTCACGAAAGCTAGACCCTGAAAGTTCAGACGTTTTTAGAAATTTGTGCAACCGACTTTTGCAGAGTGAAACTACAGACGCCTATGACAAGGTTAAGTCTGAAATGGACTCATTTATAGCTGAAACGAAGGAAAGGGCGTACTTGAAGTCCTGGTTAGCGTGGTGGCACGACAGGCGTGGATTCATTTTCAGAGCATTTGCACCAAGCGCATCACCCCAAATGAATCAAGCTGAGGTGGTTCATGCTGGGTGAGTTCACAGAGACCCACCAAATATGTCTCTGCTGGATGAATGCCAAGCGGATACAAGAGACTCGATTACGCTAAATGTAGAAATTAAAGCATTTGAGCAAGGCTCTGCAACTGGCGGCACCGGACCGTCCTATGCTGACCGTCAAAGGAAGAAACACAAAGAACAGGTGAAAAGGGCCAAACAGCTTGGCCAAGACATGTTTCTTTCTACTGAGCAGGAAAGCGGATACAAAATAGACCCAAAGTCAAAACATCGACCGCGAAAAACTGCAACGAGTTCGTCTCAAGTATTCCAGACCATAACAACTTCAACCCTGACAAGCAACATCGCCGTCACGCCATCGTCACCTCCTCCGTCCACCGTACACCGTTCATCGTCCATTGCTTATCCTACGCATCTTGCAGTCGATATTTCACCGAGTGTCATCCGTGCTTCCACTTCGTTGCCATCAAGTTCGACACACCTTACGAACCCATCCATTTTCTCGCCAACAGGCCTAATGCATCCTGGACTTTCATCTGCACCATCTGCACCGCACCAGCCCCTACCTGTTTACGTGCCCCCAAACGTAGCCAGTAGCTCGTTAGCCTTCCAGCCTTCTTCCCTAACTCCTACAGCACCACCCCTTCAGTGGCACTCGGGGATGTCTCCATATCCTTATGAGCTTGTTCCCCTCCCAGCAAAAGCTCAAAAATGTTATGGGTGTGGTAACACTTTCGCAAACAAATTTCGTTCACCGCCACTCAATATTGTCGTGAGACATATGGACCGGCGAGTGATACGGAGAAACGAGCATACTGGACAGCTTGTCTATAGCAGTGACTATGGTAATACATATTACCATCCACACCCTGCCCATATAAAGCGAAAAAATCCACTGTTTACCGGACTTGTGTTTGTCTCGAACACCCTTTACAATGATTTGGATACGGCTACCAAAGGTGTACTTGATTCCTACGAATTCAATGTTATTATGAAACCATGACGATACATATGTAACGTAATTATGACAATGTTGTAACAATCTGCTAAAAGGATGCAATAAGAGGGTAACCCGACGTTTATTTGATTATTCTTTTGGAATTAACCCAAGCGAGCTTGATTTTAGAAAGGGTTATTTTGGGGGGGGGGCGGGGGGGAGACTGACAAAAGCTGTAGGGTGCAATTGATACGTCTTGAGTTTGCGATTTGAATACGCGAACTTTAAGAGTCGTCTACTTTTCTCCGGACGTCAAATCTTCCAATACCCTTTGTATAAGTATTAACAATTACCTAGACTCGCATATGAAAACAGGAGGCGTATAGAAATGCTACTTCTGCAGTTATACAAAGTGACAGGCCAAATGAAACACGACTGCCGCAGGTCGGAAAACATTTGTAACCATGCGTGCACTGTAATGTTGTAACGCAACGAAAGCGCCCTAAAAATAGTGCGGTAAATATAAACCGGAACCGGATGAAATGAAATGTGAAAAGGTCAATGGTATTGTATAACCCACGTTTTCAGAGGCCGAACAAAGAAAGAATTTTGTAATTCTTCAGTGTAAGTTGTCGAATGTCACAGTTTGAATGTTAATAAACAATTGTAATTAAGAAAGGACGAAAACTGAGTAGGAAAGGAAGAAAATCAGAAGTATATAGACTGTCAACTTATCATAACATTTATAGATTTATCGATTTCACAGTTTTATCGATTAGTTTGTCAGATCGATAATCCACGACTCTTAGTTTTTATAACATTTATATATATAGATTTAACGATTTTTATCGATTAGTTTGTCAAATCGATAATCTATCATGGATTTTAGTTATTTAACATTTATCGATTTATCGATTTTTATCGATTCGTTTGGCAGATCGATAAATTTTCGACTCTTAGGTTTCCATAGACTCTCGACTAATGAGTCTCGACTCTCGACATGTTAGTCTCGACTCTCGACTTGGTACTCTCGACTCTCGACTCTCGACAATTACCCAGACTCAATTTAGCCTCCAGGAATACCTTAACTGCATATCGTATATCCTATAAATGGTGACCTATATGATCAATACGGCAAAGATTAAAGACTCTCTGTCGACTGTAATGCAATGCGCGCGTTTGTTTATGTTTTGATTCCTTTGGAGAGAGAACATTGTGACAAAATGGCTCGATTTGAGCCCTTTAGCAGCCAAGAAAGGAAATGAAGGTGTTTACTTCGTTAGGTGTATACGTTTTGTCAATAGAATGAGCTAAATTTTATGGTTTAGAAAGGCTAATTTACACGCTGCGATTTGTCGGGCCGATTTGTCGGCCATGACAAATCGAGGAGCGAATCGACGCGTGTGAATGGCGATCCGATGCGCGCGCGACTCCAATCCGACAAGTCGGCCGATCCAGAAAAATCTGTGACTGCTTCACAGATTTTCGCGTGTCGGGCCCGATTTTAAGAACGAAAACGCAACCTGCATGAGAATTGGCGCAAAACAAATTATACCTGTGGTATTTTAGCTGAAAACAAACTAACTAGTTAACACCTACTTTTTTGTTTTCCAAAACGTTTTATAAAAAAGTTTTGACTTTAAAAAAATGCATGTGCAGTGCTCGCACTGTACATAAACAGATTCGCTTCCCGATTTATCGTGGCCGACAAATCGGGCCGACAAATCGCAGCGTGTAAATTGTAATAAAATACGATTCATCGTTGACTGTCATTACACGTCACGCAGTCAGAGAAATATTTTCGAATTGACATAGCGCATTTGGTTTTTAGTGTATCGGGTCATGAGCGCTCTCCGTCATTTATGTTCAACAGCACTTATATCTTAATATACCCTTCTTTAAAATTTCGAAGGGCGTGTAGAGTAAAAGCAATTGACATTACTTTATTTTATCACTAACGGTTGTAAACCGCGATTTGTCACCCGCGGGGTTTGTTGAATACTGAGTCACGTCCGATCTACAGAAACATTTATTACTGTAGTCAGTTTGATATTCACTCACTTTCAGTTCCACATAACCATAAGAATTCTGTTATTTTCCCCTATGAACTCACTGGATCGTCCATAGTCACATTATTCTAATATGAGGTATATAAGGTATAAATAGAAACTTTCTGCGTGGTCTTGCTTGTCTGTTGAGAGCTGTGCGAAACAGAGTGAGGTGCGGGATTGCGGAAAATTAATTCAGAGTTTAAAAGAACGAGGCATATAACAAATGTGCTGTTTTGTTATTCTTTTGTTATTCAATGAGATGCAAATGAATGTGCGGCGTTTTTCTGCAATCCCGCACCTTAGAGGCGAAACATCGAGTGTCCGAATGTCTCTTTTGTGACCCGAAGAATAAAACATTTTTTAAATCAACACTGCTCCAATAGTTCCCTGATAAATTTCATAGGTCCATAAGAAAATCTCTATCCATTCTACGGAAGGATGACTTGGATGAAGGCAGATTTCCACAGCCTTCAAATGCCGACGCATAACTTCGGGGTTTCGTGGTCCACGAAACCTCCGTTTAGGCGCGCGTTGCATTGTGGTCGACAGAGAGTCGTTAAGTTCAAGGACGTTCGCGCTAATTATTGTTTCTGCGTATCCTGACTGCACACGCAATTCACGTTGTGACGTCATGCCACGTCAGGCATTGAACGCGGCGCTGTTGAAGAATGTAGAGAGATATATACATAGCGCTGGTGGCCATTCAAGTAAACTGGCCATTATCTATGCACGGAGTTAACTCTCTTAAGAGCGAATGCCAGAAAATATCGAGCAAAAAAAAAAATTTAGCGGCCACAGTGAAATATTGTTTTTCGCTTATATTTAATATATAGATAGGCAATACAAGTAAAACAATCGTGGTATAGTTTGTTTTTCAATAACTCGCTTTCGTTGTTACCCTGCGAGCAGAGGCCCTTCGATCTTCACCTCACCTCAGTAGTTGTATGTGATACTGCTATCAAAATCGATCAAAGTCTATGGACCGTAAATATGGTTTCCCTTTTAGACCAAAATACAGAATGGTTCCTCGTGAAAGTAAACTTAACAGAATTAGATTGAACAAAGATTACAAGTTAAGTTCATCTTTTTGTACGTACTCAGGGCATTCGTTCATCATGTTCTTGCGGGCGCGCTCGTCTCCCAGGCCTTAGATTGACAGTTTGCGAGTTTCTTTCTCCAGCCCGCTACCTCCAGTTAGCTGCTCCACGATTTCTCGGCTGTTCTTCCAGTTCTGAACACTGAACTGGGAAGGTTGTCCGCTTACAGGCCGCCATCACAGCTCGGTACTTCTTAATCATATACCATAGTACAAACATGAAGACAAGCAAAGCTGCTGTGAACACCTCGGCCGTCATGGTTCATGAAAGCTAACCGACTTGTTTCACCTTCTCTTCACTGGAAAAAAAAAGCAACAAACTTAAAATTCGTGTTATTTCTGAATTGAACGGTGTGACGAAATACTGAAATTTATGTATAAGAACGAGAGAAAATAAGAGTGAAAACACGCACCAAAAAATGACAACTTGGATTTCTTAACTGCAGTTCCTTCAAAGTCTTCCATTTGGGTTTGTAAATCAAGCCAGTGGCAAAGTCGAATGTTGTATTGACATGTTGGGCGGCGAAGTGCTATTCGACTCCAGAACGCGAACCTGTCAAATGTATATAAATAGGCTTTCCAGTTCACTTATTATACCACTCGCCCTTGAGATGCCATTGTAGCTCCGCCCGCCTCGATTTATATAATAATAGTCAAAACTTTTTTATAACACGTTCTGGAAAACAAAATGGCAGGTAAGTAGTTAGTTTGTTTTCATCTAAAATACCGCAGATATAATTTGTTTTGCGCCAATTCTTTTGCAGGTTGCGTTTTCGTTCTTAAAATCGGGCCCGACACGCGAAAATCTGTGAAGCAGTCACAGATTTTTCTGAATCGGCCGACTTGTTGAATTGGAGTCGCGCGCGCATCGGATCGCCATTCCGACACGCGCCGATTCGCTCCTTGATTTGTCGTGGTTGACAAATCGGCCCGACAAATCGCAGCGTGTAAGTTAGCCTTAATACGGCTGATGTTGTAATTGCTGTTATTGTTATTTGCTTGGATGTCGAGGGGGATTTAGACCTTCAAAACTAACTTTTTTGTAGCGTCCTTCCTATGTTATTGTTATGAACAAAGACTTACACGGAATGATACCTCTGACTGTGTTATTCGCAAGTAAGGAGTTTTAAATAAGCGCCGCCCCCGAATAAGCGCCGCCCTCAAATAAGCGCTGCACCGACGAGTCGAAAAATTTAATAAGCGGTACGGTATGCAAATAAGAGAGTGATTTGTATCTCCATTGGTGCAGCTTGCTTTGCAAAATTATGTACGTCTAGTATTAATTTGAAGAAATTTCTTAAATTTTGATTTCTACACTTTTATCGTAAAAGTATAAATTTTTATCGTAATGCTCTGAACAGCACGATAAATCTAGTAACAATTTTCAACATTTCCGAATCCACTCCAAGCCGAACTTTGCCATAACATCAGTTTGTCTTATGACTTCAGAAAAGGTCAGGAGACGATAAACAAAACCAGAAATGACACAAAGAACCAACTAAAAGATTGAAGGGAGATTGCTCCTTGTACACAGGCAGACATGATTCAGCGAAAATTTCTCCAAAGACTTCCTTCATCTCAAGATTACCTTTGACGCATTTCATTACCGATCTTCGCCGCTGTTTACAAGGCCGCACAGAAACTTACAATGCCAGAGCAGAGAGACATAAACATATAAGACTAGACAGACATGACATATAAACTAAGTAAACTAAGGGACCGGTCATTGGTTATCGCCTGGGGGTAAGGGGTGGGGGATCGGAGTATTTGGGGGGGGGGAGGGGCTCACTTGATAGTTGCTGAGACAGATAGGGTGTCTGTCAAATTTGAAGCCATCGGTTTTCACCTTGTCAGTTGAGATTTTTCACCTTGTCAGTTGAGCTCATAACCTGAGCTAATAAATTTCATAGCACGTAGCAGTTTCAGATGTCTTTGCAGCCATTTCAGAAAACTGTACTGAAAAAAAAAAATTCCTGGGGGGAAGCATACCCCTGGTCCCCCCATAGTCGATGAAGCATATACAACAACTTCATAGTTACGTCAGCATGTATGATATCCTAAGAGATCCTACTATATCGAAATGATCCTGCATATCGATACGATTCCACTATATCGATACGATCCTACTACATCGATACGATCCTACTTTATCGGTACGATCCAACTAAACTGGTATACGAATTTTACACCGGAACAAGTTCATCCTGGTTCCCCTTAGCTTGTGGCTCTGCTCGTTTGCAGGATATCGGTCCAAAATCTCATTTCGGTGGGGGTTCACCCCGCTGATCAGCCGTCACGACTGAGACTTCATAAGAGCTGGAGGCCCACCACGAGCAAGAGTTTGAGCTTACAAATTGAGCAGACTTAGAGGCACATCTACTCTACAACAAAGTTTTATTTTCATACACGGGAACGATAAAAAGTAGTACAGTTGTACGGACTAAACTGATAGCGGGTCTGATAAAAACCATCCTATGAACCCGACTTGAACTAGTCCGCCACGCAGCCGTTCTTAGGGTCCTCACGCAACGCTCCTCCCCACTAAGTGACGACCCTAAGAACGGCTGCGTAGGAGACTAGATTTGAACACACTGTTTACAATAATTTTACCCTGCGTAGCAGCCGTAAACGGGGAAGGGGCTTAGGAAGGGGAAGGGGAGCGAGAAAGTAGGAGAACCTACCCTCTCCCCGTTTGCGCTTGCTACGCGTAGGCTGCCATATATTTTACGCTGTACGGACCAGTTTCTGCAGTCTTTACCCGAGATTGCATGCATTTCCGCCACAAAATATTGAGGACGGATCACAAAAGCGTTCACATGGTGCTTGAACTACAAAGATGGATTGTACAAGTGTTTTTTCGGTTTTAGGGCCATAGGCGCCTATGGCCACAAAACGAAAAAATCACAGACCCATTTCTGCCGTTCAAGAGCTTCTCCAGGATATGCGAGCTACTTTGTGTCACAAAATGCACGCTCGCTCGCACGTAATTACCGCAAAACGAAGTGCAAACAGCTTTTTCCAAATCGGATCCTTATTCTTATGGACCGCATCAAAATATTGCTTGTGTAATGATAAAAAGTGTCGGGTAGATTCTCTATTTTTACGGTTCCGGAACAAAGTTTTCTGTGCGCACAAGAAACGTGGCTCCGGTTCATGGAATGAAAACATGGTAGGCATCCAGCAAAAATATGCTGTCCGTAATCGGCTTTTTGTCGTGAGTACACACACTGACACGAGAACTGGGGCTCAAACGTATGGTCCAAATTTTGCACATTAGCTGTCATGAGCTCTAGTTTCCCAGGTAGCAGGCGATTACTTTTCTCACCTTCTCCCAAAGCCAAACTTCAACTTTGCAAAACCCCTCTCGTGAGCTCAAGACAACAAAACAAACACAGAACTAAAAGTTTAACTTAATTTTGACACTTTTTATTTTATTTTAAATATAAAGATTCAGTTTAAAAAGCCACAAACATTAACTTAAAATTGATAACCAGAAGATGGTAACACTGTAAATGTCTATAAACTGAAAAAGCCAGCAAAGTCAGCAAAGTTTCATTCGTCCCCGCAACCAAGTTTCTTTACCTCACCCTCTGGGAAGCGTGGACTGTTATACACGTTATATCTTTCTTGAAATTTGCTTTAATTAAAATTTCAAATAAAACAGCAGCTGGAAGTAGTATAAACATATTTCATATTTCATTAGTTTCCCGTTGTGTTTTATATTCACTGAAACCTTTGAGGTCTATCAGTTAAGCCCCGGGCAGTTTCTCTAATATTCCTGAGTTGTATATATACTACCGAAAGAATCTAAGCAAGTTTCTTTTTAAAAGAAAACAATAATTGAGGGTGAATACAAGTGAAGGTAAATGAAAATAAGCCCTAAGTGGTTTTGCCAGAGGGGTCAAACTTTTTGAGGTCGGACCGACTTGAAGTGGTCCAATTCGCTGATGCGATACTTAGCTTCTCCAAATTCCACAATCTCCGAGAAGCACAAAAAGTTGCTTGTTGGCGATTTGAATGTGCTTTGACATACTGAGTTTATTGAACAATAGAGTTAATGAACGAAACGACCTCTTAACGACTTCTTTTCTGTTTTGCACCAATCCTTGCCCTTAAAAGAGAAACTTGAAGGAAGTTTGTCACAAACAAATCACCCGTTTCCAAGACAACGGCTTAGACATGACGTCACGGCATGGAAGTCAACGTGATCTCGCGAAAAGAACAAATTTTCATTACAAAACATTCAGGTGAATTTATTCTTCTAATTGGGGAATACTTCATCGCATAATCAAGAAGGGCAATCCATGATTAATTGTTAACCTTGCATCCGTGGATTTTACGGAAATCTGTGACTTCTCAGCGTGGTTTATAAAGCCGACCGACTTGTTTGGAGGTTTTTCCACAGTTTCGTTATCATGTCAACTTCTTCACGTTCAGCTAAGTGCAGCTGGTATTTCTGCAGATAGCGATTGTTAGGGACGACGAGTTCTTAATTACTATTTCTTCGAGGTTTCTACCTCGCTCAAGGAAGGGGACAAGCCTTTAAAATGTGGATTTTAAGCATGTTAAGCTATAATATTTGTCAACGCGGGAATCTGCGGGCCAGTCTTCTGGTTGTGTTTGGATTACTATTACTCCTTGTGTGCTACACCGGTGAGATAAAACACCACTTATAATTGAAGTTTAGCTCTGGCTTTTGTGCTTATTACAAAACGACGTCTTTGTTTCACTGGAGGATCTTAATACACTTTGTATCTTTTTATTTCTCAGATTTAGTTCGGGCAGTTTGTGACTGCGAAACTGAATGTTCTTGTAGTACAAGCAACTGCACTGCGGGGGAATATTGGCTCTCAGGAGCTGGTTGCGTACAATGCCCTGCCGGGCACTTGTAAGTGTAAACCTTTCCTTCTGCTACTATTCATATATTTAAGAGTCCATCGATACCATCACATTCAATTAATAGAAAGAAAAAAAGACTTAAAAAATTCTTGTGCAGCAAAACAGTGTTTATTTGTAACCGTATATTCTTCGTTGCCAAAATTCCCTGTTCGTGTACTGACTTTGTATACGTTGATCTTATGTTGTATTCAGCTGTAATTCAGCTGTGTATTATTAACTGTAGTTGCATAATATCTTGTTTTGATGTCAATTGCATAGGAGTTTTCCCCTTGAATCTAACGCTCAATATTATGTCTTCTTTATTAGCTGTCTGGGCAATGAAACTGCACCGCATCCTTGTCCAGCTGGCACAGAGAATTCGAACCCTGGTGCAATTAACTCATCTGCTTGCACGGTAAGATTATTATTTATTCGCACATTCATGTTTTCATGATAGATTCAAAGGCAAAGATTTTAACTCCCGTTTCTTAGCACCGGTAAACGTATTAATTGACCCTGATGTTGCTACGTTCAATTTTATGGTTTCACGGAAATAAACGTCTGCTGCAGATGAAATATTATCAATGCGTGACTTTTTTGGCTTTAAAATTTTTACATCGTCATCATTCGATTGGATACCTCCGGTACGACCTTGAGGTTAGCGTTAAAACAATATAAACTTTCTCATCGAAAAACTTCATTGTTTTGAGGGGATATTGCTGGGCGGGTGGTTATAACACGACACCAGTTTGATCGTAGTCAGACTTTCTAGACTTAGCCTGACAAGACTGGTGTAATAAGTAACATATTGGTAGGGCAAGTCAGACTTCTATGATTTAGACCAGAACAGACATATTACATGTGAATGGTACAGTTCACACAGGTCTTTTAGAGGTCTGATATCAGTGTGTTACTTGTTACAGGTAATATGATTCAACACCTGAACAGTAGAATATTTTCAAACTATACTTTGAACTATACTTATGTAATCAGACTACAACTAATATATGCAAAGACCAGGACAAAAACTGCACTAGTCAGTGGCTTTGTACCAGTCTCAAATAATATTCCTCCAAGATATGTCACTGACGTGCTAATGGTCAGAAAGTGACAGCACACCTTTTAGAGTGCACATGCCATAATTTTCTGATTTCACAAATTGTAAAGATCAGAAGCTCTTTGGGTAGTAATTGTCTAGCAGACGAACCAATGTGATTTGTCAGTCCTCTGCGATTCAGACAAGGACATACAGATTACATGTGACTGGTACAGTTCAGAGAGGTCTTGTACAATTCTGATGTCAGTTTAATGTGACTTGATACTGGTAATATGACTCATCAACTGTGCAGTCAGATATCTTAAGAGCACTATTGTGTGGTTCCAGAAAATATCCATACCTCCCCTATGGATGGCTTTTAATTTTGACCTCCTACCCCACCCCACCCCACCAGAAATTCCAGTTTAGCCTCATACTTTCCTTTATAAATTTTGGCCTGTGAGACCCCCCACCCCCCCCCCAAGAATTTCCACTGACCATCCATGGGGTGGGTAGGGATATTTTCTGGAACCACACATTTTGAACTGATCTTGTGTAATCAGATAACTACTAATGTATGGGAAATTCAGGAAATAAATATGTTATTGCACTAGTCAGTGACTCTGTACCAGTCTCAAGTAATATTCCTCCAAGCTATGTCACTGATATGCTAATGGTGGGAAAGTGATACCACACCTTGTGGAGTCCGCATGCTAGATTTTTCTGATTTCCAAATTGTGGAGATCAGAAGCTCTTTAGGTACTTATTCTGTTAAGTGGACATTTACCATGGTCTGCTGGGAACATGTCAGGAAACTTATTGCAATGTGACCTCTTTCCTTTTCCCAAATGGGTGGACGTGGGCTGCTATGTACCCTTTTATTAAATGCCAGTGTCTCATCTCATCTCATCTCATCTCATCTCTCGGTTAGACTTTTTTGAGGGCCAAAAGGTTAACAATGTGATGGAAAGAAAACCGACTTTAGTTCTCTCATAGCCTTCAGTTGTTTTCCTAAAAGCGGTCTTTAAATTTCAATCATCTAATCAATCCTTACAAAAGTCTGCAAATTAATAAAAAAGGTGTTTTTACCCTTAAATTAAGTTATTGTTATTTGGACATGTACATGGATTTTTTGCTACTTTAGTGTAGCACCTTAATTGTGGTAATCATTGTTTTATTTGAAAAATGATCAAGGAAGAAGTGTGTGCCAATAAAAGGATCTGCTTCTTGCCCATTTCGTGTTAATCCTTTGAGCCCCACTAGTTATAAGCCTATAATTTGCTCTTGTGGTACACTATCAGAGATAGGTCATTAGAATAAAGAGACTGGTGGTGGTGGTGGGGGGCGGGGGGGTGATCAGGGAAATGAATTTTCCTCTTCTTGTGCCATTTATATTTATTCACAGTTACTCAAGCCCTTTCCTTGGCAGCGCCCGCCACCATGTTTTTTCAGTTGCAAAATATTACAAAATCTACAATGATAGTGTTGGAGATTTTGAAAGGAACCCGTTGAGAGGTGTCAATTCTGTCATTCTCACAGCTCCTACCCTAAATCATAATGGAATACCTTACAGGTTTAAACACCCTAAGCAGCACCAAGACTTGATTTTATTACCGCAGAACACTGTGACAAAAGTCCCCATCATTGAAAGCCACCAGTCCCTTACCTCTAAGGAGAAGGTTTGTTAGTTGCCACTTTCTCAAAATTTGGTGGCAGCCAATGATATTACTGCCTAATGTTGACTTCTTGCCGCCTCCTTTGCTCTGGTTTTTTGTCTGTCTTATCTACTCCCGTTATGCCGCCTATTGGGTGGTTCCAGAAAATATCCATACCCATACCACGGGTGGCGTCTCGGAATTCCAAAGGGGAGGGGGTTACATCAACTGGAATTCCGAGGACATGGGGGGGGGGGGGGCTCATTGGACTGGAATTCTGAAGGCATGGGGGGATTTTCAGGAGAGTAACTTCCAATTTGGTGTAGTTAAGTCGCTTAAAGGTAAAATCATCAAAAACGACTTATCTAAGGACGATGATTCACTCGTAAACACGGGACACATTCAATTCAATCAACATGCCGGGTGCACGTTCCAATGGTCATGGTCAATATAATGTTTATGCTAACATGAACGGCTGACAGCTGTTCACTTGCCAGTAGATCGGTCACAAAAGCGATCAAAGGCTTTTCTTCGATTGTTTCGCTCGAATACAATACTGTAGATCCCAGCAAAGAGTTTTCAGCCCCTACAAGCAGATATCATCGAGACACGTGAAATTGTTGCATTACATACCATGTGATGCTCATTGCAAAGGTCAGATTTCACACGTTATGCAAATTTGATGTGCTTTTGATCTGAAACTAACTTCAGACTACATTTGCTATTTTGTACAAATTCTTTTAAAGTTGTCATTGACTTTGAGTTTCAAAATGAGTTTCATTTACTGTTTTAATTTTAATTGAAGGTTAAAATGCGGGGAAAAAGTCTGATTTGTTCTCACGCAATTTATTTGAGGCCACAGTACAGTATGCAAATTAAGTTCACTGCGAACTAAAAGTAATTGTATACATGCCAACTCTCACGCATTGTGCTTGAGTTTCACCTCTGTGGATCAAAGACATCGACCTCACGCATCGAGGACAATTTCTCATGCCCGACTCACAATTCCGGACTACTTGTTCATCAACCATTAGCGCGAAAATTCAATTCAATTTCCACCCAAAATAGTCTGGTGAACGGCACTAAATGTCGCGTTTGAGTCCTAAATAACAAGTAAACGAGAGTGCGGCGAGATTTCGAGCTTTGCACCGCGACATTCGGCAACCTTCGGAAATGCTCGTCGGCAATGTTCGGAAGTCGTCAGGCATCTTCGTTAATGTTCGAACATCGTCGGAAATTTTTTCGGAAATTCGAGTATTATGGATACGAAAAATCAGACGCTTTTGACTTAGGAAATGTTGGCAAGTATATAATTGCAGGAAAAAAAGCTTGCTATTTTCCTCTAATTCTTTTCCTAACATCATAACCTTCGATTTTTAGAATAGGTTGCATTCAACAGTCTCCCTTTTGACGGCAGGTTTGAGTCTGGCAAACGCAATTTCCAATTTCAATTCTGAAAATTTTAGCTTTGTTGTTAATTAATTTTACGTTGCATTCGGCACGCAAATTATTCATGGCAACCCTCGACACCAAAAATTATAGGCACACGTTAAAACATTGGACCAAGCGTTGGAATGACTTCTAAGCCGTTTGAGTTTTCTAACGTTTAACGGATTATCGGTAGTGTACGTTTTCCCGTGGAAGGTGACAATGTAAAATGTCACTCAGTCGGCCGCTGTTTGTCATCACACAGCGTTGATCGTTCACCGTGCTGAATACACGTTTTTTTCTTTCGGAGGAAGCGAAAGGATTAATTTCCGTTCAATAAAGGTGTCTGGAATATAGAGTCAGGCCTTTTCAAATCAGTTAGAAGAAAAAAGCAGAAATTCCAAAGGGGGGTTTGAATGATAACGGAATTCCGAAGGCATTGGGGGTTAGAACGGATTGGAATTCCGAGGGCAAGGGGGGATTGAGCATTTTGGAATTTCCTAAGGCAAGGGGGGTCTAGATGAAGATGCCGCCCGTGGTAGGGTATGGATATTTTCTGGAATCACCCATTAACAGAAAACATTTTGAGCGGGCTGTTTCGGTTGTTGGACCTAGGCAATTTACTAGTGGTGGGATATGAGGCAATAATTTTTGTTGACCAACATGTGTTAACTTAGTTATAATGTAGACTATTCAACAACTGATCTTGTGTCATCCCCACAGGCATGTGCATCTGGTTATAACAGCACCGCCGGGTCCATATCATGTACTCCCTGTCCAGCTGGTTACGACTGCACAACATCACCAGGGGATGCAACATTATGTCCAGCTGGAAATTATTCCAATTATGGAGAAGGAATATGTCGCCCATGTCCCAGCGGCAAAGTGTGCACAGATCCTTCACAACAGCCTCAGGTATGCTTGTTTGAGGGTGACCAAAGCTCAAAACGTTATGCAAATCTTTGATTGTCTGAAAATTTGCCAATGTTGAGCTGTCAATCATTGATTTTTAAGTGTCAAGTTCAAGACATTGTCTGCTCTGCAGCCTATTGTTGATCTCAGTTTTGTAGAACTGTCTTGTCAGAATTTTTGTGTTCAACTGTATTCAGTTTGTTGTTTTCCTCAGTAATGTTTGCCTGAATTACCATGCTAATGACAAACTAGATAAGTTCATGTTATTTCACTCTACAATATTACAACTCTCACTGGTAGACCCATGCCGCAGAAATTGAAGGTTTTTCTGACAAAGTCTTTTGTTCTTTCCAGTACTGCCCTGGAGGTTATGAACCAGATTCATCACAAACAAAATGTAACCCTTGTGAGGCAGGAAAATTCTCATATAATGGAACATCTTGCCAAGCTTGTGCTTCAGGAAGCTACAGTCTTGGTGGAGCAGCAGAATGTACTCTCTGCCCAGCTGGTCACCAGTAAGTGTACATTCCCTAAAATATCTTATCTCTGTGAAGTTCCTCTCACTAACCCCCCCCCCCCCCCCACCTGCTTCACAGTAAGATCTTGTTCCCAAGTTCTTCCCTTTGTAGAGTCCCATCCCCTTACATTCAGTGGTTAGTGTAACATGGGTTGCGGTGGTGTAGTGGTTACATGTTGAACTTCAGATCTGAAGGTCGGTGGTTCAATGTCCAGTCTCTGCCATCATGTTGTTTCCTTTGACAAGACACTTTAGCCCACATAATGTCTCTCTCCACTTAGGTGTATAAATGGGTACCGGCAGCATACTGCTGGGGGTGACCCTGCAATGGACTAGCATCCCATCCATGGCAGGGGCGGGGGGGAAGTAGCAATACTCTCATTTGCTTTATGCTACAAAAACCAGGAAAGCTCCGGCAATGTGGACCTCCTTGGCTCTTGTGCAACTTTACCTACCTTCTATAAAAAAGCTGGTTTGTTTATAAGAAAAATGCAAGTCTTACAGAACATACAAGCTATAATCAGCCATCTCTCTTATACGCTATATTTCTTTCCTTCAATCAAGTCTCTTTGAGTCCCAAGGTAAGTGATCACCTCAACTTGGTGACCACTTTCCTTGGAATTTTGGGTGGTCACTTACAAGAGGTTTAAGGAACGGTTTGTATTTTGAGACAGTGGAATGTCAACACAGTAAACTTTTATTTACATTGGATTGATGTAAATCACGTTTCAATGAACTAGCCAGGGGTTTTTGAATGAAGGTGCATTATTTTGTAAAATGGTGATCCATGACCTATTTGTTCTGATTTAGTCAACATTTTTGATTTGATGTGAGCCCACTCCCTCTCTAGTTAAGAACCCCTTTCTAAAGAGTCCATACTTCTTGGGGCTTGGAATGAAATAAGACATGCAGGGGCTGCTTAACAGAACTTTTCTGGTAACTATTAATAGATCCTGTCATGGACTGCATATAGTCTCTGTAATCCATTTCAGTGGTCTCTAGTACACAGTGAACAGATTGATAACAAGGCACTGTTCTGTTGTCAACAGATGTTCCAATCAGACTGTAAACCCAGTGAGATGTAACCCTGGGGAATATGCACCTGCTGGCCAAACAAGCTGTTTACAGTGTGACAAAGGTTTTCATTGCCCAGATGTCCCCTTATCAAGCCCTTCGCCATGTTTCAATGGCACGTATACAGACACTCTGGGACAAACAGAATGCAATCTCTGTACAGCAGGAAATTTTTGTCCATTTGCGTCACAAGGAGAGCAGCCATGCGAGAATGGGACTTACAGTAAAAATGGGTCATCTGTCTGCACTGAGTGCCCAGGTGGATACAGGTGAGACCTGGTCAATCCCTTTAATATTTCACCTCCAAAATGCCCAAAGACATCATTAATGGTGCACTGGGCAGAACCAAGGTTTCAACATCTTTCATTTTCTTTTGCAAGCTTTGCAGGTTAGTCCAGCAGCTTGAGTTTCAAGTTCCATCTTCTCAGTGCAGTCCCCAAAGTGTGACTGAAAAAAATGTCTTTCATTTTGTTAAATGGTGCAAAAAGCAGCAGGGCCACTGAAAACTACTTCTTCATGGTTTTTGCTTCATATACTTGGAGGATTTCACCACCTGGTTCAAAAGTTAGAAGGACATTGCATAATTCAAATTTGGCTTTTCAAGTGAAAGAATTGACTTGTTACCTCCTATTGTTTAAGACATCATGTTATTCAATATCTTGAACTGGTTTAGATCTTGCCATTATTGAACATTTGTTAAATTTATTCCTCTTTTGATTCAATTTTTTCTAGCTGTGCTGATGCAAGTGCAGATCCAGTTCAGTGCCAAAATGGCACCTATGCACCATCAGGAAGCCTTGCTTGTTTGCCATGCCCACAGGGCGCCCAGTGTTTAACACCAGGACTTGCAGAATATGTCCCTTGTTTAAATGGCACTTACCTGTACACAGGCAGCTACAATCAAAGCAGCTGTCAGAGCTGTCCACCCGGTCAGCAGTGTCCCAACCCAAGCCAGCCACCAGAGAACTGTCCAGATGGAACATACAGTAAAGGAGGGGCAGTCGCTTGTATCGTGTGTCCGAAAGGCCATCAGTAAGTCTGTGACTGACAAAAGGGTTTTCTTTCGGAAATGCATGGTTTCTGAAAATATCACACCCACCTTGAGGAAGGTTACTGGAAATTCCAAGGGAAGGGGTGTTCCGAAAGCCAACATTTTTTTAAGGAAAGTGTGGAGCTAAAGTGGAATTTCTGGGAGGGGTGGGGGACGACTCAGTGGAATGCAGGAGGCAGGGAAATGGTTATTTTCTGGAACAAAACAGTAGGTGTTACCGGAACTGATGGAGGATTGTATTCTTGTGGTGCTATTTATTTGGAGATAAGAATACCAAAAACAATTAAAAGTAGCTTTTAAGTTGGTGTCGTTGTGAAGGAACAGAATTTATAGAATTCTTGAGCAAAAAGGGCCAGTCTTAGAGAAGCTTTGGATGTTGTTAATTTCTTTTCTGCTTCTATTATTGGTATCCAAATTACAGGAATTAGCTAGGCCAAGTTTTCATGCGATAAATTCTGTAATATACAAACCAAATTGCTACATCTGATGGCAGTTCATCCATTGCTAAAAGCAGTGTTACATTTACCAATTGGTTCATAGGTCAGCGTGCTTCATCGAGATGTAAAGCACGCGGGAAGTTTGGAAAGCACGAAAGATGCGTAAGAGTTGCTCGAGGCATAACCGGGAGCAACTCTAGCTTCTTGAGTGCTCTCCAAACTTCCCAAGTGCTTCATATCTCGATGAAGCAAAGCTTACGTATATGAACCAATTGTTTTATAACATTTTCAACGCAGTAGTTTTGTGAAGAGAAATTTCCTCTGTTGCGCTTCAATGTGTTGTTTATTTCATGTCAGAAAAAATTTTGCTACGCTTCAATGATCTTATCTTAGATTGGTAAAAAAACTGACAGGTGAATTCATGCATGTAAATGAAGATTGCCCCGTATTTGAATGCAAAATGCCCACTCGCGGAGAAAAGTTTTTTTTCTCAAGGCACTTGTTTGCTGACGTTATCAGCATGCACAATAGGATTATGAAGCGCACTTGCACTATTGAATTTTAATACACGAATTTACCAGCTATGTTATAATGTACCATGTTAAATGCAAGTTGTCTCATAGTCCTCTGAACCAAACACTGTGCCAAACATACCTTGCAAATTATAGGCAATTGTCACAATATGGCTGCAACAGTTGCAGAAAGTAGAACTTAATTCTATGTTCTGCATTGGTATCTGCAAATTTGTTGGAAGGTGTTTGTGCATTGCAGGGGAAGTTACTTGGTGCAATGTTTAGAGCAACAGATCTTACCAAACTGCCAGACAACTTGCCAAAGAATTTCACATCAAATAGACTGAGACTGAGTTTTCCTGTGAGTTTGTAAAGTTCTGTCATTTGACTACCATTCCTTAAATCTTTTTTTCACAGGTGCCCTTCAAAGTCAGCCGACCCTTTACCATGTGGAAATGGAAGTTTTGCTCCCGCAGGAAGCACCTACTGTCATGGTTGCCCTGTGGGTTCACAATGCCAATCTGCAAAGCTTGCATACCACCAGCTTTGCGCAAATGGATCATACTCAGTTGTCGAGAATGCTACTAGCTGTTCAGAATGTCCTGCTGGTTTTAAGTGTCCCAACCCTGCATTGGGACCAGTTGAGTGTGCAAATGGGACATACAGTAAGGCAGGAGCCACCCACTGCATTGAATGTCCTGGTGGACACAGGTCAGTTGTCATAATTATATTTTAAGTCCTCATGGTTAACCCTTTCAATTCTAAGGGTGTCTAATCTCAAAATGTTTGGACAAAAAATCTCAAACATCATTTTACAAAACACAAAAAACCAACAGTATGTCAGGAGAATGGTGCTCAGTAGGTTTAATTTATTTGAATGGTCTCTCATTAGGATTTTATCCAAAGACCACCTTGTACAGTCCAACAAAACAGCACCACAGGAAAGTGCTGCTCAGTGGTTTTCATTTGAATGGTCACACTTTCAGATTTTATCCACAGACTTAAAAGTTAGAACCACCTTGACCAACATAAACATGTCACAGGAAAGTATTGTTCAACAGCATTCATTTGAATGATCTGGCTTATGATTTTGTTCACAAAGTCAAAAGTTATAACCACCTTATACAACATATGGCTACTCCCATTAATAAGTTGCACCACTACCCCATTACCACCGCCCCCTGCCTAGATAAAAACACTCAAGGAGACTAACTTGTCATTAAACTATGTTCATGCTTATATAGCTGTGCTGACAAATCAGCTGATCCAGTCTCCTGTGCACCAGGAAGCTTTGCACCATCAGGAAGCCTTGAATGCCAACCATGTCCTCTTGGCTCTCACTGTCCATCTAATGCCTCTGCCACCCATACACCCTGTGCACCGGGATCATATGCTAACAAGACATCCTCCACAGAGTGTTTGGCATGTCCTGCAGGTCATATTTGTCAGAATCCAACACAAGCTCCTGTCTCATGTGGAAATGGGACTTTCAGTAAAAGCAGTGCAACTAACTGTACTGTGTGCCCTCCAGGATTCAGGTACAATTCCTTTCTGTGACATCATTGTTGGCATGCAGTTCTAGCCATACCTGCGGCATTGGCATTGATCATTTTAAGCCAGATCAGAGAGCCAGTGCATGTTTTTGGAGTGCCTGCCCTGTGAATCTTGGCCATTTTCAGTATATTTTTGTACAGCACCTCTTTGTTAAGGGGAAGGAATTCAGGAATATTGGCCTCTAAATACTGCAACTTGTTCCTAAATTGGGTTAGTTAGTAGTGGTAGAAGTTTTGAGCCATGTTGCCAAGACACTTTTACGTTGCACACTAGTATAGCTTATGCAAGATCATCTTTTCCCTTAGATGTAACACAAAGACACGTAGCCGGATAGTTATGATTTACAAAAATACTTCCCATTCAATCCAACACCAGACAGCATGTTAGGTTTGCAGAAAACAGTCACTTTACAAAATGCCAGGCTAATATGCTTGAACTAAACATTTCTTTCTCACAATTTCAGTTGTCAAGATAAAGCAAATCCAGTTGAGTGCTTAAACGGTACATATGCTACAGCTGGAAGTGTCAAATGCCAGTCATGTCCAAAAGGAGCGCACTGTCCAAACAATGGACTGCAAACATATGTTCTTTGTGCTAATGGGACCTATTCTAATTCAGAAGGCCGGAGTGATTGTATACCTTGTGATGCTGGCTACCGATGTCCAAGTGTTGGAATGAAGGCACCTGAGCAATGTCCGAATGGGACATACAGTAACTCAACTGGAGCTCGAGATTGTATCTTGTGTCCAGAAGGTTATAGGTGAGGTCTTGTACACTGTTTTGCAGTGCTTAATCCATGCGTGGTTTTTGTATTGTTTGTATAAGTGCTGCAGGTGTAACTGATGTAACTCATAATTTGTGAGTGTTGTATACAATATGAAAATTCTGGAATGTAACTAACCAAAGACCAAACACTGGCCCTACATGCTTTTGGAGCTAAAAATTGTTATAATGGCTTCACAGTAACTTCTTATAGTAATACTGTGTAGTAATAATTTATTTTATAACTTGCCATGTGCAAATTAGCACTTCTTTAGTACACAATTATTATTAGTACACAATTATTAAACGCTCTATCTATAGTCATCTTAAAATATATGCTTCGGTAAAAAAACTATACACTTCTTGTATTTAAAGCACTGGTAAATGAGAAAACACAGACCAAGCACCATACTGTACTTGTAGCCATCCTTTGCCGCAAACTGTTACTGTTGCACTACAGCGTGAAGACCGTAAAAATTGCATGTATGCCTGTAGATGACTCTGCACTTTAACACTACTTAACGACCCTGGAACTAGACAAATGAAAGCACCACATGTATCAGTCCAGCACATACATGAAAAATGTCATTGCTGCACTGTGTTCTTGACAGAGAACAAATTATAGTCTCACCATAAACCACTTCTGTGGAAGACAGAAGAGACATGTCAAGACATATCTTTTAAGATTAGCTTTCACGTAGTCTTAAGGACGGTGGCCCCTAATAGGAAGGCATTTTTCCTTATTTGTCCCCATGTGGGATTTGTTCCTCGTACCTAAGGCTGTTAAAATCCAAAAAGAAAATGGGGGGTTACCATGCATTTTTCAGAGATAATTAGGCCCAAATATGGTAAAAAAAGTGCTGATTGAGCATTTTTAAAAAATTAGGAAAAATAACTTTTTCAAATAAAAGATAGCCATTATTTGACTTAAGAAGGAGATGAAGAGGTCTAAACTGATAGGTGCTTTGTAATGAATAACAAAGATACAATTCTCAACATGCTGCCGAATTCTATATGCGAATTTCCTGTTCTTGGCGGGCCATTATTTGACCCAGTAGATTGGAACGCTTTGTAAAATTACTTTTGACGGACGGTTTTTCTTCTGTAAAAAAGTATTTCACAATACCGAACAGTTGTCCTGCTTTTGATTGATTACATAAAAACTAGGGGTAACCGTACATTTTAAAAAGTTAACTTCACTTTTTCCTAACTCACGCACTACATGTTTTCCATCAGTGACGATTTTCTTGACGCTCTCCTCCCCGGTGGGGAATAAAATGTAAGTCGAAGTGATGGATGCTGGGAATCGAAGATGGGGGAGCGGACGCGTGGTGAAAGGATGCAGCAAAGCAAAATCCCCGTAAAACATCGATTGATTTTATCTCTGCCAACTGTATGGGGATTTTACAATTGCCTTATCAAAGAACATACTATAACGGAGTGCCGTTAGGCGATTTCATTGTTCAACGAATGTTGTGCAGCGAGAATCTTGATTGCTGTTTACATGCTTGGAAGTTCTAGAAGGCTACTGCAAATTGTCAGTGGGGTCAGACCAAGCCTGTTATATATATATATAGCTAGGCTAGCTAGCCAAACCCTGGAGCTCCCATAAATAAGCTGGTGTTCGTTTCTCAAAAAACCCGAAAACTCTTCGGGCCCAAAATTTTTGCGGGGCTAGTTTCGGGCGCGATGTTCTTTCGAAAGTGTTTGCACAACGCCGCAAATTTTAGCAAAATTTTCCCGCGAATTGCTTCACAACAATCCGAACTCGAAAGTCACACTACCGTTGTTATTAATTTTTTTCGAGCTTCAAACTGTCTGCATGAAATATTTTCTTCTTCTTGCGCCGTGTTCCTTGGTTTTTACAATGTTTCAATATTCTGTCATTTAACTGTCAAGGCGTGTCAAATCATCTCAGACTTTTTGGCTGTTTGTTTGAATGAACTGGAAACGTCGCTTATCTACAGCAGCTAAATATAACTTATTGTTTTGGGTTTTCATCGTGTTCGGATCTTGACAAATATTAATTAAACACGAAATGCCACTAAATCGGAATCTGTAGCTCTGAAGCGAACTAACCTAGCCGTAATCAAAAGTTGAAATTTCTCGTCAAGTTTTCGATTTGTTCCTTCTCATTCGGCTAGATCGCTCGGTGGAGTTATCAAAATCGGCTACTCGTCTACTTCAGCAGGTCAACCTGATTTCATTCCATCGGTTGCTGCAGCCAGCTATCCACATTTTTCCAGACCGAGAGGAGGTAGGTTTTCTTTTAATATTTCATAGACTATCGGGCGGGTCAGTTAGGTGCCGCTTTTGTTTTTCTTTCAAGAAGTTGCTTCACAATTTGTTTACGCTTTTGACTCTTTCTAATCTCTTACGAACAAATTACAAATGGAAAGATTTTTCATCAGATGTAAGCCTTAGATACGTTTCCTTTCCCTCTGCTAAGAAAATGCCACACGTGGAAATGACAACATGTTAGTACCTTAAAAATAGGAGTGATTATTTCACTGCAAAAGATCTGAAATACAATACTGCTCGTAAGTGTCTGAAACTTTCGGTTTTCGCGTTAGGTGAGACACAGTTTCAATCTAGACAAGTAGTTTGCTTCAAATTTGTCCTCTAGAAGTTCTTTTTATGACTTTCATTTTGAAACACTGTTTTAAAAGCATTCTAAAAGAGACAGAGGAAGGCCATGCCATCATAAAACTTCGTACTTTTCTACTAATTGTTCTGCGTTTTTATCATGATCAAGCTAAACACTCATACACTGGAGTGCATTTGTGGTTTGTAAAGATTCTTCTCAACTCATTGGCCCCTAAAATACAGTACATTTCAGTCGTTATTCGCCAAAAGATGAAAAACGGCAATGGGAAAACATAAAGGCAAAAACAGAATGCGGACCGCTGAGGAAATAGTGAAGTTGACCTATTTTTCTTCGAAAACAAGACTTCAGCACAACTTTCACGGGCAGCTCTTCTTCCAGCATTCTTTGGAAAGCTAATTAACTTCAAGGAGAGTACTCGTGAAACTACAGTTGCTCTAATAATGCCATTTTAACTTGCTGCCGGTAGCGACTTCATAGATTTGTCAATGTAAAAACAAATTTCTTACTGATTCGTATGCATCCTGCTGGCTGTTAAGTTCTGTCAACCATCAAACAACTTTGCTAAAATAAATAGTATTGCTACCGGCGGCATCTGGCAGTTTACCGGCAAAAATTACCCAGAAAAGGTTTTTGAAAGCTTCCAAGCACATGTAAATTATGGAGGAAAATGGCACAAGTTTTCCGCCTGCGAAGTGTTATTCGGCAAAGTGATTTAACTCCCGATCAGTTGCTGTATTATTTTGTTCCAAAGATTTAAAATATCAATCGGAAGCAATTCCATTCGATCATTCGCTTTAACATCTTAAGATTATCATTTTCAACATAGGAAGTCTCTCAATTAAACAATTCTTATAATATGTAAATCCACAATCAAATTGGTAATTTTCTTTACCGTGGAAGTAGAAGCGAAGTATTTGAGAATTTAACCGAAAGGTTGACGCTCTCGTGGTCTTTTCAGAAGGTCGCTTTCCAGATATCCTCTGAAAAACAAGTCTGTTCAGCTAACACGCCGAGATCCACCGTTCGTCCACCTTCTCGCCAAGTCAACTTCGTCCCTTCTGCGCTACTTTCCTTGTTTCACTTGTTGTGGGAAGCCGGTGTCGATGTTTGTTTTTTGTCGTGCAAGCGCTGGCGCTTCGACGGCCCGGATTCTTTCATTAACCTACCATTTCGTTTATGGTTTCCCGTTCCCCATTTGCGGGTCAACACTCCCACAGGGGAAGCGAAATACAAAAACAACAACTCAATACACCTAAAACTTTATTTTCGCACCACTGCACATACAGGAATCGCGCGATCGCGCGGGATGAACGCGCGATGCACAGAAAATGTGCGCGTTAGCAATAGGGGCCACCGTCCTTAATATATCTCATGTTATTCTCATTTTATTGATGTATTTTTATTGGCGTTTTTCCTTTTTTATCGGTTTTATTTATAATAGATTTGTTTTATTAATTTTAACTAGTATGTTGTGAATGTAAAGCACTTTTGATCATTCCTATGTTAAAAGGTGCTATAGCAAGTTAATAAATTATTATTATTATTATTATTATAATTATTATTATTATTATTATTATTATTATTATTATTATTAAGACTCTGCACTGTTATCACTGCATAATGAACGGGGAACTGGTGAAAGGAGAGCACCATACATCAGTCCAGCACATACATAGAAGCTGTTATTAGCTTCTATTATTTCTGCACTGTAATCTTCACATCACAAATAGTCACACCTTGAAACACTTCTGTGGAAGACTCTGTACTTTAGTCACTGATAAGTGAATCTGTACCTTCAGAAATTAAGACACCATTAATGTCTGCGACGTACATGGAAATTGTTATTTCTTGATTGTAATCCTCTGTACTGGAATACAGTCTTTACACTACCATTCCAGCACCTTGAAATACTTGTGTAAAAGGCTCCTGCACTTGAAGCACTGGTTAACAGATCTATGCCTGTAAACTGCACTGTAGTAGAGCACTGTACGTCTTTCCAGCACATAGATGGAAGTTGTTAAAATTGCAATTATGTTTGTTCTCAACATTCATAAAAGACGGGTAACTGCAATTTTTATAGTGAGTAACTGCACAGGCCCTGCACCATTAAACATCTGTCCAGCACATACGTGGAAATTATCATTGTGTTCTGTTTTTCCTGAACATTTCTGCCTGGAAATTTCAGTTGTCAAGATTCAGCTGTAAAACCAGTCAAGTGCTTAGCGGGTACATATGCCGTGGCTGGGAGCATCAGATGTGAGATGTGTCCAAAACGAGCTCACTGTCCAACAGACGGACTGTCAGCATATGTTCTTTGTGTTAATGGCACTTATTCTGACGTGGAAGGCCAGAGCTATTGTAAACTATGTGACCCTGGTTACAGATGTCCAAGTGTTGGGATGGAAACTCCTGAAGTGTGTCCTAATGGGACATACAGTAACATAACTGGTGCAAGAGATTGTATTTTATGTCCAGGAGGTTATAGGTGAGGCTTTATTACCTGTTATGCAACACATTATCCAGACACTGCTCCTTACATGGACTCGTAAAATTGAGTACAGTCTATCATCATGAAACTTATCCTAATACAAAAATAAAACACAATGACAACAGCAACACAAATAGAATACTAAACTGTTAAGTATTTGTACCCTGTTACTCAACTCTCTATCCATGCACTTAACTCTGTATGTGCAGATATAAGATTCTTTAAAGAAGGGATAACTGAAGAGAGTTTTATTTATTTTGTGATGTTGTCATGTCATACTTCTAACCAGTTTAATATTATTACATGGCTTTGTTATATTTTGTGTAGTAAAAAGTTTCTGAGAAGGTTTTAGTATAATGTTAATTAACACTGAAAATGTCACATAACTGCAATTTAATCTCTATATTGTTATAATTTTATATAAAACTAATTCTAATACAAAAACATGTAACACATTACTAATGAAATACCACTACTAAACTGCTACCTGACCAATAACAACAACTAAAAATGGGTATTAACAACAATACTGTTACTGCTCTAATAAGCCCCCTTTCTCTATTTACCCCCCCCCCCTTTTGGATGAAGAAGCCCCCTCTTTATTGAGCCCCTCCTCTTTCCAATAAGCCCCCCATTCATAAGGCCTGAAGCAGGGCTAAAACTTAACTTCAGTGTTTGGTCACCACTCGGGCCAGTATCCCTGAATTCTTAGTGGCCCAGGCCAAAATAAAGTAGCCTTCAAATTTCCTCTACTAACACAAAAAAAATTTAAACCATTTTTACCCGAATAACCACCTCATGGCTGTTTGAGCCGGTGTTTTTAGTAGGGTGTTTGACTGAAACGCCAAAAGAAATTTGCTTGATCTTAACTTTGTCTTGAAAGCTCACATTTGCCAATGTACTGTCGAAAAATTGGTAAAATTGTTGTAATACTAAAAACTCTGTTTGGTCTGTGTTGAGGATTATTCGCCTCGTTCTTGTTCGCTCTTTTCTTCTTCTATAACTTCTGACTTGGTCCTTAAACTCCCAAAGAAAAACTGGACCATTATTTTCCAAATATGGACAAAACGATCTTGTCAACATCTATAAACTTCAGTATCACCATTCTAAGTTTCTTTCGATTGCTTTTGAATTCAGGTGAAAAGTAAGTCTACTATATCAAGCAGTATTGAGTGATTTTGCCGATATTCATGTTTGAAAATCTACCGCATTGAACTCTGGGTATGTCTGGATTCTCGTGTCAGTAAAATCAAAATGGGGTCTACATATCGGAGCGATCTAAAAACTCGATCACGAACGATTTTGAATTTTGCGCTTTAGAACTAAACTTTTACTACAATTGATGAACTTAAAGTCGAGGAAAGAAAGGAAAGAACATTTTATTTTATTATTATTGCTACTCTTTTCGCACTTCTCAAATCGTAGTCGCCCTTTGGGCGATCAAACCTCAACTTTTAGTGGCCCTGGACACTTTTTAATCGCCACGGGCGACCGTGCGACCGCCAGGTTTTAACCCTGCCTGAAGTTAAATAAGACTCCTGGGGGCTTAATAGAGCTTTTACAGTACGTAATGATAATAATAACACAATAAAATGATGTCATGTGAAATAACCAACATCTGCACCATGCAATCAAGCACCATCACGTGTCGAATGCCCCTCCCGTGGCTGGCAAATCTCTACCACCTTGCCACATGCCAATATGGCAACCTGACAGCACTGGAAGAGAATAGAGGGGAACTTCACCAGCCCTGCACCATTTAATGTCTGTCCAACGTGTACATGTACATCGAAATTATCACTGTGTTCTGTTTCTCCTGAACATTTCTGCCTGGAAATTTCAGTTGTTTGGCCAATAAAACAATGGAATGCTTAAATGGAACATATGCCAAGGCTGGGAGCAGTGAATGCCGACCTTGTCCAAAAGGAGCCTACTGCCCAAGTAATGGACTTTCAACATATGTTCTTTGTGCTAATGGCACTTACTCTGACATGGAAGGCCAGAGCAATTGTAAACTGTGTGGCCTTGGGTACAGATGTCCAAGTATTGGGATGGAAACTCCTGAAGTGTGTCCTAATGGGACATACAGTAACATATCTGTTGCAAGAGATTGTATTTTATGTCCAGGAGGTTATAGGTGAGGCTTGATAACCTGTTTTTCAGAGAGAATACCTCTCACCTCTTTGAAATGCGTCAATCAGTTTCTTTTATTAAAATTCCCATATAACTTATAATAAATGAAGTATAAGAATTTCGTTTGAATGTTCTCCTATTCTTTAAATTCTTAGTATTAGCGTAATAATGTTTGTCACAAGTTATGGAGTGGCTGTTCTAACGTAGTGTGACTAAATGCTTAACATATATGTTGATGAGCACAGAATGATTTAAATATTCACCATGACTCATTATTCATTAAGGCCTAAAAGAAAAGAAAATGTATTTTATTCATAAATGTAAGTTGTAGTGCATTCATAAATGTAAGTTGTAGTGCATTCTTAGTGATTATTATTATGATGTAAAATAGACCTCAAGTTTACTTGAAGTAATGTTAAAAATATTATTCTGACTGAAGCCACAATAGATAACTAATTAAATTATAGTGCTAAACTGGAATGTAGTCTTTGTCATAAATACTACTGCACTTCTAATTAGTTTGTTGAAAGTACTGTTAATTGAATAACAAACAACTGCACCAAGTAATCAAGTACCATACGTTGGCTCAGCACATACGTGACTGTGGATCTGCACCTCAAGTTAGTGAAGAAGACTGCACTTTAAGCACTGTTAACAGTGGAACCTCAATAACATCCCATAATCTGCTGCCCAACGCATACGTGGCAATAGTTATACTCTGGTAATTACTGCACTGCATTCATCTTAACTGCACTAGTATCTTCACATCAACTCTCCTGTCTCTTAACATACTGCAAGCTGCGGAAGATACTTCACTGTACATAATTTTGAAAACGCACTGTTAAATAAACTGCCAACTGTACCATTCATGCACATTCAACATTTGTCCAGCACGTACGTGAAAAGTGTCATTGTGTTCCTGTTTATCCTGAACATTTCTGCCTGGAAATTTCAGTTGCTTGGGAAATGAAACAGCAGAATGCTCAGCTGGAACATACTCTACAGTTGGGAGTGGTAAATGCCGACCTTGTGCAAAAGGAACCTACTGCCCAAACGATGGTCTTTCAACATACTTTGTTTGTGCTAATGGCACCTATTCTGACGAGGAAAGAGCAAGTGATTGTAAACTGTGTGACCCTGGCTATAAATGTCCTAGTGTGGGAATGGAAGCACCTGAAGAATGTCCCAATGGAACATACAGTAACACAACTGCAGCTAGATATTGCATTTTGTGTCCAGAAGGTCATAGGTGAGAGGTCGCAATGTCTGAAAACGTTTCACCCATGCATTGTGTTACTCATTCATTAATAACTATTGTCTGCTGTACAGGTGTATTTTCTTGGGGTGGTTCTGTTGTCTTTTATTACGATCTATTCTAAGTGTTTCTGTACATGTAAGTAACCAGGTAGTTATCTGGTTGAAGAGTAACTGTAATAAAAAAGCTTATGCATGTGCAGGTTTGAGTCAAGACCATGCAAATCTCTGTCCATAGAATGGAATATCACAGAAACTAAATTAGCTTCCTTGTATGTGTCATATTCTCTACTAGGTGCCCTGTAAAAAGTCAAGCCCCAGCACCATGCGGCAGAGGCTATTATGCCTCAGAAGGAAGCATGTCGTGTGATGAATGTCCGGTAGGATTTTACTGCCCACTGCTCATCACTTCAAGCCCTCAAGCTTGCACTCCTGGCTTTTACGCCAATGAATCAAAATCTGAGAGCTGTAAAGAGTGTGATAGGGGTAAGCTGTTTCTTTTACTCATTTAGGGCTGATCTACCTACCATCAATAAGCAGCATTATGTGTACCCTGTGACTTAAAAAAATGTGATCACCTGATGACAATTTTGGTGACTGCAAGGATCAAAAACACTGAATCTGCCTGTTATAAGTTAGTTTGTTACCTGAATTGTAGGACACAGATGCCCAGATGCTACTAAACCACCTGAAGAATGTCCTGCTGGCTATTTCAGTTCAGCAAAGGGACAAACTACCTGTACTGAGGCAAGTAATATTTTGAAATTTCTTCAGTAATTTAGTAATACGCCACACATTCCTTTCAGTGGGGGTATGGTGCCAAGAGCACTCTTTGCCTCCATTCATTGCCAAGCACACAGCTGACAGTGTAAAAACACTTTCAGGGAGTGCTCATGTAACCGCACCCAGGTGAATAAATGGGAAACAGCAAACTGATGGGAACACCCCAGAAATTCCGGGGAGATAACCTTGTGATGGACTGGCATCCTCTCCAGGAAGTGGGGGAAACTGTTATGCTCCTAGTTGCTTTGTGACACATAAATAGTGGGTTAAGCCTTGGCAGTTGTCCAACTAGATTTGTGAAGACTTAACCTTTGTTGACACTGAGTTATTTTTCTTTTTAGTGTGCACCAGGATACTACACCGAGCTTCCAGCACAGTCATCCTGCCAAGCTTGTCCTGCAGGAAGTCGCTGCCCTCTCAGAGATAGCCCACCAGTGGCATGTCATGAAGGGCAGGTAATGATAACAGCAATTGACTTTTGGGATTGCTTGGTGCTCTCTGGAAGTGTGAACCAGTGCTTTCATCCTGAGTCATTGCTTCTCCTTGTCATTTTCAAGATCCCCGCATTATCAGCATTGTTGAGGTCGCGATATCATTGATTGTAATTGTCGTTATCATCATCACTATCGCCACCGCCACTGAACTGAATTGAGCACCACTGCTACTCCCATTATTATTGTCACTACCATCATCCTCAGCAACATCATTGTCATCTTCATCACCATCATCGCCACCATCATCATCATCACTAACAAAGGCTCCATCATCTTCATCATTGTCGTTGTCATCATCCTCATCATTATGTATCACCATCATTGCTATCCTCCTCCTCCTCCTCCTCCTCCTCCTCATCATCATCATCATCATCATTTTTGTCAACATGATAGACATTGCCACCATCATCAAACATCATACATAAATGTCATGTGAGCTGTTGCTAATGTAGTACTCGCTAATAATGTGCAACGTCTGTTTTTATCCTATGGATTAATTTATTCTGGAAGAAGACATGATGGCGCTTTGTGCCATGCAACTGTGTGGCTACTATTTGGCAACATCTGCCAGGTACCAAGATGTTAGAGAAACATTTACATGGCAAATTTGTTTTGATTTTGTTGTAGTATTCTCCAGCAGCTTCAACAGAGTGTTTCTCCTGCCCTGCTGGAAAAATCTGTTCAGGTCCTGCTCTTACACCTGTGACTTGTGCTGTGAGTGTCATAAAGTTTTAATACATAAATAGTAGCTTGTATTTTTTACTGTGAAACCTATATTGAGCAGACACCCACGGGACACATAGAGGTGTCTGCTAAATATAGGTTCATTTAACATATGGGAAGAAACGTGTGGAACTCATTGACGCTTGTGTCTGATTTAAGACAAGGTGTATGCTTAAGATGGGGTCCGCTTAATAGTACAGGTTTCTCTGTATTATTGAACGGTTGTAATTGATTTAAAAGGCTTGGAAGTGGGTTGTAATGGTTGATTTTGGGTTAAATCAAAAAGAATGTCCGTGACTTGATAGGCACTTCTTTTATGTGTTAATAAATAATTAAGCTTGATTTCCACTGTTGTTTCAGGGAAATGGGCCTACATAGACATGAGAGTGTGGTGGAAATTAGCCTCAGTAAAATAAAGTTGTTGATTTGTGAATTGTACACATTTTTGGCCAAAAGGCTAAGTTCTTTTGGATTTTATCAAAGCATTCACATTTGGCCCTTGTTTGTTGTGCTGTAACTATTGACTGTTGTTTTGACAAAATTTGTAGAAGTAAAGCTATCAGACTGAAAAATGAGACCTGAGCAACTTTTCTTTTATGAGAAATACGCCCCTATATTTAAACATATTCATCCACCTTTCATTGATACTGTTCCTGAAAACATGCTCCACCAATGCCTCAAAATACTCTGGCATTTTGATAATAACTGAACATTATTTTCCCTATGATACTTTGAATCTCATTTTGTTTCACCAGGTTGGTACTTACAGCAATGGATCTCACTGCATACCTTGTGACATTGGCCATTACTGTCCTTCACCATTAAATGCTCCTCAACCTTGTCCTCCAGGCAGCTATGCTAATGAAACTGGCTCAGTTTCCTGCAAAGCTTGTGATGCAGGACATTCCTGTTTAGACCCATCAAACACACCTGTGCCTTGTGCTGCAGGAGAATACAGTATTTCTGGACAGACATCGTGTACTGTAAGTAAACCAAACAATACTGCTGAGTGGAGATTACAGGGGGCCTTTTCTTAGTGTCTTCTTAAGAGCTTTCACTGTTTTGGAGATTACAATTTTTGATTTGGTGGGTAGGACCATAATAGGCTGTCCATTTGTCAGAGATGTTGAGTCCATGCACATATGAGGCTGCAAAGAGTCTTTCTGCTTGGGTTACATTATGGTGTTCCTCTATTGGACTTTTGTCAATAATTACTTGAATGTTGTAAATGTACTAAGAAGTTTTTAGTGTAAGCAAAGTCAGGCACAAAAATTGTCCAGAAGACTGGGGTAAGGTAACAGTTCATAAAAGAGTCATCCAATACCCTCATATCTTTTTTCTTCAGGAAACAAGATAAGACATCTTTTGCTCAATGTTAAGTAACCATTTTTCCAAGTATGTATTGACCCTTATGAAGGGCCAAAAGAGACCCAAGAGTGATACACAGTACACGTACCTTCTCATCAGCTAATGATTACGTACCATGATTTATATACATGTTAATTGATGCTTTGTTTCTATCAATCAGAAATGTCCAGACGGCAGATACAGTCTTGGTGCAGCATCTGTTTGCCACATCTGCCCAGCAGGGCGGTCATGCATGAATGGCTCTGTTCCCATATCTCCAACAGAGTGTACTGCAGGAACTTACAGTCCCCCAGGGGTTGGAATTTGTCATGCATGTCCTTTGGGAACTTACTCTAGGACAGGGGCATCATTTTGTTCTCCCTGTCCAGCGGGGCACTCTTGTGATGATCCTAGCCAGTCTCCAGTAGCTTGCACCTCTTCAGAATATTGGAACAACGGTGGAGAGGTAATGGCTATTGTGTTACTGTGTGAACCATTAATCTGTACTTACAATGCAGCATGTGATACATGGTTCACAGTGACCGTGCTGTGGGAAGCTTAGTGCCTTTCAGAAGTTACCCAACTCACTGGTCCAGGACATCCTGGAAAGTCTTGAAATTTTGTCATAGCATTTAGTAAGCCTGGAAAGTCCAGAAAAATGTAGAGGGTGTGTCACAGGTTTGGAAAGTCATGGTAATCTGTGTTACACTGTCTGGTGTTTTAGTGACAGTATTGACAGTAGACATACAAATAATGGCTAACTTGGAGTACCTGGAAAATTTGCAGGAGGTGTTGAAAGGACAAGAAATAGTTCTGAAAGGTTGATTATAAACAACAGTGCAACTGCTGTGCTGTTATGTTAGTAGAATTTCAAATAGAAGGAAATTTCAAATTTCAGCCAGAATTGTATCATTAGGTTGAGCTTATATTTCATGTCACAACTGGTCTTGGTTGGCTCTAGATCCATCATTTTAACTTGGATCACTTAAATGTGTTCTGATTGAGTGGATCGTGTTGCATTTATTTTACCTCACCATGTCATTAAGCTGACCATAAACAAGTAAAATGGTCACTTACATAGCAACTAACATTCAACATTCATTCAATTAACAATCAACATTCATTGCTTCAATTAACAATTCATTCGTTCATTCAATTCACAATTAACATTCATTTCTTATTTTACAGGTTCCACGCTGCGCTCCCTGTCCTGCTGGTTACAGTTGTGCAAACAATACCCAGCCTCCAGTACCTTGTTCAGCTGGCTTCTATTCACTTCAGGGTGATGCATCTTGCACAGAATGTGAAGCAGGACAAGCTTGCACTGATCCAGCTCAGTCACCAAAACACTGTCCTAGTGGCACATACAGCCTAAAGGTTGGTTTACCTGATATGTGGGTTGAGTTTGTTGTTGGTTCTCCTCCTTGCTCCAAGAGGTTTTTCTCCAGGTGGTCTGGTTTTCCCCTCTCCTCCAAAACCAACATTTCCAAATTCCTGATATTATTGATATTTATACAGTCAGTGAAGAGCTACCTCATGGACTTGCCACTGCTAATTTCCATTTATTTATTTCTTTTGTAACTTTTGTTCCTTCTTCAATTTTCATGGGTTGGAGATTGTGGCTAGGTAACGTACAATCACCCATCTTTCATCTTTTGTCTACCCTCAGTTTGCCTACAAATGCATAACTACTGTTTCTTATAAATGACCAAGTAAATTTGTGGTGGTAGATTCATGATGTAAGGTTCACAAACAAACTCAAGCATGTGGTTCTAAACACACTAATATATTTCATCAAACCTTTCTCTCAAGCACATTCCAGTTTGTTTTAATCAAATGCACACGTGTTAAGCACATCAGGTCAGTAAAAACAACTGCTACACTTTCCTCATGCCAAAAGTTTCCTGCAAAATTTAATGAATATATGAAAGACAACAGGAGGGGGAGGGGGGCAGGGATGGGGGAATACATGCATATACAATGTTTATTGTTTCTATTTCTATCTTTCCAACAGGGTGCCACATCATGCAAACATTGCCCTGCTGGGTACAGCTGTCCTTCTCCTAGTTCTCCAATTTCCCAATGTGCAGCTGGTACTTTCTCTGTGCGAGGCCAAGCAAACTGCACTGAGTGTCCTATTGGATACATGTGTCCATCACCCAAACAAAGGGCTGTACGCTGTCCACTTGGCACCACAACATTTGGTGAGGCAGGAAAACAGACTTGCACCGATTGTCCTGCAGGATATAAGTGTCCCAACCCAGAGTAAGTGTTTTTATTGTGCAGTCACCAAAAGGGCAAAGCTGAGTGTAATTTCCCTTTTTCTATAAGAGGTGTGTGGAGGGGGAAATGGTGTAGTGGTTATGTATGCTGGTGGCATGGTGGACTTGTGATTACTGTTGATCGGGAGATCAGAGGTTCTGTGATTCAAGGCCTGATATCTTCATAATGGCATTTCTATTGTGTAGTTCCAAAAAAAATCCACACCCACCCCATGGAAGGTCGTCGGAAATTCCTAGGGGGAGCGGAATTATAAAAGCCAAAATTTTAGAAGTAAAGTGTGAAGCCAAACTGGAATTTCTGGGGGGGGGGGGGAGAAGGGGTTCAAGACAAAAAAAACTTCCATGGGGGAGTATGGATATTTTCTGGAACTACACATTGACAAGAAGCATTATTCCTCATTGTCTCTCTTAACCCGGGGAATTCTAATGAAAACCCTTACCCTAACCCTGCAATGGACTAGCATAGCTCCTGGTTGCTAGCCACTGCCTTTGGTGAGCCACCCAAACTCTTAAGCAGGGATACCAAAAGGACAAATCTCTGTATAACAGAACCAGAGATGATATCTAGGTTCAGTCTCTTTCTGTTTGCAATAAGAGTGTCTGTCTTGTAGCTCAATGTACCGCCATGCTTTAACCATGCTGTAACCGTGATGTGGAATTCTTTCATAGGTCAAATGCAACAGCCTGCATGAGTGGCTGGTATGGTATTGGCAAGTCAGTGCGATGCTTGGAATGTCCCGCTGGTCACAAGTGTCCAACTACTGATGTAAGTGAAGCCATTGTGAAGACAGTAATGAAAACACTGTGCAGTGGAAACTCACAATACCTGGACCATGTACAAAGCAGTGTATTCATTAATCCTCTTAAAGTTGAGGACAGTGCAAATTCCCAAAAGTTCCCTCTTGTCTCTTTTTAACTGACATTCTTTTTTTGGCCTTGGAATTAAAGGTGGGGCCAGGAATTGGTGGAGTTGTTAGTGAATTAAACTTGTACTCCAAATGCCTCATGATCAAGTCCCCCACCACTCATGGCCCATTCATGTAGATCTGCTTCCCAGCTGACAGAATCAATATGTGACTTTTGTAAACTGTGTTAATCTCAGTTTGGATCATTAGTTCCTTTACAGACCTTCCAAGCACACTTTTTTGTTATAACTATCATGTTACTACATGATTTGAACCTTAATAATTATTGTAATTAGAGATTTTACTTGAGTTAGCAGTAATTTGCAATTGGCAGAAACACCTACATGTCCCAATGGTTTTTGAGCTATTTTGTCTACAAAATAGCCTCATAGTCGGCATGCAGCCTCAAGTTTCTGGGAAGGTTGGTTCTTTGGTTGGTTGGTTTTTGGGTGGACCATGTTCGGGATTCCCGAAGACTGTCGAATTTTACCGAAAGGCTAGTTGTCGGGGCCAGAACAAAAATGCCAATACGAACGCATGGAAAATTCCGCTACTAAAGCGACACGACGAAAGTGTCCGGATTATTATTGCTTGACGTTGGATATTTATATATCAAATAGAAATGGCTGGCTTCCTTGTGGTAGACTTCAGCACAAACCTGGTTTACACGTGAGCGGAAGCGAGATCTAGTAAATAATTCGTGGGTTATCTGATATTTATGATGTTTTTTCTAGGAAATATTTGTCAGCTTCGTTTGTTTTGGTAGATGAGAATTGGAACAAATCCTTTGTACACAAGCGCATAACTTACGTTTGGAGTTTATATATGGTTCAACTTTAGAGTGTGAGAAATAACGTCACTTCTGTGCAGTAAATGATGGTAAATAGATGGCAAATAGTTTGAAGGTATAAAAAGGGCAGAATCGTGCATTTCGAACTTAAACTACTTATTGTTCGCACCTTTGGTAGGTTTTAAAATTAATGGCCATGCCACTCGATCACTAGGTCCGTCAAAGGCACAAGGTCGACAAGGAAAAAGATTGTATGGATGGCATAAACGTTGCTCGTACGTGCGACTAGCTAAGCGCAAAGTTAGAGGCGGCTTACCAGAGAAATGGGTTTTTGGTTAGGCTGTGTGGCGGTAGCGGGATTGTTTGTAGAAAGCTTGAGCGGGAAGATCAACACGACAATCAAATCAAATCAATACAATTATCACCTCCAATACGAAGACAAAAACGCAGTAGCTCCACACAAGATTCGTTTCACAGTTTTATAGACACATAAATCGGTTATCATTTTTCAGATTACAAAAAACGCATAAATTTACTCATTCCCCGCTTCCTTTTAAGTTTCTCCCTTTGTTACACAATTCTAGCTGCCAAGAAAGCCAATAAAAAGTGCCGAAAACGAACTTATGACAGTCTTATGAAAGTCTCGTGACTCGCCATTGAACTGTGTCATCACATGTTTGTACGTGACAAAACACCACTTATTTACACAAAACAGTAACCTGATCTCACGCTCAATCAACATAACACGTTCTTTACACGTGAAACGACCCACACTATAAAGCATTATCACATGACTGCCTGGCCGTGCGAACCCCCCCCCCCCACCCACCCCCGGAGCTATTAAAGCAAAATTTGGCCTTGACTTGATCACATGTACTCCATGTGATAAAATTCACGTTGTTAACCACGCAGGCGAACCACTCCATTATTATTCTCGAATTCGCTCATTTAAAATTCCAACGATTCCTTCGCCCATTACCACCTCTCTACATAACAAAACAGTGTGGCACCAATATTTTTGCGGGAGTTTAATTTTGCGAATGGCGATTTTTTTGTGTGTTTTGCGGGACTAATTTTTGCGATTGGGGAAACTGTTTATCCTTCCTAGGAATTAATTTTTGCCATTTTCCGGAAGCCGCCTTCTATTTGGAATTATAACATTCTCGTTTTTTGAGTATAAACAATCGAATGCAGGTGAACAACATGCAGACGTATAACACGTTAAATCAATTAATCAATGGAGTACCTTCAGACGATCCTTTTCTTTAAAGCTTTTAACAGCTTAATACTTGTAATGTACCGACTGCAATTTCATCGTTTTATTTCTGAATGTTTTGCTTCTAATTTCGTTTTATTTTTTAATGAAAGAGACGGTTTAAGTAAATGAGCACCAACATAATATTACATCACATGTAAAAGGCGATGTTTGTATATAAATTTCGACAATGGAGTAAATTTGTGCGGGAATTATTTTTTTCGCGGGAACTTTTTTTGCGGATCGTGAAAAAACCGCGAAAATCCCAAAACTTTGAAACCGGAAAAAATTAGTGCCACACGGTATGTCAGCACATGCGATGTTTCTGGCTTTTTTGACAGTTTGCTACGTGACTAGTCACGCAAGACGTACACAAGTCACACAATGGCAAGAACTTTTCTAACAAGGCACGCTTATTACTCGATTTTAGCCGTGTGTTCCAAAATGTAACTCCGTGTGAAATAATCTGGAAAATAAAACAGAGCTTATTTATGTATTTGTCTCGATACGGGAGTTGCCACGTTCGTCAAGCATGATGTCACACAAGAAGAAGACGTACGTGACTTTCAAGATCGCCTATTCTCTTCTGGTTCAAACGTACAGAATTAATTTTTGTGACACGTTACACTTCTTACTAGATCCAAAATATTTGTCCATGGAAAAATAATCTTTACAATCGAACGCCACAATTTTCAATCCATTGACCTTCCGAGAAACATCTGAGAATGAGCTTCAGAAAGGACTGTTTTGTATTATTTTGTTTGTCCCATATTCACACTGTTGTCAGATATTCTACAGATTTTATCTCACTTCCTTCTTGTTTTGTCGTAATTTGAAGCCACGCTTGTACGCATTAGCGTACCATCTATTGATCAATGACGTATACGAATTCGAAACCACTAACATAAACTCAAACATTGATCTTTGATTACCCTCAAATCTGTAAAAAGCCCTGGGAACGAGGTTGCACAATATCGGACACAGCTCCGCTTATAAGGTTAACTCTGTCTAAAAACCAATATTTTTCGAATGCTCAACGCTACTCAAATAAACAACATCACAATAGTGTACCTTGGTACACGCACGTTCATTCAATAACCGTTTCCGTACCTCTCATTGACATCTACAAAATAGCTCACGCACGCTATGCGTGCCTATGTTTTTAAATTATGTGTACTGCAGTAATATTCTATTAGGTTGAGAATCTTAAAAGTTTAAATGAAAGTGAGTTAATCCCCCAAAATGCATAGGGAAAATTGATGCTTGATGTGTTCCATGCTCTTCACAGGCATATCCTGTTCCCTGTGACCCTGGTCAGTATGCAGTTGCTGGAAGCCTGGCCTGTACCGACTGTCCAGCAGGGACGGAGTGTCCATCAACTCAACTGGCACCCTCAAGACAGTGTCAGCCAGGTCTGTTGATGTTCTGTTTGTGTCATGTTTATTTTTCAAATTTCAGTTTTCAGTTTCTGTTTCATTCATTTTTCTGCACTATTTCCTAGAAAGGATGTAGGTGTGGGGAGGCTCTGCCCCAAGCAAGGTTTAAGCCCTTACCCTTTACCAGACCCCCCGGGGGCACCCAACAAAGTTTTACACGGGGAGGCTCCGCCCCGAAGTCCAACCCCTTACCCTTTTATATACTATTTTTGACAGAAAAGGTACCCCTTTCGTATACCTTCCATTGAAAAATGGCACCCCTTTCACATATCTACTTAAGAACACTGCATCGCTTTTCTAAACCCTTGGAAGGAAGTCTTCTTGTCGTTTTCATGTAGCGTTTAATAAATTAAAATGATACAGTCATAATGTACGTGTACTCAAAATATTTTAATTAAAGGCCCTTTCAAATACCTAAATGACATATTTCCCTACCCTTTCATATACTTCAGCTCGTGAAATCCCTACCCTTTCATATACCTGTAGCTTGAAAAAGGTACCCCTTTTGGGCGGAGCCTCCCCATATAGGCCATTATAGGGAGTACCCCCCCCCCCCCCGGGACCAGACCACCCTAAAACAGCAGATGATCATTGGCTTTTAGCTGCTGGGACGTCCATTCTTTTGCATATTTTTTTTGTGTGTTTTGTCAAAATATTGCAACCCTTTTAAGTACTTAGACTTACCTGCTGCCTCTTTGAGTTTAGAATATTTTTCTGCAACTTTTTGAAATACTAAACCAAGAAATTTCCCTACCATTTTGTATTCTCCAGGCACAACAAAGGCAACCCTTTTGGGCAAAGCTTCCATGTGCAGCCCACTACAAGTAACACCCTTTCCTTGGGGCTATTTACCTTCTAGTTGTTCCACACACAGTTGAAGCATGAAGTAACATCCTGAATAAGCACTACCAAAAGAAACGTTTGCTTTTATTTGGATGTCCCGCTAAAGGATTTCATCCAGAGAGATGAGAGATGAGAGATAGACCGTTCCATTGATGGTGATAGAACCATCCATGTTCACAGCGTAAACTTATAAAATTGTTATCAAGGTTAAGTGTTGTGTCCAAAGTAAATAGACTTTGTTTTGGTCTTCTCTTTAGGAACATACTCTGTTGGAAAAGCCCAGTCATGTACGGTCTGCCCAGATGGCAAATACTGTCCATCAACTAATACCTCCACTGAGATAAATTGTCCTGCTGGGACATTTTCATGGGGCGGCCAGGAACAGTGTACTCCATGCCCAAGTGGATGGGAGTGCCCTAACAAAGATGGAACTGGAAACGTAAAATGTCTGCCGGTGTGTGTCTTGCTTCTTTTAGTATAAATTCCCATGTTTCCTATAGTGAGCCTTGTTTCATATTGCTGTTAGCTGATTTTAGCAAAATCGCTCATTTCTTACAGTAAACACTGCAGACTCTGCTGTTTGTTAGCTTTCAACATTGCATTGGGTGATGATTGTGCATTGATGGTGATAAAGGTGTGATGCTGATCGTGTCACTAACAAAATTGGCAACAGTGGTAGCAATGATGATGACAATAATTGCGGTGATGGTGATAGTGATGTTGATGATGATGGTAATTTTTATTATCTCTCTCTTTAGGGGTCGTATTCAATTGGTAGTCAGACAGTCTGTACTGCTTGCCCTGCTGGCGAGGCCTGTCCAAACACACGTACCAATCAAAGCATCACTTGTTTATCAGGAGAATATTCAGTTGGATCACAGACGGTAAGTTACTTTTTTATTTCATGTTTTTTTATTAATTATAAACGACAAGTTATAATTTATTATGCTAAACCACGTACAAGTCCTTTAAAGTTAAATTCTGAAGCAGAAGGATTGCTGAAGATGGTCAATGCTGTCTAAGTTGCCATTCAAGCTGTCTTGCCAAAAACAAGACATGCAGACAGTGTTCAGGCTTGCATAACACACTTATGGATCAAGAGTTCGTGTCATAATTTTGCTCATGCTTACCCTTTCACTCCCAGTAGTGCCTAAAGTCAAAATTCAAGACAAATCTCAAACTTCATTTTGTAAAAAACTTAAATATAAATAGTACTGTTTGAGAGTAGTGCTGACGAGGCTTTATTTGAATGGTCACACCAAAGGATTTCATGCACAGACTTGGAAGTTAGAATTATATAGGTGTCTTTATAACTGACTGTGAGCGTGAAAGACTTAAGACAAATCTCAAACTTCATTTTGTAAAAAACTTAAATATAAATAGTACTGTGTGAGAGTAGTGCTGACGAGGCTTTATTTGAATGGTCACACCAAAGGATTTCATGCACAGACTCGGAAGTTAGAATTATATAGGTGTCTTTATAACTGACTGTGAGCGTGAAAGACTTAAGGATTATCCAGTTTTGTGCTGAGGCTTGTTAAAAGAGCAACTGGCTGAAAAACCTGCAAGAATGCTAGTAGTGGATTTATTAAGTCAGCTGTCAAAGAATTGGTGATAGTGGATAAGAACAACTGCTGGATTTTGTTGGGAGATAAATAATTAGACTGTTTTCTCTGTCCTAATGTGTTTTACAGTCTTTGCTCATCATGTCCCTGTTATGAGATCACATGTTCCTTGAGGCATTACTTGTTTGTCATGGCAGTGATTTTAGGATGTTAAACTTTCTTGAAATTGACTTGCAGTACTGTACCAAGTGTCCACCAGGATATTACTGTCCTAGTACCACATCAAGTCAGGAGATTGAATGCCCAGACGGCACTTATAGTAAGGGAGGCCAGCAAAGCTGTACTGACTGTCCAGCAGGCTATGCATGTCCTTCAAAGACAGACGACTTTCGCATACAGTGTTCTGCAGGTTATTACACTCTTGGTAATTCTCAGGTGTGTATTTTAAGTATTCGTAATGTTATTGTTTTTACTTGAGTTATTGCCTCCTTTCGTTTGAACCCCTTGAAGCTCTCTTGTTTGTCTGGATGTTTTGGATGCAATATATCTGTTGTGGTTCAAATTTTTCCAGTTTCATTTTTGTTTTTCTTTATCTTAGACTCATTGCCACTGATCATCTAAGACAAATTGAAAATGAAACTGGTTTGAAAATTTTCAAACCAAATAATGAAAAGTATTGATGACTGCTTAAATCCCTTCTCAGGCCTTTGGGTGTTGTGGAGACAGTTTTCCATAACTTTTTTAACATTGTCGAAGTAGAAATTATTTCGTAAATTTCGTAATTGTCTTGCTCTTAGCAAAAATTCAACTCAACAGCTTTTACTGAAATGCTCCTCCTTGATTGATGCCATATTAGGTTGTCAACTTAAGACTCAAAGCTGTCTTACATTTACTTTATTTTTTATTCAGCTGCCAATTAAGTCATCTTAATCTATGATTTTTGAGCTGCTTTTTTATTTGTAGCTTATCTGTTTGAAATGTGCAAACGCAGTTAGTTGCAGCTATTTCATAAAGCAATTATCGTTAACTTATAAAGATTGAAATAATGAATGCTATGTAAATGCAAATTTTTATTTTGCTAGCAGCGAGGTGGGGGATTAAATGGTAGCTCATTTCCTCCTGCTAGAGCTGGTGTGAGTATAAACAGCAGTATAAATAAAAATAATGCAATAAAAATTGTAAATGCATATAATTTGTATGACCTATATCTTAAGCAAATAAGTCGTAATTCTTTAATAGTAAAAGCCGTAAACGCTGAAGTTGTCACAAAAATAAATCAAAGAACAAAAATAACTCGATTTAATATAATTTCAATGACAATGATTTTTGCAAGAAAACAACTTTTAAAAAATATGCTCTCCAATAACAAGGTAAACATTGTAGGCACAAATAGCCTTGCATCCTTTCCCTTTTTTTACACTTCCCCCTAATCCAACATAAATTTCTAACACATGAAGCAACAAAACCTATCACAGAATTCTAAAACCAAGCTACATTTCGATTAAACTGCACCCAAATTCATTTGAACAAAATGTAAAAGATATAAACTAACAAACGGTTTTGGAATAGTTGTTCAAAATGACCTCAAAGAAAATGTAAGCAATAAAATTGGAGACATTAACATTACATCATTGTTAAGGTAAAATTGCAGGGATTGTCTTGTTTGAGGCACAGACTAAAAAACAAACTTCAGTTGTTCGAAATGGACACAGTTCAGGTGTAATTGTTTTCCACCTTAGAAAGAGAGGTTTCCTATTAATAGGGGCCTCTTTCCTAAACAGAGTACTGTCTTAGGTAGTTGTCAGATAGCTTTTGGAAGTTGCAAATGTCCATCTTAGTGATTTGTCCTCATTAGTGTCTGCCATGTAGTACATGTGTCCACCTACATGTAGTCTTAATTAAAGAATTGTTAGCCGTGCTGGTTTCTGATCAACATTACTTTTAAGGGGTGCCCTTCCCCATAACATAGATAAGGGTCCTTGTAAAAGAGGTGCACGCCCACCCATGATGGGTTTTTGACCTAGAAATGTATGTACGTAAGAACATTGTCAACCTTTGAATGTTTATCCTTAAGATGCCTTCACACGTCAAACTAATGTTGGCCAACTCGTGTTGGCAAACTCAAATTGGGGTATGTGAAAGACACAACATGTTGGCAAACTGTTGGCGAAAAGTTGGCGAGGATAAAGTCAAGTTCTATTTGTTGCCAACAGTTTGCCAACATGTTGTTGTGTTGTTCACACACACCAATTTGAGTTTGCCAACACAAGTTGGGCAACATTAATTTGATGTGTGAAGGCCGCTTTAGAGATGTGTGTGCGTAATTGATGTGTCCATCTCATGGGGTCTACTTTTGAGAGGAATCCTCTCAGAGAAGGTTTTGCCTTAAGTAGAAATGTCCACCTGAGGAACGTGGCAACTTTATAGGGTGTCTCCCTTAGTGTGGTCTAAACTTAAAAGATGCGTGTGCACGTCTGATGTGTACCTGGTCGAGGACCTCCCTGAAAACCACTTAATGTGACAGGAGCTTCCTCCATTGCTGTTATTTTTAGTATTACGGCCAGTTCTTCTGCTTATCTTCCCACTGAGGTGTCTGCCTTTAGTTAGTGAGTTGTGTCCATCCATAAGATGTCTGCCTTAGAGTAGTGTTGACTTCAGAAGTGTCCATGTTAGATAGGTATCCTCATTTAAGGTGTCTGCCTTCAGTAGGTGTCTGTTAAGATGTTACGACGAAGCTAACTGTACATGTCTTGTGGTAATGTATTGTCCTTGTTGTTTGCACAGGCCTGCACACCTTGTCCTGCTGGTTCTTACTGCCCAAACATCACGGCATCACCCATCCCATGTCCAGATGGATCTTACAGTTTGGGTTTTGCAACCATTTGTACTGAATGTCCTGCTGGTCATTACTGTGAAACTAACAGAAAAGACTCTGTTCCATTACCCTGTGCTGCTGGCACCTACAGCAACAAATCAGCAACTGCATGTACCCCATGCAACCCTGGGTACGCTTGTAAAGGTTCAGATACTTCTCCCACCCCACCATCCGGCCTATGCTCACTGGGTTATTACTGCCCTGATGGCCACACAGAAGTGGCCTGCCCATCAGGTACACATGGTAACATAACTGGTGCAGCTAGTCAGGCCGGAGGGTGTCCACCATGCCCTGCTGGATATTTCTGTCCTGCGGCAACCAGAGGTTATCCCACTCACAGGTTTGTGTTTGTTGAATTTATTGGTAGCCTTAACCTCCTGTATACATTTGAATTACAAGTTTGAAAGTTTAAGTGTGACAACATAATTTGTGTGAAAAATTTGCTATTACTATTATCTAGCTGTTATATCATTTTCGCTCTTCCAACCAGTATGGAAATGATAGCCAGTTCCCATTTCCACAACAGGAGTGATGTCACAACCAACAGTGTGATGTTATCAGTGTCACATCTAATTGTCAATCTGGACATGATTATGCTGAAGATGAATGATGATGTATTTTATTTATGCAGGTTGAAGTGTCCACCTGGTCATTGGTGTACTGAAGGAACAAGAACTCAATTTGAGCATCCTTGTCCAGCTGGCACTTTCAACAGGGAGATAGGCCTTGAACGTGAAGACCAATGCATTGTTTGTTTACCTGGTTACTACTGCCCCTCTGGGGACCAGTATGGTGACAGACTGTGTCCAGCTGGGCACTACTGTCCGGACAGAACTGAGCGTGACAATCAATACCCCTGTAATGCCGGGACATACACAGAGGAACAAGGAGCTCAAAGTAATAATTTAAACACTTTTTCTTTATATAAAATTTCATGTTAATAAATTTAACTCGTTATATTTATAGGGCAAAACCACATCTCTTGCAGATAGTTTTCATAGAGGTCGGATCCTCTAGGTTAAGGTTGAATTGGGATATGAAATGTTTTTTTTGCAGAGGAACGATAATCAGAGCTAAAGGACACATTTGTGTTGTTAGTAAAACCTAAAAAAATCAACCCAGGATTGTTACAAATTACTTGGTTTGTGCACTAAAACTACCGATATGTGTTTTTTGGCTCTAGATGGCTAGGATGGAAGAGGGGCAGTTTTTTCAAGTTCCTCCCTTGGGTATAGGAAAAATTATTGAAACATTTTAAATACATTGAAATGCTACATTCACCCACTTAGTTACAGTTGAAACCCTCTTTACAGACACATGCTTAATGCAGGCACTTCAAAGAAATTCTTTCCTTGTCCTGACAGAATGCCCAAACTCTTTCTCTCAAAAAAGGAAAGCCATTTTTATCTACCTACCACGTTTGTCTCTTCTTGCCAGCTGTCTGCATTACACAACGAAGAAGATCACTTAAATTAAAAGCTTTAAACGTTCAGCAGTGACAAGAAATATTTAGTGTTTCTTTAAGGTTTTGAGCAACCAGGCAAATGGCTCTTAAAGGTGGGCAAAATTTTCAAAGCACATTCTTGGTCCAAAACACTTGGTTGATGTGCTCAAAGCAGGCAGGCAATCTCATGCCAACAGTTGGTACATTTGCCTGGTATATTGTCCCCACCGAAGCCCCTGAATACTTCCCGTGGGAGCAAATTGTCAATTTCCATATTTCTGTCTTTGTAATCTATTTTCGTAGGTCAGTTGGACTGTAAAGATTGCCCACCAGGCTACTACTGTGAAGAGGGGACTCAGGAGCCTGTGGCTTGCCCCAAGGGTACTTACAATGCTTTAATTCGCAGAGGATCTTTGGCAGATTGCCGATCATGCATCTCAGGCATGGCTTGTCCACATGCAGGTCTAACATGGCCACCAGTGAAGTGTGATGCAGGGTACTATTGTCCTGCGGGTTCCTCACTTCCAAATGAGACAATCCATGCCTGTCCAGCGGGGACATACACTGATCGGCATGACTTGACACATGCCAGAGAATGCACATCCTGTCCAGAAAGACAGTCATGTGAAGCAGGGACTGGTGGAAAACAGAAACCACCACAGGAGTGTGCTAAAGGTAATGTCTCATACCATATTTCTGCAAATCACAAAATACTCTCTCAAGCAACCCACTTCTTTTACTCCTGAGTTGGCCGTAAATCAAAATTCAGAATTATTTTCTTTTTGTGAAATACTGAAAACAAACAGGAGCATAACAAGTTACTTGCACTTGAGCGGTCATAACTTTGGACTAAAATATAAGGATTACGTTACACTAACTCAAGGTTGGTCATTGAAGGTTGGTCGGCTGGGATGTAGGATGGAAGAGACACATGGTTGACTCCACCCAGTGCAGACTTTGACTTCAATCTTTCATTACCTTTAGTCTTTCAGTCTTTTTGGATTGCATTATTTAATATCGTAAGTGTTGGTTGTGAATTGACTTTTCCAAGGTGGTATATGATTGTTTTTGTTTAATTTTAGGCTCATATTTACTCATATTTACTCGTATTTGTAGACCCATATTTCTGACTAACTAAATGCCGTTTACTTGCATTTTAATTCTGTGTCATGTAGGACATTACTGTCCACTTGAGACCCAGAGTCCCACACAGTATCCTTGTGTAGAGGGATCATGGACCAACCTCACCAACTTAAAGTCACAAGAAGAGTGTTATGAGTGTCCAAAGGGATGGTTCTGCCTCAGAGGCAGTACAGCACCAACTGCGCTGTGCTTCACAGGACATTACTGTCCTCCAGGTCAGTCATCCATGGACGGGGTACTACCTTGTAAAAGCTACATAGCTGTGTGTGGCCCGTACAGGGATGGTTTTGGAACTGTTTTCCTCTGAAAACAGGGTACAGCTTCTGTCCTTCTTTATCTGAAGTAGTCGGTTTTAACTACTGGTCTGAAACAAGGGGAAATTGTTTTTTATGTTGTTCTGAAATTGAGAACAGATGTTGACCATTTTGAAGTGAAATACAACCATTTTGCTCCAAAACTGATTTTTGTCATTGTGGCTTGAAAATGTAGAAAGATTTAAGGTTTATTTCTGGGGCACTTCTGAAAGTCATTGTATTCTTTCCCTGAAGATAAAAAAGCCCAAGTGAAACTTCATTTAATATGTTCTGCTTGTCCTAAAGGCACCAAGAGAGGCAATGAATTTCCATGTCCTGCTGGGACATACAACAACAGGACTGGTCTGGAACGGGTACAAGATTGTGTGCCATGTATTACCGGCCATTACTGTCCCCAAGGGACGACAAACCCTAGAGAATGTCCTCGAGGTACTTTCAATGATGTACTAGGTGCCAAGGTGAGCAACATTGTAGATAGTTTGAACCCAGAATTCTTAAGGCTAATTTAAACGGTATGATTTCTGGTTGCACTGTTGTATGAGACTAGATCACATCATGATTGCAACATGAATCGTGTCACCCAAATCAGACATAGCACATCTATACCGCAGTAGCACACAACACGAACGAGCAGATCCGTTCGGGTAGTTTGCAGTTGTTTTTTTAGATGTTACTACTATTTTGTCTCTGTTGTCTTTGTTGTTCAGTGTATATCAGTGTTATCAGGAGCAGGATTTGGTTGCACGATAGAGAGCGTCACCATTAAATAGGTAACAGGCAGCTCAAAATTAAAGAATAACAGGGAAACCACGAAAACGTAGTCCGGCATTTGAAAGAAATATGCTATCATAAGTCTGGGAAATCTTTTCTTTTTCGTAATAACAGAATGAATGTACAAGAATACTTACACAATTAAAGAGAAACAGACGTTGGGCTAGTTTTTGCGTGTATATAGGTTGTTTGAGTTTATTTAAAAACTTGTGATTGACAAAATTTTACTTTCCTGTCAGAAATGATGCCAACGTTACACCTATGTAACATTCTACTAATTGAATTACGAAAATCAAATTTAAATAGCTTTCATGTCAGGAAAATCTCACGAATATGATCATTCTAAAAGGCTAAGCGAGAGAAAACATTTTTGCAGCTTAATGACAAGGATTTCAAGAATATTTCTAGTGATCATCAAAGAACAAACATTTGGGAAGTTCAGAATAACGAGTAAATTGTCAGATCAATGTCATAACCACAAATACATTCAGCTGTGGGAACTATGAATTTAAGCTGCGGACATAAAATATTGAAACAAAGAAAACTTCAATAAGGGTCGATTCTGGAGAGCTCAATAATGGGAAAGAGTCAAGAATCTTCTGGCAATGATGCCTGGAATATTTAAAAAATTTATTAAATACGCGCATGCGGGGAAAATCCTGACTGGCCGATAATTCCGAGCAACATAGACTATATATCAAAAGTAAACCACATAAAACTCAAACTGAAAGCTGTCAATAAGGTCCTTGAACTCTGTAAGGTGTGGATGATTTTTTGATAGTTTATAACTTAAACCCGTACCAAATGCAAATGTACACAACCGCCTTTCGTGGACTTCATTAATTATGACCAACTATCTCCCCCAGACAACTTATGCATGAAGAAATGTTTGCACTTGTAGATCAGAAACACCAACACACAGACTTCTTTGCAATCTTTTCGACAGCAACTAAACTTAACAACCAATTTCTTTCCTCGTCCAGCTGTTCCTAACCCGCTGGCGAACGCCAACCTAAAGTGAAGACTAGCGAGTCGTAACATGCTCCTGAGTAAACTTTTCCTTCCGATTCCTTTCTGCGTTGTCTTTGCGAATCAAAATCTATGATATTTTCGAGGATCCAAACACTCCGATTAATTCTTCATCCATAGAGACTGTGCAAAACTTGGTTAAGATCCCCTCAAAACTTGTCTATTACACCTCGAAGGATTCTACTTTGAATGGCTTTGTGGGCTTGTTGCCAAAAAGTTAACACACTAATGCCACACGACTGTTTACGCCAGGACAGCCCCAATTTTCTCAGTTGCTATAGCAACTGCGAACTAAAAATGTCAAGGGATTTTGAAACATGCCCTACAACAATTGTAGCCACAATCAAGATGTTGGAAAGACAAGTTGTTTATGCAAATAGCGCCGCTACAAAAGTCACATACAACAGTGGTAAGCAAAACTTGTACCATCTAAATCAGCCCTTAGACTGCTAAATTGAATAATAAGGTCAAAAACTAACCACAAATTTACCACCAGCTTATACACGATCTACTTGACTCATGACCTCTGCTCGGGTTGTCAAAATACATGTCAGTGTCTGCACCTATAACAGCCCTTATCGGCACTGTTTTCATTGAGATGATCACACTAGTCAGATAGTAAGCAAGACTAGAAGGTAAAATATATGTGAATGACTCAGAATTATCAGCTAACATTTATTTTCTACTTCTTGTTAGAACCAACTTGATGGCTGCAAGCAGTGTGTCGCAGGGTATTATTGTCCCAACTTAGCAAACTATGAACTTATTGCATGTGAAAAAGGCAACTATTCGGTAAGCAACTGTTTTGTTGATAACATAGCTGCTTTCCATTCAACTGAATGTTTTAGAATGTTTCAGGCAGAAATTGGCCTCTTGCTAAACCACTTTGTTTCCCATATTGCTTGTTTCCCTCATTTGCAAGGCACTGAGAATTGGAGAAAGGAGAAACCTATCCACCATTGCTTATGGTTTGCCCGACTCCATTGAAAAGTCTTGATTTGATATGTCGTCGACCCAGATCTTTGGAATGAAATGTCTGGTCAAATAGGAGTACCTCGTGCATTTCATTAAGAAGACAAACATCTTATAATATTTGACCCATCTCTGATTTTTTGACTACAGGCTCCTGGTGCCTTTGAATGCACCACTTGTGAGGCTGGCCACTACTGTGACAGTAGAACAACAAGCAAGTCTGTGATGATAAGCACCAAGATTTGTCCTGCTGGAACACACTGTCCTCCTGGTACAGATCAGAAACCAGACCTGGTCACTCATGCCTGTATAAAAGGACATTACTGCCTTAGGGGAGATGAGGTGAGGCTTGTTAAGCCTGGTTCTCATATGCTGCTGAACTACGTGCAACATAACCCCTGGTACTGCCTGGGATACTGTACCGACATTTGAGGACATACACCACCAGCAACAAGAACCATCACAGGCCTTTACCACCGACATGCCTGCGAAGTTGAACTCAAGTCAACTTCACAGGCTTGCGGGCATAAAGGCCTGCGATGGTTGTTGTTGCCAGTGGCATATGTTCTCATGTCTGAACAGTATCCCAGGCATTACTGGCGGCTATGTTGCAGGTAGTTCAGCAGCATATGAGAACCAGGCTTTAACCATCACAGTATTGATGAAACCTGGTGCCCCCCCTTCCCCCAGTGACACCCCTGCTTTCTTCAGGGTCTGGAAGGAGGGTCCTGATCCCGCATTCCCGCTCCTTTTTCGTGAGGATCCTGTGTCCTGCTCTCCTGGTTGATTCACTTTTGCCGCTAGAACGTTTGTTTGGGTAGTGACGATTTCCTGAATTCTTGACACACAGGCAAGTCCTTCATCCCGTGCCCAAATTTTAGCAAATCCCGCTTCCCGGGTAGCAGTCAAATCCTGAGTTCCATCAAGATATTTTGCATTTTCCCAAATCCCGCACCATATTTTGGTCAAATCCCGGATCCTGAGAATACCCTTCCAGACCCTGTTTCTTCTCTTACATTTGAATTTCTGAGAACTGAGCTTCCTTATATTAAGTAGTATGCATATTACAAAGGATGTGACATGTCTCTCCAAGACCAAGAGTGCAAGTAGAGTGAACTGTTTGTAATAAAAATGGCGGTATAGCTGGAAGGAGAGGCCATCCTCCATTCACTAGTGCAGGCACATTGGACTTGAGATTGGAATTGACAGTTCTTAGTGCTTATGGTTTGCCCAGGGAAACAGGTACTATTGAACCAATGGTAACAAATTTCCTGGAGCCCTTTGATGGATTGCGTTACATCTAGAAGTGCTTAGCAGTGCTATGCAAAACATAAGCATGTAAGTGCCACACAACATTAAAATAGCAACATGAATAAAACGAAGTGTCAATAAACAAGACTGTCGCTCTGAAAGTGCAACAGGGACTGAAAATAAGCAAGATCACTAGCCAAAATTCCACCAGGGTCATGCTAACTACCTGAAATTGGGACATAATAAGTTTTAAGATACAGATGATGAATGTGTGTACACCCCCTAAAAGGGCCTCATCTAATACGTGAAGGTCAGCTGTGATGTTTTTGTTAGTGTGACATAATCAGCTATGCTCTTTCCCATGTTTTCTTGTGATGTTATACTCTCACCTCCTTCCCGCTTTCAAATGCAATCATCTACGGGACACTTCAACACACATGCTCTCATGTGGTTACAATGATGACTGGCATTATTGTTGCCTTTACTAAACAAGGGATAAGCACCAGCAAGCTGATGATCCATTACACCCAGTTCGTTTGAAACTAAGAACGTTGTTGCTCACAGAGAAGTGTCTTCACCTAACTACTACTTTCTTAAATGTTTGTTTTCAACAGAATGCCTATCCCATCAAATGTCCAAACGGAACCTTTAACCCACACACCGGCCTCAAGCTTGTCAGCGAGTGTATTAAATGTACAGAAGGATACTATTGTGAACCTGAAGGTTTGGATAAAGAGGTGAGTTACCCTTTTCTTTCCAGGAGGAGTTTGACTCATTTACAAAATAACCATGTTAAGAAGTTTTTGAAAACAATGACAATGATTTCAAAGCGTTAATTGTAATAAAACCTTTGTTGCTCAATTCCATCATGTTATCACCTTTAAGCTTAACTGATAGTGTCCTGTGGGTAAAAAAACAAAATGGTGTCACACAACTTAATGTTGTAATTAATGTTCAGCTTGTAAAAAAACAAAGAAGGGTTGCAGTCCCTTCAATGATCTTTGACTACTATGAGTTACTATAAACAAAGAATGGAAAGTATGTCAGTTATTAAAGTTCAAAATTTATTTTTCAGGCTGATGTGTGCCCGCCTGGTTATTACTGCCCAGAGGGAACTGGGTACAGATTTTCACATCCTTGCCCAGTGGGATTTTACAGAAAACTGTCTGCTGCAGTGTCAGTTCAGGATTGCAGTGTTTGCTTCTCTGGTCACTACTGTGATGAATTGGGCCTGGCAAATCCAAAAACATGTCCAGCGGTAAGACACACTTGTCTGCAATTCACAACATTCACATTTGTTTGCGGGTGTGTGCATTGAGAGAAAATTGGGGTAAAGTATTGGTGCAGAGGTGAGGGCACGTGACTCCCATAAATGCTGCCTAGAGTCAATTATGTTGTTACTTAACCCTCTTGCACGACGTTTTTTCCAGGTTCTGAATTTTACTCCCTCTACAAAAAGAAAGTTAGATCTAGAATGCAAAAGCCATGGGTGTGGCCAGCAGAAGTGTTTTTATAGTCTGACAATAAATGTTCAGCATTTAGATTGTCTACATTAGTTGCTCTGGTGCAGTCTTTCACAATTGCCCTAGCTTTTAGGCAGAAGGTCATTTGGAAAAGTTAACTGAAAAAGCAGCTTATCGTTTACAGTTTTATGGGTTATGTGCATGTGAATGGTCACTTTTCAATTTATACCCAAATGGTGACGTGTATAGGGACAGGGATTGGTTGGCAAGTTGCAGCTTTATGTGCGTACCAGGTTGATGACCCATAGTGTTGATAAATCCTTTTTGCTGTGATTGTAGGGCTTCTTCTGTCCCACTGGCACTACCATTTCTCAGCCATGTCCCAGTGGTTACTATGGTAACTCATCAGGAGTGAAGAGAAGTGAAGAGTGCACGCCGTGTCCAGCAGGACAGTACTGTGCAGGGTATGGCCTGAGAGAACCTAGTGGACCATGTGATGCAGGTTTCTATTGCATTGGAAGAGCTTATACTTCTGTAAGTATTAAAACTTACTGAGAGCCTCTACAATACAAAGCCTTTGGTCAGTTGAAATTGGCCTGTTGAAGCAGAGGCTATCAGGAAAAATTGTCAAAAAGCTGTCAAAAACTAAATTCAAAACTTTGTTACGTGGTAGCAGTGTGGCTGATAGCGTAGTAATGTGTATGAGTACCTTAGACCTGGAGGTACTTTCTTTAGTGTGAGTTTATACAAGCATATTTTAAAACTGTACTGTAGTTAAACTTTATAAATGTTTTTGCAGGCACCACCAGAGGGAGGCCCTACAGGAGGGCTGTGTCCTAAAGGAGGGTACTGTCCTCAAGGGGCAAAAACACCTGCACCCTGCCCTGTGGGAAAATACAGTGGGACTAAAGGAAACAAGGAACCAGATGACTGTATTACATGTGACCCTGGGTATGGAACTTAAGACAGATTTGTAATTTAGAATTAATCACATGAATGACCAGAAACATTCGCACAGGAATGTGCTGCTCAGTCACTTTCATTTGAGTGGTCATCCACAAGTTGGAATCACCTTGTGCTGCATGGAAAAACAGCACAGCCAGAAAGCGCTTCTGGGGATTGTCACACTTAAGGATTTCACAACTCGGAATTTCACCCACAGACTCAAAAGTAAAAACTACATTGTACAGCGAAATAGACACTACTACGGAAAATTACTGCTGACAATAATTCATTTGAATGGTTGCACTTTCAGAGTTCTTTCAGACTCAAACGTTAGCTTGAAGGGACATAAAGTAGACACGAAGCAAACCATATTTTGTTTCTTTTTAGGTACTACTGTGCAGGTGATACTAACCCTAAACCCACCGGTCCATGTTCACCTGGACACTACTGTACAGGCGGCGCATCCACACCAACCCAGTTTGTCACCCCCAAAGGTCACTTCTCTGGAGAGGCTGCCTCTTCACCTGTCAAGTGCCCTGTTGGAACATACCAGGAGGTACATACATACTGATGGCATTTGACTCTATTCCTTTTCACTTTATTCCTTTTCATTTTGTTCGTGGGGGTGCAGTGGTTTAGTGGTTAGAGTGTTGGACTTCAGATCTGAAGATCGGTGGTTTGTCTCTCTCTCCACCCAGGTGTATAAACGGGCACCAGTGACATACTGCTGCGGGTAACCCTGCGATGGACTAGTATCCCATTCAGGGGGGACTAGCAATACTCTCAGTTGCTTCATGGTACAGAAACCGGGATAAGCTCCGGCTGTGTGGGCCTCCTTGGCTCATGTGCGACTTTACCCTTTACCTTACCTACCTTTCACTACCACGTGATCCTTCTGTTATATATGGAAGTGCCAGCGCTCAAGTTTTACCCATTAGCTAATAATTTGACATTTTAGTGCATGTCTTTACGTTTTTCAGTCAAGGCTGTTTATCAACTTAATTTCCTCTGATACAATCTCAAAAGGACACTCAATTTGTCCAAAACATGCATGTGTGTTTTTGAGGAAATTTAACCCTTCATGCTTTGATGACAAGTTTTTCAAAGGTAAAACACTGTTTGGTTTTTTCTTCAGACTGATCGTGCTGAACGATGTACTAATTGCACAGAGAAGAACTTCTGTGATGAAATGGGGCTGGAATTCCCAAAGACGTGTATTTCAGGTCACTACTGTCCACCAAACAGCATCAAGCCCACTGCGTGTCCTCCTGTGAGTATTTCAAGAATCCGTATGGAATTTTCATTGTTGTTTACCACCATAGAATACTCGAAGAAAGCACAGGAGTATTGCTTGAACTTAAAGATTTCTTTCACAGTCTCAGAAGTGATAATTAATAGAATCACAGGAAAGTACTGCTTGATAGTTTATGCCAATTACTGGAATGACCACAGATAAAGATTTAACCCACATACTCAAAAGTTAAAACCACCTTGTGCAGCATAATTAGCAGTGCCACAGGAGAGCACTGCTCTAGCTTTTATTATAATGGTCACACTATGGAATTTCGTCCACAGACATAGAAGCTGGCAACATATTCAAATGTTAAAACCACCTTTTACCACGTGATAAACAGGGCTGTAAGAAAGTTAGTGATCACACTTCTTATCCAAACCATCCTAGCTGATAACTAAAGTTGCTTCTTTTTTTACAGGGTACTTTTAACCCAAATGAAGGAACAGCCACAATACTGTCATGTCTTCCTTGTGATGCCGGCTCATATTGTAAAAAGACCGGCTTGAATGTTACAGAAGGAAAATGCTTTGCTGGGTATTATTGCACAGGCGGTTCACCAAGCCCCACGCCAGTAAGTTCGCTGATATCTACCTAGTTGTATGCCATCACTTTTGTTTTCACACCATGTAGTTTTTTTTTTGTAATATTGACTGTTCGTTTCTTGATTTAATTTTGCAAATGCAGGGGTTTCAATAAAAATTGAAGTAGGCAGCTGGTTTGAGTAGAGTAACCGACTGTATCAACAAGGGGTTTGAAACAATCTTCCTTTAATTACTTCAATTTAGGGCAAAAAGTAGCCGACTTTTTTGAGGGAAATAGCCGACGCTTTTCGTCGGCTGTCGGTGCTTATTGAAAGCACTGCAAATGTAAGTGAAAAACTGTTAGAGCAGTTTTCAATTGAGTGTCGTAAAACCAAAACCAAAGTAATTACTCTGGCCAATCACAAAGGACACAGACAATCCAGTAAACCAATCAAAACTCGAAGCAAATACATGTAGCTGGCACGAAGCGCGGGAAAACGTGCGCAAGCGAGTCACGATTGGTTTTGGTTTTAGTTCTGATTGGCCGAGAAAGTGGCGCGAGATTTTTTAACCAATCACTAAGCGTAGTGAACGCAAAACCAAAGCAAACGCAATTAACTTTCGACACTCAAGTGAAAACCGCTCTATAAATGTATGTGTAATACCCGTTTTGTTTTCAGAACAATGACTGTCTCCTTTTAAACATCTCATATGGTGGTGTGTGCCCTGCTGGATACTTCTGTCCAGTCGGCAGTGAACGTCCATATGAGAATCCCTGTCCGAATGGTACCTACAGCAACAGGACTGGCCTTGAAAGAGAGGACGAGTGTATCCCATGCGACCCTGGAAGGTCTTGCACAGGGGAAGGTCTGACGGGACCCAATGGAGTTTGCAGAGCTGGGTATTATTGTGTGCGCAGGGCGACAACACCCATGCCACTTGATGGTGTCACTGGGAACATATGTCCAGCTGGTAATCACTGTCCGACTGGAAGTGCTACTTTCAAAGATTGCATACCTGGAACTTACAGGTATATACACATTGGAATACTGACAGTGGGTTTTACTTGACTTATCATGCTCACACCAAATTGATAATTGGGGTTAGAAGAGGGTTCTTTCACCATACATAAGGATGTCAGGTTAGAAAATCAACTAGCATGTGTCCTTTTACTTGGGTAGTTTCACCATGGTTAGTCATGCAAAGCTGCCAACAGAGATGTTGCAGTATACAGTATCTCTGAAGAATTACAATCATGCACAACCTTTTGTTTTGGGTTCACTTGCTGACTGAGTAGTTTGACCAAAACATTTCTCTTGGTCAGTTTGTTAAACAGTTCAAAATTATGTTTTGTACCCATGCAATGTTCAGGTCAATCATTTTTTCGATTTTTTTTCTTTAAAGTATTGCCAATTTAGGTTAACTAATGAGTCTTGGTTCTTTGTGTTGCCTCTTTAGCAATGTCACTGGTCTTGAAACATGTCTTGAATGTCCAGAACGTTTCTACTGTGAGGGTGCTGAAGGAGATAGCAAGAAACCAATTCCTTGTCCTAAAGGCCACTACTGTCCAGCTGGGACTGGAAAATCACAACCAAAATGCCCCTCCGGAACATACAATCCTCAGGTTAGCTTTCTTAAGTTGCAGTTTTTGGATGAATGGGATAGTACTCAAATTGAAGGGAACCTGACAAATAATAGTTTTCTAAGGTAGAAAAATACCAAAGTCACGATAAACCATATAGGAACAAGGGTGGGGAAGATTTAGAGGATTAAGACAGATCACGGACATTGGGGTGTGTGCTTTCTGTTTAGAAAAGTGTTTAGAAAAGGAAAGGAAAACTTTCTGTACGAAATAAATCACAGAGGAACAAGGATAGTCATGATTAGAGTATGAATGGTGAATTTGAAGGCTTCAGTGGTTTAACATGTGTGAGTGGTGATGAGCTTGGGGCTGAAAAACAGAGTTAATCCCTTCAAAGATTCCTTCCTCTCAGGTTGTCCAAACATAAGTGATCAGTGGTCAGTTAGTCAACGTTACCAACAAAAGTTTTTGTAAGGACTACTCCCACTCAGACAATACAATTGGACCAAGTAATAACACTCCTTTAACACTCCTGGTTTTAAACTGTTTACTAAATGACATCTGCATTCTTCCAGTTGAGTCTTGCTCGTGAAGATGAGTGCCACCCTTGTCCTTCTGGTAAATACTGTCAGGGAGCAGGAGTTGAGTCATTTCCAAGTAGCGAATCTGGAAACTGTGACCCGGGATTTTACTGTGTAAAAGGTGTGAATACTCCACGCCCGAGTCAGAATTTCACAGGAATTGGTGGTGTTTGTCCACCAGGAGCATACTGTCCTGAGGAAACATCTGAACCCAAAGGCTGCCCCAAGGGCACGTTTTCTAACGTGTCACAGTTGGAGAGTGCTAGCCAGTGCACACTGTGTTCTGATGGACATTACTGTGAGCAAAGCAACCTCACAGAACCAACTGGTAAGACAGATATTTTGTGCCTAGGAAATGTTGCAGATTACCTTTAGCTACCTCCATAAGAACAAAGTATTTTCACTGGCGCTACAAATGTACCTTTCACAAACAACAACATTCGTTCACTGCACTGACAGGTTATAAGCTAATAACCCTACTTTAGCCTTTCAGTGAATTAAATTTGGATGGCATGTTAGTGGGGGTAGTGTTCAAAAGTTTTGTCTCCAAAGCAAAAGTTTTTCCCAAACATCTGGCAAAAAAAGTCAACGATGATTACTGAAGATGGCAAATTAGGAACAATTCTTCCACTTGTGCTTGTCAGATTGGAGGAGATTGTAATTAATTTGGCAGGATATTGGCATCCTTGTTTATTTTCCATCCCACACCCAATATGCACTTGTGGATTAATTGTTTAATGGTATAAAGATTGGCATTTTTATTCACTGTAATAACGGAAAAGAGCTCCTTTCATTTACATCCCTCTGAAATTAATCCCCCGGTGAACAACCCCCAGAGTAAATGAGCCGTGCATTTGTTTGATTTAGGGGGGAGGGGTAATTGGAAATATTCGGATACAATGTAATAAGTGTGGAGCAGTTGAATTATACCCTTAAGTTCCATCATACACCCTGTTGAGCTGTTGAGTATCCTATATCATTATAAAGTGTGTCACTTATTAAAATTCTCATGACAACAATCTACGTTTCTTTTTTTAAACAGACAAGTGCTCACCAGGCTTTTACTGTAGACGGGGCTCAGACACAGCAACGCCTGCCAATGTGTCAGCCATCGGAGGGCCCTGTCCAAAGGGCCACTTTTGTGAACTTGGGACAGCATTCCCATTGGGCTGTCGAAGAGGAACTTATAATCCCAATGAAGGGGAGGCTGCTTGCTTTACATGCCCTGCAGGTTACTTTTGTCCTGAGAACTCCACTGACTTCAATCCTTACCCCTGCCCCAAGGGCCATTACTGCCCTAATGGTACTGAGTATGCAACACAATATCCATGCAGTAAAGGATATTATAATGGTGCTGAAAAAGGTATGAGTGTTGCAGACTGCACTGCCTGTCCAGGAGGAAAGTTCTGCAATGCCTCAGGGCTGTCAGAACCTAGTGGACCTTGTGCACCAGGTTATTTCTGCATCAATGCTGCTTGGACAGACAAGCCCCTGGATTATGACAATTTCACATCTGGCAACTGTCTGTGTCCTGCAAACTCTACTGGAGGAGAATGTCAAGAAGGATTTTTCTGCCCTGTAGGATCCCATGAACCTACTCCCTGTACGGGAGGGAATTATTGTGAAGGCAAAGGAAAGGATACTGTCACTGCGCAGTGTGACCCAGGTTGGTTTTGTACCAGGGGAGCTAAGGTACCACGACCATCGGATGGAATCACTGGTAATGTTTGCCCACCGGGACGTTATTGTCCTAAGGGTACTGAAGTCCCAGAGCTCTGCCCCATTGGAACCTTTTCAAATAACACAGGGAACAGCCACGAGAGCAACTGCACCGCATGCACAGAGGGCTCTTATTGTGAAACCAAGGGACTAACAAAACCAACTGGGCCATGTTCAGCAAAATATTACTGTCCTACTGGGGAACCTAATGACAAGCTGAAGTCATGTACAAAGGGTCATTACTGTCCAATGGGAAGTCCTGCACCTGTCAAGTGTCCGTCTGGAACCTACCAGGATGAAATTCAACAAGACTTCTGTAAAACATGTCCTGCTGGGTATTACTGCGACAATACGAATGACCTTAGTGACTACACAAGCTACCTGTGTCCAAATGGCTTCTATTGTCCCAACAGAACAAGATATGCCACCGAGTTTGGCTGTCCAAATGGAACACATGGCAATGGAACGCAGCTTGTCCACCCAGATCAGTGTGTCAAGTGTCCACCAGGAAAATTCTGCTATGGTACGAATGTAAAAAGATCTTATCTACTGTACTTTTTTTGGTCAGAGAGTGGTTTTCTGGTGAGGTTGTAAACCAAATTGAACACTGTTGCCAGTCAACCTCGTCCCCAGGGCCTTCTTCAGCAGCCTTGGCCAGGGGTTTCTCCAACCACCATTTTGAACGAGGAGAAGGCCCTGGGGACGAGGTTGTGTTGCCAGTCACAAACACAAACACTACAATGATCCGATCAGAACTTAAAGCAAATGCGTATAAATCGTGTCAAGTGTAATTTATAACTGTACCTACTATTTATACAGAAGAACATTATCCAGTCTTTTGCTTTCTTAGAATAAGTAAATGATATGTGGGCTGGCCTTGAGGTTCTCTGTTGTTTCTTTGTTGTTCCCAAGCTACTTTGCAAAGAATAAAAACATATGAGTGTGCGATGGGAATAACGCCCCTGACCTGCACACAAGTTGTCCTGTAGCCACTGAGCTGCTGAAATACTTGTGGCCAGCTAGAACATATTAACTAGTTCTGTATTTGACACGCTCTCATGGTCATAGAGTGTAAAGTGATAAATTTGGACCTAGTCATGTTAATGACTAAACAGTATTCCAGTTGTCATGAGAGTGTGGCTAAAAGAAGGAATCCGAGTCCCCAGTAGGAGTCAAACTCATGCCCTTCCACGTTTTGGTCGTATGTTCAATTTAGATACATGGACACATGGCCAGCTAGTGACAGAAAATTGACCTATCTATAATCATTTTTCTCTTGATCTTTACAGGATCATCACCAACCTTTACAGGAGATTGCCAGGAAGGTTACTATTGCCGACTTGGTGCTCACACCCCGACTCCAACTGATGGTTTCACTGGTGAGGAATGCCCTGTAGGCCATTACTGTGTGAGTGGCACTGTGGCCCCAGAGAGTTGTCCCCCAGGAACGTTTTCTAACAGTTTAGGTCTAAGGAACATTTATGAGTGTACAAACTGTACGCCAGGTCTATTCTGTAATGGAAGTGCTCTCACAGCTCCTAGTGGGGACTGTTGGCCACGGTATTATTGTAGTGGAAGAGCAGAGCATCCAGCACCACAGGATGGTATTACTGGAGGGAACTGTACCCCAGGGCACTACTGTGCTGGAAAAACACCAAATCCTGTTCCATGTGAGGTATGTGAAGAAGATATGAAATGGGATATACCATATTGGAGTCTCTTTGCTCCTGAACTGCCAATATTTAAATTGCAAACAGAATCGTTTTTCTTATTTTGTTTAAAAACAAGACAAAATCAAGTGTATTTAGACCCTGAGTAAGACGTGTGGGTTCTTTATGGACAGTGTCAAATGCATGTCAGCATAACTGTTTCTCCTCTTATTTCCCCTTAGGACTCTTTCAAACTACATTTGGTATTCGTGAAGGAAGGCAAAAGTCGTAAGACACATATTTGAAACTCTTTTTAACAAGCATGTGAACCACAGAAGGGAAGGTTTTTGTGAAGGAGGACCCTTTTTGCGATTTTATCTAACCAGGTTTTCTGTAGCTGTAGTCTTATACAGTACTAAAGTGTGTGTTTTAGAGAACTTGTTGATTTTGCTGGTGGGTATCTTTTTCATGTTTCTGGAGGAAAATGTACATTAGAGCACATTAGGTAAAGACTGAGAACACTCGTCAAAAGAGAGTTGGCAGGAGAAGCAACACAAAAATTATCTTGAGGGTACAAAGTTACAACTAACAAGGGTGTTAGTATGGAATTAGCTTGTCACTTAATTCTCCTTTATCATAAACCAGGATGGAACATACATGAAGGACCCTCTAGCTGATGCCTGCTTGGACTGTCCTGCTGGATTTTACTGTGTGAATGACAAGAGTCAAGACCCAAATCCATGCCCACAAGGATTCTATTGTCCAGTTAAAACAGGCTTTGACTGGAAACCCTGCCCCAAGGGGACATATGGTGACAAGCCTGGTCTATCAAATGTAACAAGTAAGTGCCTTTGGTCATGAAGTATCAATAGATTTCATTTGATTCGTCACGATGAAAGACCTCACCTTAGAATTGAAACTTACAGCCACCTTCTAGGGCATAATATTCATTACCAGAGGAATATGAATGGCCACAAGAACTACATTGCTCAGCATAATAAGCAGCACAGCAGGATTGTGCGAGACCAGGCAATTTATAAGTTTAAGTTTGGCTTAGCTTGAGTTGGGTTTTGATAACATAGCAATAACTAGGATATAGGATTAGTTTCATTTACTAATTTCATTCTGAAGTCAACTCAAATTCAATTTGAACTTACTTGGAACTCGTGGATTTCTTGATGCCAGAAAGTACAACTTTCACTTTATGTGAAAATCTATTTTCTGAGGTTAGACTCGTTGTTGTTTACCTCCTGAAGGTTGCCGGCCCTGTGACTCTGGCAAGTTTTGTGCCCATGAGAATGCCACAACTGTAAGTGGACAGTGTAATGCTGGCTACTTCTGCCGCCGTGGTGCCAAATCAGCAGCACCTGCTGCAAGCGCAGATTCAGGACCTTGCCCAGAGGGACATTACTGCCCTGTTGGCACAGGCGAACCAGAAAAATGTCCAAAGGGAACCTACTCCAACGTACAGCACCTAGAAAATGAGAACCAGTGTCAAAATTGCACAGAAGGGTATTACTGTGGAGAGCTTGGGCGCAGAAATGTTTCTGGACCATGTGACCCTGGATTTTATTGTCTCAAGGGATCTGAGATTCCTAATCCACCAAATGTTACAGAATCGGGCGGGCCATGCCCTGTTGGACATTATTGTCCTGAAGGAACATCTTATCCACTGGGTTGCAAGCCTGGGACGTACAATGATCGCACTGGTCAGTCTAATTGTACATCATGCTGTGCAGGATATTATTGTCCATCTAACTCAACAGCCTGTGTCCTGGAGTGCCCAGTTGGTCATTATTGTCCACTAGGAACCAAAGCGCCATTTGATAATCCTTGCCCCAAAGGTTACTTCAATAATGAGACAAGAAGGCAAAGCATGAGGTAACATTATTTTTTATCTTCATTTCAGCACAAGTTCATTCTTTATTTTTCACTCAAATTCGTGTTCTGTGGGTCATAAACCCACTTAGTAGTGCATTCTAATTCAAGTTTTCTGTAAAGTGGACAATCTTGGTTCACTGTTTAAGTGTCTGCTTATTGGAGAAGTTTGTTCAATGGTGTTGAGATAGAGAGCCCTCTCAGGGTGTGTGGTGAATATGACTGTTACGTGATGCAGTTTCATCTTGACATGCACTAGTTGTATTCATATAACAGCTGTTTTTAAGGAAACAATTGAGTTAAAATGCACAAAATGTAGCCGTGAACACCAAATGTCAAAATAAAATATCAGATTCGTTTATTGGTACTATTACCAAGTGAATGCACAATGGGAGTAAAATGCAATATTTTGTAACACATTTAGCTAATATGTGAGCCATTTAAATTGCCAGTGGTTGCACTCCATGTCCTCCTGGTAAATTTTGCGGCAAAGCTGGCCTTGATCAACCAAGTGGTGACTGCACTGGGGGTTGGTATTGTGTACGCGGAGCATGGTCTGATAAGCCAGCTGATGTTGGTGTCCTTGGATACTGTAATGCCACTAATGGGACTGGATGCTTCTGTCCCAATACAACCACAGGAGGTGTTTGCCAGCCAGGGTTCTACTGTCCCAATGGCTCTCGTGAACCAACACCATGTTTGAGAGGTAACTTTGGAAATTCCAGTCTGTAACAACTTCACTGTGCATTGTTAATGTCCAATTTTAAAAACGGAGAGACTTTCTATGAATATCTGTCAGCTTTCTGTACTGCCTCCATTCATCATTCCACTTCAGTTATTTTCTTTATTCATCATCTATGCAAACCAAAGCTGCTGCTAGTTAGGTCAGTTTCAAAAGATCTGATCAAGATTGTTTAACAAGCTTTTAAATGCTTTGTATTTATTATTTTTATTTATTAGCTTGGTCAGTGGAGGATAAACATGCTTTACACCACAAGTTCACCAATTTGAGGTTTTTTGTCTCACATTTAGGTCATTACTGTGCTGTTGCTGAACTGTCTAATGTGACGGGTCCTTGTGATGCTGGTTATTTCTGCAAAGAGGGGGCCCAGTTTGCTAATCCAACTGACAACATCACTGGAGGGATATGCCCCAAGGGGCACTACTGCCCTGTTGGAACATATGATCCACAGAAGTGCCCCAAAGGAAGCTACTCAAATTCTACCTCAAATCAAAATATAAGCAGCTGCCAACCCTGCCTGCCAGGGTACTACTGTGGTTCCAGGGGTCTTGAGGGGCCATCTGGAGAGTGCAGTGCAGGATTCTTCTGCCCAGGTGGACAGAAAACAGACACACCAGCAGAGTATACTTGTACACCTGGACATCACTGTCCCATGGGAAGTGCTCATCAGGTACCTTGTGGCAGTGGCACCTACCAGGATGAGTTCCAACAGGAGACATGTAAGACCTGCCCACAAGGTTTTTACTGTGATGGAACCATTCTTAATGCAACTCACTGTAGCCATGGAGTGCAGTTCCCGACACCCTGTATCAAAGGTCACTACTGTCCAAATGGAACTAAATTTGCTCACGAACGCAAGTGTCCAGCTGGTAAGAAGTGATTGTTATCTGATATTTTGCATTTGTGTAGAGGGTCTCTTCAGGTAGAAAGGGTTATGAAAGGAATAATTCCGATAGTCCTCAATGAAAGTGCTTTGTACATCTGTTCCTTCAGTTCAGGACAAGTCAAAAACGAGTTAATTTTAAACCAAATGCCTCAGGCTAATTATTTCTTTTTTTCTGATTTTTCAATGATACTTATAAACTGGCCTTTTACTTTATCACTTAACTGCAACTGCTATCTCATGGTGGGGCTTGAGAGTTAAAAAGTGATTTTGTGAAAACTTATGACATGGTACATGCTGCTGTGGTTGTTGCTATTTAGGAACTTCACATTTGACTTGAATAATTCTTTCAGGAACCTTCAATAACAGGACGCATGGAGAAAGCATCGGTGACTGCACTTATTGTCCAGCTGGCAAGTATTGTGCAGGAGAAGGGAATGAGATCTGGACAAATGACTGTTCACGTGGATTTCACTGTATTGGTCGAGCTGATAATCCATCCCCTAATGATGGTGTCACTGGAGTAATTTGCCCAACTGGGTGAGGCTCTTTTGCAATGTTTTTATCTGATGTTGTCTCTTCGTGAATCCTTCATCATCTTTAAGACAAATCAAAGCAATCTGGTTTTGAACTTAGTGCTAGCAGTGGGCGAAGATCAAAGCTTTTGAGCTACTCTTCAATTCTGCATTACAAGTTTAAACTACAAATGCCTCAAATTAGTACCATTAAATATATGCACTCCTTACTCCACAGGAAACCTACTTTTTAATTCCACCTGAAAGCCTCCCGATCAGCTTTTAGTCTGTTAATATGTTAGTGAGTTAGTGTGTACACGTCGAATTCATGGAACTTAATTCATCATTTTGCATTCCCCCCCCCCCAACAATCAAACCTTACACCCTCTCACGGTTAAAGGATTAGGTCCTAGTCATCTGCAACAACACCAAAACTTTCCATTCCTCCCACAGACACTACTGCCCAGCAGGCACAACTACAACCATCCCATGCAAGAAGGGAACCTATGGTCCCACAGAACAGCTTGGTTCTCAAGCAGAGTGCAAGAGTTGTGATCCAGGAGAATTCTGTCAAGTTGATGGCCTCAACCAAACATCTGGGAACTGTTCTGCAGGATACTTCTGCCGAGAAAATGCATCTGTTAGTGAACCTACAGATGGCGTCACTGGTTAGTACTTTATTAGTTACTTGTTTCAGTCTAGTTTGCAAACTGACCTTTCAAAGGAAACAAAATGTTCTTAGAAAACAAAGGAGTTCGAGATAGCCAGTAGAATGGTGGTGGTGATGATGATGATAATGACAACAACAATGAGAATGATGACGACGATAACGACGACGATGATGATGATAATGATGATGAGGAGGAGGATGATGATGATGATGATGATAATGATGATGATGATGATGATAATGATGATGATGATGATGATGATGATGATGATGATGTTGCCCACATTGATGGTGATGAAGTGGGTCTGATGTTCGAGCAAACATGCAGGTTATCTGCTGGGGTGGGTTATCATGGGCACTTAAAGATCAGTCCCTCGGGCTCAGTATCATCTGCAAACACTGCAAGGATTCCAATTATGTGAGGTGGGGCCCTGCTTTATCTGTTCTCTGTTTTGCTGGATAGTTGTTGCTGAAGTAATCACTGTACGAAAATTATCCAAGGGGAACAGTTCTCTCTTGCAGCGTTGCAGACAGCAGTAGGCTTGAGATAGCTGCTGTTTGAAATATTGGGAGAGTGCCTTATTTTCCTTTAGTCCATCATCTTGCCAAAATATGGAGCCGCATAAATATGACAAGTATGGTCTGAAGTGTTCCTTCTTCTTTTCAGGTGATGTTTGTTGGATTGGGCATTATTGTCCTGTTGGCACAGGTAGCCCACTTCCATGTTCCCCAGGATCATACATGAACCACACCCAAGGCTCTGAGTGTTACACCTGCCCACCAGGGTACTTCTGCATCAACAGAGTTTCTCCAGAACCCTGCCCTGCTGGTAAGGACCGTCATCCTATTCATTGCCTTTCTCCTTCTGCTGTTGAGAAGGGTGATGTCCCAATAGTTACCACATTTAATTTCAGATCAAAAGGACCAGAATTCAAGCATCTAAATATCATTCGTGTTGGGATTCGAATGATACCCATTTGTTCAGGGGATAGTTAAATTAATCGAGTGGACAAATCTTTATCCAGATGACGAAGTTTGTAACAATAGTTACACATTATCTAGGGCCTGGGGCTGTTCCTTAAACTCCTCCCTTAAGGCACCGACTTATGACTGTTTTCTCTCCTTCAATGTTTATAGCTTTAGTTCACTTTGTGACTAAAAACTTAACTTTTATAATACTTTGAATTTGTTGGTAAATCCATGCCATAATTAAGAAGTTATTTTTCCAGTTTTTGAGGCTGTCATTTAATTACACCAACTACCCTCTCTTTGAGCAAGTTTTGAAATATAACCAAAAGGATGTAGATGGGTATCAAAGGAAAATTTTTTTCCTTTTTCTGTTTTTCTTCTCTCAAATCAGGCTGGTATTGCCCTATCGGAACGGGACATGTCTGGAAACCTTGCCCGAGGGGAACCTACAGTCCAGTTGAGTTCCTCTCCAGGGAAGAACAATGCAAACCATGTGAACCAGGTCACTACTGTGCTCTCGTCAATGCGACATCAACCACAGGACAATGTGATGCTGGTTTTTTCTGCCACAATGGTTCTGACCAACAGCAACCATCTGGTGGTAACCGAGGTGTTGCAGGTATTTGTCCCACTGGATATTACTGCCCTCAGGGCAAACCACTTGCACCAATAGCTTGTCCTGCTGGCTACTATAACAACAGAACACATGCAACATCATTCGCAGACTGCAAGAAATGTCCTGGTGGACAACATTGTGAAGAAGATGGTCTCACCTGGCCAAGTGGCCCTTGTGATGCTGGTTATTACTGTGTAGAGAAGTCTACTTCCAGCAAACCAAATGTTTCAGAAACTGGAGGTCCTTGCCCACCTGGTCACTTCTGTCCAGTTGGATCACCATATCCAGTTGCCTGCAAAGGTGGTGAATACAATTCGCGGTGGACACAAAGTCAGTGCCTTGTGTGTCCTCCTGGTTACTTCTGTCCAAATGCTTCAACCAATGTTACTGACTGTCCAAAAGGGTACTACTGCCCCAATGGCTCAGCATCGGCCATTCCTTGTCCAAAAGGATCTTTTAAGAATGTTACCCTGGGCAATAAAGTGGAAGACTGCATAATTTGCCCCGCTGGAAAGTACTGTGAGTTCAGTGGTATCCCTGAGCCGTCAGGGTTGTGTGCAGGTGGATGGTTCTGTACTGGTGGATCATGGCAGAAGATGCCACTCAACACAAGTGATATAGCTAATGGTACTTCTGTTTGTCCACTGATTGGTGAAATTGGAGGCTTTTGCAAGAAAGGGAGCTTCTGTCCAGCAGGATCACACGAACCAATTCCTTGTACACCAGGTTACTATTGTGAGCAGGATAAATTGGACAAGGAGTCTGGGGTCTGTACAGCAGGATATTATTGCAATGGAAGCACCATCTATAGTCATCCTGTCAATCAAACCACCGGTGATAGGTGTCCAAAGGGTAATTACTGTCCGACTAAAAGTGCCTACCCAACTCCATGTCCACCAGGTACTTATGCTGACACAGAATTCAACCAGTTCAGAAACAACTGCAAGTCTTGCATTCCTGGCATGTTCTGCCCAACATATGGTCTAGACTATCCAAGTGGAAACTGCTCTGAAGGTTATTACTGTCCTGCAGGAGAGACACAGCAGAGTCCTCCAGACAAAGAGTGTCAGCCTGGTCATTACTGCCCTGAGGGTAGTGGACTCCACAACCCATGCCCTGCTGGAAGTTATCAGCCCTATCCTAGGAAAGGATTTTGCTACATTTGTCCTGCTGGAAGCTACTGCGATCCTAATGAAGCTAGACAGAACATGTCATGTGAAGGAAATGGTTCTTGTGGAGTTATCACCCCATCTGATTGTCCAGCAGGATATTACTGCCCAAATGGTACGAAATGGGCCAAGCAGTATCCATGTCCTGTGGGAACCTTCAGCAATGCGACCAAGCGTATTGAAGAAGCCCAATGTACAAAGTGCACAAAGGGTCACTACTGTCATAAATCAGGGATAACAGGACCAACAGACAAGTGTCATGCAGGATATTACTGTGTAGAAGGTGCCAGTGTGCCAAATCCTAACGATACTGTGACAGGAGCTCCTTGCCCACCAGGGTCTTATTGTGAGCAAGGGTCTCACAAACCACAGCCATGCCCTGTAGGTACCTATGGCCCAAGCCTAAGACTGCAAAGCCTAGCAGGCTGTGTCGACTGTGATGGAGGAAAGTACTGTGATTCCCAAGGACTGGCTGCTCCAAATGGCTCCTGTGACCCGGGATATTTCTGTGAGATCCGTGCTATAAGGCCTAATCCTGTCAATGCTAGCCAAGGTGGTGGTATTTGCCCTACAGGAAACTACTGTCCCAGAGAAACGACCACTCCATTCAAGTGCCCGCCTGGTACGTTTAACAATGAAACTGGTGCAACTCAACCATCCAACTGCATTCCTTGCACGCCAGGAGATTACTGTGAGGGCTATGGTAACACATACACAGATGGACCCTGTGATGAAGGGTGGTACTGTGAAAGAGGTGCTTTTGCAAAGAAACCTGTTCCTAATGTGAATTCAATTTTCAACAACTCCAATGACTTCACATGTCCTATATACTCTGTGAACTTTACTGGGGGGATCTGTCCTCTTGGTCACTTCTGTCCACGGGGTTCTTCAGAACCAAAGAGTTGTCTCAGGGGAACCTACTGTGGTCAGACAGGGCTGGCTAGTCCAGAAGGAAACTGTACAGCTGGATATTACTGCAATGGTGGTGACACTATTTCAAATCCAAGGAATTGTACTGCAGGGTACTATTGTCCTCAAGGAACTGAAATAGAGAGACCTTGCCCTGTTGGGACGTTCTCTCCATATGCAGGCAAATCCAAGGTCGAAGACTGTTTGAACTGCACAGCAGGATATTACTGTCCATTACCAGGAGCTACAGAAGTACTGTTTCAATGCTTGCAAGGTTTTTACTGTCCTAGTGGATCTAAACACAATGCCACTGTGATATGTCCAAGGGGGGCTAGTTGTCCCACTGGAAGTGGTCAGCCACAGAACTGCATCCCAGGGGAATATCAAGATGAAGAGGGACAGTACCAGTGCAAGGAATGTTTAGCAGGGTATTACTGTGACCCATCTACAAATCTCACTGGTGTGATCTACCCAACCAAATGCACAGCTGGAAATTACTGTCCTCCAGGAACAAAGACAGAAAAGCAATTCCCATGCCCGGCTGGTACTTACAGTAACAATACGGGACTAGAGAGATATTCAGACTGCACACCCTGTCCGCCCAAGATGTACTGTGGGTCAACTGGTTTGAAGAAACCTTCAGGACCTTGTGGTGCAGGTATGTAGTATAGTGCTGATTGAGTGATTACAAATGTAGAAGACCGGGATAGAAGAACCATTACCTGTGTAATCTATCTTAAATAAGTCAATATGTGTTGATGGCTTTTTGACAGTCTTTATTGAAGTGTAGAAAATTCGCATGTGCCATTTTGTTTGTATTCGTAGTTGGACTGAGTGGAGTACAATTCAGGGAGTAATCGTGAGAGCAAGTTCAAATTGGTTAAAGACACTATGTAAGGACAATTTGAAGTAACAAGGATGATTACCCCAGCTATTCAGTTACAAAGAGTTGTAATTAGACATTTGTAATAGGATTATTTGGCCACTCTCAGATATAACAGGGAAACATTATAGGTTATTACAGATACAATAATTGCTACTATATTTTTGCAGGTCATTATTGTGTTAACGGATCTACAACATCAACACCAACTGATGGAGTGACAGGCGATGAATGCAAGCTGGGTGAATACTGTCCAGAAGGGTCCTCAGAGGGAATCGGATGTCCCGCTGGTAAGAATCATCATTTGTTGTGATGCCTGTAATATCTGTTGGTAATCTATTGCTGTCAAAAGAAGAATAAACACATCCATCATTTTTTATAGGGACATTTTATAACCAAACTGGTCTTCAGAATGCATCAGGCTGCCTGCCGTGTTCAGCTGGCTACTACTGTGATGGAACAGGAAATATAGTCCCTACAAAGAAGTGTCATGAAGGGTTCTGGTGTCGTGGAGGCTCACCAGAAGAGATGCCTATTAATCAACCTTGGGGCACAGACTGTCCAAATGGTAGCTACTGCCCTACAGGAACCACAGCCCCTGTACAATGCCCCAAAGGGACATACCAGCCAAGCCGGCGCAAGGCACGAGTTGAAGAGTGTGTAGCTTGTGATGCTGGAAAGTTCTGTGATGCAACTGGCCTCAGTGCTGTGAGTGGTGATTGTCAGAGGGGTTTCTTCTGTAAGGGTAATGCTTCCAAGCGCAACCCTCAGGACAAAGTAACTGGGGACATCTGTCCTGTTGGCAGCTTTTGCATTGAAGGCTCAAGCAAGCCACAGACCTGCTACAATGGAACTTATATGAATCATACAGGTATGAATTGCTTGGAGGCATTTGAAACTTTCTCATAATAGTGTGACTCTCAGGTGGTCGTAGATCCTGTACTATTCCTCCCTCCTCTGGGGGAATAGCCGATGACCTTGGGCCACCAGAGAAATAGGGTGTCCATTTTGCCCCTTTGTGGTATTGTGATTCCAGTGCGATCGTTAGATAGGCTTCCTTTTTTGTATTAGATAGAATTGCCCCATGTAAACGCCCCTAAACAAAAACTACCCAATTTTATAAAAGAAAAGAAAAAAAAACAGTTCATGGCTATCTTTATTCCCTTCAATAGGGTGTAATTTTTCAGGTTTGGGCCTTCAATAGGGCATCAATTTTGGAATTTTAATCCTTAAACAGGGTCAGGGTTTAGGAACCTTTGTGGCACACTCTTATTGTAAATTGATGGGAGTACCCCCAGGGGGGATTAAAGCTTATTCCTTTGCCTTCCTCTTCTAGGTGCTTCTTCCTGTTATGTGTGCCCAGCAGGGTATCAGTGCATCAGAGCTGTTCTTCCTGACCCATGCCCTGCAGGATTCTACTGTCTTGAGGGAACTGGGTATGATACCCTACCCTGTCCTGTGGGGACTATTGGTAATAGGACTGGCCTGGCAAATGAGAGTGAATGCACGCAGTGTCCAGGTGGCTTTTACTGCGAGACAGCTGGTCGAGCAACTGTTACTGGAAAATGTCGAGGAGGTAGGAATTACGAAAGTTGAAAAAAGGGATCAATTGTGTTGGAATGTAATAAACCTACTAAGAAGGTCAGATATGAGCGAACCGAAACAACCTGATAACAATATTTGTCATATTTTTTTTTTGTCAACTACTGAAGAGAGATTAGTCAGTTGTTGTCAGCTTTTATGTGGTGGTCTGGTTTGCTTCCCCTTTTCTAGCTGTAAGTCATAATTTATCATTTATGGTAGGGTTGTTTCTAAAGGCCAAGCTCAATTTCTCTCCAAAGTCTGTGTTTAAGGACAGGCAGTTCATAGCTCATTACTAATACAGAGAGTAAAACAATGAATTTGACATCATCCACAGTTTTGAGTATGTTAGTTTTTTTTAATTTTTCCAGTTTTGAAAGTCACAGCGTTAGGCGTAAGTGCATATGCTCTGACTGAGCTGACTGCTGACTATTGTTGTTTTTGTCTTCAGGATTCTACTGTACATCAGGGGTGAATGTCAGTGCTCCTGACCAGCATTACACTGGAGCTGGAGGAAAGTGCCCTGTTGGCCATGAGTGTCCAGAGGGAAGCAGTACATTCTACCCATGTGACCCCGGATATTATGCAGCTGTGCCAGGAATGGCTGGTTGTGATGTTTGCCCAGCAGGTGGGTGGTGTGAATACATCGTCATCATGATCATCATCATCACCACCACCACCACCGCCATCATCATCATCATCATCATCATTTTCTTTTTTTGTTCTTATTTAAGGTAGTTTCTGTGACGTGTGTTTCCATATTAAAGTCATGTTGATTTGTTGTTCATTGGTAACCTGTGAACACTTAGGGTACAATTGACTGTTCGTATCCTACAGTAGGTTTGTATAAAATAGTTGTTACAATTATTTAGGTACTTTGGAACCACAATAAAATGTGCAAAACCAAGGAATTTAATGCCAAAAGCATTGGTATAAATGACATCACAAACTTTCATTTAGGAGCAGATAGCTCATTGATGCTTTCCATGTGTAGTTCTTCAGGATATTGTCTAACAAACACCTCAGGGTATTATTATTTATAAGGATATTTATTTCCAGGTAAATATTGCAATGGTACCACAGTGACCCCAGCATCCTGTCCAAAGGGACACTTCTGTCCAAATGGTACAGAATTTGCCACCCAACATCCTTGTAGACCAGGCACATACAACAACGTCACTGACCAAACATCAGAGTCGGCATGCAAACTGTGTGACCCAGGAAAATACTGTGAGGGATTTGGGCGTGTCTGGCCCAACGGTCCTTGTGATGAGGGATTCTTCTGCTCTGGAGGGTCATGGTCCAAGCGTCCTGGCGATATTGGTGCACCTAACTACAACAATGCAACAAGCCCTGCTGACAGCTGTTATGTTTCATTTGAATGTGTTTGCCCAGCATGGAACAAGACTACAGGTGGAAATTTGTTTTCAATAATCAGTTGTACATAGTCACCGAGCTTTTTTCAGTAGGAAAGTAGGAGACTAGACATTTGAAAAAATTTTCCTAAATTTCCACTTAAGAAAGGCTGAAGTATTATGGTACTATTTAAAATAGTTTTCATTTACTGGTAATCCACAGACTCAAAAGGTACTCCAAATTGTACAGTGTAATTAACACTACTACAGGAAAACACTACTTAACAGCTGTCAATGTTAATGGCCACACTGCAGAATTTCATTCACGGATACAAACCTTTATTTCTGTTTTCAAGGTTTATGAAACCTTTTGTGTTTTGTGGTTTTCTTACAGGTGACATTTGCCCAGCTGGTCACTATTGTCCTCAAGGCTCATTTCGTCCTCTCCCTTGTAAACTTGGTCAGTACTGTCCACATGCTGCAATGGCCTCACCACAAGGAAACTGCACTGCAGGTTATTACTGTAATGACAGTTCAACTGTTCCTGATCAGTTTGACTGTCCAGTGGGACACTATTGTCCATCAGGAACTGGTATTCCAGTTCCCTGCCCTGCAGGGAGGTTTTCAAATACTCCTAGGAACGTAAGAATTGGAAACTGCAGAGATTGTACCCCTGGCAGCTATTGCGCTGGAACAGGAAATTTTGCGCCCACAAGGGAATGTGCTGCAGGTTTTTACTGCCCTGGCGGCCAAAGCACAGCAACACCAGCAGACTATCCATGCACGCCAGGTCACTTCTGCAAAGAGGGAACAGCACAACCAGTAAGATGTGAAAATGGAACCTTCCAAAACGAGCAAGGCAAAAGTTTTTGCAAGACCTGCCCAGACGGTTATTACTGTGATGCCACCAATGCAGCCGTGGTGAATGCCTCGTTCTGTCCTTATGGATATTACTGTCCGTCTGGTACTGGAAACTACCGTGACTTCCCATGTCCAGAACGTAAGTACCTCTCCTTTTCACATAACTATCGCCAGTTTGCAATGTTTTTATTATTGCTTTACGGCTTTTCCCAGGTTGTTAATTTTGATGGACTGTATATGAACTGGCCAATCATGTGAAAAAACTATCAGGTTGGAGTTTCCAATTAAGTAAAGGACTGCAAACATACGACTTTCATAACAACCTCCCATGCCAAAGTTGGCCAAGGTTGTGAAACATATGTCAAAAGTCAACCATGTTACTTGAGTCAATGTCAACTCCAAATGTTAAATGACATACCAGTTAGTGAGCTTGGAATTCTTTCTGGTTTAACTGTCATTTCATAACTTTGTAGGATGACGAACAGAATATGATTAACTATCAAGGACACACACTTTGTGTATGCTTTGAAGTTAATGGTTTTATTTAGACCCTTCAACTACTTTATTTTGAATTTCAGGTACTTATAATGACAGATTAGGTTTAATGGCTATTGGAAACTGCACTGATTGTCCACGAGGAAAGTTTTGTGGAAGAGAAGGCTTGACTCGTCCATCTGGTGACTGTTATGGCGGATACTACTGTACTGAGAGATCAAAATCGCCAGCGCCAGAGAAAGACCTCTTTGCCAAAAACTACCCTGATTATGTGAACTTCCCATTCCCCTTCTTGAATGATGCATGCCCACCGGGACATTTCTGTCCCAATGGTTCTGATCCGGAACCCTGTCCATCTGGCACTTTCCACAATGAGGGACGCATTTCCAACAAGTCGCAATGTGTGTCTTGTCCTAGAGGAAGGTACTGCAATGGCTCTGGTACACTAAACGGCACTGCACCGCCCTGTGAAGCTGGATTTATTTGCACAGGAGGGTCAAGCACACCAACACCTACTCATCCATCCATGGGGTATATTTGTCCTAGAGGCTTCTTTTGCCCGTCGGGTGAGTGTGAAAATAGGATTGTCATTCCTAATTCCTTAACTGCAACCACGTTTGTAAAAAGAAATAAATCTCACAATTCCAGATAGTGTTACAAATACTGACAAATTAACCCACCAAAGGAAAGTACTCTTCAATAGCTTTCATTTGTATGGTTGCACCATGAGTTTCTTCTGCGTACTCAAAAGTTAGAGGAGCAAATTTTATCTGAGAGTGAAAGTGTTTGCTTAGCATGCAACCTCACTGACTTTTGTGTCTTTTCGTTGAGTCTTAACTCTCTTCACCTCTTGTCAGTTGATCTTGGTTTAATCTTGTTCTGCTTAATAGTAAGCTGACAGAAGCTTGGTCATGAAGTCTGTTATCAGGTTATCATTACTACGTGATAGGCAAATTGTCAACTAACGATACCTTTAACTTTTTACGTTTACTAGGCAACTATACTGCCCTTGGCTGCCTCCCTGGAACTTATCAGCCCAATATAGGACAAGGAAGCTGTATCTCCTGCGGTGCAGGGAACATGTGTCCATATCAAAACATGTCATCAGTTGAACCATGCCAAGCTGGATACTACTGTCCAGATGGAAAGAAAAAACCATGTCCACCTGGAACATACGGCAATCGCAGTGGACTGTCCACTGTTGATATGTGCACTGACTGCCCAGCAGGATTTTACTGTCAGGTAGTTTTGCAGAACACATGTACATGTAGGTTGATAGTATGTTAAGTGGCTTGATCCTATCGAAGGTACTGTGATGTATTAGTTAGTGCAGCAGACTTTCCACTGTTCTGTGATTTAGAAGATGAGAGGATTGATGCTTCAAGGCACGTCTCTGCATTGGGTTTTGCTGTAGTTCAGAGCAGTTTTCAAATAAGTGTTGTAAAACCAAAACCAAGTAATCACTCTAACCAATCACAACAGGGGCGAAAAACAAAATAAACCAATCAGAAATTGAGGTAGGTACAAGTAATTATCGTCAAGCGCGGGAAAACGCGTGCGAGCAAGTCACGATTGGTTTTTGTTTTACTTCTGATTGGTTGAGAAAGTAGTGCGCGCTTTTGTAACCAATTACGGAGCAAAGGAAAACAATATTACTTTCGACACTCATTTGAAAACCGCTTTAGCCAAGGGTAATTACTCCACATTGTCTTTCTTAACCTTGGTGTATAAATGGGAACCAGGAAACGATCAGAGAATCTAAAATGCAGGGAGGGGGGCTGTGATTGACTAGCATGCTGTCCAATTGGGAGTGGTGATGCTCCTAGTCTCTTCATACTACAGACATCAGATCTGAGCTCCAGTCTTGACGAGAAAACTGCCTCGTTATGTCTGTCGGGTTCAACACTGAGACCAATAATCTGCGTGAATAAAATTCATCTCACGACTACTCTCACCTGGGAAATCACACTGGACATGCTAGTATGGTGATAAAATTACTGTAGTGAAGTGAAGCAGAGGAATGCAAGTATTTTTTCAGTCTGAACAAAACTAATCAGCAACGTTTTTGGTTTTATATAGCCTGTTAAATGCACAATGAACATTGAATTTTTGGTACTTCACTTGCAGGACTTTTGCATATTTAAAAGTTTTTCCAAATTTCTCTCTTTCACTCTTATCAATCCTTTATCCACAGGACTCTGCACAAACTACTCCGAAAGGGCCTTGCACGGCTGGATATTTCTGTGAAGGCAAAGCCAGCGCTTCTACACCCTCTCCAATACCAGAGTACCCCAGGAATGGCCCCTGTCCCACAGGACACTACTGTCTACAGGGAACCCAAGCTCCAGCTGGGTGTCCTCCAGGGACCTTCCGCAACAGCACTGGTGCTCGCTCTGAAGCTGACTGTCTTGACTGCACCCCTGGTTTCTACTGCAGAGGATACAACAACTCATATGTTACTGGGCCGTGTGCGCCTGGGTATTTCTGTCCACAAGGCTCCAGAGCAAATGTGTCCAAGCCCCATGGATACTTGTGCCCTAAGGCACATAAATGTCCTGAGGGAACTGCAGATCCACGAGAGTGTGATGCAGGTTAGTAAACTTAAACAGAAGAGATATGAATCTGTTGGCCATGGGCGCTTTAACATGTTGACGTCCAAGCTCACCTCTTTGTTGTTGTAAAGCGCATATGTTGAAGTCCAAGGAAAGTCATTATATAAATCACATTAACACTACAGTTACCATTGGTAGAAAGTCTGCCTGTACAATGTTACTAAAAGTATTTGTGCCAGTTCTTATTTCTTAAGTGCAATATGGCATACCTTGTCGTTAATTTTGTCATTTTTAGCCCACCCACTTATGATGAGAAGGGCCTGCTGAACCCACCAAAGAGCAAATAACCCTTCTGTTGTGTATCTACCAGTACTTAATGTTGTCTTTTATCTTTCTTAGGTTACAACCAGATTAATACAGGACAAAAAGACTGTGATCCTTGCCCTGCAGGGTACTACTGCCCCAGTAAAACATCCACACCCAAAAAATGTCCGCCTAGACACTACTGTCCTGCCGCCACCACTGTGCCACTGACATGCCCTAATGGCACCTTCACTTATGACAACATGAGTGGTTTAGCGAGCGAGGATCAGTGTCTTCCATGTATCACTGGTTCCTACTGCCGTCTGGGTCAGGTGGTGGGGCCATGTCATGGTGGATATTATTGTAAGAGTCGAAGTCCTGATCCGAACCCCACAGGGGTGTGGAACGCCATGGACGCCTCTGTGGTGATCTCACCATGTCCAGATAACATATCCAGCAACTACAGTGGTGGTAACTGTTCAAGTTGTCGAACTGGAAAGTTCTGCTTACATCGTAAGTGCTTAACTACTGTTTGGTAGTTTAAAGCTATATTTTGCACTTGGCTTAATGGCAAAATGTTTAGGAAAGAAATGAGCACTTGAGGAAACAGCACGACAGGAAAATACTACTCAGTAGCTTTCGTTTAAATGGTCATACTTAAGGATTTCATCCACTTGAAGTTAGAGCCAACTTATACAGCATAACATATATACACACAAGAAAGTACAGCTCAACACCTTTTACTTATAGATAAAAACAAATGGGAATTGCAGTGGAAATCTGCAGAATAGTTCTTCTATCTACTGTGTACAGATGGATTGTGGAGGGGAAATGTTAGGAGAAAGCGGGATGACCGTTTTTTTGTTTTTCTCTCCTTCCCTACAGGTTATTGGCACCCTGTGGAGGCAGGGCCCTGTCAAGAGGGGTACTATTGCCCCAATGGCACACTGTTACCCATCCCATGCCCGGATAATACCATGAAGAATTACACTGGTGGCTATGGACGAGTCAGTGACTGTACGCCTTGTCTGGCTGGAAAGTTTTGCTTAAATGGTAATGAATTACAGTGTGATTACTGTTATGGGCCACCTAATTAAAACAAAACAAGAACAAATCAATTACATTGAAGAGCAGAAATAGTGAATTGATGCTTTTTCCAAATTTCACGAACACTGGTTACAAGCTCAAGTAACCATTTTGCAGGTCTTTATTTCTGTTCTGCAAAGATACGTGGTCTTAGAGCAATTATTGTCGAAGTGGCCCAGATTATAATTGTCCTGCTGTAAGCTCTGTGCTGTCATTTCTAAATAAAAGAGATGGTTACGTTAGTTCATATTGCCATTATGACAGGACGTCGGGTTCCGACAAGTGGTACAGAAAATATGCTGAAAACACTATTATAAACTTAAGCAATTTCATTTAACTGCAAAGTAAAGACTTCCAACCCATAACAGGCCATCGCTTCATATTTGTACTCTGTGTTATTTGCCATTTGATCTGAAATTCAAGTAGTTACCCTAATTAATAGCCAATGCTTTTACAGAAGGCAAAATGGACCATCACCTGCTCCCTTTTACCTGAAATGCATCTCTGATTGATAACTACATCTATATAAAGCCTTATGAAGGTGTCTCAGTTTTACACATTTATTTATGTATTCTTTAGGAACATCAAACGGTGTATCCTGCCCACCAGGAAAGTACTGCTTGCGGGGACAAGCACCAGTCGATTGTCCTGTGCACAGATACCGTGATATTCCTGGTGGTAAAGACTTAGATGACTGCTTCCCGTGCCCAGCAGGTCATTGGTGCAATCTAACAGGCATGGTTAACTACAACAACAGCAAATGTCCAATTGGGCATTTCTGCCCAAGTCAACTCGGTCCCACTCTTTGTGGTGCAGGTCGCCGCCGTTTAACACCTGGAGCGGGAAGTAGAAACGAATGCGATTTGTGTCCCGGTGGCTTTTATTGTCCTAATGATACCATCAACGTCCAAGGAATACCTTGTAAGGCAAGAACGTATTGTCCTGTTGGTTCGTCTTTGGAGCGTCTTTGTCCTGGAGGTGTTTATTGCCCAGGAACAACCAGTATACCAATAGACTGTCCAGGTATGCAGTTTGCAAAACTTATGCACTGATGTTAGCAACCTATGCATTGATTTTAGCCGCTCATGAAAAATAATTCTAGCTTAACAATACTTGAAACGTTAGGGCCTGGCTATACTAGGAAACATTGTTGCAGAAACATTGCTGCAGACGCAAATGTTTCCCGGTTTAGCCGCGCAAGAAACATTTGTTGTGGAAGCAAATTTTGCCTCTTGGAAGCAAGGAAATGTTTCTGAATCAGGTCAAAAAGATTTTTGCTTCACGGACGCAAAGTTTGCTTCCGACACGTGTGTTTCCAAGTTTAGCCACCCAAGGAAACATGTCTGGAAACAATGTTTCCGCAACAGTGTTTCCTAGTTTAGCCAGGCCCTTAATTTGCAGTAACAAAGAAATGGTCTTGTCAACTGAGCTATCAAGCGAACTATGATCTGGTCAATTGTGAATTCGAGTTACATCTGCATATGGTAGAATAGAATAGAAACTTTATTAACGTGTCCAAAGTGTCTAGCAGGGGGAATCCCCCTGCTAATAGGGGACACCTAACTAACAGTTAAAGGTAACTATAAGATGGCTATAATAACAATGAAAAATATGAAATTAACTGTGATACATGCACATAAAATAACTACAAGATTGTCACTAATATGCACAGCATAGTCAAAGTCAAGCCTACCCTTCATCGTTGAGGATTAGAGCTTTGCAAACCATTCAACATCGCTCAACGAGATGGCCAAGCACGTTTAACGTGTTGACTTCAATGACACTGAACGATGTTGGGCTTGTGTATGACCCACTTTTTCAAGTTGCAACCCATTTCCATGCCAGACACGTTTATAGTTTCAGAAAACCATTGGACTAGTTTTTCAACAAAACTGAACCATTATTTTTTAGTTTAGTTTAATTACCGTGTGTCTTTCAGCTTTTTAAGGCAATGCTAAAATAGGTGACAGCCTCTTTAATATTGGTGATAGTTTACAGGAATCATCTCTTTTTAAATCATCTCTGCTTTCTGTCAGGTGGCTCATACTGCCCCAACGGATCAGAATACCACACCCTTTGTAAATATCCAAATTACTGTCCGCCAAAAAGCATTGAGGAGCTACCTTGCAAGTTAGGATATAGAGCACTGAACACGTCAGGTCTTCGTGACTCGCATGCAGTTCACTGTGGAATCTGCCCTGATGGAACATACGGCAATCACCCGATGCGCCTCTTTTGTGACCGGTGTCCTGCAGGCTACTTTTGCCCGAGAGGAACAAAGAGTCCTGAAGCAAACCCATGTCCTGAAGGCTCATACTGCCCAGCGGGTGTTGGTGAAGCACAGCCCTGTGCACCTGGCTCATATGGCAACCGCTCCCGAGCAACAGCTGCTTCAGACTGCTTCCCGTGCCCGCGGAACACATTCAACAATCTGCCGAACCAAAGAGCATGTCTCCCTTGTGGTAGTTCTTCTGTATCAGAGGAGGGCCAGGCTTTGTGTGCCTGTCTGGGCAAATCCCGTTCATTCCAGGTCTCAGACGGCTCTTGCACATGCTTGTTGCGGTATGTGTTTGATGATCCGTCGTCCAAAGAAAGAGAAGAAGGAAACGGTGACTTGGACTGTCGGCCAATGGTTTGTAACAATTTTAAGATTAACACTAAGTTTTGCGAATCTCTTTCTCCCAGAAATGTAACCTTTTTGCTTCAAAAACAACCGTCTTTGTTTTCATTTTGCAAAAGGGAGTTATTCTTGACTGTTATAACTATTTTATGCATGAGTTTTGCGTTTGGTGACATCTGTAGTTTAAGAACTTGAGAGACAGGTTAATTCCAATCATTGTACAAACGTTCAGGAGCAAAATAAAATTCAAGCGTGACTTGTTTTCAGCACGTTTTCCTACTCTTGTCACTGGTTGCGTGTTTAAGCCCCAGCGTCATTATACAAATTCTCCTTACTGGTCTCCATATATTTTGTTGAGCACTAGTTGGGAGAACTTGTTTAAACATCAAGACAATTCATTTTCAGTGATCAATTCCTTAATTCTCATGACTTGTATTTGTTTTAGTGCACTGATATGATGAGGAGAAATTTGTTGCTGATCACTATTGTGGCTTAAAGGGTTAAGACATAACAGGCGTTAGATAGCCGCTCTTAACATGGAATTTTACTTCATTGTAGGATGCTGAGAGATGTTCCAGTGGGAAGGTGTACCGCTCCTCTGACTGGATATGTGTTGACCCAGATGAGGAGAGTGCTGTCTGCGATCAAAAGTGCAAAGACGAGGGCGAAACAGGAGGGACATTCAACGTTAATCTTGGAATCTGCATTTGTACTCACACCACCGAGTGTGATGCTGAGTGTGAGAGAACCAGAGCCTCGTGTCAGATTAAACGGGATGGAAATGGGCAAGTAACTCTAACATACACAGAAAAAGGTAGTGGAAGCTCTTCGTCTTTCAGCATCTCTTCTGAGATAGGCATCGGCGACCATGATAATGACGATCATAATTGCGAGTTTCTCTTTTTCGAGTCAAACCGCAAATTGGCTGCGTTTGTCGCCAGATCTCTGGTTGACGTTCAAGATGTCGTTGGTGGTGGAAATCAAAATCAGCAGCAATCTAGAAGAAGACGGCGAGCCGTGGGGGATAACTCTACTACCACGCCTCCTAATTCTGGGTTAGCAATTGCAAACCCAACAATTTGCCTGGTAACTGGCCAAGCACTTATCTTCAAGGTTGAAATTAACCCAACTAACCGCAGCCTGAGTCATTACCCACGCTACCGTAAGAATCACTTACTAAACACGAATGACGAGTTCGACTATGGTAACTTCCGACAGCTACATTCGCTGGTACAAGAATCTAACAACAGCCTGTCATATTTCGTGCATGTGTTCACGCAAAATGGAACTTTTGTGTTTTATGACAATGCAGAGCCGTTCCGAAAGACGATTGTCACCGTTAAGCGTAATGGGACTACCGACTGTTCAGATGTGAAACTTTCACCCACTACAGAGATCGTTTTGGGTAAAATTGGAATCGGCAGCACTAAGGTAACGACTGTTACTAACTCACTAACTTAATCGGTCAAGTGATCGATTGATCGATCAATCAATCTGTCAGCAGTTAGTCAATCAGTCAATCAATATTTCAGTCAACCAGTGAATCAATTAAATCAATCAGTCAATCTGACTATTAATCAATCAGTCGATCAGTTCATCAGTCAGTCAGTCAGTTAGTCAGTCAGTTAGTCAGTCAGTCAGTCAGTCAGTCAGTCAGTCAGTCAGTCAGTCAGTCAGTCAGTCAGTCAGTCAGTCAATCAGTCTGCCAGTCAGTTAATCCATCCATCAATAAATTAATCGTCTAATAATCAGTCAGGCAATCAATTTCAATGAATCAGTGACCGTTAGCGAGTCTTATTGCGGCCTTCTTTTATGAGAGAGAACTGTACATATCAAACTTGGTGGTTAACTCACTGGTGTGGAAAAATTATGAACACAACATTCTCGTTCTAGTCCCGGTAATACATCCAACATGACAGGGAGTGTTTCGTTTGAATTTTCAACGATGAGAAGAGAGTGGAAAATCTACGCATTGCGAAATTTTTTTGGACGAAATTCGAGGTGTTTTTATCTTGATGAAAAACTCACAAGTGCTTGATTCATCCTGATCTTAAACAAATCACTGAATAACGAAAAAGCCAAGAAACAGAATCGTCTATTCTATGCTAGAGTTTCGAGTTCAACAAGACCGCTGAATAAAGAGACAAAAGACGCATTTTTACAGGGCTAGTCTCAATCTGAAGTAAAATATGCACAAATACCAGTACGAAGATGAACTAAATGAATTCACAACTCTCTGTATTGTTTTATTTTAGAATTCAGCACTTTCCTGCTAGAATTTATTTATTTATTTATTTAAAAAGGAATCTCTAGTTCAACAGACCATATTTTACTTCAGTTTGAGACTTACCCCTGTAAAAATGCATTTTATTATTTTTAGTCACTGGCCTTGGTGAAATCGAAACTGGAGTACTAAGACCGGTTATCCGAACATTCATCACGTTTTGGTTTTGTTTAAACTTAATGAGTTATTATTTTTGAGAATGCGATTTCTCGCAGTTGGCAATTCTCATTAACTTGTGGCTGTCTACTTTTATTGTGGCTGTTTCTTTCATTGACATCTGCTGTGTTTTTTCCTTTGTGTATAAAGCCGCAGAACCTGAGACCAGACTGGGGTGTTATCTGGGGCATGACCGTCTTCATGCTGGTCTGTATCATAATGCTTGTTATTGCTGTCATCATCTGGCGCCCAAGGAGCATTGCCCGGTACCCTATCCGAACACTCAGGCCTAAATACACAGCTCTCGGAGCACCCATACCAGTTGTACCCATTCCAGGTAGGAACAGTGAAGAACCCGCAAAAGCCATGTTCACATTACGGCTCAATAATGACTGAATTGTAATCCAATTGAAAAGATCATTCTCGTTAATTTTGTCTCCTGATTAAATAAAAAATTGCGACGTAAATCCATTACCTCATCCGATTGCTATGGTATTAAACCAAGGTACAATTACAGCAACTAGAAATTTGGGTAAGACATGCAAGAGAGTGTTAATAAACGGCATCACATAAATTTCTTTCCTGTATTATATTTCAACTCATTATAATTGAAGCCTAATTTGAGTAATGCAGACGAATCTCGTTCTTTGTTGTTACGTTATTTTTTTTCGCCGAATTTGGGTGGCTTCAAACTGCCTCACTATGGAAATTTTTTAAGTAGCGAGCTAGCAAGATTTATCTGAAAGAAATTTTGGCAGACATTTATATGTTTTCAAGCTGTTCAATGGAGGACAATAAATCTCCTGTATAGTTAACAGGTTTAAGCTAATAACTATATGCTAAATTGCGTTCGCACGCAATGTGTATTCCATATATCGTATTGTTCACTGTATATTTGCATACATTATGCCTTATAGTCCATTTTGCAGTTGTGTGCTTAGTGACCTGGCCTTTGAGTGGAAGTGAGGCTGGAGTTGACCTTGTTTTGATAAAGACCCTCCTGCTTTTCACATGCAAATCATATTGTTCTCATGCTAACTAAATTGTATTTACATACGAAATGCAGGAGGGTTTGTATCAAAACAAGGTCAACTCCAGCCTCGCTTCCACCCAAGGCCAGGTCACTAAGCATACAACTGTAAAATGGGCTATTGCGTTTACGCGTGTTCTTTATGGTATATCAGGTATTGATGACCATGTGTACGATTTGGGCCCTCGAGGATCCCCAGAAGGCGCCTCGTTCGAATCCCCAAGTGTTCGCTTTGAACTTGAGAACTTCAACGTTCGTACGTTGTACGATAAGCTTGAGGATCAAACCCTTCACGTGTCATCACAGCTGGCGCGCCATCAAGCAGACCTGAGGGCGTTCTATGATCGCATCAGTCAGCAAGCTGAGAAGTTGAAGGGAATGCTGGATAGTATGGATGTATCTGCGCTTATTAAAGCCACGAAGGAGGCTGGAAGGGCCAGAGGAGACGGGGTATGGTATTCCAGGAACGTCTTTGTAATTCTAACATCTTTAAGAGGAGGAGGAGGGCAAGAGAAAGATGGGGGAGGTGGGGGGGGGGGGGACCCGGGAGAAACGAAGACAGAAAGAGACAGTGGGGGCGACGTATGGTATTTCGGGACGGTCTTTCTAGACTTCTTGAGGAGTAGGAGGCGGCAAATGAAAGAAGGGGGAGGGGAAACCCAGGAGAAGCTAGTTATGGTATAAGAGGATATCCTCTCTGAAGAGGCCAGTCTTGGTTAAATATGGCTGAAATGAAAACTAAGGGCTTTTTGTCGTACACAAAATGCTTCGAAAATCGATCGCTTTTCTCAAATGGACAACACATAGGAAATAGGAATAACGAGTTAATTGGCCCAATATCTTTAAGCTGCCATCGATTTCCAGCCTAGCTGTCCGTTGCCAAAGTCGCCTCCTGAACCACTATTTTTGGGCTACCTTTGATCGGATAGACTTTATTTAAAGAGGGTGACTCGTGACAGCTTTCGCCGATGACCCAGTGGCCCTCTGACTAACTAATGTTTCCAATGTGTCTTTTAGCGTTTCAAAATAATATTAAAAATCGGTGGCATATCTTCTTTTAAACTGCAGGATTCTTCTGAAGTGCGTCAAGCAAGCAGTGTAGGTGAAGCAGGAAAGAGGTATGGAATGACCGCTGGAGGACAGGTCAGGGAACAAGAGCTGATGGCGAGTCTGCAGATGCTGCTTGAAAAGGTGGAGAAAGGACAGTTTGCTGTGGGGCCAGGTGAGGATAAATGGCTAGCCGCGTCACGTGACTGTTGGAGTAGGACAGGAACTTAATTAGAGCAGTTTTCAATTGAGAGTCAAACAGATGCAAAAAATATGTGGACTCATCCGACTCCAAAACATTTCATGTGACTCGCACCAAGCGTAGGAAAACACGTGCGAGTTACGATTGGTTTCTGTTTTATTGTTGACTGGTTGAGAAAGTGCGGCGATCACAGAACCAGGTACAGAGCATATTAGAGCAAAGCTAAAGGAAAAGCAAATAACTTACAACACTCAATTGATGACTGCCCTGATTGACTGGCTGGCTGGCTGACAAACAGGGAGAGCCGGATAGGCAGGCTATCGACTAACTGAGTGATCAATCAGCTTCAATGTCCGTCTGCAGTCAGCAAAGCCATCTTCGTTCCTTATACCTAAATTGACCAAAGGTCCATTTTCTTTTCCTTATAGGCATGGTGTCAGGCACAAACATAACCCTGCCAAGTTCAGGCATGGTGGTCATGGGTGGAGGGACGGGTGCAACTACTACCGCCCTCACTCAGCCAGCTACTGGACAGACTGTAGTGGAAGTACATGCAGGCGAGGCTCCCGGCATGCAGTGGCAGGTCCAAGGAACCAGTGATGTCAGCGAGTTCTTACGTAAAATGAACGCAGAGCGCATGCATCTGGAGCAGCAGATTGGACGGGAGGAGGAGACGGCTGTCCACAAACTGCTGAAAGAACAAGTGAGACTCAGTATTCACAGCGGTCAAACGCACGACGCATGCGCAGTTCCCGCCATAATTTCACAAAGAAAAACACAGGCAGATGTCGCAAGTTTTACTTTACATTAACCGTAAAACCTAACGCCATTTTTAAAAACTTAAGCTTTTTATTTTTTTAAAAATGGATCTGTAACCAGGTGGTTTACTCCGGTTAGAAATTTTGTCCGAAAATGTAAAATATAAAAGTTAAAATCCCAACGTATGTTGAGTATACGTCCAAAATGAACTGTCGTGCACAAGTTTTACTGGCGTGAAATTCGGTTTGTCAGGACGCGTTATGCATCGTTTTCACACGAACTTCGTGCTCGTAAACGTTTGAACTGATTACAACTTTAAAGCTCTGAAAGACCGGAAGTAACGTAGCTTTTTGGGTTTGACCGCTGTGAAGGCCCAGTAATAAGAAGAGAATAAGGAGACTGATTACTGGGTTTGATCACAATACTGGGATCCAGTTTAATGAATATCTCGGATTTACAGACGGATTTCAGTTTTTGTTATTAATGAGCTTGGTACTCTGTCATTGGATAATTGAGATAAACGTCGTCAAGGTGTTTGGAATAATATGTGTAATGTTGAATAGTACTTTGCCATAAAAAAAACTACAACAAACAAAATGGAAGGTATATAATATACATTACGTCAGAAGAAATCCGGTTATTTAGCAGTGCTGAATGCAGACGCTGTAAACTGAAAAAAGTAGAACATAAACTTAAGAAGAATCCTACCTGTACAGCTGGATGACCCGTGAGATATTTGCACTGTCGTGTCTTGTGATTTGAACTTGTTACCCTTCCAACTCTTCAGAGGGGAGGAATTGAACCGGGGTCCTTCACGGATTGGACGTCTGAGGGAGTGGTCATTCGAAAAACAAGATTTACTGAGTCTTGGGACTCGCATAGCCTCCAACGCGGACATCGTCCATCGAGCCCAAAGAATGTCTACGTTGGAGGCTCGCATATCCATTAAATTTAGAGTTCCATACTTACATGTGTGGGTCCCGTGCAATGCCTAAGACCACTCAACCATTTAAGACTACATAATTGTGCACTGAATTACCAAAAGCGATGGCAATCCTTCTTTTCAAGCTGGGTCAGACCTTACCAGAATTACTTATTGACATGTTAAACAAATATAACAAACAAAACTGTTTTACTTAACAGGAAGAAAAACGTGCCGAGGAAATGAAGAAACTGGCGGAGAAATTAGCGGACAAACTATCGGGTGATCTGAGCGAGGATGAAATGAAAGCGATTATGGATGACCATGACCGACAAGTTGCTCAGTTGGAAGGAGTGTTGGCAGCAGAGAAAGACAAGCAGATGGCTGCACTGAGAGAGAAACTAAAACGACGAAGAGAAGAAAAAGAAGCAGCCTTGCTTAGGAAACAAAAAGAAGAGGTACAGAAATAGGTTGAAATTTCAAATTGGGCTCGACTGTAGATAGGAATTGAGTTTATAAACGACAGCTCCAATATGGAATTAGCAGCGATATTAAAATCTTAACTGTTAGATTGAACTCTGCCAATTTAACACCTTCATTCATAACGTCATAAAACTAAAATCAGTAAGCTTAAAACCTGCATTGTAAACGCCACATTTTTATGGTCATTAAAGGCTCTGTTAAACTGAGATTCTACTTAAATTCTTCCGCTTTTTTCTGCTGCTCTTTTCAAAAGGCTGAGAAGTCCAAAATTCGTCTTGATGATGTACCACCGCTGGCCACTGCAGATACCTTACTGAAGACTCAAGAGGGTATACAAGATGTTATTGTCAAAGAGGAGTCCATTGGGCAGGCACGGGCAGAGGAAAAGCTCTCCAATGAACAGGCGGACACTTATAGGCGGCAGATGGGAGACAAGTTCTGTGCTATGGTGGTAGGTATCATTGTATATTGTACAATTTGCAAGGTAGAATCGAATGGCTGCACTTTGAGATATAATCCACACACTGAATAGCCCAGGTTTAATATATTAAAATTCTGACGTTGCTTCGTTGTTTCTGTACAGAATTCCATTTTTTCTTGGTTTTGTGGTTGTTGTTGTTGTCTTTAATTTGTCCATAAAACTTCAAAGGCGTGTTAGAATCTTGATAGTCCAGACTTGGGCCATGGAACATAATAAAAAGCATTACATGAAATTAATATTAGATGGCTCAAATTTAATTGACCCCTTTCCAGGACGAAATTCACCAAACCAAAAGCTGGAGCCACCATGTACATCGTAATTAACAGGTTCCTGGATAGCAATCCTCAGTAGCTTCTATTTGATTGGTCGCACTGAATGACTTTAAAAATTTGTTCACCAACTGATGAGAAAACTTGTCTTTCTTGTTTTCATTCAAGGATGACCTTGTAGCATCCGGGTCCTTGTACGCTGATCAAGCTGAACAACTCAAACGAGAGCAAATGGAGTTGGAGGAAAAGATGTCACGTGAGCTTGAGCAGCAGCGCGCACAGCAATCAGCCTTGTTGAAGGAAAAACTGGCGCAGAGAAAGAAAGAGCGAATGAGGAAACTGAAAGAACAGCAGGAGTTAGAGAAAGCCAAGGTGAATCCCACATTTGTAGTTATAGGTACTTCTAAGTTTGGGCTACAGCTCAATAAATTCGAACACACAATGGACAAATGCAAAATCTGCAGCACCAGATTCTCACCAAACGTTTTTGAACTGTCACAGCACCTGTAACATAACTGATGTTAGCAGAGGCCGTGATGTGCTAATGTGCTTCCTTTACGAACGTGCTGTTACCTTGTTACGTAATTCTTGCGAGCGAATGTGGAGATGTGCCAGCGTCATTCATGTGAATGTTTATGAAATGTCACGCAACCGATTTTAAACTTGTCACACAATTCTTGTTTGTAGGTGATAAGCGAGGGTGGTGATGTGGGAGCGTTAATGAAGAAACATGAACAGGAGACAGCTGCTCTGGAAGCCAGTTTTGAGGCAGAAGAGGCGCGCCACACTGCAGAGATTGTCAAGAAACTCAACGAGGAGCACATAGACAACGTACAACAAGCTAATAGGGCCTTGTTAGAGAAGGTGAATTTGCTTTTCATTAGAGGGGTTATTCTTCGATTGTTAAAGTTCACTACGTAGACAAGTGCAATGTGCAAGAACAAATAGGTTTTTCTAAATAGCCAATCAGACTAAAAACTTTTGAAACAACCAATCACAAAAAAGTATGCTTTAAGGCACTCAGTCAGGAGCAAATGTAACCTTGAGTTGGCTTACTAGCATTTTCCCGCTCTTGCCACTGGTGGTACTTTTTCCGGCGTTTTCCACTGGCCGCACATTTTTCTGCTCAGGCCAGTGGCTACATGATTTGCCGTGCTTGTCGCCTGTACCGTTTTCTTAACAATCATTTTAAGCCTTTCATCCAGTCCCTGTACGCCCCAGCTGTGGTATGTTTTACTTGTCTTACGCTTGTACCAGAATATAGTAGGCAGCTCTTTATTACCTCCTCTCTGTTTTCTGTTCCACAAGGTCACCAAAGACAATCTGGACGCAGTTCTGCAGCAGCAGATTATGGATCAGTTTAGAAAGGATAATGAAGCGCTCCATGAACACCTGGAACAACGAAAACTGAAGTCCCTGGAAGACACCAAGGTAAGAAAATAGATTATGTCCAGTATAAAATACACAGTTATAGTGGGGGGTGCAGAGTGTTTCTTTGGACAAAACAGGATTTGTGGGCTAAAGTCTCTTTTTCTTTCTCCACTACAGGCCAAGCTTGCTGCTCGGCGGGCACGCCGGCAAGAGGAGGCGCGTCGACAGTCAGAAGAGACAGCTGCTCAGCGGATACTTGAAGAACAGAGTCAGGCCATTGCGGCCAACAGGCCAGTGGATGCAGATCACGTGATCGTACCAGACGTCATTATTCCACGTGAAACATCAGAGGAAGAGGTTCGATCTAGTAATTCATGTCATACTACAATTTAAAACTAAAATACTTCAAGAATTGCTTTAATATATCAATTTTTTAATGTACTGTAAAAGTTGTTTCATCGCTATGCTGAGCGCTTTTTTTTTCAAATCAAAAACTGAAGAGGTCTCTTTTCCTGTTTTAACCTTGTTTTCATGTCTGTGACTGCAGCACGAGGAACTGTGACGATTTTAATAAGAGTGTTTTGACAAATTGTTTGTTGACAGTAATTTTTGAATTTTTAACAGTATTTACATTTATTATTCTTTATTGGTTACATTGATCTACAGCATGATAATTATGATAATATATGTTTCAATTGCAGGCATTACGAAATGAGCAGGAGCGAACACTGGCTGACATGCGCGAGAGACACGAACAAGATACCCTGAAGATGAACGAGAAGCTTGAACGTGAACTGGTGGCGGAAGAGGGGCAAGCCGTGGAGCTGCTTGAAGCTGAGAGAGGAAGGCGACTCAGAGAGTTGAAGGACAGGCACGCTGCTGAGCTGGCGGCGAGATCAAAAGATATGTCCCCTGAGGAGGTGCAGCAGGTAAATCGGTCACGTGATTCTCATTTTCCCGCCATTGCCTTGCGCCGTTTGGCCTTTCTCAACGCATGAAGCCTTGCCAAGCGACTTTTTTTGGAAATTACGAACATTTGATATCGCGAGAAAAGGAATTCGCTTGTCTATTAGAAAGTGGTTTCAACAAAACTGCGAAAATTGACGCCGTGGCAGAATTGCGAAATTGAGTTGTTGCGAATATTTCCTGTAATTACGTAGTTTGTCGTTTGTGGTGAACTCGGTAATTTTTCTATTTTCGATAAGTTTTCAAAGCTTTGCAATAAACGTCACTTGTCAGGCGACTCAACTGAAAGGGATGCGATGGTCGTCACCGTTTTCTTATTTCATCCGTAGTTCATATACCTGGTAATTTCATATATTGACAGACAGTGCTCATGAGTGTTAAGTAATTTTTGTGGGTGTCTGACAAGTCAAAATCTCGTGCAAATCTTATTGATGGTATTTTCGCTTTTTGATTTTAACTTCTCCGCAGCTTTTGGCCACCCATCAACAAGAACTGGATGAAATAATGGAGAAGATGGACACCGAAAAACAACGACAGCAAGCTAATCTTCATCAGAAACTTCTGGAGAGAAAGAAACGAAGACAAGATGCGCAGAAACGGAAACAAGAACGAGAGATGGCCAAGGAACTGCTGGAGCAGCAAAAGGAGTTGGCTGAAGTCCGTTCTGAGCACGTGAGTAACATTTGTATTGCACGTAATATTCACGAAAAGGCACGTGATACTCTAGTGTGATTCTGTAATATCCTGTATGAAAAAAAAACGCTTTCTTCGATCAGCAAGCCAGTGGAACGGGTCAGCACTGCTCTTTTGCTCTTTCAATGGAGAGGGATTTTGTGCTGTCTCTCCTCCAAGATGACCGCTACTGAAAAAAATTTCATCCTGGCCCAACAGTCTTGCTGAGAATGTTTATTTGAAGTAAGAGATTTAAGAGAGGTTTTCATAACTTGAGAATATGTGATGTGTTATTGTTGACAGGTTAAGCAAGCTGAGAAGCAAGCCATGATTGAAGGTATTCGGGAAAATGGCTCAGAGGCAGCAGAATTTGTTATTAGAAAGGTAACAAACAATCTTTTTATTTTGACTGGTTACTAACATAACATAACGGGCCAACGTGCGTTCCTCCAGCACCTGTACTATGGAACCGTCCCCCGAGCACTTTGACAAGTGCTCCGTCTTTGTCATCTTTTAGAACTACACTCAAAACCTTTCTTCGGAAAGCTTTTGTATAAGTTAATAGACCCTTGTCACTCGGCAGCCATGTTGAGTCCCCGCAGAATAAAAAGCTTTGTTTTTCCACGTCTAAACTCGTTGTCAAGTTTTTCACTTCGAGGCTAAGCGTGCAAAATGTTAAAATGTTTTGTTTTTGTGCTAAATAGTAGCCGCGTGAAAAAGGTCTATAAGGCTACTTTTAATTAGTTTCTGTGTATACCCTCTTTTAAATAACATAACGTAACACAACATAACGTAACCGTGACGCAACATAGCATAACAAAACAACACATTCCAAACTAGTTTCTATTCGACTGGAAGAGTAACAGCCAAAATACAAAACATTAACCTTATTGAACTTTGTTGTTTACAGGTCCTAGAAAAGCGTCATAGCCAGGAGCTTAAGGATTTAGAGCACATGTTCCAAGAGGAAAGAAAAGTGGCGGTGGACGAAGCGTTGGCCAAGATGGAAGAAAGACACGCACAGGAGAGTGACGAGCTGCGCGCACAGAACGAGAAAGAACTGAAAGAACTGGAGAAACAACATCTGAGTCCTGAAGACCTGCAACAAAAACGCGCGCAACTACTGAACCAACAACAATTACGACAGAGTGCGCTTGACAAGAAACACGCTGAACAGCGCAAACAGATTCAGCATGGCGTGCTCTCCGACTGGGAGGTACGTTTTGCGCGCGCCAAACTGGAGCTTAAGGAGAAACATTATCAGGTTAGTGGTTTATTTTTGTACTTTATTTTTGTACATCTAATCTACCTTCTTCCTTTTCTCATAGAGACAAGTTAATAAACGGACCAAAACGAAACAACTGCCGAGCGAGTGGGAAATAAAATGGAAACCAATGGAGACATAAAGTCTTAGTGTTTTGTTTTGTTTGTTTGTTTGTTTTTAGCTACAAGCTAGTTGAAGTTTAAGGGTTTTGACGTAAAATCTCTAAATTAAATAGTCGCTATAATTTATGATTGAGTTTGAAAAGTGGTTGATATTTACTGATTTCTGTTTTGGACAGGATTCGCTATTGTAATGTCTGTTTGTTAATACGTTGATGTCCGTTATACAGTACTTTGCTTTTCGTAACTTTGCTTTTTGTATTGAAACCTATCAGATCTTGTCAATGATCCGTTTTCTCCCCTCCCTTCCCTCCCTCAGGAATATGCTGATGCTCTGAATGAGCTGACACCGGAACAGGCTGAAGAACACAGGCGCACAGTTGAAAAGGCGCTGGCGGCCGCTCGAGAACTGGAAGTAGTCAAGCAGAAACTGGATGAACAGCGATTGGAAAACGAAGAGAAGCTCAGACAAGAAAATGAAGGTTTGGTGTTGTTGTTGTTGTTGTTGCTTTTGCTGTTGTCTCCAGGAAAGTTTTAAGTATTTATTTTTTGTCTTTTTAGCCTTTGAAGCTGAACAACAACGGAAATTACAAGAAGAACTTACCTCATTCGACAAACAGCTGGAAGAGGAAGCTGAACAAGAACAAAAGAAGAACGAGAAAGCGATCCTGGCACTGAACGCACGGAAAGAAGCACTGCTGAAGGAAAAGAAAACGAAAGTTAAACAAGAAATCGAGAAAATGGGTAAACAAGGGGCATCCCAGGAAGAGCAGGACGCCATTTTGAAAGAACACAGCAAAGACTTGGCTAAACTCATGAACAAGATGGATGCAGACAGAATGCGAATGCAGAGCTCCCTGGAAGAAAGGCTGAAGAAAAGGCGTGATGCTAAACGGCAGGCCAAGGTATTATTATTAAATTTGTTTTAGCTTTGGACGGTTTTCAATCAAGTGCCGTTTAAGCGAAAACTAATAAAATCTCCAGCCAATCATAGTGAACTCAAGCAACATCATAAACTAATCAGAAATATCGGCGAATATACATCAAAATGGTGCAAAGCGCAGGAAAAGATCCAACTAGTGCAAAGCGCGGGAAAAGATCCAACTGGTGCAAAGCGCGGGAAAAGATCCAACTGGTGCAAAGCGCGTGAAAAGATCCAACTGGTGCAAAGCGCGGGAAAAGACGCAACTGGTGCAAAGCGCGGGAAAAGATCCAACTGGTGCAAAGCGCGGGAAAAGATCCAACTAGTGCAAAGCGCGTGAAAAGATCCAACTGGTGCAAAGCGCGGGAAAAGATCCAACTAGTGCAAAGCGCGTGAAAAGATCCAACTGGTGCAAAGCGCGGGAAAAGACGCAACTGGTGCAAAGCGCGGGAAAAGATCCAACTGGTGCAAAGCGCGGGAAAAGATCCAACTGGTACAAAGCGCGGGAAAAGACGCAACTGGTGCAAAGCGCGGGAAAAGATCCAACTGGTCCATGAGCTATAGGAAACATGGATTTTGAGTTCTCATCGAACGTGGTTTCAAGCAAACAGCAATGAAATATGTCAACTATTCAATAAAACTATCACCTTACCGTCAGTTCTGCTGTCCCATGTCTTTGATTTCTGCTTTATCTTCTGCAAATATCCCTGTTTCTCCCCGATTCTTCGGAGGGTTCGATATGCTTACTTTTACCGCCCGCCATTTTGAAAAACCACTCATTCCCAGTTCTTTTCATTCCCAGTTCTACGCAGCCAACTAGAAAACCCCCTAAAGCCGCCCTAAAGCCACTGGGTAGGAAACACTTGGGCCGTTGCTAGGAGATTTGTGCCTTTGGCCAATCGTAGGGCCGAAAAGACAATCGCTATTGTTTTTCAAATTCGCCTTCAGCTGGTAAGAGCAAAAAGCTCTTCCAGTCCCCCGGACAGAACCTAATTTCAATTGTAACTCTTAATCGGTTGCACGACGACCTTCCATATATGGAAGTCCGTCGTGCAATGTTCTTACGAGCTTGTAGCCATAACCTGGATAACATGGCCTACCCATTGGGCTTTAGGGCGACTTTAGGAGGGTTTCTAGTTGGCTGCGTAGAACTGGGCGCTAGAAAATGGCGGGCGCTAAGAGCAAGCATATCTGGATCGAACTCACCGAAGAATCGGGGAGAAACAGGGATATTTGCAGAAGATAAAGCAGAAATCAAAGACAAGGGACGGCAGAAATGACGGTGAGGTTATAATTTTATTGAGTAGTCGACATATTTCATCGCTGTTTGCTTGAAGAAACGTTTGATGAGAACTCAGAATCCATGTTTCCTATAGCTCATGACTGGTCCTAAGCGCGAGAAAACGTGCAACCGGCGCCAAGCTCGAGAAAGCGAGCTTTAGTTATCTGTTAGGTGCAGTCTTAACTTACATAACGGTTTGTGTATTTGTAATGATTTTTGTAGGTTGAGGAGCTGTCAAACCGAAATGAAGAAGAGAAGAAAGAGTTCGAAGAGAAAGTCCAATCTGAGCGCGACCGAGTACAAGCGGAAGAGGTGATAGCCTTGAAAGAGAGCATTCACGTCGACAACCTCGTGTCCGCTACGATCGAGTCGGAAGCAGCACCACCTCCTCCACCGCAAGCCCGAATGATGCCGGAAAGTTATCGATTAGCAGCGCCATTAAGCGAAGGTGAACTGGCTTCATTGTTGCTGTCATCACCGCTGTACCAGAAGATCGAAGGCATCAAATCTTTGTTGAGCGGTGGCGCGGGCAAAGGTGGAGCGAACTTCAGTGCTCCTGGTAAGGAGGGGAATGACTTTATCATCGTAACTGTTTGTGTTCTGTGAAGATAGAAATGCCCTAATGGCATATTCCATCTGAGGATTCTTTCCTCTGGCACTATTATTCCGGTTTAGAGAAAGCAATACATGGAATATCAATTCCCAGAAGAGCGCAATTCTGTCTGGTCGGACTAACCAAACACTTTTCCAAAAGAGTGCAATCCTCCTCTATTCTGTCCGTTCCCGTTCATTAATCGGGAAGAGAGTGAGCAGAATAATATTCTGTTCATTTTGAAAACGGAATAGGTTTGAACAAAACACAAATATCGTCTACTTTTGTTATTCCTTTTCTGTTATATGTCCTTAGTATTGCCTTTAGGAGCTTTTTGCTATTTGGGTAGTTAAGTCAAGTCGGGACTACTGAAGCGTGTATTGTTTTTGAAAAAGCATTTATCAGTTGAGTCGGATAAGCCAAGACTAATATTGCTCAAAGAAGTAAGGCTGTTCAAGAAGTGAACAATCTTCAAGAAGTTTGGTACATAGCATTGAATAGTTCTCTTTAGTACAACGCTCGACGCACTGCTTTGGTTAACCTTGTCCTGCGCTGCGCTGTTTCTGAACTTTATTTTTCCAGCAGTCCGATGTCTATCTTCCAAAATACTTACTGAAACTCCCCTTTGTTTCCTTTTCAGCGCCTGGTGAAGGTTACATTGACATCAAGGATGACACACTGTGGGGCGGTGATGACGAACTTGTACCTGTTGACCTCAACGCTCTGCCTGCCCGTGCATTCGTCACGTACAAGTTTGGTTCGTTCATTGTAGACTTGTTAGCCGTCCACTGCCGCCATCTTCCAGTCACGCTTCTCCTCGCGGACAAACTGCCTCCCAACACGCACCTTCAGAGAAACGCGTACCGCAACTCCTTCTTCTACGACGCTAACAACCGCATTTTGTACGTGCGCGCAGAGCGAATGGACAACGTCGGAGAGTTTGTCTTAGTCTTGGTTCATTGTTTGTCACACATCGCGTGCGGTGACTTGCGTGACGACTCTCATCCGGGCTTCCTTAAAGAGTTCCATCACGCCCTCGCCGTTATCTGCGATGACTTGTTCTTCGCGCGTTACAGGCGTTCTTCTGCGCTTGCGCGCACGTTGTCGTCACTTCCGGATGATGAAGACCTTGAGAGTGCAAGCCGGATGTTGCTGGAATCTGTGTTTGGTGATGCTCACACAGAAGCTGATAAGTCAAACGTGGTGGAAGGACTGTTGGATGCGAAGTTATTGCGCGGTGCAAACAAAGATGGCGTACATTTCACACATGAAGGTATCGTGGAGCGCTTGTCCAAGTACAGCAATTTTGCCGTCGAGTCCAAACTACGATCTTTCCTGGGTGATGTGGAAGAAAAGGCTACTCAGGCACGCCTACAAGGCACGGAGGAGTTTGTTGACAAGAGACTTCACGAGCTTCAAGGACCACAGGCTAAAGAAAGACCCATATCACGCTATGCTCAGTCACGTGGTAACTTGATGTCACGCGGTGTGTCACGACAGATTTCCCGTGCCATGGCCACGTCACGCACTGCCACTGGTTTACCGATCTCTGGAAAATCATCCGCTTTTCGGCCAAAGGAAGATGAAGACCTTTATAAGACCTTCTTGCAGGTAAGTTACGCAACGCTGCTGTTTCTGTCGGTTTCAATTTTTGTTGCCAATTTCGTTTTGACTATCGACAGTACTTGTGCTCTAACACTCTTAATGTAACTAGGGTTACGCGCGTCTTCACACAGATTGGACGTGGCGTTACTTGTGATTTGCCCGATTGTTTTGCTTTGTTAGCTGGTCTGTTAATTTTTTTGCGGGATGGGGGGAGGGGATAGGAGATGATTTTAAGTCACTACATATGTCTTTTCCAGCTGCAAAGATTACAGTAGCATCTTGGTCCCTTGAGCCGTCACGCGAAACACAAAACTGTGCAAGACAACGAAAGTTCGAGTTATCGGGTTAAACATGTGACAGTGAAGAGGGGAAACTACTTTCTGTTTGAGTTATTAAGAAGTTCAAGAAAACCGGGTTTTGAGTAACCGACACTACAGTAGGTCTTGTAAAAGTAAAAAAAAACGACCCTTAAAATCTGCAAAATGAAATTCTCGCATAAGTTTAACGCTATGTAACGGTACGGTAACACATGCAGTGGGGAGGTAAACGCTCAGAAACTCACTTGTATAATACTAGACAGAGAAAACAGCCTAAGCTTTCTCGGTGGCGAACCTCTGCCGCACCACGTGCATTTAGCTACAGGGCTTCCAAATCTTGGAACAGTCTTTCCAGTGAAACTAGAAATTTTACCTCTGTTGGGATTTTTAAGAAGAATACTAGACTTGAAGTCGCCAAAACACGTAAATAGGACTAGTCATTTACCGCAATTTTAACTTAGTATAGTTTATAATTCACATCTTTCAATTTTTAGTATACAGTGTGTAACTTAGGTTTGTCATTCAAAATTTATAAGTTTAGTATCTAGCCAACATTTTGAATTATAAATTTACTAATTTAACCAACATTTTGTAAATTATTTCTGAAAAACCCAGCTGGGAAAATTAATAAATGTATTGTACTCTCTTGGCAGGTTCAAGTAGATGATATGCAAGACACAGTGGACGCCTTGAACCAGGAATTCGCACAACTCTCCAAACAATCACTCGACATCACGTCAAACCTACGAGAACTAGAGCAAGAACTGCTGGCTCAAACCGACCTCCTCCGGGAGTCAGCAGAGGGCAGCATAGAGCATGCGCAGCACAAGAATGCCGTCCGTGAAACCACAACCAAGATCACGACCGCAAAGGCTTCGCTTGAATCTATTGCACTGCAACAGAGTAACTGTCTAGAGCGACTGAACTTGTTCAAGAAACGATTGGAAGAAAAGCAAGCACAGTTAGAGCAACACGCCAGTAAACCGGAGAGCGAAAGAAAACAACAAGCGGAGAGAAAACTGCAGTCCGCCATGGGCAAATCACCAAAGAAGAAAGCAAAAAAGTGAACATTTGTAGAATTAAGTTAAAATAGACGTAATACGGTTTTATTGCTCTTTAGTTTTGTATTATTTATTTGCATTGATTGCAGAGTGTATTTATGTGAACAAAACGTAATATAGAAATCAATAGTGAAACCAGAACAAGTCGAAAACAATTATTTTTCCAATATTTTTGTATAATTAAAACCGTAGAAGTAGTTCTGATCCAGATGTACATGTAGTCTCACTTCTTTCTATTATAGGTGTTTGAAGGAAAATTCTCAACACCTAAATAAATATTCATCTGGTTGAGAAATAATAAGTCGTGTGAACTGTAAAATATTTAGTTACTTTTTTATCTATTAGAACAATTCAAGAAACACCTATAAGTGTTGAATCAATTTATGATTTAATATTATGATAAAAAAAATTCACTGGAATGTGATATAAACTTCTGGAAAGTAAGCATTTCTAGCGTAGGTTCGTAGCTTTAGTCTCTTTAAGTGCACTCTTGTTTTTACGCAAGAAATCCAATGTAATAAATTTTTTGATTACGTACTTCAATTAAAAAGTATTTTTGTATAAAAATGTCTGGTGTTGTTTATTAGCTATTAGCTAGTTGAAGGCAAAGCTTGATGAAGCGGAAATTACCTGTAAAAGGTGGATGTCGAAACAAGTGTAAAACATGGCAATCCCCAGTGTAGAGAGAAAGAGAGAAAAACGCCTGTTAATTTATTTGAAAAGGAGACTTCGTATAGACTTTCCATGTTTGTTACTAAGGCCGTCAATCCGTGAGCATGTTCTCCAAGTGAGTGAGCAAAGGGTATCAAATCAGCGGAGAAACTCGGTTACGGATAGTCGTGTCAGTGAAGGGTCAAAGCTACAAAAGTTCGCTAGTGAATGGTATCAGAAAATCGTGCGTGAATCCAAGTTTGAATAACTCCAGGAAAGGGAGGATTTGCCGGCCAATTTATTTTACATTGTGAAGAACGTGTGTGTTTGCATGTTCTGTGGAAGCTCGCGTGTCAAGGCCATAGCTCTTACAGAAACGGAGAAAACTGCCAATGAATATTGAAACAGGATGAGGCGCTTTCTTATTCATGCCTCAATAACTTTCTGAAAAGGAGGATTGGCCGGCCATTTTCTCGTATGTTAGAGAGAATGCGTCTGCTTAAATATTCTGTGCAAGTGTCAAGGTTAGAGCTCTTGTAGAAACGGAAAAAGTCGCGTATGAATGTTGAAACAATAGAAATTGGTTAATGAGCAAAAGCGAGCCATTTCTCCAAAAATCAAAGATGTCCCCCACCAATCTCTATTGTTTCGTATTCGCGCACTAATATCTCCCTGAGGAGGGGGACTTGCCGGCCGTTTTTACCTGCGTTAGAAAGTATGTGAGTGTGTGAATATTTTGTACAAGTGTCAAACTAAGAGCTCTTGTAGAAACGGAGAAAATCGCCTATGAATATTGAAACAACAGAAATTGGTTAATGAGCAAAAAGAAGCCATTTTTCCAAAAATCGAAGATGTCCCCCACCAGTCTCTATTGTTTGATATTCGTGCGATGTTAACTCCAAGAAGAGGGGGATTTGCTGGTCCCTTCCACGTGCGTTAGAACGTTTGTGAGTGTGTGAAGACATTGTGCAACTATAAAAGATAGAGCTCTTATAGAAACGAAGAAAATCGCCCATGAATATTTAAACAATAGAAATTGGTTAATGAGCAAAAGTGAACCATTTTAACAAGAATCGAAGATATTCCCACCAATCTTTGTTTCATATTTGTGCGCTGATAACTCCCAGGAGAGGGGGATTTGCTAGTCGTTAATGCGTGCGTTAGAAAGCTTGTGAGTGTGTGAATATATTGTGCAAGTGTCAAAGCAAGGGCTCTTATAGAAACAGAGAAAATCCCCTATGAATATTGAAACAGTGGAAATTGATTAATGAGCTCAAGTGAGCCATTTCTCCAAAAATCGAAGATGTCACCCACCAACTTGTATTATTTCATATTCATGCGCCCATAACTCCCAGAAGATGGGGATTTGCCGGTCACTTATACGTGCGTTAGAAAGCTTGTGAGTGTGTGAATATATTGTGCAAGTGTCAAAGCTAGAACTCTTATAGAAACGGACAAAATCGCCAATGAATATTGAGACAATGGAAATTGGTTAATGAGCAAAAGTGAGCCATTTTTCCAAAAATCGAAGATGCCCCCGCCCCCACCAATTTCAATTGTTTCATACTCATGTTTCATATTCTACGTGCGTCAGGGAGCGTTTGAGGGTATGAATGTTTTATGCAAGTGACAAAGGTAGAGCCCTTATAGGAACGGAGAAAATCGCCTATGAATATTTAAACAATGGAAACCGGTTAATGAGCAAAAGTGAGCCATTTTTCCAAAAATCGAAGATGTCTCCCACCAGTTTCTATTATTCATGCGTTAATAACTCCTTGAAGAAGGGGATTTGCCGGACGTTTCTACGTGCGATAGGAAGTGTGTGAGTGTGTGAATATTTTGTGCAAGTATCAAAGCTAGACCTCTCATAGAAATCTGTTAGTCAATGTGGTACGTCAATAGCTCCGGTAATATAACTGGTAAGAAAAAAGTTTGCAAAACCTGTTAAATTGGAAAAAGTGACTTCCATTTTAACATCCAATAAGGGAAGATTTCTGAACCCTGCCACACAAAATCCATCGCGCAAGAGGAACGTTTCTGAATATTTAATGAAATTAATATCACTAACGTTACAACACAAGTAAGGAGAATTTTTATGTGAAGTAACTTTTATGTACATTTGGGCTTGAAACAGCACTTGATATTTAGCAAGTTAAACTTTTTCCATACTACCTTTCAATAATGACTTGTCAAAACGCCATTTAACCAAGACTTCATGACTTCCTTGAAGTGATGGCATAAACAAATTTGCACGCTGTTTCAACCGGTTTCAGTTAGGTTGAATAAGTTATGGGGTACAAACCTTCTGAGAAATAAAGGAAATGCTGACTGCCAAAACGAACAAAACGTTTCAGTGTAGAAAACGTTATCGCAATAAATGTACCTTTTCGTTTGGTCTCTTCTGTCTTTAGCAAAAAGCGAAGCTGTGTAAGACCACAATTTCGGAAACGATTACTTGTAAAGGTCAGTTCCACTTATAGCTACAACTCTGACTTCTGAAGTGCTTGCTCAAATGGATAAAACCCTTGATGATAAAAAGCTATGGCACATACTTTTTTGTTAAGCCCGAGTTATTTTTTGTTTGACCGGGTTGGCACGCAGGCACATACAGTCTGATACAAGTATACGAAGCAAAAGAGATGTGCACGCACAGAAATCATGCAAAACGTCATACAGACACCACGTGCTCTGGGTCATGTCCTGGGTGGAGACACAAAAGATCGTAGAGGCACTGCTCGCAGACTATACCCTGTAAGTAGAAGATTCTTGCTCGCCATATGTGCTGACAGGCGAATAAGTAAACTCAACCACAACAGTTTCGTGCAGAGGTTTTCTTATTCACCCGCTGGTACACACATTAATTTAATAGTCTATGGCAATGGTGGATTATACTACAAGCTAAAATGGTTTAAAATCCCCAAAATGCGCGGCATCAGTGACTGGAGCATGCATGTCCTCCCGTATTGCACTTCGATCACGAAGTTTGGCCGTGAGGAGGGAATGTTCCACCTAAAAGAAAGAAAGAAAAATAAACATGCTCACTGGCATTAAACATAAAAACATTTCATGGAAAAAAAAAAACACCACCAACCTAAACATGACATAATTTGGTGCCCACCAAACGTCATGGCTTTGACACAGTGAGAGTTAACTGGTCATGACATTTTTATGACACTTCCCGACGTATTTCTCTAGCAGAATTCATATTAGATGACAAGAAACTCGTCTCAAGTGGAGATCTGTCTATGAGAATACAGTCCTGGTACATGTATGAATTTAAAGATATAAAATATCGAATAAATAAATACAAATAAAGATGCCAAAATCGCTAGATGAGGTTGAGTCCAAAAAGCTGTCTGATTTACTTGTACAGTGTTAAGCGTTTAAGCCCCAAGAGTGACAAGCATGTAATTTCTCCTCACAACAACACTACTTGATCAAACATACAGGTCATGAGAAATAAGGAAATGATCATCAAGGATAAGATGTCTTGATGTGTAAACGAATTCTCCCTACTAGTACCATAACAAATATATGGGGAACAGTGAGGAGAGCATAATTATACCTAATCGTACCTTTTTGGTACGCTTCGGCGGCATATCAGGCGAGTTTGGTCGAGCCATGGTTCGTATTTTGGCGAGACGCAGTCGAGCCAAAATACCCATGGTGAGACCAAACGAGCTTGATATGCTGCCGAAGCGTATCAAACAAGGTGCGATTAGGTATTTACCGTACCCAAATTCGTCCTAAAACCCGGCGTTTTTTTTTTCAGTTACCGTGATCAGTCAGGCGTTGTAGAGCGACACGTATTTACACTTTTCTGGTCGTCAATACTCTTCTCTAACTCCTCATCTGCCATTTTATTTAATTCTTTTGTTTGGAGTTTTATTTTCTGAATCTTGGAAGTCCAAGTTAAGAAAGAAATTTGGAAAATCCGGATCCATTTTGAAACCAAAAAAGTTTCAGCGCTGTCCGTAAAGTTCACGCGAGCGCCCGCCAGTGTAGCCGCTTCCAATTTTGGCGCGAAATTGTATTTTTTTCCCCTCTCTTATCGTTAAACAAATTACTTTCTCGTTTAACAAATGTAATAGTTTTACGTTTCGTTGTATTTCTGTTGTAATTTTTGCCTCTAAAGTCTGCAAAAAAAATGCGAGTTTCACAAACTGTCCATGATATCGTAGGATATCAGGTCAGTGACTTGATATCGTAGAAAATCATGACAGTAAACAAGGCTTCTGATTGGCTAATTCACAATTTGGGTACGGTAAATGTTGGTATTGGGGCTTACAGGGTTAACAAAGCATCCTGCATCTTACTTCAATTTTACGTATCATCCTACATCCAGAGAAAACCATGTTGAACTCTTAACTGCTGTCTCAGAAAACGTCGCAAAAAAAACTCTCAACAGTTGAGTCCAGAACAACAAAACTTACCACTCCGATGCGGACGTCCATTTGTTGCACCTCTTGTTTAAGTCTTGTTAATGCTTGTTTTATTCTAACCAAAGGACCTGCATCAAAACAAGCAGTTACATTAAGTTGGAGATTTTGCTTGCTTCATGGTATCCATAGCCACTTGATTCTTTCAGTGGATTCATGTTTGGGCTGAAAATTTGATGATACTGTATGTATACTGTATATAAAGACGATACACCCAAGTTGATAATTTTCTTCCACCCAAATGTATGAAAAAGCCAAACAAACTGTTAATCGTTAATGGGAATTCCTTCCCTCTGGATGAAGATATAGTCCCACTTCACAAGATCTTTCATTAACATAAAATGCCTCCAAAAGCCATATCCGGTTTGCCAGAGAGCTAAGAGCCAAACTGTTCAAATGAAGATAAATTTATTTGGACACGAATGAAAACCCACTTTGATGGGAAAGGCTTTGCACTTGGCCATGCTTTAAAAATGAGCGTATGGGGAACAAGGAAATTGCCCACATGGCCTGAGAAATCTCCCACGTTTTTGTCCTGCTCCCACATGGCAAAGACAAGAAAATTTCACTTTTCAGACAAAAGCCTGGGTAAGGTAAGGGTAAGGACTGGTCTGCCTCGATTCGCGTTGCTATTTGAGGGTCAGCATAATATGTACTGTATTTACTGGAAATTAAAAATGTTGTTGTTGTTGTTGAGCCTCACCTGCATCAGTCATGTTGGTGCCTCGCTCATCCATCTGAGCTTTGACAGTCTCGAGTTCTTCAGTGATCTAAAAATGCGACCAGGCACAAAAGTGTCTAATGAACTCTTTCTTTTACTATTGAATGAAGCCAATGAAAAACTGTAATCTTCTAGATACATTTATTAAGAAGCAAACCTGAGCTAAGGACTTTGTGAGTTCAGTAACTCCTCCAGATCCTTGCCTATAACGCTCTTTAGTCTGAAAAAGAGAAAACCATGTAAACAAATTGTTGTAATAAATGTTCTGATTGAGTGAGGGGAAGAGTGACTGTTACAGTGAAATCAGTCTTAGTCAAACAAACAAAGTGGCTGTAACTGTCTGCCCTAAAGGTGTCCACCTTACAGTGCTATCTGTCTTAGAATGGTCTCCATCTTACAAAGATTTTTGCCTCAGGTATGTGTTCATTTTAGAGAGGTTTTTGTCTAACAGAGGTAATCCACATTGGAGACATATCTGCCCTAGAAAGGTGTCCATTTTAGAAAAAGAGGTCTCCATCTTAGAGAGATTTTTGTCTTACGGAGGTATCAATGTTACAGGTAACAGATGTCTCTGTTGTAGAGAGCTTTTCATCTCAAAGAGGTGTCTATCTTAGAAAGGAGTCTACCTTTGAAGGTTTTTGGTCTTGGGGAAGTGTTTCTTTTAAAAGGATGTTGGCTTAGACAGTTCCTGCCTGAGAAAGGTGTCTGTCTTACTGACAAAGTGTCCATCTTAGAGATGTCAAACTTTCCACGTGGAAAGAGGAAAAGGAAAAAATATCCCTACCTCAGCTGAAGTGTCCTGTAAGCTTCTAAACTCTTGCAGCAAGTGTTCAAGCTGTTATAAAGAGAGGAAGACAAATAAGGCAATAAACTACAGTATGTCCCTCAGAAATGCAGTTCACAATCAATCAATGCATGCTTTATGATCAGTGTTCCTGTAGATCTCTCTGCCCTGTCATCCCCTGATGTCAAAACTCATGAAATGGAATCCTGAAGTGTGACTATTCAACTGAAAGCTACTGAACAGTACTTTCCTGTGGTACTATTTATTATGCTGTACAAGGTGGTTCTAACTTTTGAGTCTGCGGATGAAATCCTGAAGTGTGACCATTCAAATGAAAGCTACTGAGCGGTACTTTCCTGTAGTGCTGTTTATTATGCTGTACAAGGTGATTCTAACTTTTCAGTCTGTGGATGAAATCCTAAAGTGTGACCATTCAAATGAAAGCTACTGAGCAGTACTTTCCTGTAGTGCTGTTTATTATGACGTACAAGGTGGTTCTAACTTTTCAGTCTGTGGATGAAATCCTAAAGTGTGATCATTCAAATGAAAGCTACTGAGCAGTACTTTCCTGTAGTGCTGTTTATTATGACGTACAAGGTGGTTCTAACTTTTCAGTCTGTGGATGAAATCCTAAAGTGTGATCATTCAAATGAAAGCTATTGAGCAGTACTTTCCTGTGGTGCTGTTTATTATGCTGTACAAGGTGGTTCTAACTTTTGAGTCTGTGGATGAAATCCTAAAGTGTGACCATTCAAATGAAAGCTACTGAGTAGTACTTTCCTGTGGTGCTGTTTATTATGCTGTACAAGGTGGTTCTAGGTTTTGAGTCTGTGGATGAAATCCTAAAGTGTGACCATTCAAATGAAAGCTACTGAGCAGTACTTTCCTGTGGTGCTGTTTATTATGCTGTACAAGGTGGTTCTCAGTTTTGAGCCTGTGGATGAAATCCTAAAGTGTGATCATTCAAATGAAAGCTACTGAGCAGTAACTTCCTGTGGTACTGTTTATTAAGCTCCAAGGTGGTTTTAACTTTTGAGTCTGTGGATGAATTTGTATAGTGAGACCATTCAAATGAAAGCTGTTGAGCAGTACCTCTGATTCATGCTGTATGTTTTGCAATATTTTGAAAAATCACATTTGCTATTTTGATCTTGTTCCCATTGCGGTTGCTTTTGGGAGTAAAAGGGTTGAACAATTGCCTTCAATATCAACTTCTGTCTATAAATAACTGTCTGCACATATGGTATTTACTCAAAAAAACACTGTGGTGCTTACTAAATTTTTCGACTTGGCGGTGCGACACTTATTTGACGGCGGTGCTCATTCGGAGGCAATGCTTAAAACAATAACAATAGCATAGGAAGAATGTAGTTAGTTTTACAATCAATGCGCTTCATGCATGAACGATCATGGAATGAAGATTGCATTCTTCACGTGCACATTCCTTTCTTAATTAGATTATACGTATTCTTGTAGATAGATTGAAAGATAACGATTTTTTTTAATGAAATCGATTTTTCAAAAGTTCACACACAACATCAGAAATCGTCAACATGCCGCACTAGCTCGGAACAAGTGCTAATCAGTTTCTTGAGGGATGTGATCCGTTATCAAGGATCCTTTCCTCCACAAGAAAATGGTTGAGTCGTCACGTGGACTGAATAGTGTCGGACGATTTTATGAACATGTCCTTTTGTCACTCTCGTGTTCTGTGAAATAACTGACAACCCCAGTCCAGCATTAAAAAGGTTGACAATTTCGTTCCTTACATTAGAAGGCAAAGGTTTACTTGTTCCTTGCATTAGACGGCAAAGGTTTACCAGGATCATTAGGAAACCCGAACTTATGTTCCAATCATGTGCAAACCTATGTACACCATGGCAAAAACCATTACCTGTATGAAATTGTGGCGGTTGTTATTTATATTTTCTGCAGGTTTCCGATTAAGCCACGAAACCTCCAGCCGAAGAATAAGTTGCCTTGTTAAAATTAGTGACTCCTTTGGATTTTCTTTCTCAGGATTACTGTTGTCGATTTTCTTTTTACGGGTTATTTTTGTCTGCTTTTAATATGTCGTATAAGAAAAGATGGAATAATCAATATGTCCCTGACGGGACTCGGATTTTTAATCGTCAACCTTTACTAATATTTCTCGCCATTTTTTGCACCGGGCTTGAAAATAATAAAAATACCACGCGTGACATACTGGAAAATTGCACTAATTTAATACGGTACAAAAACTAACTTTTCAGTTCCTGGTCGGAAAGTTTGAATTATTCTTACAGTGTTACAAGAAAAATTTCAAATAACTAAATTAATGTTTCAAATATAGAATCCAAGTTTCAAAGAATCGCTAAATTTTTTGAAGAACGAAATCAAAGAATGAAGTAATTGATGAATATTTGAAGTTGAGCATTCATGCATGCAGCGCGTTGACTGTAAAGGTCTACCTCCCTTTCAAGCAATAACAAATATATCAGCCATATTAGCATTTCAGCATTAACCATGTCAACAATCAATAGGTGTGCATTGTTGCTGGGAGGATGCAGCACTTATTCGGGGTGGTGGTTATTAATATTTCTGCTCGTAAATGCAGCACTTGTTCGGGGGTGGCGCTTATTAATATTTTTGCTCCTAAGCGCAGCGCTTATTTAGGGGGGGGGTTATTAAAGGGTGGCACTCTTTCAAGTAAATATGGTATGGTGTACCATCACCGTACTATATGTTCGAAGTTACCTGGTTATTGATGTACTTTTCTCGGCTGGATATTTTCTCAAGTGTTCTGCTGATCTCATGGTGAAGCTTGTCAAGATGTCCCTGCAAAGTAAAATGTAATGCTCGTAAGACTGATGGCACTTAAACTAAACTTCTGAAGCAACAGGAAGCATTACTGCAAACCTCTGTTTAATGTCTTTTGTCATTTACTTTTTCATTAACTGATCTCATACTAAGAAGAAAGTGCTACAAACAAGAGAAACAACACTCTTGATTAATGTTTAATCACATATAAGAGTTAATCTGCTTTTGAACAACTGGACCTTGCATGAAGGTCAACTCATGGTTAGCATGTCAAAGTGCAAATCTACTTAGGGTAACCCCGCAACACTAAAGGGGGTAGACATGACCTGACAAGTTGTTGGGGTGGGGGGTGGGGTGTGGCTGGACGTAGGCTACACAAATTGCACTATGCTAACTGCTTTGTGCCTTGTGTGAGTTTACCTTCTAAACACAGTTAGTTAAGTAATTTAGCCTGACAATGTACCTTTGTTTCTGTCAGGGAAGACTTGATTCCTTCACTGTGTTGCTGCATCTGTTCATAGTGTGTCCTCCAGTCCTAGCAAATGTAACAAAAATATAATCAACACCAACAAAATAATTAAATGTCACAACTAACTGGAGAAGAGACAATTCTTTGACATGTATTTACAATGTACCTTGTTATCAGTTCTTATGTGAACTTTTAATAAAGGCAGAACTCTTTCAACTTCAAGTTTCCACTCAGCAGCATCTGTTGTTGATTCCATGACAGAATCAGGCTTTGCTGAATCAGCAATTTCCTGTGGAAAGGATTCAGAACACAGATTTTTTAAGGTTCAAAAAAACTGAGTTATAGAGACTGAATCAAGACATGACACATTTTAGCAAATGGGTTGGACCCAGGGGCCCATTTCTTGAAACTCCTGATAACTTTCTGGGCCCGAAAACCGCTCGAAAAAATAGTTACCAGGCCTGGAGGGTTATCGGGAGTTTCGAGAAATGGGCCCCAGGGCTGTCTTTTAACAAAAATGTCATAAAAGGTTTGAGTACAAAAGACTCTCTAGATTGTCTTGTGCCATCATCAGGGCAAGAGTAGTTCTCAGAAGGACTGTTGTTTAGTAAATGCAGGATTTAAACTCAGGACATGGCAGTTGTCTGTTGCGTGATTGTTGTCGTAGTCTCTATAAAGACTGTAAGTTACTTGGTAAATGGTTTGCACCCAGGAGTAATTTGTTTAGTGTGATTGTCCAAAACGTTTCAACAACCTGAATGGACATCATTTGGAGAGTAAAGTGAATTGTTGAGAGTCACTTGATGTTTCATTTGACCTCACTTGTTGTTTGATCTGTTCGATATATTTGATCTTACATTCATCTGAGACTGTTGTTTCATTCCTGCTAAATTAAGGTAACTGTCATCTTCTTCAATTTCCTCCTCTGCTTCATCCTAATAAAAATTAAAAACACAACTGATCAGCATCTAACTTCTCCTAACAATGTTAATACATGATCAAGCAGACAGGTTATAAGAATGTAGAAAGCACCCAGCTAGCAGATTAGATTATTCAATTTTCCCAAGAAAGTATAGAGAGCAAAACCTCCAATTTTCACCTCAAAAGTGTTCAGTCAATGTCACCATTGAAATCAGAGATTGTTTATTACATTTCATTTCACTGGCCTTGTGAATTCGAACTAAAACAGAACCTGTATTTTTGTGTAGACATGGGACATCTATTAGAGAGGGACAGTTGTCACAAACTACACTTTCAGGGGCATATTGAGATAGAGGGTAATTAATATTTTGAATACCATCATTTCCTCCTCTACTTTGTTCAGTGTTAGCTCAGCTTCATCGTCTTCCATAGTTTCCTCTTCAAAGTCTTCTTGTGCATGTTGTGGTCTGAGAAACAAACAAAAACATAAGTAATGGCTTAAAGTCAAGTCTGACATTCTGAAAGAAGTGTAAACATGACGTGATATACACTGAACAGTATCCAAACAACAAAATCCTCTCTCACTCACTTGATTCCTGTAATCCTTAGAAACTAAGATAACAAACCTAAAATATTGCAGGGAATTTTTGCAAAGACAAATTTCAATTTTGACAACTTCTCTCAAATTACAGAAGTTACATGTAGATGGCAAGAAAAGTCAAAGTTGGTCATTATTTACAATAAGAAAGTTTCCACTAATTCTTCAAAAAATAGTAAAAAAATTTAGTGTTGTGAAAAATTGGCTCTCCACGATTGGAGGAAAAATTCCTGCCAATCAGTTGATCCACAAAGTCACCTACCTTTGCCATGCAAATTTCTTGGCCTTTAGGGCTTCATCAGCAAGTTTATCAATCACATAGCAAACCTGAAGAGGCAATGAAATTACATGTATGGCTTTACAAACAAAGCAAATGAACCTCAGACTTCCCCTTATCCTAGAAAACCAGAGAATTTGGAATAAGTAGAAAACTGAATCACACTGCAAATGGTTTGAACCCAGGAATCATATCATGAGTCGGTAAATTATGATCACCCGCATGATTGTAGCCCTGAGAAGGGCTGTTTGTGGTGTTTGAGTCATTTCACTTGACTCTCAGTGATGATGCCTTCCACTAAGGTTCTCCAAATGTGTAGTTCCAGAAAAAATCCATACCCACCCCACGGAAGGTCACTGGAAATTCCTGGAGGGGGGAGTCTTGAAAGCCAAATTTTAGAAGCAAAGTAAAAGCAGCTAAACTGGAATTTCTTCGGGGGAGGGAGGGTGCAAAACAAAAAACCTTCCATGGGGGGAGTATGGATATTTTCTGGAACTACACAATGTCAGTCAATGTCACCACAGACTGTCCTGAGATACAATTATCAATATGTAAATCCATTGTCAGTACTATTGTATGTTTATTTTTAAGGTGGAGAACAAAGCTTTATTTACTCCAGATGATCATACTTAACCAACTTAAAACTGAATCATGTTTGTATATTTTTTGAAGTGGGAGAAAACTACAAGCCAGGCATGAGAAACTGGTCCATAAGTGTGAGTAAGACACACAGGAAAGATGTGAAAGATGATAAATACCGTATTTCCTCGAATAAGCGTCCACGTTCTAATAAGCGCCCTCCCCCAAATAAGCGCCCATCCCCTAGGCCATAATATCAAACAAGTGCCCCCTCTCAAATAAATGCCCCCCTTCCCCTCCCCTCTCACTGTCTTAAATAGTAGTGATACAAGGAAAACTTGTTTCTACTGCCACTTTATATGTAACTTTTTAAGCTTCAACTACAACGGCATCAGTACAGGAGAACAGTTTCTTTTCTGATATTTTACTAACATGCACACCAATACATCTGTGTGTTAAGTGTATAATGGGACTACAGTGTGTTTGATTACCAACCATTGCTTTGACAAACGAAAGATATTAATATTGACCTTACGTTTACGTGGATAATGCTGTAGTTTTTGTTTTTCTATTAAAGATTTAGCCAAAATGAAGATACAGTTCATTGAAAGGAAATCTTAATAAGCGCCCCCCTCGATTAAGTGCCCTCCTTCCAATAAGCACCCCTCCTTTTAGCCGAAATTTTAAATAAGCACCCGGGGCACTTATTCGAGGAAATACGGTACACGATGTTAATATACCTGTTCCCCTGATCCTGTTTTGAGCTTTGCTGGAGGAAAGTCTGCTGAGACTCCCTAGAATAAACAAAAAATCACAACATAGTTTTACAAAATTATTGGCCAGAACGTCATGCTAGCCCACATATAGGGCAAGAACGTCATGCTAGCCCACATATAAGGCACTAATAACATTACAATCCTATATGAATATATACAGCAACTGATTAATGCACCTACCTCCACTAACACACACTTTCCTTCACTTGTACTCACTTTCCTTCATCTGTGCTCACTTTCCTTCACTTGCACTCACTTTCCTTCATTTGTACTCACTTTCCTTCATTTGTACTCACTTCCCTTCACATTAGTGCCTTATATGTGGGCTAGCATGACGTTCTTGCCAAATTATTAATTAAAACCTTTACTGAAATTTGCAGAATTATCCATTAACAATAACTTATTTGATGTTCCAGCCATGTGGTAAATGAAACAAAGTTAGACTGTGAGTAGTCTCTAATTTTGGCGATGGCGATTGTGGGGCGGGCGAAATACACACACGCGCGCGCGCGCGAAATTTCGAGGCGACGCGACACGAAGGGAGCGCCGAAAATTAGAGACTACAGACAACGCCAGGGAGTTTGAATTAAGCGCGTACATTCCAAGCGCAAAACTCTGATTGGCCCTTTCTTGGATACCTGTCAACAATCTGGCAACAGTACACAAGCCGCTGTCAACACTCGTGATAACTTCGACTCCAATCAGTTTACTAAGATGGCAGACAGATTACAGGCTTGACAAATAGCGAGGTGAATCAGGAGGAAAGTTTAAAATTATATTTGGTTCGGCTGAAGACTGTTTGTCCAAAGCTGTTAAAATCACAATCTACTCGTTTGCTGTGAGTCGAGATCTCATTTCAATTTTAACATCGATACGTGACCGATCGACCGGAACAAAGTATTGTCTGCACGGAACAAACTGGCTCCCTGACTGGTTTGTTTTGCTCTGCGTTGAAATAAAACTTTCGGTAAAAGTTGAAGGAGGTTTTTTGCGTCTCTAGCCACGAATTTTTTTCGATGTGAGCTTAGAAAGTGGCCGAAAACAACCTCTGCTGGCGAAGCTCATTTACAATTATGCCCGATGCAAATTAGGTGCAACGTACAGAAAAAGAGCCCACTGGAAGTATGTTATTTTTTTTTAACAGAAACTTCCCGGCCCGCTGGAAGCTTCATTTTCGTTCGCATCGATCTCAAACTTTCGGTAAAAGTAGAAAAAATTTTGCCGCGTCTTCGACGTTATTTCTTTTTTCCATAGGATTTTTGGAGGCGAAGAAAATGACCTCGGTGACTGCTAAACCCGTAAAAGTGTTTGATGGGCGACTGCTAAACCCGTAAAAGTGTTTGACAGGCTTTTGGTGTGACAGGGCCGCTTCTTGGGTCGAAAAATTTATTGACGACCGAAAAGACTCAATGTTCATTTCTTCTTTGAGAATGACAGGCTGTAATTTTTCCTCTCGATCTGGGCGAATCAAAGTAAACAACGCGCAGTGTTTCATTTGCGATATTAAACATCTTCCGCAGTTTATCGATGACAGGAGCAAGTGATAGGAGCAAAGAGAAGGAATTCCATTGGTTGCGCCTAATTGGCTTGAAAGACGATATGAAATTTACACCACAAGATCACTCGGCCGTGAAGGGTCAAAATCCCTGGCTTTGTCTGTAGTCTCTAATTTTCGGCGCTCCCTTCGCGTCGCGTTGCGTCGCCTCGAAATTTCGCGCGCGCGCTTGTGTGTATTTCGCCCGCCCCACAATCGCCATCGCCAAAATTAGAGACTACTCGTAGCCTAAAACAAAGTTGGCATACAGTTTTATCTTACCAGTTTTTTCAACTCATCCAAGATGTTGGACACAGTGGCATTTGGGTCATCGTACTACGAGAAATAAAATTAAAAATAATGAATGATAATCATGGGACTCCAATATTTGGGAACTAGGTACTACATACAATCACAAAAACAAGTATAAAGTTTCATCACATTTAAGACTCACCTCCTGTGGTTGTTCAAAGTTCTTCCCACAGCATACAAGGAGCCATGCAGCTAAGGATGTAAACGTAAAAAACTGCTCCCCTGGATTGGTTGGAATAGCAAAGAAGTGTCTGATAACAGATAACAAAGGAATGGTCAATATCTACTTTTCCAATGTGTTTTAATATTGCTAATCATGTATTACTAAGAAAACACAGTGATCTAGTTGTTGAATGTCAGGCTTTTGATCCCAAGCTGGCAGCTCGAGTAGTTTTTTCCTCATTAGGTATTTTTTTTGTATGTAGATCAGTAATTTTGCTCCACTTTGACTCTCTCCATCCAAATAACATGTCGGGTCCAAAAGGGTGGTTTTTTGGAGCCCTATGTAGAGCCCTGAAACTGTTTCTTGGAGCATGGAGTCCAAAGACTTTCTCTACTTGGAGCCTGATCAAAAGGTAAATGCTGAATACAGCAGAATGGAGTCCTGAAGTGAAGCAATTGAGCACTAGAGCCCTGATTCTTCTGTCCTTGAGTCCCGGGAGGGGGTGTACTCCTGTCAATTTAGGATAAGTGTGTGCCACAAATGTTCTTAAACCTGACCCTATTTAAGGATAGAAAATCAAAAAAGGGAAACTCTTTTTAAGGCCAAAACCCCCAAAAATGACACCCTATTCAAGAGACAAATCAGACCATTAAAAATTGATCAGGTTGTTTTAATTTCTTTTCTGTTACAAAGGATGTTTAGCAACAAGTATAGAACATTAGAATAGGCTTAGTTTAATGATAAACCAACATAACCGTGGTTTACGTACTGCATTTTAAGTTAATACAAAGAAGGTACTGTATCTATGAATCACACCAGGATCACAATTCCAAACAGGGGCAAAATGGATGCCCAATTTAAGGCCTGGTAACCTAAAAATCCATACCCTATCCTGTGGCACATACCTATATAGCTTATACATAGGAGTACCCCTCCCCCTCTGGATCTTGAGCACTGGAGCCCTGCATTTGCAGCCCAGAGCTCTGAAGATCTAATCCCCTCTGGCACCCGGATATATATTGAATTATTAGGGAAACCAGGTTAAGCTTCTCCAGCCATGACTGGGGTGCCTGTGATCCCTGTATGACTTTACCCTTACATTTTCCCTATTACTACTCTTATTTTACATATATGAAATAAGAAAATGGCATGCATTATACATGTATATTTCTTTCATAATATGTCTTACATGTAGCTTCAAGAAAAATGGGTATGCAACCAATCACACAATTGTTATGTGACATCATTCACATGTTTACATAACCTGTTCTAAGATGGCTATGTATACCTGGCAACTCACACGCATTATGCGTGAGTCACATGCCTGCAGATCGAAAACATCGACCAGTCAATCATCGATGGATCATAGTCCAGTGAATGGCGCTAAACGTCGCATTTGAGTCCTAAATAACAAGCTAACAAGATTACGCCCAGATTTCGAGCTTCACACCACATTTGGCAACCTTCAGAAATCATTGGAACATCTTTGGGAATCTTTGACAATGTTCGGAAGTCGTCAGAACATCTTCGACAATGTTTGGAAATTCACATTATGACTGAGGAAAAGTTGGCAGGTATAGGCTATACAACCAACCTGACGACAAATAATATGATCGAATTTTTTTCAACATTCATGCAGCTATATCACTGGATTAAAACTGTCCATTTGTTACTCCATGTTATTAACCACTGATAATGAGCAGTGCACACAAGTTTGTACTTTCTAAAGAACTAAAGAACAAACCTGTGTTTTGAGGATCCACATATTGAGTTTTTATTATTATTTTCTCACAATTATTTTTTAATGATTAAAAACCTCGGCAAATAATTTTCAGGGTGTCAAAAAACTAATAAATGAAGTTAAATGTATTCAGATTGTCATGAAACAGAGTTTAAGAGTTGAATACATAAGGCTATATTTTTGAATAAGCTAAAGTATTGAAGCTTATACGGGTTTAAGATTTTACCTCCTTTCCCTTTATGATATCACATATCAGTACAATGTCTATGCCATTTTTATCAGTTATATTGATTCTTACCTTGATAGAGGTCTAAACCCCCACTGCTTGCAGAAATCAGTCTCGTAGTCAAGCAATTTGAGTTTTTCCAGAACTTCTTCCATAACTCCTACGCTTAACACATAACCCATGGAAGCATTATCCGCCCCAGCATCAGCGCCTCGGCGAGCTTCACCATCCATTCTTTATGATTCTTACTTAAGCTATCCCAAAATACAAGTAAAACGACAATTTTAACATGAAAAATACATCATGGACGCCAGTTGCCATGTTATTTTTCGTCTCGAAGAAATTAGCCTCGCTTTCATAAATAGGAGAAAAACTGGGCTTACAAGAAGATTGAGCCCGCGCGTTCACCAGCTGACCCACTTATTTCAAGATGGCGGACGATTCTATGAAAAAAGTGAAAGACTTGATGGCAAAGAAAGATGCAATTGAAAAAGAAATTAAGGAGTTTCAAGACGTGTTGGAGTCTGTAAGTCTTAATCATAAATAAGTTGATGTTCAGTTTGTGTTGGTTTGCTCGCAAACGTAAATGAAAGTGGTATTCTTTTCAGCAAAAAGGAGTAGGGATGCATGGAAAGTTAATTGACGAAGAAAATTATCCTCGTGCAGATATTGACGTTTACGCCGTCCGAGTCGCAAGAAATCGAAGAATTTGTAAGTAAAATAGTTTCTGAAGTTTCGTCTTTGTACAGCCGCACTATCGTTTTTGTGTTTTCAGTAATTTAATTTTTTTCAAAACTATTAAAATGATTGTGACCAATTTTGCTGACTCATTCTCTGTGAACTCTATTAAATTTTTAGGTTTGCAGAATGACCACAAGGCCTTAATGAAGGAAATCGAAAAAGGTATTCATGAAATTCATGCTCAAACAAGGGAAAAGAAGGAGAATGAAAAAGAAGCCCTGGAGGAGAAGACAGTGGAAGGTTTATAGCAGTACATTTTCAATATGATTTTCTTTTATATAACAAAAGGCCAAGTGAAGACCCTGTCATAAGAGATTTGGCTGTGATATGATACTTCTGCAAGGTAACAATGAAAGGGCTTGACGGAAAAAGGGTGTAAGTGACGCAGAGAAAATCTTCACCTTTTTTTCCCACTGTCCCTGCATCCCCAACGTCAAGTTCCCATATCCCCGCCATCTCGTCCCTACATTCCCACGTCATGTCCCCATGTCCCTGGTATCAGATAGTCATCCACAACCCCGATCTTGTGTTCCCATGCATATCCTAAGTCACGTCACAGTGTCCTGTGTCCCCAATTGCATCACCGTGAATGCCTCTCCCTGTGTCCACAACCCACTTTTAGCCACATCCTGAAACACTGAGTAATGACATTCAAATAGAAAAAAAAACTTTGAATGCCTTACTGTAACATCTGTCTCTGCCAGGGAAGGTTTAACCTCTCAAGGTAAGCTGCAGCTCACCATATTAATTTGTCCTCCTGCCTTTGAAATAAAATTATTAGACAAGATATCTGATTGTCCAGATAACTCAACCTTTCTATGGAACTTTTTGTTTTCAGATATTTCATCTAAATTAAAGGCTTTCCTTCGAGTCGACTCAGTAGCTGAGGGATCACCGTCATCACAAGCAGTAAGTATTGTCAGTGATAAGTGCATTACCAAGCATACGGGAGACAAGACAAAAAGACATTCATCTGTACTAACATTAAAAATTGTATAGAACAGTTTTAAGATAACCTCTTCCATTTTCCAGAGTTTTCAAGGGAGAAACGAAGCCTATTACTTTTTGCTGAATTGCATCACTTTAATCCACATATTTTTTTTATTATTATTATAGTACACTGCATCTGGCTACTACCCATCCAGGCAAATGAGGCAGTCATTTAATGCTTTTTACTTTAACTTAATCTTTTAACTGAAGTTACCGTACTTCTCCATTTTGTAGGGTTTAAAGGTTGGTGATCACATATTAAAATTTGGCTCCATTACTGGTGACAACTTTAATGACCTCCAAGACATATCTTCTGTAGTGCAGCACAGTAAAGGGGTAAAGTATGTTTTGCTCCATTCCTCCACAATTTTAACCATTTATACTTCTTTTGGCTTATCCTATTTTTGTTTGTTTCTCCAACAGACCCCACTAAGTGTTACTATTAAAAGGGAGGACAGAACACAAACAATATCACTTACTCCAAACACTTGGGCTGGAAGAGGACTTCTAGGGTAAAACTCACTGTTTTTTACTGAAAGACATTCAATTGGAATTACAAAACATATCTATGGATTAATGAACCTCACTTCACTTATCACTTGATATCTTCACCTTTAGCTAATTTTACCAAATCTAAAGGATTAATGAACACATACTGCTGCAAGCCCCCCCCCCCCCTGTATGTTTGAGTTTTCTTAGCAAAATTCCTGTTTGTCAAATTGCTACAGATAAATGCTTTAAATAGTGGCCACTAAATGGCAAATCTATTGGATGTGATGCAGCTGCCCCTTCTCTCAGAACTTCCTTTTGAATCTGATTTCATATCCACATTTCACATTGTCTACAGGATTATGCAGTTGTGAGAAATGGATTTATCACACTATGGTTAAAAAGAAATATTTTGTTCTTTTTCAGCTGCCACATTGTTCCAGTGAAATAGATGAGAAGTGTCTGGGAGTGAACATAAACGAAAAACTTACATGATTTACAACAATAATCATCAAGCAATCAAGAGCAGTTCCAGTGGATTCAAATCGCATGCACATTTCAGAACCATTCTATCATAGTTGTATTATTTTCAAGGTTTTGTTGTAGAATACACTGTATATTGACATAAAAAAATGCACTTAATTAACCCTTCCATTCCCAGGATTGCTTCAGCTTGAAACTGAAAAAAATATCAATTTCAGTTTGCAACCTACTGAAAAACAAATAGCACAGTTACCCTACATGAACATACTGTTCAGTGGCTCTCATTTGAATGGTCACACGGAGTTTCAACTACAAACTCAAAAGTTAGAACCACCTTGTGTAGCATAACAAACAGCACCACAGGAAAGTACTGCTCAGTAGCTTTCATTTGAATGGTCACACTTTAGGATTTCATCCACAGACTCAAAAGGTAGAACCACCTTGTACAGCATAACAAACAGCACCACAGGAAGGTACTGCTTAATAGCTTTCATTTGAATGGTCACACTTTAGGATTTCATCCACAGACTCAAAAGTTAGAACCATCTTGTACAGAATAATAAACAGCACCACAGGAAAGTACTGCTCAATAGCTTTCATTTGAATGGTCACACTTTAGGATTTCATCCACAGACTCAAAAGCTAGAACCACCTTGTACAGCATAACAAACAGCACCACAGGAAAGTACTGCTCAGTAGCTTTCATTTGAATGGTCACACTTTAGGATTTCATCCACAGACTCAAAAGTTAGAACCACCTTGTACAGCATAATAAACAGCACCATAGAAAAGTACTGCTCAGTAGCTTTCATTTGAATGGTCACACTTTAGGATTTCAGCCACAGACTCAAAAGTTAGAACCACCTTGTACAGCATAATAAACAGTACCACAGGAAAGTACTGCTCAGTAGCTTTCTCTTGAATGGTCACACTTTAGGATTTCATCCACAGACTCAAAAGTTAGAACCACCTTGTACAGCATAATAAACACTACCATGGGAAAGTATTCCTTAGTATATTTCATCCACAGACTCAAAAGTTAGAATGTCCTTGTACAGCATAAAAAATTTTTTGCAGCATCACAGAAAATCAAAACCACTAGAATGTTTAAATCGTCATTTAAAATTTAAACTGGTGGTGACTTGATTCTTATCATATGATCTACATTCTGTCGACAATGTGATTGGCAAGGCAAAACTTACGATGAAGTGAACTACACAGAGAATATACATCAGCCAAAAAGAAAAACGAATTTATGTTCCTTTATTACAATTTTTGATTACTAAACTTGGGGTAACAAACCACAAACGTGTATCTCTGATAGTAAATCCCAGGAATGCCTGTTCGTGTACTTAACAAACTGTGCAATAAAGGAGTTAATGTCTGTACATGGTATTGTCTGAATGCTATTAAAACATTAAGCTTTTCACTACACAGCTTTTAAACACTATTTTCAAACATCTTTTGGGGGTTTAAACATTCACTACGATAAATTCTCACTGGTACACTAATATTGGAAGGAGTGAATCCAGGATTTTATGAAAAGAAGGTGGTTAAACCACTGCACATCTTTATGGGGTTGGGATAATAATCCCCAAGATCGTCCACTGAGACGGAGAGACAGTTTATATTGGCTGTTAGTATAAAAAGAAACAAATTGATATAGAAGCCGTCATTTGGGTTTTTGGACCTGAAGAGGAACCAACTAACATTTGAGACTTGCCAAACTATTTACTGGGGAGATTATTATCGATGTGAACTTGTGTCAGAACTGACTGACTGAACTTCAGGGCACATAAAAAGAGCAATATATCAGGGGCGCCCAAGGGTTCGTTTCGGGGAATATCTGTTCGGATGGCCTAAATTGTCTTATATATTCGGATTTAATTGCAGTAAAAACTAGATATTTCTTTCGCGAAACATCACCTCAGACTTTCGTAGCAAGGGGACTGATTAATTAATACCTATTGTTTTCGGAGGAACAAGTATGTCGTTTAGAGTGTAAAATAACCAAATAAGGCCAGCTCGCATTTTCGAAGAGCTATCAGCAGCTCGCAAATTCGGCGGATAAGATTCTTTTTTCGACCATTTTCTGCGACCTAAATTTTCAGCTAAAAGCTCGGAACAGATCAACCTGTATTAGCTCACACGTTTGCTTTTAAACTGAAAGCTCTGAAATAATCTAAGAAAGCAAAAATAAATAGGTTTTTCCAAGTATTTTGCTACAATTTTTTCGTTGGGTGCTCCTGATGTGTCATTCTGGAAAGTTTTCACATAAGTAGTTAAACAAATTGAATTTGATCGACTTGGCTTATCCTAAATTAAGCAACGACCATCTTCACTTTACTTTTTACATCGCTCTTTCGGGGTTTCCCTAGTTTTCGCGCCTGGGTATTAGAAAGCGTACCTAAATCGATTAGAATCCTCACGAATATCAAAACATACTTACTTTTTTAATTATATAAGTCGTTTTTCAAGCGTTGTTTAAAATGCCTATGAAGCGAAAAAGCCCTTTCAAATTACTGAAGGAGCCAATGTGTAACAGAGGGAACGTTGTAAGTAGTACCGCTGGTGCTGTTATCATTATTTATCAGCCACTTTGGTACAGGGTATCTGTTAGCTTATTTCCTTCACGTATTCATAAATTCCTTATATTCGGAGAGTCGGGACTTTCTTCCTGGATTTGCAAGCAACCGTCAAATTTTGTCGCTCGTGTCAGAGGGACGCTACTGTCTGGCTTTGTTTCAGAACTCTTTCGGAACCCTAACGGCTTACGGTAAGAGAAAAAACTCGAGTACACTCTCCTCCTCCCTGCAGGCAACTTAAAGCTTACAATGCAAACATACCAGGGAACACCCCTAAAAAGGTATAAATAAAGGTGCCAGGTTTGCAAAAACATAAAATTACCTGGTTTTGCGTATTCCGAGACCGTCATAAACTCGCAGTCTAAGCTGAATTGTGCGACGTTGGTTACAGCTCGCACAGTTTAAGGAACCATTGCTCAGTGTTCACCTTCTATTCGAAATATTTTCGGAACTAATTATGCCGCACTAACAAGAAGCTTTTAGCACATTTGATCACAAAAATATCATAAAGTTTACACCGGTGATTGCAAATCAGTACATTCGGTTTAAGCTATTGCCAGTTGTAGTCACTGGTCACAATATTATTACTCATTTCCACTCAACACTGATTGTCAAAAATATATGTTACACATGCAATCACAAAAGATCTGCTAGAAGTGCTGTTTGAGTAAAACAAAGCGGTACGACGATTTAATCTATGCCAACAATGACCATGGTTCAGTTGCAGCTAAATGTAGTTACCGCTAACACCAATGTTACTAATAACTCGATAAACGTGATTGTTTTCTTATATTTTTTAGAAACATAATGGGCTTAGTCTACCAAAATAATGTTGTTCGAAAAGGGAAAATTTCTCTACTCATTAGCCATTCCATAGCACTTTAATTTTCCTAGAGTGTGGTAACCCTTCTCATCAATATTGCCGAGTGTCCCTGTATCTCCAAACCTGAGCTCTTTGACTGGAAGTTGTGACTTGTCAGTGAGGAGACCGCTGTCTTCGCGCCATTTTGCGTCATTCTTATTACAGTTACAACCATCACTGGAGCCTCCACATTCCCTCCACATGACACAGCGGCAAAATGAGTGCGCATGCTCGGCTTTTTCGCGGGCTTCCGGTCATTTTCTTGTTTCCGGTTATGATCAGAAAGCTATTATAACAGAGAAAGCTCCAGTTTTGTGTAGTTCGTAACCAGAAAGCAAGAGTCAGCGAGGTGAGTTTGGTTTTGTTGAAAGAGTTTGAAACTTGTTGTACTTTGCATTAAGGGTTTGGTGCTTGCAACAAAAGTTTAGTTCATGATTAGTTCGGAGCCGGGCCGCGAGTGTTTGATTAAGCTTATTGTGTGGCTTGTGTTGGATGCAGCGCGTTGATAAAAATGCATGAAGAGAGAGAAGACCGAGACTAAAACTCTATTGTGTCTTCATAGATTATTCCTTTAATGTATCAGAAAAGTTCACTCGGGCTGCTCAACTTCCAATGGACCGCACTGAAATCTAATTCGGAAAAACAACAACAGTTGCTCGTCTTCCTAAAACTTGTTTACGATCACGAGCGCTGCGAAAACAGCCAGTTCCATCAGGACCTTTCGCCGTTTTGGGATGATCTGGCAAATTCAAGTTGAGGTTACTTTAGCACCGATACAAGGTAGATTGTGTTACGAGCGCTTGCCAAGAAAGAAAGATTGTCACGCATCAGTTATAAACAGCTGCATGGATCACAATTTTTTTAATCGCCTTATTTTCGGCTTGCATGAAATAAACATTCAGCATGCTTTAGCTCTTAGAATCATGAGCGATTATAGTTTCTTTCTTTTTGCAACGAATTTATTTCCAAAATCATTTAAATTTAAATTTATAGATTTGTAGAATAAACTCTTCCAGTGCTGCGGTGTGATGCCAGAACGCCGTGATCGAAGATTATATTTTGCACATTTATTTAATTATTTCAACTTCGCCGATTATATAAACCTTTTCTGTTCGGTGATTCTAGAGTAGTTCTCGCTTTTATTGCTTTATAAAAAAGCTTCTTAAAATAACAAACTTTCCTCTCTTTGCTCTCTGTCTGTAAAAAGTCGATTGATTGCAAGTTTGAGTTGTGACTAAGGACACCTTGTTTAGCATGGAAACTGAACCTAGGAAAAAATAAGACTTCCCAATAATTGCCTAAAGGTTTCAGAATTTTATTCCTGCAGCTATCATGCCAATTCAAGTTAATTAAGCACCTTAGAAAGACGTATAAGTCAGAATCAATTTTATACTTCGTGATGAATAAAGCAAGCAAAAGTGTCGTTTCCTCAGCGGTCCGCATGTTGTTTTCGCTTTATAGCCTGAATTTCAGACGAGTTTTTCTGTGGATTTAATTTTGACTACCAGCTTTTTCAATCATCTTTTTCTTGCAAACGGACTTATCCCGAGTTTTAGCCCTCAAACAACAGCTAAGTAATTTACCTTTAGAAAAGGCGAAAGCTAGCACTGCTACGGCAAAAGTATAAAGGCCCGGCCAAACGAGGATGTAGAAGAATTTCCCGATGACTATGTAGAAAACGGTGTGCGGAATTGGCTCAGAGTACAGCCAGATGTAGCGTACGTCAAGAAGAATTTGAAGCCAGGGGCAGTGCCTTCTCGAGAAATGGTGAGGTCAGTTATCGAGCAGAAGAATGAAGATTGTTTCCCACCGGCGTTGTCGTTGTCGACTTCTTCAACGAGTGCATCAAAGCGTCGAGGTTCTGTCAGCAGCTGTTCACCAATGAAAATGAAACTCGCTTCCTATGGAATCAAATTTCCGCAGAAAAGGAGCACTGCTGTACTTGAGCCAGCATCCGAAGAGGAAGAAGAAGAACAACTGAAAATGGCGACCAACCTGTCTTTGGCACACGAGCCTTGCAACTCGAGCATGAGCACTGAAAGTCAAGATAGTAATGCCGAAGCGGCAAATATTTCGTTATCTCTCAGTAAAAAGTAAATGTAGGTGACATTTAACTGAGAAACATTTTATTCAGTGTTGACATTATTTTGTGGCTCTTGCTCAGTCATTTTCCATGAGACACAAAAACAGTTGCGTTTTGAAAATACCTTTAAGTAGCAAATAACCAGTTTGTTTTTTTTTCCTCATTTACTGGGATAATATACGTGGGTGTCAAAGTACCGGCACCGTTAATTCAGTTAATTTTCAGAAACACGGCGAAAACGAAAAAGTTTCAATTCTGAATCTCTCTATTTCATGTTTCAAGGTTGAAGTTATCATAAACTACCGGTACTTGTTTAGGCAAATTTCTAATTGTTGAACCTAGAAGATTTGCAGTTGTGTTATTGTATTTATTCTTGTTTAACCGCTCTGTCTCATCGACTGATCTGTATGTTATGAAATTAAAATGTTGTATTTGGATTTTGGTAACATGTTCGTCTGCGACATCCCACAAACTAAACCTGATTGCAAAACTAAACTTCTTGCGGGTAAAAAAAATATGGTAGACGCAATAGACCGATTTCTGAAATAGCTGTGCGAAACTTTTTACAATCAAGCTTGAGTGTTGGGTACAGGAAAGGAAGTAAAGGAGTTTTCCCAAAATAAATTTGCGAGACGCTTCCAGACTGCGTGTCACCATTTAATAGTATGTGATTGTTAACAGATGTTGCCAAAAAAACCTTTCTCCATCTCACGTTTTATTGGGACTTGCTTCTTAAATGTGTTTTTAAATACCGGTACATATACCTACATGATTTTTTCGTCTGCTACACAAGAGATGCTTTCATTTATCGTCTTTTCATTACCTGAGGGTACACTTACAATGTAAACAATACAGTAAAAATATAAACATCGCGGGTCGAACAACTGTTCAAACGCAACGGCGGCAAGTGTTCACGCTTGCAAGCGACGGTAAATACATCTAATACATTGCCTAATTTACACTGAACTCGATGTATTAAATCAAATATCCAGCATGGCGGTAATATCCGTACATGTCGGCCGCCTCCAAATCACCAACTGCGCACCAAACGGCATATTCCAAATTATCAAATACAATATCTTCATAGCGGTACTTCAAAAGATACTTTAGCTTCGAAAACACTTCCTCGTCGGGATTAAAATCGGGAGAATAAGCAGGTAAATACAAGAGTTCCATTCCTAAATCGTCGAAAAAACTGCGAAGAGGGTGTTACTAAAACGAGTAATGCAGTAACGAGTAACGAGTAACGCAGTAACGAGAAAACGAGTAACGGGAAAAATTTTCCAAGGGTAAAAAATAGAAAACGAGTAACGGGAAAAAATTGAAAGGCAAAAATTAAAAGAAAAAGAGTAACGGTAAAAGATGAAAAGGGTGAAAATTACACTGAATAATAATATTTACTTAGGCATGTAGAACTGTAATAAAACGAATAATGTGACCTGAAAACCTTTGATGTGTGTTGGTGAAAAATGTTGTATTTAATGTCATTCTCGGGTATGGCTCCATGAAAAAGCTATGAAGAAGTTTTTGTCCGAATTTAATGAATTAATCGATATATATTTCAAGTCCCCGTTCTCACTGCAGTGTATAGCGATATGGTGCATTCGCTAGACTTTCAATAGTAATAGGCAGTGTCTTAGATATACCCGGCAGGCGGGTAGGGATGTTTGAAGACTATTAAATGCCCGGCAGTCCGACATTTTCGGTGAGTTTTGACCGAAAAGCTTATTCTAACGTTCTGAAAGTATTCGATGTTTGTTTAGAATTGCCAAGCGATTCAGAAAAGTATTTTAGTTTGGTAGTTGACGAGTTTTCGGAGCTTGTGCATACTACAAAATTACGATGTTGGCGACACTTAAAATTATTCAGAGTGGCTAGACCCACCAGTCAGAAACACACAGAATTTCTCAGTCAAACGTTCTGAAAGAACTGGAAGATTGTTTACAATTACTAAGCGATTAAAAGATCAATTTGGTTTTGTAGTTGGCGAACTTTCAGAACTTTGACAAGCTATACAATAGCTGGAGCTTTCTTGATCCCTGTCTGACCCGAGCCGTCACACCACCATACTGTGACATGTCACGGACGCTGTAGAGTTGTAAATGTGGCCCCCCAAAAACACGATAGTTTCGAATCACTTACCACCACTATACAAAGTTTAATAGGAAGCCCTTAATAATAGGGTTGCCTCAATAATTACTGTATAATTCCCGAAACCAGAGTGCCGGGTATTTAGCTGACCTTAATAGCCGTGTCTACATGCCCGGCAGTTCCCTCAGAGGTTTCAAATACATTTTTCAAATTATTGAACTAATATTTCAGTGATATTGATAAAAACGAATAATCAGTGTTTCTGTTGATGAATCTATTTATACATAAAAGCGATATGCAGGAATGAAGCGAAACTCAAACTTGGTGGCTCTGGCTAAACTGTGTCGAGAAAATAGTGATTTTCGACTGTGCACAAACGAAGAAAATTCGTCACCTACAAAACCAAATTGGTTTTTTAAATTGCTTAGTAATTCTAAACAAACTTCTAATACCCCCGGGACGTTTGAATGAGAAATTCTGTGCGTTTCTGACTGGCGGGTCTAGCTGCTAATAACTCTATTAAACAAAGTGTCGCAAACATCGCAATTTTCTAGTATGCACACGCTCAGAAAACTCGTCAACTACCAAACTAAAATACTTTTCTGAATAGCGTTACTTACTTACTTTTCTGAATATACTTATTATTTGTTATTTTTAGTTGCCCAGGGCACCCATTTATAACAGCTTTTGCTGACGGACATTATTATTATTATTATTATTATTATTATTATTAGCCTGGCAATTCTAAACAAATATCGAATACTTTCAGAACGTTAGAATAAGCCTTTCGGACTGCCGGGTATTTAAGTCTTGAAACATCCGTACCTGGCTGCCGGGTATCTAGACACTAAAAGTCTAGCGAATGCACCATCGCTGCACACTGCAGTGAGAACGGGGAATTGAAATATATATTTCGACTAATTCATTAGATTCGGACAAAAACTCCTCTTCATAGCTTTTTTTTATGGAGCCTGCCCGAGAATGACATTACATACATTTTTCACAGGAAAGTACTGCTCAGTAGCTTTCATTTGAATGGTCACACTTTAGGATTTCATCCACAGACTCAAAAGTTAGAACCACCTTGTACAGCATAATAAACAGCACCATAGAAAAGTACTGCTCAGTAGCTTTCATTTGAATGGTCACACTTTAGGATTTCAGCCACAGACTCAAAAGTTAGAACCACCTTGTACAGCATAATAAACAGTACCACAGGAAAGTACTGCTCAGTAGCTTTCTCTTGAATGGTCACACTTTAGGATTTCATCCACAGACTCAAAAGTTAGAACCACCTTGTACAGCATAATAAACACTACCATGGGAAAGTATTCCTTAGTATATTTCATCCACAGACTCAAAAGTTAGAATGTCCTTGTACAGCATAAAAAATTTTTTGCAGCATCACAGAAAATCAAAACCACTAGAATGTTTAAATCGTCATTTAAAATTTAAACTGGTGGTGACTTGATTCTTATCATATGATCTACATTCTGTCGACAATGTGATTGGCAAGGCAAAACTTACGATGAAGTGAACTACACAGAGAATATACATCAGCCAAAAAGAAAAACGAATTTATGTTCCTTTATTACAATTTTTGATTACTAAACTTGGGGTAACAAACCACAAACGTGTATCTCTGATAGTAAATCCCAGGAATGCCTGTTCGTGTACTTAACAAACTGTGCAATAAAGGAGTTAATGTCTGTACATGGTATTGTCTGAATGCTATTAAAACATTAAGCTTTTCACTACACAGCTTTTAAACACTATTTTCAAACATCTTTTGGGGGTTTAAACATTCACTACGATAAATTCTCACTGGTACACTAATATTGGAAGGAGTGAATCCAGGATTTTATGAAAAGAAGGTGGTTAAACCACTGCACATCTTTATGGGGTTGGGATAATAATCCCCAAGATCGTCCACTGAGACGGAGAGACAGTTTATATTGGCTGTTAGTATAAAAAGAAACAAATTGATATAGAAGCCGTCATTTGGGTTTTTGGACCTGAAGAGGAACCAACTAACATTTGAGACTTGCCAAACTATTTACTGGGGAGATTATTATCGATGTGAACTTGTGTCAGAACTGACTGACTGAACTTCAGGGCACATAAAAAGAGCAATATATCAGGGGCGCCCAAGGGTTCGTTTCGGGGAATATCTGTTCGGATGGCCTAAATTGTCTTATATATTCGGATTTAATTGCAGTAAAAACTAGATATTTCTTTCGCGAAACATCACCTCAGACTTTCGTAGCAAGGGGACTGATTAATTAATACCTATTGTTTTCGGAGGAACAAGTATGTCGTTTAGAGTGTAAAATAACCAAATAAGGCCAGCTCGCATTTTCGAAGAGCTATCAGCAGCTCGCAAATTCGGCGGATAAGATTCTTTTTTCGACCATTTTCTGCGACCTAAATTTTCAGCTAAAAGCTCGGAACAGATCAACCTGTATTAGCTCACACGTTTGCTTTTAAACTGAAAGCTCTGAAATAATCTAAGAAAGCAAAAATAAATAGGTTTTTCCAAGTATTTTGCTACAATTTTTTCGTTGGGTGCTCCTGATGTGTCATTCTGGAAAGTTTTCACATAAGTAGTTAAACAAATTGAATTTGATCGACTTGGCTTATCCTAAATTAAGCAACGACCATCTTCACTTTACTTTTTACATCGCTCTTTCGGGGTTTCCCTAGTTTTCGCGCCTGGGTATTAGAAAGCGTACCTAAATCGATTAGAATCCTCACGAATATCAAAACATACTTACTTTTTTAATTATATAAGTCGTTTTTCAAGCGTTGTTTAAAATGCCTATGAAGCGAAAAAGCCCTTTCAAATTACTGAAGGAGCCAATGTGTAACAGAGGGAACGTTGTAAGTAGTACCGCTGGTGCTGTTATCATTATTTATCAGCCACTTTGGTACAGGGTATCTGTTAGCTTATTTCCTTCACGTATTCATAAATTCCTTATATTCGGAGAGTCGGGACTTTCTTCCTGGATTTGCAAGCAACCGTCAAATTTTGTCGCTCGTGTCAGAGGGACGCTACTGTCTGGCTTTGTTTCAGAACTCTTTCGGAACCCTAACGGCTTACGGTAAGAGAAAAAACTCGAGTACACTCTCCTCCTCCCTGCAGGCAACTTAAAGCTTACAATGCAAACATACCAGGGAACACCCCTAAAAAGGTATAAATAAAGGTGCCAGGTTTGCAAAAACATAAAATTACCTGGTTTTGCGTATTCCGAGACCGTCATAAACTCGCAGTCTAAGCTGAATTGTGCGACGTTGGTTACAGCTCGCACAGTTTAAGGAACCATTGCTCAGTGTTCACCTTCTATTCGAAATATTTTCGGAACTAATTATGCCGCACTAACAAGAAGCTTTTAGCACATTTGATCACAAAAATATCATAAAGTTTACACCGGTGATTGCAAATCAGTACATTCGGTTTAAGCTATTGCCAGTTGTAGTCACTGGTCACAATATTATTACTCATTTCCACTCAACACTGATTGTCAAAAATATATGTTACACATGCAATCACAAAAGATCTGCTAGAAGTGCTGTTTGAGTAAAACAAAGCGGTACGACGATTTAATCTATGCCAACAATGACCATGGTTCAGTTGCAGCTAAATGTAGTTACCGCTAACACCAATGTTACTAATAACTCGATAAACGTGATTGTTTTCTTATATTTTTTAGAAACATAATGGGCTTAGTCTACCAAAATAATGTTGTTCGAAAAGGGAAAATTTCTCTACTCATTAGCCATTCCATAGCACTTTAATTTTCCTAGAGTGTGGTAACCCTTCTCATCAATATTGCCGAGTGTCCCTGTATCTCCAAACCTGAGCTCTTTGACTGGAAGTTGTGACTTGTCAGTGAGGAGACCGCTGTCTTCGCGCCATTTTGCGTCATTCTTATTACAGTTACAACCATCACTGGAGCCTCCACATTCCCTCCACATGACACAGCGGCAAAATGAGTGCGCATGCTCGGCTTTTTCGCGGGCTTCCGGTCATTTTCTTGTTTCCGGTTATGATCAGAAAGCTATTATAACAGAGAAAGCTCCAGTTTTGTGTAGTTCGTAACCAGAAAGCAAGAGTCAGCGAGGTGAGTTTGGTTTTGTTGAAAGAGTTTGAAACTTGTTGTACTTTGCATTAAGGGTTTGGTGCTTGCAACAAAAGTTTAGTTCATGATTAGTTCGGAGCCGGGCCGCGAGTGTTTGATTAAGCTTATTGTGTGGCTTGTGTTGGATGCAGCGCGTTGATAAAAATGCATGAAGAGAGAGAAGACCGAGACTAAAACTCTATTGTGTCTTCATAGATTATTCCTTTAATGTATCAGAAAAGTTCACTCGGGCTGCTCAACTTCCAATGGACCGCACTGAAATCTAATTCGGAAAAACAACAACAGTTGCTCGTCTTCCTAAAACTTGTTTACGATCACGAGCGCTGCGAAAACAGCCAGTTCCATCAGGACCTTTCGCCGTTTTGGGATGATCTGGCAAATTCAAGTTGAGGTTACTTTAGCACCGATACAAGGTAGATTGTGTTACGAGCGCTTGCCAAGAAAGAAAGATTGTCACGCATCAGTTATAAACAGCTGCATGGATCACAATTTTTTTAATCGCCTTATTTTCGGCTTGCATGAAATAAACATTCAGCATGCTTTAGCTCTTAGAATCATGAGCGATTATAGTTTCTTTCTTTTTGCAACGAATTTATTTCCAAAATCATTTAAATTTAAATTTATAGATTTGTAGAATAAACTCTTCCAGTGCTGCGGTGTGATGCCAGAACGCCGTGATCGAAGATTATATTTTGCACATTTATTTAATTATTTCAACTTCGCCGATTATATAAACCTTTTCTGTTCGGTGATTCTAGAGTAGTTCTCGCTTTTATTGCTTTATAAAAAAGCTTCTTAAAATAACAAACTTTCCTCTCTTTGCTCTCTGTCTGTAAAAAGTCGATTGATTGCAAGTTTGAGTTGTGACTAAGGACACCTTGTTTAGCATGGAAACTGAACCTAGGAAAAAATAAGACTTCCCAATAATTGCCTAAAGGTTTCAGAATTTTATTCCTGCAGCTATCATGCCAATTCAAGTTAATTAAGCACCTTAGAAAGACGTATAAGTCAGAATCAATTTTATACTTCGTGATGAATAAAGCAAGCAAAAGTGTCGTTTCCTCAGCGGTCCGCATGTTGTTTTCGCTTTATAGCCTGAATTTCAGACGAGTTTTTCTGTGGATTTAATTTTGACTACCAGCTTTTTCAATCATCTTTTTCTTGCAAACGGACTTATCCCGAGTTTTAGCCCTCAAACAACAGCTAAGTAATTTACCTTTAGAAAAGGCGAAAGCTAGCACTGCTACGGCAAAAGTATAAAGGCCCGGCCAAACGAGGATGTAGAAGAATTTCCCGATGACTATGTAGAAAACGGTGTGCGGAATTGGCTCAGAGTACAGCCAGATGTAGCGTACGTCAAGAAGAATTTGAAGCCAGGGGCAGTGCCTTCTCGAGAAATGGTGAGGTCAGTTATCGAGCAGAAGAATGAAGATTGTTTCCCACCGGCGTTGTCGTTGTCGACTTCTTCAACGAGTGCATCAAAGCGTCGAGGTTCTGTCAGCAGCTGTTCACCAATGAAAATGAAACTCGCTTCCTATGGAATCAAATTTCCGCAGAAAAGGAGCACTGCTGTACTTGAGCCAGCATCCGAAGAGGAAGAAGAAGAACAACTGAAAATGGCGACCAACCTGTCTTTGGCACACGAGCCTTGCAACTCGAGCATGAGCACTGAAAGTCAAGATAGTAATGCCGAAGCGGCAAATATTTCGTTATCTCTCAGTAAAAAGTAAATGTAGGTGACATTTAACTGAGAAACATTTTATTCAGTGTTGACATTATTTTGTGGCTCTTGCTCAGTCATTTTCCATGAGACACAAAAACAGTTGCGTTTTGAAAATACCTTTAAGTAGCAAATAACCAGTTTGTTTTTTTTTCCTCATTTACTGGGATAATATACGTGGGTGTCAAAGTACCGGCACCGTTAATTCAGTTAATTTTCAGAAACACGGCGAAAACGAAAAAGTTTCAATTCTGAATCTCTCTATTTCATGTTTCAAGGTTGAAGTTATCATAAACTACCGGTACTTGTTTAGGCAAATTTCTAATTGTTGAACCTAGAAGATTTGCAGTTGTGTTATTGTATTTATTCTTGTTTAACCGCTCTGTCTCATCGACTGATCTGTATGTTATGAAATTAAAATGTTGTATTTGGATTTTGGTAACATGTTCGTCTGCGACATCCCACAAACTAAACCTGATTGCAAAACTAAACTTCTTGCGGGTAAAAAAAATATGGTAGACGCAATAGACCGATTTCTGAAATAGCTGTGCGAAACTTTTTACAATCAAGCTTGAGTGTTGGGTACAGGAAAGGAAGTAAAGGAGTTTTCCCAAAATAAATTTGCGAGACGCTTCCAGACTGCGTGTCACCATTTAATAGTATGTGATTGTTAACAGATGTTGCCAAAAAAACCTTTCTCCATCTCACGTTTTATTGGGACTTGCTTCTTAAATGTGTTTTTAAATACCGGTACATATACCTACATGATTTTTTCGTCTGCTACACAAGAGATGCTTTCATTTATCGTCTTTTCATTACCTGAGGGTACACTTACAATGTAAACAATACAGTAAAAATATAAACATCGCGGGTCGAACAACTGTTCAAACGCAACGGCGGCAAGTGTTCACGCTTGCAAGCGACGGTAAATACATCTAATACATTGCCTAATTTACACTGAACTCGATGTATTAAATCAAATATCCAGCATGGCGGTAATATCCGTACATGTCGGCCGCCTCCAAATCACCAACTGCGCACCAAACGGCATATTCCAAATTATCAAATACAATATCTTCATAGCGGTACTTCAAAAGATACTTTAGCTTCGAAAACACTTCCTCGTCGGGATTAAAATCGGGAGAATAAGCAGGTAAATACAAGAGTTCCATTCCTAAATCGTCGAAAAAACTGCGAAGAGGGTGTTACTAAAACGAGTAATGCAGTAACGAGTAACGAGTAACGCAGTAACGAGAAAACGAGTAACGGGAAAAATTTTCCAAGGGTAAAAAATAGAAAACGAGTAACGGGAAAAAATTGAAAGGCAAAAATTAAAAGAAAAAGAGTAACGGTAAAAGATGAAAAGGGTGAAAATTACACTGAATAATAATATTTACTTAGGCATGTAGAACTGTAATAAAACGAATAATGTGACCTGAAAACCTTTGATGTGTGTTGGTGAAAAATGTTGTATTTAATGTCATTCTCGGGTATGGCTCCATGAAAAAGCTATGAAGAAGTTTTTGTCCGAATTTAATGAATTAATCGATATATATTTCAAGTCCCCGTTCTCACTGCAGTGTATAGCGATATGGTGCATTCGCTAGACTTTCAATAGTAATAGGCAGTGTCTTAGATATACCCGGCAGGCGGGTAGGGATGTTTGAAGACTATTAAATGCCCGGCAGTCCGACATTTTCGGTGAGTTTTGACCGAAAAGCTTATTCTAACGTTCTGAAAGTATTCGATGTTTGTTTAGAATTGCCAAGCGATTCAGAAAAGTATTTTAGTTTGGTAGTTGACGAGTTTTCGGAGCTTGTGCATACTACAAAATTACGATGTTGGCGACACTTAAAATTATTCAGAGTGGCTAGACCCACCAGTCAGAAACACACAGAATTTCTCAGTCAAACGTTCTGAAAGAACTGGAAGATTGTTTACAATTACTAAGCGATTAAAAGATCAATTTGGTTTTGTAGTTGGCGAACTTTCAGAACTTTGACAAGCTATACAATAGCTGGAGCTTTCTTGATCCCTGTCTGACCCGAGCCGTCACACCACCATACTGTGACATGTCACGGACGCTGTAGAGTTGTAAATGTGGCCCCCCAAAAACACGATAGTTTCGAATCACTTACCACCACTATACAAAGTTTAATAGGAAGCCCTTAATAATAGGGTTGCCTCAATAATTACTGTATAATTCCCGAAACCAGAGTGCCGGGTATTTAGCTGACCTTAATAGCCGTGTCTACATGCCCGGCAGTTCCCTCAGAGGTTTCAAATACATTTTTCAAATTATTGAACTAATATTTCAGTGATATTGATAAAAACGAATAATCAGTGTTTCTGTTGATGAATCTATTTATACATAAAAGCGATATGCAGGAATGAAGCGAAACTCAAACTTGGTGGCTCTGGCTAAACTGTGTCGAGAAAATAGTGATTTTCGACTGTGCACAAACGAAGAAAATTCGTCACCTACAAAACCAAATTGGTTTTTTAAATTGCTTAGTAATTCTAAACAAACTTCTAATACCCCCGGGACGTTTGAATGAGAAATTCTGTGCGTTTCTGACTGGCGGGTCTAGCTGCTAATAACTCTATTAAACAAAGTGTCGCAAACATCGCAATTTTCTAGTATGCACACGCTCAGAAAACTCGTCAACTACCAAACTAAAATACTTTTCTGAATAGCGTTACTTACTTACTTTTCTGAATATACTTATTATTTGTTATTTTTAGTTGCCCAGGGCACCCATTTATAACAGCTTTTGCTGACGGACATTATTATTATTATTATTATTATTATTATTATTAGCCTGGCAATTCTAAACAAATATCGAATACTTTCAGAACGTTAGAATAAGCCTTTCGGACTGCCGGGTATTTAAGTCTTGAAACATCCGTACCTGGCTGCCGGGTATCTAGACACTAAAAGTCTAGCGAATGCACCATCGCTGCACACTGCAGTGAGAACGGGGAATTGAAATATATATTTCGACTAATTCATTAGATTCGGACAAAAACTCCTCTTCATAGCTTTTTTTTATGGAGCCTGCCCGAGAATGACATTACATACATTTTTCACCAACACACATCAAAGGCTTCCAGGTCATATTATTCGTTTTATTTAATGCAATTCTACATTGCCTAGGTAATTATTATTATTCAGTGTAATTTTCACCCTTTTCATTTTTTTTTTACCGTTACTCTTTTTGTTTATTTCTGCCTTTCAATTTTTTTCCCGTTACTCGTTTTTCTATTTTTTACCCTTGGAAAATTTTTCCCGTTACTCGTTTTCTCGTTACTGCGTTACTCGTTACTCGTTACTGCATTACTCGTTTTAGTAACACCCCTGCGAAGAGCCCGTTCAGCATCTCCATGATGGGCGGCAAAATTGTCAACGACAATTATATCCCCGACCTCCAAAACTGGTCTTGCAGTGTTTGGATCAAGTGTTTCTGACGCTTCCGTGAAAAACCTTAAAAATTCAATAGAGTTCGACGCACCTTGAACAGTATTTGCGTACTTAACTCCATCAATACCCGCCAAAAAATTGAGAGGTAAGTTGGCGGTAGACAAATAACGTCGCATGTCAACACAAGGTTCCCCAACAGGAGAGTAACCGTAAACTCTATGTCCGCTGTCCGGCAGTTGAAAGCCTGTTTCATCAAAAAATTTAACTGCAGAAGGATCTTTGTCTGCTAAGTAATCTAAGTAAAGTTGTGTATACACAAGGTTTTCATGGGTAAACCTTTCACCCGCACATTTTCCCATTCGTTTGCGTGAATACTGTTTTGTACTGGGAAGTTTCTTCCGAACATGTCTTGATATAGTTGAAATTGAAATATCTCCGCAATGACCAAAATTACTTAACTGAGATTTCATTTCGTTGAGAGATGTCGATCCTTTGCTTTCTACAATAGTTTCCAATAATATGGAGTCAGCCAGTGATAGTTTGCTTGCCGTTCGCTTGTGTGTTCTTTGATAGAGTTTTGCGTATCTTGACACAGTTGAAGGCTGAATACGCAATCTTCTGCCAACCTCGCGTATCGGAAATTCGGCGGCCAACTCTATGGCTTCATTTCTCAAGTCCCTACTCAGGGGCACACCAGGTTTAAAGTTTCGCCCGTACTTATTTATCGTGAACATTTTGAGCGCAAACTTCAGTGAAACTTGCCGTTACGGTCTGCTAAACTTCAAACGTTTGACGACCAAACATGCCATGTTTATACCCAATTAGATCATGTTTCAGCGTCACGTGTTCACGCTTAGATGTAAGCGACGGTATTTTTGGGCTGTACTGTACAAAAAACCCCAAACTTAAACAACCCTTCGCCGTTCATATCTTAAATACTGTAAATTAAAAGACAAAAACATAGGAAGGTAACATTCAGAAGACTAATATGCGCATGCGTCTTATATAAGACAGTACCGCTCTTGAGTACCCGTACCACAAGCTTTACAGCACTTTCTTCGTATGTTAAGCCAACTTGCTTTCACGAAAAACTGTGTCCATTTTATAAACCGGCGGTCGCCATGATGGCGACGGCCGACACCGCGGCAAAATGCACTGCGCACGCGCTGTATTTTTACTTCTTGTTAATTTGACTGGCAAAAAATGTCTGATTGGTTGACGCGCGACCACGTGATCAAGCTCTTGAATTCAAGATGGCTACGAGAAAGAAAGAACTCAGAAATATTTTGGTTGGCGGGTGTTGAATGTTAGATTGAGAAGAAACGCAGAATTAAAAGGAAAGAGAACAACGTAAGGGCCATAAGTTTTGTACAAGGTCGGTTGTGGATGGATAGGACCATTTGTTTTTGTGGTCGTCGCCTATAACTTATTTGCTTTGAGACTCGTTTTTAGCACTTTTCGTTTCCTAAAACATCGTTTCTTTTACTTCGGACCGAAGACGTTTAGCGTCGGATATAAAACGAGCTCTAACATTTATTTAGTCTGAAATCGGTCATTAGATGGATGTTTGGCACATGGGACATGGTTGTAAATGCAAGAAAATGGAGCATTTTACTGTCCAAAATAATTGATTTCTTAGGAATTCTGTACCAGTCAGGAAAACAGGTCAAGGAAAATGTAATGCCATTTGTAATCGGTGTCAACACTAGTTAAAAAAATTGCAAGTTCACAAAGAAATATACGCCAATATAGAGACAGTGTTTTGCATTGCAGAATAATATCGTGCCTGACCTTGGCAAAATAAGCTAAAAGAAATGCATAACTGTGGGGTGGAGTTGGTACCTGCATTGTGTACCTCTAGAAAAATATTACAAATGCATTGAAAGAAATTAGACAAAGAATAACAATAAATGTTTTCAGATTCTCACATTCTAACAAAAGTTGTTCATTGTCATCAGTTTTACCACCATCAAGGGTAACCCTTTTCTTGGTTAAAGATCTTAAATCTCTGGTTATGGCTAAAGAAACTACACCATTCTACTTCGATTCTAACTGGCTGTTAGAAGGCATATTAATCATTATTTTGCACTAAACTGCAACTGCTTGAACATTAGTTGTAGGTCATTGAAATTAAAACTGCAGGTACACCATGACCTCTCCAAGATTATTATGAACACCAATCAGCAGTTGTCTTCAAGGACAGCACAGAGTCCCAAACAGCTTTGAGGGTGATTTATTTTTGAAGGCCTAACCTTGTTTCCAGGAATGTGATAAATGCCCAACTGTTTTGTTGCTCCTACAGTTAAAGACTTGCCAGTCCAGTACACTATTTGTTCTACTTAAGAGTCCTTTCAATATTATTCAACTCACCTAAAGGCTTATGCAATGTTTACCCTGGAGGCTGAGACTGTTGAATATTAAGGTCTGGCTCGCAAAATGTTGTGGTATAAATTCTCAGCTACATTAGTAACCATATTATAATGGGTACAAATAATTCAACTACAGTAATCTTGTCTATTATTGCACCTACTGAGTTTAAAACTGAACAATCACACTGTAAAATGTCATCACAGCTGATCATGACATATGTAAGTAAACAATCCTGGGTGCATTGAAAAACATTTAATTAAGCAAAATCGTAAAACACCACAATGTTATTAGAAGTTAAGAAGTAAACCAATTCCAATCATGATTTGATTCCATTATAAGTGTCTTTAGTTCACTAGAGACTAAAGTTTGCAAACTTGTTGTTAAATACACTTTTTGGCGTGTAGGTGAACACCCCAGCATCAAGACTCAGTAATAATTAACTTACATCTGAATTGAAGTGACCTTGACAATCATGCAGTAAAGGAGTCACCCCCTCCTCCATTATAACAACAAGTTGAAAAGATATAAGATACGAAGTGCTGCTGCAAAGATCATGTTTATTTGTATTCTCTCCACAAAATATTGACCTTTCATATGTGCACATTCATCACCATGCACCATAAATAATGTCCTATTGCCAACATGTGTTTCCACTTTTTTAAGCTCAGCCTCCCATGAAAACTGTTTCATCTTGGTCTGAAAAAAAAAAAAAAACAAGCATATAATACACATGTTAATTAATCAATAAGTACCTCTTGGATCCAACCTTTGTACAACTGACAACATTCGAAACAAAAGGCAAGAAAACATTTTTTTTATTCTGATCAACAAAGGAGGGTGTAATGTGGTAAGATCTGAGACAGGATACATTTTGAAAGCATTTATTAAGACTAACATTTTGGACAAGAATGATGTTAGAACTAAAATGCCTTCTAAATACCTTTAATTGAAACACTGTACAAGTAGTCTATGATCCTGGGCTAAAAAGTGGACACTTATCAGAAACTCTTCCCTGTCCCAACATTTCTGGTGCAAAGGCAACACCTTAAGGTGAAGCAGGAATTACAAAAATTATGAAAAAGTATTTAAATCAAGTTGGAATACCATGTGCATGAAAATTTGTGACTGCCAATTTTGGGCCAATAATATTGTAATTTGCTTCATGACTATAATAACTGTAAGAAGATATATTCTTATGCACTGAAAACAGATCAGAGCTGGCACATGGGTGTATAAGGGAGGGGCCCCAAGAAAAAAGGAATGGGGATATAAAAATGATAGCATGATAGCAGCAAATAAAGAATTGACTGATGACTTTAACCAACTTAAAAATTAAAATACATAGATAACACAGTAGAAGTATTGCAAATGGTTCCGGCTTGCTCATCAAGCAATGTTTATAGCAGGGAGTGAAAAATCTACCTGCTAAATATTTGCTGGCAAAAAAATCATTTTTCACCAGCATGAGATATGAAACAAGGAAATAAAGGTTGCAAAAATTAGGGGGAAAATAACGAGTAAATCTCCAAATTATGCTTAAAGTCATGAAGAAGCTTAACTTAGGTGAACAAAATGAGCTTAAAGTTTGCATCAAAATGTCAGAATTACGTAGCATCAACACAACTATCACCGAATTTACTGCAACATTCTATTGAATAGCTGTCTGTACGAACAACAACAACAACAAAAAATCGCGAAATTTAAGCTTGTGTCGAAAAAAAACATGCAATAAAGTATTCACCATCTTCAATGGCTGGAAAATTTGTTCAATCTTACGACCACAGTTTGTCTTTAGTCTGTATAGAATTTTAACTTTATCGAATCATCGATCTTCAGGTCGCGTCGCCGATTGCAATCCGAGATAGAACGTGCAAAAATAGTCTACAGGTCACACAACAATGCACTTTCCCTGCCACGTGGTACAAGCTAATTTATACATCTACACAAAGGTCAAGAATCAGTCTTTCGTTCCTTTATAATATCTTTTTGTACCACGTGGCAAGAGACTGACACTGTCAAAAAACGCAAAAATAACTCACCTTTTTGGCAGCCCTTTCTAGCGAAGACATGATGTCAAGACGTCGATTTGTACCCGACTACAGGTTGGAAGCGACTTGCTGAACGGTGTGCCAACGTAATATTTTCCACAGAATAAGGTCCGCTTGAAATCGGCCTTAAAACAAGCTTTGATCTCTCAAAACGGTAAGAAAACCACAAGTCTGTCAACTCTCAACCGGCAGCCATTTTTCTTTCCTTCTCGAGAGCAATTTCTCACCGAGAACCAATAACATTCACGGAAACCTACCACGTGATTTTTTGCGCGGCGCCTGCGCAGACATTTTTCGCCAGTCAACTTGTTAATGCTCCCCTAGACGCGACGGCCGGTTAAAACATAGGCACGCAATGCGTGCAGAGCCAATGACGTTTTGTTCCGCAATATGGTGAAATTTATGAACACAACCTATGGGTTTCACACCACTACAGTGCGGACTGTGCGGTCCCCTCCATCTTCCCCAACAACTTGCAGCTAATGCGACAAGTCTTCGCCAGAGCAAGGAATATTCATTTATCATAAAAAAGGGCAACGAAGCAGCATGACTACGTGACAGTTAACTATAGCGTGACATTAGACTTGTGTGCGAACTAAATAAAGCAAAGCTCTTCGTTTCCCTTTTCCTCAAAGACAACATATCCTAACACGTCAGTTGCTTGCAGTAGGTCTCTATTAGAATGCTTTGTCACTTGCGTTCCGTTCGAGATGCTTTTAAGCGTTACGTTACATTATCTGTCAACTATGCAAATTTGTTCAACATACGAACTATAAATAACCCCGAAGTAAAGTTTGGTATCTTGTAAAGATTTTATTCTAATTAATTGATCACCACTGTAACTTGGATTTTTAATACTAGTTTCATTCACGTTTTTCAGTTTTAGGAAGAGCTAGGAACAAGCCCCCGCAAATTCTGATTTTACTTTGTCTAATTTGCATAAGCGGGTTGAAACTTGATATACGCAGAGTGTCACAGTTGATCTATTGAATCCGTTTTGGTTGTAGTGTTTGTAGCCGGATAAATATTCTGCTTTGCCTTCAAACAGCACAGCACCGAAATATTTTTCTCCAGCTTGCTTTTTCAAGAATAAATAAATTGTATTAACCTTACGCAAAAACCGCTTGCTTCTCAGCTGGGGATTCTCATTATTTATCTTTCTTTTGTAATTGCACTAGAAAGCGAAAAACAATCGACGCCGTCAAGCTGGTCGGAAGTCAAAATGTTCTTCTACGAAAACTAATAATTCCGCTTGGAAATTAACAAACGAAAACAAACACAAACAACGTGTGCGTGAATTCACGCACTTAGATCTCAAATTGATGAGCGCGTCTTGTGTATAATTTCTGATGCGTTTGCTGCCGTGAAAATTTGTACCACGGCTAAGTATACGTAAACGCAGGACTACATCGCGAATAAAATCCTGCCAGACCTAAAGTATACAAAACAGCGCATTCGAAGTAACATTAAATAGTTCCTGCTGATCGTAAAAAAAAAATTAAATAGTTCCTGTTGATCGAAACTCGCCGATGCAAAACACTTCAAAGCCCGGGCGTTCTCCCATAGTATAAACTGTAAGGGTATGTGCCGCTGATAAGGTAAGGGTTTCATTGTCCCGGTGCACACCCTCACCCATCGTCTCACAGAATATCCCCCGAGCCTCACAGACCGTAAGACAGACGTATCTCGTATATCGTTGATTTTTAGGCTCTGACAGTAGCCATATGACGTCACTAACGTGACGTCATTGGCTAAAAATGGGGGTCACTGAGCTCATTTAGGAGAAAACGACCTGTTATTTCTCTGAACTGTTCAGCTTTCATAGAAATCCTATCAAGTTCCGAAGATGTGCGCGCTCGTGCGCGCGCTAATCACGCAAAAGAAGATGCGCAGAAAGGATGCGCAACGCAATTGAAGGGAATCACCTTAATCGGTGGGTAGCCCATATCCTCGGATCGAGGCGGAGAGGAGTGGGGCGAAAAAGATGGGAAAAACATGCTTCTTTTACAAGAGAAAATTGTTTTCGTAACTTAATAACATTGCTTATGATTAAGGAGCTATATAACTACAAAACAGCTATTCCACTCAATCTTGTCGTATGTGAGCTCGTAGCAGACTCGGCGCTGCGCGTCTTGCTGGCTGTAAGCTTACGTATAGCTCGACTTACGTATGGATCGACTGCATTCGAGGCAGCTGCCATGTTTTCCCAACGTTTTAGCCCTTTTTCTTAATCATCTCCATAAGATTTCATTCAATCCAAAAACGCTTCCATAGGATCATAGTGCAAGCTCCCGTAAAAGAATTTTTTCTTGACTTTTAAAGTAAACGTAAAGAAAAAAAGGGGGGATTGATGAATTTTAAGAAAACTGAAAATTGTTAAGAATTAGAGGTGAGTTGAAATTAAAATTCAAAGTTAATAATTAATAGATGGACACCAAAACAGCCCACAAACAACTCCAAGTACGCTTGTGGGGGGCGGACTGTCTAAGGGTGGGGACAAAAATTTTATTCTTCAGTTTATTTCTTTCGGAAATCTTATTCTGTTACCTAAAAATTTACCTGGACTGCCCCCTTAAAGGAAAAAGTTGACAAGAAATCGTGAAACTCACACTGCACTTTTAATGGGGCTGAGGCGTTGGTACTTCCCAGCAAGTTTTGCGCGCTGCAACTGTAGAATCCAGCATCTTCTGGCTTGACGTTCTTTATAATCAGAGCGGTACCGGGTCCTATCACGTGACGTCCAAATGGAAGTGACGAGCTAACCTTGGACCACGTGACCTTCGGAGTTGGATGTCCGTCTACTGTGCATTTCAAGACTGCTGTTTGACCTTCGTTGACTGTGACAGCAACGGGAGCCTTTACGAGACGGGGAGCCGAAACGGACTTCCCCGGTTCACCTTTCTCTCCCTTCACTCCCTTGGGGCCTCTAGGCCCCGGTGTCCCTATGTCACCCGGTACTCCTGGATCTCCCTTTGGCCCCACTGGTCCTGGAGGGCCCTGGGGCCCATACTTTCCAGGTCTCCCCGGTCGTCCTCGGCGGCCTGGTTTCCCAGTTGGTCCTGCACGGCAGAGCACGTGATCTTTAGCACAGATTTGGTTCTGCAGAAGACGAAGCTCGTCTCTGATCAGTAGTTGAACGTAAGAGGGTGTCAGAGTGGGGCTTACTTGTGTAGTCGCAGATGAAACACTTCTTTTGTGTCTTGAAATGCTCTCCTCGTCACCTGAAAGAAGTAACACTAGCTATAGACTTAGAAATGCTTTCACCTTTGTTATCCAGAATTTCATATCCTTATACCTAATATATACGTATCGCATAACTCCTTTATTGTGTTTTGAATTAACGTGTAGTCTAGCCGCTACAAAAAGCGCAGATCAGCTTACCTTTTCTTCCTTGCCAATTCTCACCTGTCATATCTCCCCACCGTTTGTAATTCTGCTGTACTTTTCGCAGTATTTCTGTATCTATCTGATCACAGACTGTTGTCGTGTGTGATATCAACCGCTGTTGTTCCTGTATCCTGAGCTGCACTTGAATAAGTGCGATACAACACGCGATGGACAACAACAGCCCTGACACGGAACAAAAACGGTACAGCGTGTTTCGGTCCGTCTTCTCATGAAAATCTCTTTTCTCCTGCCTCATTGTTATTTAACTGTGATGCGCTTCCCTCTCTTGGAGTTAAACTTTGAGTCGAGAAATGTGGTTCTAACTTTAGAGTCTATGGATGACACTCTTAAGTGTCCGCTACAGGTAAATGTCGCTGGTCAGTCTTTCCGACGATGGCTTTTGAACAATTTAACGGTGGATAAATTCTGCTAGTCCTCCGTTCTCGCTTGCATCTGCAGGATTGAATACTCTGATCGAAGTTGTCCGTACTTCTCTTCCTTGTTCCGTCCTAGCTGAAATTGAAACAAAATACGAGTAGCTGTGAGACTGCAAAAAAAACATCTCGTGATGTTTTAGGGGCATTTGGCTCAAACTCAAAATAACTACATGGTCATAGGTCACACGACATGGGGAAAGAAATGTCTGTTTACGCATGAAATAACAAACATAATTTGTCGCAAACTCCTTGCTTCTGTTACATGAATTGTCTGCGTCTGTCTTGAAAACAAGGCACGCTTTTTAGTGCGAAAGCATCATCAGTGTTTAGTAATGGAGTGATGAATGTGTAGGAACTGATACCATGTATTTTTTGCCTTGCGTGTTTACTTAGTTGGAATTTTCTGTGGCTTTAAACTCTTCATCATGCATCACTTTAATAAACACTGCCTTTACCCTTGACCCTTAAAAGTGTTCCAGCAGGTTTTGGTTAGTCTGCCTAAGACAGCCTTTCCTTAGGCGTCTTGGGCAGGGCGGGAACCTTTTTCCGCCCTAGTCTTAGGCTTTACTGCACGTTTGAGTCAGATTTGAGGCTGATTTATTCCTTTTTAGCAGCGCGAAAGTCGGGGCGCAGGCGAAAAGTTGCATCCATGGTCACACGAAAGACATTTTGTGGACCACGCGAAGGCAAAACTTGCGATCAATGAACGTCAATTGCAGTTATGTCCGGTCACGCAGACCACACAGAGAATACTTATTAGCCAGTAAGAAAAACGACCCTTGAATTTATGTTCCTTTATTACAATTTTTGATTTCTAAACGTGGGGCTAACAAACTACAAAACATGTATCACTGATAGTAAATCACAGGAATGTCTGTTCGTGTACTTATAAACTGCACAATATAGGATTAAATATATCTACATGGTATTGTCTAAAATGCTATTAAAACAATAAACGTTTCACTTCGCAGCTTTTAAACACTATTTTCACACACATTTTGGCATTGTAACATCATTACTATATATTTTCAATGGTATACTAGCATTAGTTGGTAATTTCATCGAATTTCAGAGGCAAATTCAGGATCAGTTAGGAAAGGAAGGCTGTTAAGTCGGTGCACATTTGTAGGGTCGGGGTAATAAACCTTGGGACACTTTTGAACACGTACAGAGAAAAATAAGGCATTTCCTGTATTTCACACTTGTTACAGGGGGGGCAGGTGGGTTACAACTACACCCGAACTCTCCCCCCTGATCCATCATAAAATCACTTTTGCATAAAACCATTTACATATAAAACCTTTTTACAATATAAAGCTAGAGCAACTAACTGAATTGTCCCGGCGCCATTCACACGATACCAGAATGAAGTTCGTTTTGCAATGACATGACAAAATCGATCGGCTCAGCGATCTTGCAAACGACCGTTTTGTCCGTCATCTTCAAAACGATACGCATGCACCACTCGCCCCAGACTACACGGTTTGCGTTTTCATCTCGGAACGGAGTTCGTTTTCAGTTTACATGATACCAGCATGAAATATCATATCAGAACGATAATTCATTCGGACTGAAAACCGGAATGAACTCATTCCGGAATGACTTGTGTGGGAACGAAATTTCGTCTCGGTATCATGTAAACAGATACAGAGAGACATATGGGGATGGAATGAACTCCTTCTGGAATGAAAGTCATTCCGGTGTCATGTGAACAGCCCTAAAACAGCTTACCAATTCAGCACCGGACATGCACTCACATTTCCAGCTAAAGCTATTTACATTATTGTTTGTTGAAACTGCGCCCCATTTCAAGCTGGAACAAAAATGTTATGGTGCTTGTTTGTATGCCAGTTTCCTCTAGTACTAGAAAACTTTTGAACTTCTGCAGCTTTGCTCTTCATGTTGCTTCTTGAACACCCTCAACTTTAATAACTTAGAAAACTATCATAACTGAAGAAAGAGAAAGCAAGTACAGTTGTTACTTAAATAATAAAATTAAACAACAAAGCAATAAAAACAGTTATTAATAAACTCAGTAATTAAATAGTGTTTGTTTTATGACTGGCAGTATGTGTGATCTGTCATCTAAGATTTGTGTCTTGTATTACTGAGTGAAGAATTTCGAGTCCATGCATTTCCCTTAGCTTTTCAAGATGCCTGAAAAAATATAAATAAAACAAAATGAGAGATTTCTTAATAAGTTATTTCTCAACAAATTTCCTCTTTTGCATTATAGTAAGTCTTATCCAAAGTAACTAGAAATGAATAAGCCCCCTCCCTATATTCAAACCCCCTCCCATTTCACACACATTTGCCATCATCCAAATAGACATTAAACCAGTTTGCCAATAGTTAAGAGTAAGAATTCCTTTCAATCAACTTATGTCTCGGGTATAGAAAACTAAACATTCATTTTGTTTTGCTTTTTTGTTTTCCTTTCGCCATTACTAAAAGAATAGGTTCCCAGTGGTCTAATGTATTGCATATGTGCACATGTGCCACAATTCCAAGTGCTCTTGGAGTGATACAGAATGATTAGGGCGTTTAGATGTGTCCCAACCCTGGGACCCCCATCCTCCCAGACTTACACATAATACAGGCAGAATGATTAAATTGTTTTCAGAAAACAGTTTAGTTTACAATGCACATCCTCGCTGTCATGTGAGGGCCCCACCCTATTACCAGGAAAGGATATCATAATACTGTACCTTTTGTCTGCTGTGGCAAGCTTAGCTAGGCAAATGGCAGAATTCTGTTTGACCTCATTGCTTAACTCGTCATTGGTAGCATGCTTCAATAGAATTTCCACAACTCCATTGACTCCAGCGAGATGCTGGCTCACTTCCTCTGTCAAAAAAAAAAAAAGAATGATTTATTACTTTGGTGATAGACAATTGCAACATTCGCAAATGGTTGCCCACTTAGTTCTGAGTTGAGTATCTGTTAGTAACTGAAACGTAAATATCTCTCATCCCAAGAGTAACCTTTGTACACTGGAATTTGATTCCAAACCTGAACAACCAAACAACGGATACAGTTTGCTGGATTCTCGGCCGCAAGAGGAAATATTCAAACAAGTCACAATGAAGTCAGGTTTAATTCCACTCACATTAAAATTTTTGGTCTTCTCTCGAACACGGTCAAAGGTCTCTCATAGAATCAGGTAAAAAAACTAATGTACAACTCTGTAATTCTAGCATATCCAACTGTCAATCAAGATCCTCATCACATATTTGCTAACACATGTGGCCCATTCCCCGACAACAGTAAATTCAGCCACCAGACCAGTCGCTGAATAAAGTAGCGACAATAATAAGATGGCCACATCAACAGGCTGTCTGTAGGGAGGGGCATTCACTGTAGAAATTAACACAAGATTCAAATTCCCCATGAAATTCAGCAGTGAGAAACAGCTTGTTATACGTACATGCTGACTTGTGACCTTCAACTGGGTTGTCACAGATTAGAGGGTTTACGAATTTCAGAGTGAAATGAGATGGCTGCATCTATGGCCAAAAAATGTACAACTTACTCATGTCTGCACAGTGACCAAGACACAAGGCTGTATTTCCTATGATGACTTCATCCTCAGAGTGAAGAAGCTGAACCAAAAAATCCAGAGCTAAAAAGGAATTCAAATTTAGGAGTGAATTTCGTGTTAAATAATCCACAAAAAATGGATTCTGCCAAATTTATTATCCACAGAAATATTTTCTGCAAACGTTTACCCTGCTATATGAATTACTGTGTGACTGCCACTAATTCCAAACTTAAGTGTACACCACTGAGTCTAGATAAAAATAATAAAATCTTGCATAACGTGTACGTAATAATAAGAAAAAAAACTGACTGAACAGTTTTATCATTAGTGAAATCCAGTTTTTTTTTGTTACAAAACTTCACAAATTTAACAAACCTTTCTCACTAAGCACTGCATCTCTTGCATCGTGTCTATCCATAGTGCACAGTGCAAGTGTCTTGATAGCATATTTTTTCACAGTTTCTCTGGTACTTGCTCCCCATCCCACTTGAAAATGGCTGCTAAGAATAACCAGCTGTGGAGTGAAATTTAAAATAATTTGCATCAATCCACCGACTCAAAAGGCAAACAAAAGTTTAAAAGGAAAGTATGAAGCTAAACTGGAATTTCCAGGGGGGGGGGGGGAGAAGGTGGGGATTAAAAAAATACCCATGGGGAAGGAATGAAGACTTTCTGGAACCAAATGATGCCCTTATGTACCCTTGATGGTAAGGAGACTCCAAGATTAGAACCTAGTTTTTTTTCTTCTTTTTTTTCAAAAATGTTTAGCTAAATAATAACTATAAAAAACTAACGTGGATTATTTGCCTCACCCAGACAATCGATGTCAATAGACAGACTGCCAAGACTCCTGGATTGAAATGTCATCATGGTATTGAGAGGGTTCAGTGTTTTATCCAAGAGAAACTCTGAAGTGTCTGACACACAAACCACTAAGCAGAATGCCTTCAATTAGTCAGATCTTTACCTTGAGAATGCGCATCACATGGACATATGTTCTCTTATCACAGGCTACATGTAAAGCCTCAGATGAATGAGCCAACAGATGCCTCAGGGTAGCAAGAGTGCGCTAAAATTTTAAATGACAGGAATAAGTTAGGAACAACTGACTAATTTTACACAAATGCAACAGATATAACAAGAGTTGGGGAGCAGTGGTGTAGTGGTTAGCAGGGCGGACTTAAGATATGAAGGTTGGTGGTTTGAGGTTCAGTCCCTGCCATTGTGTTGTTTTCCTCAGACAAGAAACTTAACCCCACTTTGTCTCTCTTCACCCAGGTATATAAAATGGGTACTGGTGACATACTGCTGGGAATAACCCTGCGATGGACTAGCATCCCATCCAGGTGGGAGTAGCAATACTCTCAGTTGCTTTATGCTACAAAACCGGGATAAGCTCTGGCCGTGTGGGCCTCCTTGGTGGTAGAAGGTGTCTGGGTCATGTTTCACAGAAAAATAAATCAGACAATAAGGACTAGATGTTACCTGTTACAATGGGTCCACAGCAGATACAAAATCACAGAAAATAAATTCCATAACTCTCACCTCACAAAATACTGTTTAAGGAATGTAATGGCAAAAGCTCAACAGTTTGCATGCTTAACTCTAAAAGGTCTTATTAGTGCGCCGGCTGGGTTGAAAAAACATAAAAAAAACGTAGAGAAATTCACATAAATTTGCATACACAGCTGCATTTGTTTAGATGCATGTAAAAGAATCAACTTAATTGCACAAAAACAACAGCTCACTCAGAACAATGCCAGGGAGCTTTTAAAAAACGACTGGATGGAGTGAAATGTACATGCTTTAGTACTTGCAGATCTTACAGCAAAGGCAGTACTTTTGATATTATACAATTTGATGGTCTGACAGAATTAGTCTCCGGCCATGTTTGTGTCTGCAGCAGCATTGAACATTACTTTTTTAAAGCCATGTTCCTGTAGATGACTCTATGGAAACACAGCAAATGGTAAGAGAATGTAGGTGATAATGTACCTCACAAATTTCATCATATCCTGTGTTCAACAACTGAATGAGTGATAAAACCAACTTTGGTGCTGCATCCTACAAGACAACAAACATTATATGAATTAAGTTCCATGATGGCATTTACTTTGTTAATTTTGAAAGAAAAATAATGTCAAATTAGGGCTAGCGAAGGAAGTAACCTTTTCCTTATTTTTAACAAGTTGGCCTTACTTAAAATTTTTGATCACGTATACAGACATAATAGTTTTCTTAAATGAATTGCAGAGTATAACTAGACCTGAATTATTCACATAAAGTAATGCAATGGAACACTGTTTAGCTTTGAACGTACCTTCTGGTGTTGGTTTGGCTGTGCAGATATGTTTGCTAGCAGAGCCAGAAGAGAGAAGATGGAGCCAGTAACTTTTTGGTCCTGTATCCTACCAACATAACAATCCTGTGACAAAAAAAGAAAGAAAGAAATGGAAAGTTGAGTTTCATACATCACTGATTACATTAGAAGATGGCGAAGGATGGTGCAGTGTAGGTGTAGTGGTTAGATTAGAATGTTGGACTTGTCGGAAGTTGGCAGTTCGAGGCAGGTCACTGCACGTCAGACAAGGAATTTTGCCCCATATTGTCACTCTTTACCCAGGTGGATAAATGGATACCAGCAACCAGTTAGGAAACCCTGACAAAGTACTGGTGGCCAGTGGCCTTGCAATGGACTGGCATCCCATTCAAGGCAAAGGACATGGAGTAAATGAATGCTCCTAGTCATTTCACCCAGTGGAAGCTGGGTTGACCTCTGGCAGTTATGAACCAGGTGCCAGTACTGTCAAGACTTGATCTGTGAGGGGGGAAGGGGGTAAGTACCCAACTTAATCTGTGAGGGACATGTGGGGGAGGGGTTAGTACTCTGATGTCCATCTAAACTCAAGTAGCCGCCTACTATGACCTAATTTTGACTTACACACTTACAGTACCATTGCTTATTATAAATAGTATCCAAAATGTTTGTTAGGTCTTTACTCACTTCAACATGTATTTGCCAACTTGACACAAGTTAAAGAGAAGCAACAAAAAGTTGCCTTGTAAACGGTCCTTAAGGTGATTCCAGCAAAATTGAAGGAATATTTAAAATTTTCTAAAACTTGGTCCAGTTGGTAATTGTGTTTAGAACATTTCAAAAATGCAATAAAAAATGGGGGTCACTGTGCTTGTTTTTTCACAAAATGGATAGCCATTAATAGCAACTATACGACCCGCAAGGTTTTCCTGAGAAACCCTGGTCATCAGAAATGAGAACCCTAATTGCTTTAAAAAGTCATTGCTTGTATTGAAATATTGGAGTAGTTCACCAAAACAAACATTTATCTTGTATTATAATTATACTATTTTAAATGAACAGGAATCAAGATTATGAAATATATTTACAAATTTGCGGCGAGTGTACATACCCTGCAGCACCTACAACCTTAACTTGTACACTATGCAATGTTTCATTCAACTTGTTTGATTACCAATACCCCCTTAAGACAGCAATGTCTCTTGCTTAACCCTTTCACTCCTAGACCAAGTTATGGTGAGATGTTTTGTCACTCTAACGTTTTAATCTGTTGACAAAATCCTATTGTGTTACCATTCAAATTAAACCTCTTTGGCAGAACTTTTACATAGGACTATTTATTTCTTAGGATTTTATGAAACGAAATTTGGAATTTTTGGTGAATTTTTTGCTTTGGCCTCTTTAGGAGTGAAAGGTTTAAAGACAAGATACAAACCAGAAACGTGATACTTGTTTCCCACCACTGCTGCTCTTCAGCTATTCTGTTCCTTATATAAGAGTCCTGTGCCATGTTAGCTAAGGCTGATAAACCAGATGAAACTAGAGACCAGTTGTCTGAAGGCTCACACGAGGCTTTGGTGCTTCCTCCACATAGCTTTAACTATAAAAAATTAGAACCAAAAATTTACTTTCACAACTGGTCTTTCCGCTTCAACCATGATCAGAATTTTTGTCTTTTATTGAAAACTGAAGTACAGTGTGTATGACCACGCATACAGGTCATAACAAGGATTGATCACTAATAAAACCTTAACCCTTTAAGTAACAATAGTGACAAGCATCTAATTTCTTCTTACAGTATCCCTACTTGATCAAACATACAGGTCATGAGAATCAAGGAAATGATCACCAAACATGAAATGTCTTGATGTTGTGTACAAATTCTCCCAACTAGTACCATAAGAAATATAAGGAGAACACTAAGGAGAATACACATGTTGATACTGGGGCTTAAAGAGTTAACTGTCATTAACTTAGAGCTCCTAACTACTAGGTAAACATGCAGAGACCAGTGAGGAGATGAACTTGAATTCTCCCACCTAGTACCATAAGAAATATGTGGAGAACACTAAGGAGAATACACATGTTGATATTGGGGCTTAAAGAGTTAACTGTCATGATGCTTAGAACTCCTAACTACCAGGTAAACAAGCAGAGACCAGTGAGGAGATGAACTTTGCATGCTGATAAATAAATAATAAAAAAACACCTTATTGAATGAGGGTAGTACCAAACAGTGCATGACACACAAATAAACTTGTAGCCCCCCAGAGAGTGCTGATGTTATGCATTACAGAGTTACCGGTTACTGGTCTTCAAGAATTATTCTTGGTCTTAACATCCAGTCAAACTATAAACTTACATGGAAGTTGTTATCACAAGTGGGCAATTGCCAGAAATGGCCAGCAATGTTTCAGAAATGATGTATACCTATTTCTAGAACATTCACTTGCAAATGTGGCCAATCACTCCATCTGTCATTGTTTTGGCCTCTTCCATGACACACAAAATTCCAGTAAATGATCAGATGTATCTTTCTTACCACAAACTTTTGAGAGATACTCAGGAAATCTTTGTCAACCAGATCCCTGATTTTTTCACAGAATCTGAAAGAGGACATTGGCATTCAAACGCTTGAGGTAAATCCACTAACAGGAATACTTGTCTCACAAATAAATACATTTAACTACAACACACACTGTATGTGCAAGACATTCAATTCCAAGCGTCACTATTTTTTCTTATTCTTCAGCAGTTTAAATAACAGACAACACTAAACGACTGTTATAAAATTATGAGCAGACATACCCTAGCTCTAGTGCTAAATTATTAATTGTGGACATTGCCACAACAGCAGTATTGGTTCCTCTCTGTACAAGTAAAAAGAGTGCTTCTGTAACCCTGCAAGTAAACATAGAGTAAAATAAGGAAAATGACTGCACACACTTTGGCTTGGGTACAAGTAAAAAGAGTGCTTCTGTAACCCTGCAAGTAAACATAGAGTAAAATAAGGAAAATGACTGCACACACTTTGGCTTGGGTTAAAAAAATATTAATAAAGTGACTGCAATGAGGAGGTGGCCATATTACCTCCCAGCAACTATTTGAGATGGTGTATCTTCCAGGCATTTTAATTAATTGCAATTAAACAAAAGAATTTGCTGAGAAAAAAAAACCAACATATTTCAGTGGTTGAATACGAAAAGCAACATTCCCAAAAAAGAACAGGAAATGAACAAGAAATTGTTTATTATTTGAATGGTATTCCGTTCTGAGGAAAGTGATAACAAGATTGAAAAAGTGCAATAACAGTGCACAATACAAGGACCGTTCCTTTTTTCAAAATTGAATATTTAAAATTATGTGATACAAAATCAAACTTATACATGTACATGTTTCAAGCTGTAGGATAATGTTCTTCTTATTCTTCTTCTGCAACCTCCAAAATAGGGTAAATTTGCAAGTAGAAATTACTGTGGCAACCAGTTTTTGCAATTAGCCTGACAGTCACAACATTCCTAAAAATTTGTTGCCGTAATAAAGCCGCGGCTACACAAGCAATTTTTTGCTTGCGATGGCGATGCGATTTTTTTAAAAATTGTCGCGTCGCCAGGGCGTTGCGGTGGCTACACTTAGCGACAAAGTCTGTGATTTTGTCACAAAAAACGCAATTTTTTCAGCTGTCGCATCCCCTGTGCGAGGGTGGCTACACATGCATTTTTTGCTGCGCGCTGGCAACATGACAATTTTCAAAAAACTGCATCACCATCGCAAGCAGAAAAACGCTTGTGTAGCCCGCGGCTTTAATAGTTGCCTTTAGGTAACAGGGTAGTCATCAGGCAGTGTTCTTATCATCTTACCATTTGATATCTCTACACATAATAAGGCCTAGTCTTCCCTTTTCTGTTTGTGAGAGTTGGTGCAGGAATGACGTGACAGCAGTTCGTATTACTGGAGATGTGGGATCTCTTAAAAGATGATTGAAACAAGGAGAGTGATCTCTTTTCAGAAACTCTTCAACATTGTGATCTGAAATAAAACCAATTGAAAATGGTTTTATTACATTAACATTAAATAATAACTGACTGATTGATAGATTGATTGATTGATTGATTGATTGATTGATTGACTGACTGACTGACTCACTGATTGATTGACAGTCTAACTTGCTGACAGATTGATGAAATGAATGCTTGACAAACTGATTGAACAGTATTATGTAATAAGTAATCAACAGACTAACTGACCAACAGACCCAGTGACTGACCAGTTGACCAAAAACTGACCGACCAATAATGACTTAACAACTAACTAACTAAAAGACTCATGGGCAAACTAAGATACCTGTTTGAATGTGTCTAAAAATTCAATTTAGATAACTTCTTTATTGACCTCTTATTGCTTGTCACTGATTGACGTATTAGTAATTGCTAGTTTGTGCAATTGACACTTACAAATTAGTTTGGGCATCATAATCCAGCAACAGGATGAAAATCAACAAACACGATTTCTCATTACTTACCATTATCAGTACAGGCTTCCATTAGTATCCGTATTACTTCACAGACAAAGTCAATATCTTCCAGCATGATGCATACATCTGATCCTTCCCAATACCTATGCAGGATTAAAAAAATAATGGCACTGACACCCTCATAGTCATCCTTACTCACTAGGTTTACTAATTCAAAAAGCTCTTGAGGACAGTGCCTTCTAATAAAGATGTACTATGAGGAAAAAGTAGATCTTAGCAAGGGTTATTGGAATCCAAAAAGAAAAATGTGGGTAACCACGCATTTTTCAGAGGTAATTAAGCAACCATAATTCTAAGAAAGTGTTAAAATACAAAGAACGTACTATGGCTATTTTTTTCCTAATTTAAGCTCAATTATCTCTCAAAAATGCATGGTTGCCCCCAGTTTTCTTTTTGGATTCTGATAGCCCTTGCTAAGATCTTCTTTTCCACTTAGTCATAAGCTGCGCAAAAATATTGTTGTACTAGGAGGCAAATTCCTTGAGAAACCCGAATATCCCGAGATGCGAAGAACGTATGCGCAGTAACAAAAGGAGGCACCACCCTTAACAATTTGATTTTGACATTTCCAGTTATGTAGCTACCAACCAGATGTGAGACAAAACCACAAAAAAAGGAAACCAAAGTGTTTGGCACTGTCTTCACAAATGAATATTACTACTTACTTTTTAAATGATTTATTAGAATCTGTGACCTGGAAACCTCCATAACACCTAAATAATGTTTTGTTGGCATCTGCAATGCAACGATAGAAATGAGAAAACATTTATAAAAAATGAGACGTTTTCAGATGGGGATTAGACTGTAAGTTTACAAAGACACAGACATTTATACCGCATTTCACATTAACTTACTGCTATCAAGAAGGGTGACTAGTGTTCTTGTTGCTTCAATGTACTGCGATGTAGCAAGGTTGCTATTTTGTAGTCTATTGATTGAGTCTTTTATTAACTCTCCATTTCCTTGCCCAGCTAAGTTCACAGCCTGTAATCATGATAAAATCAAAACATTACTAAAATTTCTAAGACCACACAACTGGATTCTTGCATGCCAATGAGCACCATTTTTAAGGACGGTGCCTCCTTTTGATACTGCGCATACATCCTGTTCATCTCTAGTCTGGTCCAAGATATTCAAGTAGGCACTGTCCTTAAGTCCTTTCACTTGCTACAGTTTGTGGTTCTATTTAAGAATTGACAGCCAAGTGCTAGAACAGCATGGGCTTTAAATGGAAATTCAACACAAGGCTTACAGCCAATTGGTTGAAGTCACCCAAGAGTGCAGAGTGTTGGAGTGCAGAGATTTTCCTAAATCAGGACAGTTTTCAACCTCACAAAAAAGAAAGAAATCAGACCTAACACATCATCACATGCAAATTCGCCAGCCTGTAACAATGAGCTCAGAAGACTCCTACAGCCAACCCAAAAGATGTTGGCAGCCAGCAATTTTCCTGTCCACCTTGCCGGCTTTGCTCAAGAAATGCTTGTTACGTTATTACGTTACTACGGGGTCTTTCCTTGCCAGCTTTGCTCAAGAAATTTTTGTTACGTTATTACGTTATTACGGGGTCTTTCCTTGCCGGCTTTGCTCAAGAAATGCTTGTTACGTTATTACGTTATTACGGGGTCTTTCCTTGCCGGCTTTGCTCAAGAAATGCTTGTTACGTTATTACGTTATTACGGGGTCTTTCCTTGCCGGCTTTACTCAAGAAATGTTTGTTACGTTATTACGCTATTACAATCATCTTTCGTTGCCGGCTTTGCTCAAGAATCGCTTGTGACGTTATTACGTTATTACGGGGTCTTTCCTTGCCGGCTTTGCTCAAGAAATGCTTGTTACGTTATTACTGAGAAACGCTTGTTACATTGTTTTTCGATTTCCAGTTCTAAAATCGTCCAAAATCTGTTACGTAAGATCAAGCGTAATATCAGAAAAGATTAGAAAATTCTATCCTATATTGGGCTTGGTATAGTCCAACGACACCTTCTGCATGGCCACTCAGGCCACATAGGACATTTGCCTTCCTGCCCTTGCGGGCAAACAGAACCAGGACCCCTGGGATTGTGTACTCCAGATTTCAAGTGACAAGGAGGCAGAAGGATTTTTCTGTGTTACAATTCACAATGTTGGGATTTTTGGGGGTAAGAACTTTTGGCAAGTATTTTTGGGTAGTTTAATTTTAGTAGGGATTTTGTTGGGTGCTAAAAAAGGGGAAGATTTGCAGTATAAAAAGATTGTTGCTGCAGTAAGTGTTGCAGATACATGTATGTAGTACATGCACACTTGATGCTTTCAAAGTGGTTGTTTTAATTAATATTTAACAATCCCTTCTGGGTATTTGTAAGGCTGCAAGCCTAAGTATGGGATTTTTTGGGTTTCATTTTGGTCCAGGGAGTGTTTTTGGGTTTTAATTATTTATGTCCCCATTCACACCTCCCTGTCGCTTGAAACTTGGCAGAGTACCCCCACTGGGACCTGCAGGACTTGCTGTTTACTACATGTAGTCATATAACTACAAAAACATTTTGAGAAGGTTGATCCCACCTCCTTTTCATCTTTTAGTTTCTTTTTTGCTGATTCAGCCTCTGCAATATAAACTACAGATAAAAATTTAACTCAATACTACATAAATATATTATTTATTTTCATTCTTCACTCATCAATATTGTTAAGATAAGGTACATGACTATTGTTTGTGAAAACCTAACAATATAATTTCATGAAATATTTAATACGAAGCCCTTTCACAGTTGCAGTTCTCAACAGGGTCCTTAAAAAAATTAAATAAAATAACTAAACAGTGATAGACTGTTAGGCAACAAAATGAACTGATGAGATTTTAAAACTTTTATTTGAAAATGAGAGTTGACTTGTAAAACAATACCTTTCAGAACCTTTTCCTGCTTTGGAGCAACTTGAATAGCACTCTCAAAAACTGCTACAGCCTGAAGGCAACATAGTCAAGTCTCAAAAACTGCTTAAGCTTAAGAGAAAAATAGCTAAATCACAAATATGTGTATCCATTGAGCCACAAAGAACACTCATGGTATGGAATGGTGACAAATAAACCATACCTCATCAAACTTTCCTTGAGCTTGCAAGGCTCTTGCTTTGTGAACAAAAGCTTTCACACATTTTGGATTAATCTAACAAAAATACATTTTTGAACATCAGCCATTTTTAACACAAATTACAAAAGGACAATTTCAACATTGATACAGTGCAGCTGCAGTAACTTGCCTTCAAAGCTAGGTTGCAATCGTCAATAGCTGAATCAAAGCCTTGAAGCTTGATATATGCCTGTGGTTACAAATGAACAAAAAAAAATGCTAACTGAGATGTGTACACCGAACAGTGTGAATGGTATAAAGAAGGGGTACCATTTGCGTGAGGGGGGCTCTGCCCATAGGCTCAAACCCTTACCCTTTGAGAGAATCATTTTTACCAAAACTGCACTGCTTTCATATACCTACAGCAAAAATTGCACCCCTTTCTTATACCTCAAGGAAAACCAAAACAGTAGAATATTCTATAGCTTCCACGTTTGGTTGCCCTCAGTCAGTTACCAAAGACTCCAAGCTTTCATGTGTATCTTGCTGTTATTTTGACCAAAATTTGACACCCTTTTCTATACTTTATTTTAGCTGTCATCTCTTTTACTGTGCAGCACATTTTGAGTACCTTTCAGTATACTAACAAACGATAGCAATTTTCCCTACCCTTAAGTATACTGCAAGCTTAAAAAAGCCACCCCTTTTGGGTGGAGCCTCCCTATATGGCACACTATAGGGAGCGGTTCCGCCAGGCTCCCTACAGGGTGCACACCTTTAACGCATACTCCTCCCTCTGAGAATGACACAGGCACTTGTTTTCTCACCTGAGCCCTGTTAGTGTAGAGGACAGGATTTGAACTACATTTGTTGATTGCTATGGTGTAGTTACTGATGGCTTCGGTAAATTTTCCTTCCTTGAAAGCATCATTCCCTTTTCCTTTTAACTTTTCAGCTTCTGCCTCATTTCTTTTTTTTATCTTTGCTCTTTCCTTGGCATCTTCTTCAACTGCTTTCATAAACTGTTCTGTGAAGAAAAAATAAAATGAAAATAAGTCTGTTATTCCAGGGGAAGTGTTGGTCTATGTTTAACCATGATGTGAGACTATACTGTATATTTAAACAATAGAGTTCTTCTGTCGAAGGCACTATCACGTGATAGGTTGCCCGAGGAAATTTGATGTTCACAAGTTTGAACACCAAATTTCCAAGGGAACCTACCACACATAGGGCCTGAGACAGAAGAACTCTATTGTTTTTATTATACAACACTAAATTTTTTAATTAGCGCAAATTGACAAGATGGGCACTATTCGCTGATTGGCGCCTGCTGAGGAGAGACACTATCGCATCACATGATCAATTTCGACCGATGGGAGCATGCCAAACTTTAGCATTGTACTATAAACATACATAGTTGACATGTTAAATTACTACTTACCAGCACAAACTTCACCTGCTTCGCGCTAACAATAAAAAAACAATGGTTTAGAAAATTATTAAATAATATTAACTGTAACAGTGTTAAAATGAGAAAAATAAAGAACAATCATACAATATTTAAATAAACAGCTCCCTTCAGAGAGTATTATTTTATTCCTCAGAACTACACCAAATATGCCATACATTTATACAACAGACTACATTGGTTGAAAGATTGAGATAAAAAGCAGCAAACAATTAAAACATAGAGTAGGTGTTGATAAATTCTTGTGAGCACAAATTATAAGAATGGCTGAAACATGTAGGAGTCACACAGGCCTATCATCCTACTTCTTAAAAATGCAGACACATGTATGTCATTAGTCAATATTTCTTGATTTAAAAATGTATAATGCAAATTGTGAGATGTACCACCACATCTAGTGCAAAGTGAATGATACATGCTTTAGCAACAAGTGTTTTTTAAAACCTATAACAAGCCCAGAAGAGCTAATTCAGGCCTAATGTAAAAAAAAAAAGTAAAATGTAATTTGTCTACCCACAAAACACTTACGAGCTCAGAAGCTCATTAAGATGTGTTTGTCTGCTCCAGATCTAATTGGAATTTAGAAGTGTTGGATTTTCAGGAGAGAAGAAAACCAGAGTACCCGAAGAAAAACCATGATAAAAAGCTAAAATGCAGCAATAAGGGGCACATGTCACTTTCACCTATTGACTGTGATGCTTGGAATGCTAGCATTCTTGATTGTTAACCCTGTCAGGGGGAGGGGGTAGATCCCAGAATGTTGGGGTGGGGAGGGATGCAGTCCAGATCCCAATGGTAAGCAACCTTACCATTTGACCAAGAGCAGTAGAAGGATCCAGCCTTCTTTTTTCATTGCCTTTAGAAATAACTGTTCTGTCAGACTTGGTTTTGCATTCATCATCAGAATCTTCGCCATTTTCTGCTTTGTGTTGCCTCAAAAACTCATCTGCTGCATTGAGTGCTTTATTTTGTCTTTCCAAGTCACCACATGTCAGATCTTTCATAATAGAGTCTGTAATAAAGGGTTTGATTGGTTACTAAGGAAGCAATTGGTTGCTAAGGGAGTACTACAGAGCCCAGCATTCCTGATTCATGATGAATCTGGGAGATTTTAGAAACAGAATAAGCCATTTCCAAATTGTCTTGAACTTCCTCATCAAAGCAAGGCTAAGTGCACATCCTTTCATATGACAGGGGCGTAGCTACCTGTACGTACATACACACGTGCGTACCTGAAAAAATATGTCGAAGGTTAAAAGAAACACGAAAAGAAACAAAACAACAGAAATTAAGGACGGTGCCTCCTAACATGGATGTGTTTTTGCAAAGGTTATGACTGTGGGGAAAAAGTAGATCTTAGTAAGGGTTATTGGAATCCAAAAAGAAAAATGTGGGTAACCACGCCTTTTTCAGAGATTATTAAGCAACCATAATTCCAAAAAAGTGCTAAAATACAAAGAATGTATGGCAATTTCTTTCCACATTTAAAGTCAATTATCTCTGAAAAAGGCCTGCTTACTCCCAATTTTCTTTTTGGATTCTGATAGCCCTTGCTAAGATCTGCTTTTTCCACATAGTCATAAACCGCGCAAAAATGTTGATGTACTAGTGGCCAAATTCCTTAAGAAACTTGAGTATCACGAGATGCGCAGAACGTATGCGCAGTAACAAAAGGAGGCACCATCCTTAAAACAAATGGGAAATAAGCAATGGTTGAAAAAAGCACCAGCGTTGCATCAACTTTCCTTATTTCTTCGAAATATTAATTTTTCAAAACAAAAGACACCATTTCTCGCAAACTCCAGAGAAGCCAAGTGATTGGTGGACTCAATGTTGATGCTAGTGTAGGCAAAGGGGGAAAATTAGGGGGTGAGGATGACTAAGGCCCGGTTCATATACATGAAACTTTTCAGCAGCCAATTCGAATTCAGGCTTCCTAAATTAGATAGTAAGATTTTCAACATCTACTATTCATCCGTTCTTGGGATCACCATTTCTCTGCATCATTGGTTTTGTTGTCCACGAAACGAAAGAGAAATTTCTCACTGAAAAGCCGTGATGGACTGGAGATGGCGGGTGTTCTGTATCAGCACTGCTTATTGCCAGATGTTTGAAAGGGGAGAATTATGAAAGCAATTATTTCAATTGTGCTCTCACAAAGACAAAGAAGCATATATGTTCAAGGAGGCTGCTGGCTATGGCAAGGAAAAAAGGGCAAAAATCTCATTTTTAAAAAAAAAAAACAGCACTTTAATTTGTTGCAGGTTTGAGCCTTTGATGTATTTTACCTTTTGGATAATACCCTGAGTATCAGAGTTTTCACTTTAATTAAGCTAGTGTTTGAAATGCAAGCGGCAAAACTGTGACAACGAGGCGTAATGGGTTGAGGGAAAAATGTCTCTGGACCTTTGTTAAAACATGGATGCAGTTTTTTTCATCCTATAATTTGCATATTTTGAGAAATGTCCTATGAAGCCAGGGGTAATGACATTCATGTTACAAAACCTTTAACACCAACCAATTTTAACTTTCCCAAGTGGCAAACAGAATAGTTCATTCCAAGCAAAATTATAAATGAGATTCTGATCTGCGGGATGTGAAAATAAAGAACAGACACAATAGCAGGGACTGTCAATTTGTAAGAGAGTTTTGATACGATTCAAGGAGCAACAACTGTCCGAGTTCCATAGACTATAGTCCATAAAATAACTAAAAATGTACACTACTCTTTTGAAAGGATACTAATTTTAGACGCATTTCCAGCCATTTGAGAAGACATAAATTTTAAATTTTCCTAAGGGAGCAGTGCCTTCTTACCCTCATAGTATGCTCACGGTTTAAGAAGAAAATCTACCTAAAGCTTTATAGCCTAGTTGCCATTCCATTCATTCATGTATAACCTCACCATACTGTTAAGAAAAGCAAATGCAACCAAGGAATGTGGAAGCGATGTGAGAGAACTGAGGTGTTGTGGTGGATTTGGAAAATTGTGCATACCTCTGGAAAAATCCTGGCTACGCCCCTGTACGAAAATTGGTTTTATATACATGGAAATAAAAACTCATTTTCATATGAAAGGTTGTGCACCTATCCTGGTTTTGATAGGGAGGCAAGAAGCAATTTGGAAATGACCTATTATTTCTTGCTATATATGCAAGTGCAAACAATAAAACTGTCCCAGTTTAGTTCATTGTGTCAGTCCGGTTACCTTTGTCAGTGTATCGGTCATCCCAGCAGGTCTTCTTTACAGGTCCACTGATCACAAGAACAGGTCACTGTGCTACCAATATATAAACAAGCTAAACAGTGCCCCCTATCTCTAACTAAATCAGGCTAAAACATCATCAAGAAGGCCAAGGGACACTGTCTAGTTTGTTTTATATATCTTGAACACAGTGAATTTTAGTTGTGACTTGTGGAATGTAGACCATGATTAAACTTCCATTTTAACAGACAGACACGTAGGCGTTCTTCTAACTAAACTGGCTCACTATCGTAAGCACAGCTCATATTGCCATAAATGAACGGAAAATAAAAACAAAACTGAGTTTACAATATAATATGGTCTAAAAATATACTTTCGTGCCTTAGAAAAAAACGAAACAATGCTCAAACCAAAACACTGTGCCTTTAAACTCTCAAAAATTTATTGAAATTAAGGTATTTGAGCAAGCATTTCCACGATCAGCTTAATAAGCTTAATAAGCTTAATAAGCTTACTAGCAAACTCGTTACATAGAAACATCACAAATATAAAAGCTTCAGATGATTTGAAACAAAGAGCTGTTATCATCGCTGCAACAATGCCTGCTACTGTAAAACAGAAATCAGGCTGTCACTTAAAGAAAATTTGCTTACCAATTTCGTCGACTTTTCCGAGAAATTTCTGTAGCTCTTCTTCCTTGCCCGTGGATTCCTCCATGATTTTTGGACGAAACGGACTCTCACGACAACCAATCGACTCGACGTGAACAATCGTTCACAGTTCGGGTCCGTCGGAAGATCTTCGTGAAAAGCTCGATGTGCCGAAGGTCATTCTATACACTCTTGTTTTGGTTTTCCGTACGCAGCATTCGAAGGAGCTGAACTTTTCGTGTTTATATTTGTTGAGTTAGTTATTTTAACATTTCAGATCACAAATGACTGAGACAGGTGAAGGAAGCGCTAAAGAGCAAGATTTTCCTTGATGCTCTTCAGTGTTACAGACGTGAGCAAAGCTATTTGGCCCCATTTCTCCAGTGTATGAATGCACACATATTTCCAAAATGGCCATGAATGCACATCATTGCATAGTTCCCAGTTTACAATCCCGTCAGCTTGGAGTTCTTTCGCCGACGAATTTCTCCAGAAACACTTCAGGATCTTGCGGACTTGTAAAGCGGCTATCTTTACACAACAAACTGGAACACCACGACGGATGTGTGAACACGCTTCATTTCAACATGTCGGGGGAGCTGCTGGCTTCTGGTAGTGATGACCTAGATATTGTAATATGGGACTGGGCAAAAGGCAAGAAGAAACTTGCTTATGAAAGTGGCCACTCAAGCAATGTCTTCCAGGTAAAAGACCTCATAAAAGTAGCATAATATTCGATGGATAGTTTTATCAATAGTTAATATCTTCCCGCTTGAATGTAGCAAGTGAACCTTATTGTCTAAGGAAGAGTGAAAGATCTCATTATTCAATCACAGTAAGCTTGATTTCCATATTTTAACTGTTTTTGCAGGCGAAGTTTATGCCATATACTGGTGACAATACGATAGTCAGTTGTGCCAGAGACGGAAAGGTAAACACTGTAACAAGTTTTATGTACTTTCAAAACGTCTGATTTAAAACGTATGAAAATTAGTGTTATAACATTAAAAAATTTCGAGATCATATGAAATGTCAGCTGATCAAAAGTGATTCGCTGTTTTGGCCAACTTGGTTATTTCACATCTCACAATAAATGGACTTCTTTATTTACTGCTTGTCTTTGGTTAATTGAATAAACTTTTATCTAGACCATAAGCTTATTATTAGAATGAGGAAACAGATTGATCCAGTCCAGTGCTCCAGGTAAAATTATTCCCACATGTTGGGTAAACATGGAAGTTGTGCCAGGCCATTCCTATTTTTATATCCACACCCCCTATGGAAGATGTCAGTCAAAATTTAGCCCCTAAGAAATCAAAGATCAAAAGTGCCGACCATGCACCCCTTCAGAAATTGCCTAAATTCTCTTTTCCCCTCAGAAAAAAGCCAATTTTTTTTCCAAACCCCCTCGGAAATATTTAAAAGATCAAAGGCGCCGACGCAGTGACCCCCTCAGAAATGATGATCAAGGGCCCCTCAGAAAATCTCTTCCATCGGGGGGTGTGGATATTAAATGGAATGGCCCGCCCCCTGTTGATTTCAGGTTCATCGTCTCGGAATTGAAGAGCTCTAGGTGAGGGTGAATAGCGTGATTTTTGCTGACACCAATGTTTACATGTACTGCATTTAGAAATTAACCCGATAAAGAAAAGGATCGCATATCTTAGACAGCATGTAGAGTTAAATCGAGTAACTGTAAAATCCCAGCTGAACTACCAAACATTTTCGTCCAACATCATGTTGGAAGAACAGCTGCATCTAAATTTAAATGGTTTTCCATGTACAATCTAGTCCAAACATTTCCACTCAGTGTTTTGCCTTCCAAAGAATGTTCAATTGTTTAGCCTCTCCTGCCAAAAAGGATTGCATGAGCAGGAAAAAACAACTAATCAGAAAAGGAATTTGGGTGATGTAAACATATTTTTTCAGCAGTAATACCCAAAAAGCATTATGTGGTCTCACTTTGTCCGATGTTTGATCAAACATTGTTTCCCTGTTAAGCCAGTCTGAGTATTTTGTGTGACGAACACCATGCTGGACAAAAATGTTTGATCGTTTAGCCACCTCTGCCAAAAAGGCTTGCAGAAGTGGGAAGAAGCAACCAATCAGAAGCAGAATTTAGGTGATGTCAACATATTCTTCAGTGGTGATTCTGAAAAGCATTACTTGGGCTCACTTTGTCTGATGTTTGGTTAAACATTGTTTGCCCATTTAGCCACCAAACGTTTTGTGTGTCAAACACCATGTTGGACAAAAATGTTTCATCATTTAGCTGGGGCTTAACTGTACGTAGCTGTCATTGTGCCAAGTTGAAAGAAAACAGAGTCAGGGAGGGAGTCTCCCCCTTCTCCCCCTCCCCCCCCTCCCCACCCCCAGAAGTAACAACTGGCAACTTACAGATGTTCATGAGTCACTGATGCCACCTCAAAGTTGAAAGCTGCCTCTGCTGGCTGTTTTTACCCTCACCATACAAATAGGCTGGGAAACACTTGTTTTGGCATGTGGTTGTTCAACAGAATTTGTCAAAATGGAAGCAATTAACTTCTGGTTCATCTCCATGTCTCTCAAACATTCGTACCTAAGTTCTCTAGTCATGTGTTTAAGTTTAATTGAGGCATTGTGTCATTCCCTTAAACAACCAAAACTCTGGATAGTAGATTTACAAGTCATGCAACCTTCCAGAGAGTTTGAGATTTCTAATCTTTGCAAAAGCACTGTGCCAAGATGTAGTTATATTGATTCAATACAATTTGTATCTTGAATAATGTGTCATTTATTGTCATTTCAAGGTGCGTGTAGGTTTTCTCCATCCTTCTTCAAGTAATGGTTGTAAAACCACCAAGTGTCTTGCCCAACACAAAGGTGCTGCTCACAAGGTAAATATTACATCATCATGGTACCTTCCTAATTTTCAGACCACAGCTGGGGTTTCCTTTGGACATGATCATGATGGGCTAATTTTTATTGGTCATTTTGTGATGACCAACTTTTATTTGTAGCCAGTACCAGTGTTGCTCATTTTTCAAACTTTTAAAATTTTTACCTGTGATCTAATGCTTTCATCTAGTAGGTATTTACATGTAGGTCCTTTTGGACCTTAGGGATGGTAACCATAGCTTGTTGCCCAAAACATCACATTTTTAGTGCCCAAATGTTACTTGTCAAATGCACACAAAATTTCCACTTTAGATGTGGTGACCAAAAGAAAACATATTAAACTAAAAAAAAGGTCCCCTCAAGGACTATTCCCAAAGGGACGATAACCAAGCTTTGATAAAATCTTATTGAGTCCAAGTGGTGAGGGGTCCCCCCTTCTTCCCTCTGAGACTGTTTGAGATGTCAGCTTCCTTTTTTTATTTTTAATTCCAGCTCAGTATAGAGCCAGGTTCCCCATGTGAATTTCTTACCTGTGGAGAGGATGGAGTGATTTTTCACGCTGATTTGAGAGAAGAGAAAGCACGCAAGTAAGGCCATCCATTTAAATCTTCAGTACCATGCAATAACTGCATCACTGATAATTCACCACAAAAAGGTTACGATGTACATGATTGTGAGAGGTTTTAAACATTTTATTATTTTGGTGATTTAGTTTTCCTCCTGTTGTTAATTCATATTAAAATGTGCAACTCTGGGAAAACTGCAATGAAAACAACATCCCATCTGAGGGATGCAGAGTGATTCACTTGGCTTGTATACGTCACTAGGTAGTCTGCAGATGTTGTGATTTTCTCTTCGTTCTTGCACATTCTCTTTTCTAACAGGCTTTTTTGCTGTCGTGTCGAGGAACACAGAAGAGTACCTTTGTACACCATTTTTATCAACCCTTTAAACATCTATGAGTTTGCAGTTGGTGGAAGGGACCAGTTTGCAAGGTGAGAGAAAGATCTTCCCTTTAAGAAAAGATGTAATATACTGTAAACTGCCGCTTATAAGCCCCCCCCGCTTATAAGCCCCTCCGGTTATAGGCCCATCTACCTGTAAACAAAAAAATACATCCCGTTATAAGCCCCCCCGGATATAAGCCCCCTTTAGTTTTCCTTGTTTCCTTAATTTCAAGCACACTCACAGAACACTGCAAAGATGAACTCTGAGCTTCTGTTTTGTTACGTTCCGGTTACGTTTGTGTTGTTACAGTTTTGATTTTGTTGTTAAAATTGAAAGGAATTCGATTTATTATGATGTTTCAAAGGTTAATTAAAAACTGATAAATGAAAAACGTATTTCGATCAACACTGCTGTGGCTCATTTCGAAACGTTTTTTCAGTCCGGATATAAGCCCCTCTGTTTATAAGGCCACCCAAAACCCCTTACGAAGTTGTATAAGCCCAGGGCTTATAAGCGGCAGTTTACGGTATGTCGTGGGTATGGGACAAAGAGAAAAAGAAAAAATCGGAGTCCTCGATGGGAATCGAACTCTGCGACTTCTGTACACCGGTCAGACGCTCTAACTACTGAGCTTCCAGGAGACTCATGACGAGCTCGGTCATTTTATGTTGGTTCATGGTGACACATGTCCTGCATACTGCTAGGATCAGCAATGTTGAAAGTGCCGAGTAGGATGATAAGTAAATAAAGATGGTAAAGTTTAAGCTTGGATAAGAAATAAGAATATTTGTAGAGTGTCGTAAGCATAGGACAAAGAAAAAAATCTGAGTCCCCAACGGGAATCGAACCCATGACCTTCCGTACACCGGTCAATCAGATTGCATTCATATAATACCAGATCAATATCTGTGCCACAGAAATTGATCCAATATAATGCGAATAGCATTGCTACAAAACGGCACACAGTAGCTGTAGTTCACTCTATTCCTTGAACTAGTTTTTTTGTTGGAGCAATTATGTAAACGACTTTGTATCTCATGCCGATCCAGTTATCCTGCTCATATTATCAGGGGGCATGAATCTCTTTAGAGAACCTCTAATTTCATTGGACCTTGTTACCACAAAGCTTTATTGTTTTCAGGGCCAGGAGTCATTGTTTCTGTTGTTTGTTTATTGTTTTCTCAGCCAATTCTGTGAAGTGTTCAGAGAGCTTCCTGGTGTCCCATCATTACACAAAAACCTGTGAATGACACAAAAACCTATCTGGTACAAAGTTTTTCACTTTCACAACCGGAGCTATGCACTAGCACTCTGGCACCAAAACTATGCTAAGATCAGCATTATAATATTTTTGTAAACAAAAAACCTTCTGTGATGGTTTTCTTGTCAGGCAGGCTTTTAGCTAGAAAATGAAAATTGGGCATCCAAAGGTTATGTTTCTTTTAAATTTTATAAGATTCATGTTAAGTGAATTTTAAATGAATTCATGCAAAAAGTGGGTGTCCGGATACCCTTCTAGCTAAAACCTTGTTGTCAGGGCATATTGTGAGCGTTATTAGCTTCAGTCTTACTGCCTGGAGAACCTATAGTATATTTGAAGACTGCTCTTCGCTTCAAATTTAAACAATAGTTGAAATCCACCTTTTGAACTTTTTTGAAAAGCAGCCAGTGAACATCTGTTACATCGAACATCTGTTACATCGAACATCTGTTTTTAAGCAGAAATTGTTTTTCAAAATGTCAATTTTATTGCTCAGTGAGCAGATAAAGATAAAGATGGTTAGAGTGTCTGCATAGTAGGATTATCTAAATCAGTCAATTACCTTTTTTTTTTAATCTCTTTACTTACACCTTCATTGATGTTACTTTGCAGAATTTATGACAGGAGAAAGCTACCAGAGGTACAAAAACACTTTTTTCACATTATACTACTTTATTAACAAGGCTTCTTAATTTATGCTAACCATGACATATTTCTTTTGAAACAGGACAGTAAGGCCGACGTTGAACCAGTGAAGAAGTACTGCCCTCATCATTTGGTATGTGTTAAATAATAATGCATCCAGCGCAGCCCATAAAATGCCATGGGTGTGGTAGACTAAACCGAAACCGTTGGAATTAAAGGGGCTATGTCAGGCTATTTTAGTATGCCGTTTAGAAAGCTAAGAAGTGTCTTCGCGTCAATTGAATTCCAAAAGTAATGGTCTAGCTTTGTTACTTAAGACTATCTTACGGGACTGAAACTGTTTCCTGTCGTCCGTTGCCACCGATGGCAAGGATGGAAATAGATTGAAACTTGAAAAAATTGGGCCAGTTTTTTCAAGTTTGACAATGTTCTCAAAAATCACCATGAAAACAATTATTATGGTTTGCTCTCCCTGACAAAATTCATTTGATATCTTCCTCACAGTTTTACAGGAGCACTTTGTGTATCAGTGAAGGCACTAAGTAATGATATTAGCACAGAATTGACCTAAAATAGCAAAATCCTCGTGATGTAGCCCCTTTAAAATGTGAAAGAATGTTGTACTAGTGCCAAAGGGGGTGGTTGTGCTGGAGAGTCGAAGTCGAAACAATTACTGAGTAATAATATTAAGTTTTGCTTTCCTAATCAAAGTAATCAAAGTAATCAAACTTTGTAATCAAAGTTTTCTTGATTGTTTCTTCTGTAGATGGAAAGCAATGATCTTTTTGCAAACATCACTTGCTTAGTTTATTCTTATGATGGAACAGGTAGGTTATGTTGATTATGATTTTTAGCATGTGCAACTTTACAATTTTTTTAAACTTTGATACCTGGCAAAGAAGAAGCGGGTTTGCACTATGCTAGAATGACGTCTGCAAATTTTTGTCTTTCAACAGAGCTACTTGTTAGTTATAATGACGAAAACATCTACCTGTTTGATTCATACTCAAGGTATTGAGCAGACTTTTATTTTTAAATGGTCAGTTTGAGTACAAACTTGTATATTTGAACGTTATCATCATTTTCATTTCATTTAATTTTCATTTCTGATTACATTTGTCTTCTTAGCTCTGAAGCAGAATACATTAAAACTTACAAAGGTCACAGAAACAATGCCACAGGTATGCATTCTGTAAGTTATGAATACTTTAAAATGCTCCATAAACCATTATAATAAAAACTATTTGTGGTTCCAGAAAGTATCCCTACCCACCCCATGGATGGTCTTTGGAAATTCTGAGGGGGTGGGGGTGGGGTTTAACAGGCCAAAATTTTTAAAGGAAAGTATGAAGCTTACCTGAAATTTCCAAAGGGGTGGGGGGTTGAAACCCAGAAACCATCTGTGGGAGAGGTATGGATATTTTCTCCATTTTTTCGTTGGGCAATTCCAGAAAATATCCATACCATGCCATGGACGGCTTTTCGGAATACCGAGGGCAAGGGGGGGTTCTTTGAACTGGAAATCTGAAGGCATGGGGGGGGGATACTTATGATTGGAATTCCAAAGGCATGGGGGGTTTTTAGATCTGGGATTTCCACAGGAGACAGACAAGAGTGTATTCCTTGAAAACGCTAATTTTATGGACTTTTAAAATCAGTTCGCAAATAAAGCACGAACTGACGACACTGCTCACTACCGAAGAAGTAGGATACAAGACAAGCATCGATCGGTCAGTCATGTTCATGTTCATTTGCAGAAGAAAACCGACAAAACGTGGGTTGTACATCAAGCTCTAGAGGCCGTAACGTTGATGAATTTCTTATCAGATTTTAAAATAACATATGAAAAATCTATGTTTCTTACCGCTTGTACATTTCTTGTACTCCCGTCGCATGAACGGCGAAAACTCGCGCCAGTCCCTCGTTTCTAAGGAGCGCCTACTGGATTTTGCACTTCGCTTGAATTCAGGAAATGGCCCGGCCATTAAGTAACAAAAAATTCCCAGCAAGAATCTGACAGAGACTGGACAACTTTTTTTATGCCATTTAATTCCAGAAATGCTACACATTTTGTATATCTTTGAAGGCAGTTTCTGTATAAATACATCCAAAAGACTTTTCGAATGACAAAAAATTCTGTTGGACTTCAATATTTCCTCGCAGTGTTTGACCTCATCAAAGCAGCCTCATAAATTGAAGGGCCCGGTGGAAAAAGGGCGTAAGTGATGATTGCAGGTTGAAAATCTTAATTGCTGCTATTTAGCTGAATGTTGGCACACAGGCTGGTTTTCCTGTAAGGAACATTGTTGTGCAGTTATTTCTTGACCTGAGAGCTTCAATTTGAAGAATTAGCGTATTACTTTTGCTTAAAACTGACACAAAGAAAACAACAGGACCGCGGATTCTAGGTTGAATTCCTTTGTTTTAGTTCAGGCAGAGAACAAAAGAAATCTTTCATGCATCACTTGAGCGAGTTCAGTTCAACAAAACTTTTCATGCAAAAGTAATATGCTAATTCTTCAAATTTTAGATCTCAGGTCAAGAAATAAGTGCGCAACAGCATTCCTCACATGAAAACCAGCCTGTGTGCCAATGTTCAGCTAAATAGCAGCAATTTCGATTTTAACCTCAAATCATCACTTACGCCCTTTTTCCACGGGGCCCTTCAATTATTCTGTCCATTCAGTGCAAAACATGGACTTTTTGACCGAGGACACCACTTTTGAAGCTCGTGGGATTGGGAGCGACTGCTGACCCCAATGGCCCAAATTCAAGATGGCGGAAATGAAAATACACTCGATCGTAATATCTTCTGAGTGTACACATGTACATCACACGATATTCTTATTTTAATGTTTTGTGCCAGTTTGGGGAAATGTAAAGTTAATGTAGGTTGCATCTGTTGAACAGCAGTAAGGATAATTTCCGGAGTCATAACCAGCTGTCCTGAACAGAAGTAGAGTCATTTGAAATAATTTTCCATAAAATAAGCCAAATTGGGCATGTTAGCGAACCCTGCAGGTAATTCCGAAGGGTTTGACAAAAAATGGAATATCCGATCGGGAGGGGGGGTTTACGATTATGGAAATCCGAGGGCATGGGGGGATAATGCATTTTGGGAATTCCAAAGGCAGGGGGGGTTAAAATATGGAAGCCGTCCGTGGTATGGTATGGATATTTTCTGGAATCGCCCATTGTTTCGGTTTAAAGTGTAAGCACCAAACCATGGCTGAATTGAAATGTTCCATTTATTCAGTGCTTACTATTGTTGACAGAGGTAATTTGAACGCATATCCAAGTGAGATCAAGACGATTATGGTTTGACTGAAATGTAATACATTACAATAATTCTAAAGAATCTAATCAACTAATTAAAAAAACTCAATGAGCAAATATTCCCCTGATCCAGTGAAGTAGAAAAAAACAATACAAACGTGAAACGAAACAGTAGTGAATAGAAACAAACAGCGAGGAAATCTACTACATGTGACGATTGTGTAACCTAAATGAAATCTGATACTATCTGACCACTAATCACATGATGGTGCCACAAAGTAACGCAATGTCACACGCCTGTATACAATGAAATAGGAAGACGTGCGTGTAAATAATCACGAAACAAAGCGAGGCATTTGAATCTAACATAAAGAACCGCTCACAGTGACAGGCAACTGTATTATTGGTCAAAGAAAAGACAGAATTGTAGTAGTACCATTTTCCTTTCAAAAAAGAACAATCATATGGTAGACACTGCCATCTCAAACATCCAATGAAAACCAAAAATTGTACCAGATAACTAAAGTTTTAGATAGTTGATGGTAAATACCTGAGCCAGTCAAACCAAGGTAAAATGAGTTTCACTTCGAAATAAGTGGGTGTGGATTCAAGATAGCCCTGGTTTGAGATAATGTGGTTGACAGTTTTAATGATCCACACCTGATGCTTGTTCCTTGCTTCTGTGTGAACACAAGGTGTAACCGCATCAGAGACTATTAGCCAAGGGCCAACTGAAGGTATATCTAGGTATGCACATGTATGTTGCCTTAGTTTGAGGATTGGTTAACTGACTTTTTCCTCCTTTTGTAGTCAAAGGTGTGAACTTTTATGGCCCACAAAGTGAGTTTGTTGTAAGTGGAAGTGACTGTGGGCATGTCTTCCTGTGGGACAAACAGACCCAGGAGGTGGTGCAGTTTCTTGAGGGAGATAGCACAGGGGTGGTAAGTTGCCTTGCTGAGAAAATATTTCAAAAGAATAAAGGATTTCTAGGTGTATTAAACATTTCTTAAGTAGATAGCACAAGAGTGATAAAGAAATCCCCTTGGAAGAAGTATTTTTTTTGAAGGGACACATCTGACTAAACATATTGTAAAGAACTATATGGTAGAGTATCATGTTTAATTAATAATAGGCTTTATTTATAGAGGGTAAGCACTTGACAGTAGTAAAAAAAACCACTGATGACTCTGTGGCCCTCACTACAACACAGAAATATTAGTTTGTGAAATCTGGGGGGAGTGCAAAACTACTGAGGAGACAGGGGGCAAATTGAATAGCAAAGGGTGATGGGAACTGAAATGCCCTCAGCTGATAATTTACTCTTGAAAGTACTGTAAGCATAAACCAAGCACTGTTGCATCAAAGGGATCAAACAGGACTTTTGGTGGATCCACTTGTAGGTGAACTGTTTAGAGCCCCACCCAAATGCACCTGTTCTGGCCACAAGTGGTCTTGACCATGATGTGAAGCTATGGCTGCCAACTGCAGAGGAACCAACTGCTTTAGATGGGCTCAAAAATGTGAGTAATATTGGCCTTCATTTCCTAGTAGTAAGCCTTTGTGATAGTAAATTCCAACAGGGAACACAACGCTTAAAGAGCAACGTGAAGAAAAAGAAATGAAAATACATGACACGTCTGCAGCAACAGTGATGTGGAGATAAGAGTTTGTTTAGTGAAAAAAAAATACCTCAATCATGTAGTTGTAATTTAAGGGACCATTAGGAAAGATATTTGTTAATCAAGACCTACTGCTGTACATGACACACCATTATTTAAGCAGTCCTTCTTATCTTAGTGTTGTACATATTATCTCAGCAGATGAAATTCTAGTAGGGACATGCTAGTAATCTGAAATTGTTGCGTGAAAAGTTTTGCTATTAAGATGGTAGACATGCATGCATCCTCTAACAGGGGCTCAATAGTGCCTCAGTGATACTTTGACAAATTTTTACAGAACCAAAAGAAAGTGCTCCTCGGTACTTCTGTATGTTCATTTGTTGTTATTTCTTCATAGGTGGTTAAAGAAAATGACCGTGACCGAGAAGAAGAAAGACTGCGTCCTCATGACCCAATCAGTGAACACCTCCTGTGGCTTATGATGCACCACATCAGGAGGAGTCGGGTAATATATTTTTTCTGTTCTGTATGGATTGTCAGTTGCTCCCTCTCTCCCTCACTATTCCTAATATTATTAAAGGTATTGCCAATGATTTTTTGTAGCCTGTGTCAAGCATCCTGCTCTCCTCAAGGCAAAATCATATTCAATCCGATCAGATCCGGGCGGCCGTACACAGGCTAGATTTTTTGGGGTGTGTCATTCATAAGTTTTTTTTAGGGGGAAGGGGTGTTTAATAAAGGGACTTAACAAGGTACTTGGGATTATTGGGAAATTTATGTTATTTGGGAGTGGAAAGCTGTCACTCAGTCTGAGTTGCCAATAGAGCACTTTATTTGAAGAAATCACATAAAATTACAAAAAGTAATGAACTGTTGGGATAAAGAAAAAAAGGAAAGACAAACTGTTTCTGTGGGCTATTTACCCCAACCAGAAACCCATTACCCAGGCCATTCAACTTCCCCATCCATTGGTGTTGGCACAAGTTGGGTTGTTTTTAGATAAACCTTTCCTGCGACTTAAGCTTTGAATTTTTCATCAGTTATTACTGAAAACGTTGGGAACTCTTTGCTCATATTTGGAAGACTCTGGGTCATATTCAGATGTCTTCAGGAACCTTTGGGTCAAATTTGGAAATTTTGGAAGCCTTGAGGTCATTTTCAGAAATCTTTGGCAGGGTTTGAGTCATCTTAAAATAACTCAACTTGCAGGATATGCCAACGGACTTCTCAACCCTGTTAATGGTACCCTCTTCCCCTTTTCCACCGCTCTTTTTTTGGACGTTATCAGATTTGGAAGAAGCTGACTTGTGTTTATAATTTACTTCAGTCCCGAAGTGAGAATGGAGAGCAAGACAGTGATAGCGATGCCCTAAGTGATGACGATGACGAGGATGAAGATGGTGAATTAGGGAACAGAGTGCAATGCAGTCCATCTTAAATAAACACTTTAAATTATACTATAAACTTAAAAAACTTGCTTCATAAAACAGTTGATTTAAACATTTACTGGGAATGTACATAGTTGTAAATAACCCTTCATCTCCAAAGAGAGGAATAGTAGGAACTTGACAATGGATAGCGCCACAGGAAAATTGAATCTAGGGTGATTTTGATTTGAATTGGTCATACCTTACAATTTCATCTACCGACTGAAAAAAAACACATCAACGTCATTTGTGACAAATGGTTTAACATAGGAGTGAGAGGGTTAAAACATCTAAGGAAGAGACTAATAAATTCCAGTGTTTTAGCTGAGCCAAAAGAGCAACAATAACAACAAAATTGAACAGTTAGAGTATCAGTGCAGGAAAAAATGAGATTCTGTAAAATTTGGGTGTCGTATTTACACAATATCCTTTATTTTAAAAACTTTTGTACAATTTCGAGGGCTGCTTACATTCTTCACAAATTTATTTACATTTGCTTAATAAATGGTTGGGTTGGCTCACCCTGTTGTTTTGGCTTAGCTATAGCACTGGATTGATGCTGCATTAAGCTTGGGATGCTTGCTGTTTGCTTGGTTTTTGGAGGTGCTTTGCTTGTTTCAAGAAGTGTGCTGTAGGGCGGCTGTGTAGGCTCCGAGCATTAAACCTTATTTTAACTCTACACGCGAGTCTTAATTGTCACAATTTTTGCCCTCTGGGCCCATATTTTCTTAGAAATTGCAAAACTTAGGGTACCGAGATGTGGGTAGGGGGAGAGTCGTTGATGTCCCTGGAGGGCGGAACTTTTTGTCATGGAGCTCAGAGCCAGAAGCTTTCCTCTACCTGGGCTCAGGACCAAAAACCCAATTCTGCTCCCTAGAGCCCTGGAGCCTTGCACATTTTAGGCCCTAGCCCTGGAGTCCTAAACTGCTAAACCCCTTTGGGACCCTGAGGATTAGTTTCTGATAGTTGATCATGATCCCAAAAGTATCTTAACTTTAAGACACATGGTACCGCATTCAGTTATGCAGTTCTGGCACTGGGTTTTTCTCTTGTTTTCTTTTCTGTTTTATCAGATGCACTCATAACTTAGAACCATGTTATACTAAGTGGCTTAAGACTTGACTCTTTTTGGACAGAAAAGGGTTAGGATATCATGCAAACTGTTTTATGATGGCTGGAGGTTATCTCTACATAGCTATTAATATTATTGTTGGAGTAGCTGGTGTGTTATCATTTTGTTGGTTCTCTGTTTAAATTAAAGGGCGTTGGAAGTAGTAATATTATAAATTTCTATTGTACATAGTAGTGTTCTTGAATTTGAAATACTGGTCTGTTACAGAATTCAGAACAAGTTGTTTGTAGAATAAGCTGAGTGCTAAGCACTAAGAATACAAAAACAGCTAAACATTAAATCATGAAAGTTTGTTAAATTTACAATGGTTTGGATGGCTTGTAGTTTTTCGTTCTTTCTTTCTTTCTTTCCTTCTTTCTTTCTTTGTGGTCAATGAAAATGCAAGGCACCTTCACTTGATAGCTGAAAACATTCATTGTGGAGAATGAAAAACTTTCTGAGGATTTTCGGAAATATTTTGTGACCTGTGCGCGCATACACGGAAACATTTTGAGAAACTATGGCTTTACAAGCCTGAGTTCCCATACTTGTTCCCAGAGCCTACGACTCCGTTTAGCCTGCGTGCAGACGTCTCCTCGCGGAAATAGGAGAAGTCTGCACGCCGACTAACTTGCAGTAAAAGAATTCCACGCACTCCTTCATGGCATGCGCAGTGAACCTGTCAAACTTGACCCCTTTTCAATAAAGAAGTTAGTTTCTACAGAAGGACTCAACTGACGAGGTTTTGCCTGGGTTTTTCTGAGCGTTGTTTATTTGTTTTTTTTAGGGGGGGGGGGGGGACCTTGACCGCTTTTTTGCTGCGCGAAAGTTTTTTGCTTTTCTCCCAAACTTCACGCAGTGCTTCCAACGCTCAGAAAAACCCAGCCTTTTTCGTGCCCTGGAAAAACCCAGGCAAAACCTCGTCAGTTGAGTCGTTCGCGCACGCGCATCCCCCTACATCAAAAATTGTCATGGTCCTTTATTTCTTTCTGTGTTTTCTGTTTTACTTTTTTTCTTTTATTTTTTCTTTTCTCTTGTCTTCTTTTTATGCATCAGTCAATTCCAGCGATGCCCATCCGCCCGGGCATTAGTGGGGCATTTTTCCTCATTGTCCGTCCCGGGGGCCGGACATTAGTATACCCCGGGGCATTTGACAGTCTTGTGATCTTCACGTCACAGTACTGTCACTTCCTTTCAGTGATAAGTTTATCGGGCAAGGACGATAAATTTGTGATTAACTTTGTCTAAAGAGGACAAAATGAGACGGTAGATCCAAAGAACTAATGATCACTGAAGCAATACACAGAAATAAGAGTTATTTCAGACTTAGTTTGGCCTGATTTAGCTTTGATTAGAATGGAGATAAGCTCGAAAACCTGTACCGCGGGGCATTTGAACAGCTTGTTTGTCCCCGCCGTGGGGCATTTGCCGGTTTGTTTTCAAAAACTGCTAATGCCCGGGGGTCGGCCCGGGAGGGGGGATGGGCACTGCTGGAAATGACTGATGCCATCGCACCTGTCCGCTGGGAACTGGGCCGAAGTAATCAGAATCATTAGAACGTGTCTTACATGACGTACCTGGGGACGAGGTCTTCCGTCTGCCACGCTTTTCTGTTTGCATTTATAATTTGAAATACCGTCTTTTCTGTCATCTATGGCTACTTTTGTCGAACGCGATGAACGCTGTGTTTTTGTAGGAAACCTTGAATCCCGTGTAACAGAAGAAATCCTGTGGGAGCTCTTTTTACAGGTACGAATTGACTAGCTTCCAAATAAGCTTATATTGATTGTCAAGAGACCTGCCATCTCGTGGTTTTTACCAATCTGATCTTGTTCTAGCCATTCTTCTGGAAACAGCACTTTAAAAATAACAGAGCTTGTAAATTTGGTTGTTACATCTTGCCTAGAAGCGAAGTTATAGCAGGGTTATGTCTCCGCTTAAAGGGAGATGTATTAAATGTCAGCTATTCAGTTTACAAACACTTCGAGTTTATAAGTTTTACATTAAACGAAAACCTGAAACAAATTCGATTGATATCTTTCTTTTGGCGTTTTAGGAGCATTTTGCGTATGAGCGAAGGTACTTCAAGGACGCGTACTTACTGTTTATGTGTATCCTTACTGTGCTTGCAATTCACGTTGTAATATCGAGCCATGTCTTCCATCGTCCCTGGTAGAAATTCTGCCCAGGATCCTATAGGATCTTATTTAGGATCCTGTTTAAGATCCTATAGGATCCTAAACAAGATCCTATAGGATCCTAAACAGGATCCTAGACAATCTTAAGCAGGATCCTGAAAGACTTTACAGGATCCTGAGTGGGATCTTAAAAAACATGGTGCCATTTAGGATTCTGGGTAGGATTACAGTATCCTGTAGGATCCTAGAAAATCCGGTAGGATCCTGTATAGGATTTCTACCAGGGGTTTTGTAATCCATCTTGTTTTTATGTCAACAATAACCTGCGATCAGGTTCTATTTTCGTTTGGCTCAGTGAAACGTTCAGGGGGCGAAATGAAAAATAGAGCCTGATACAACTCTTCTACGGAACGTCTACGGCCCACTTTTTTGATTGATTGACACTCAACAAAACAGCCAATCAAAATTTCTTCTGCCTCCATACTCGGTATGCAAATTTCCCATAACAGCAATTTGCAAAAAGTCACGCAAATGTCGGCAAAAAATGAGAAAATCACAGGCTACAATACATCTTCTAGGCACTAGCGCTCAAATTTACATGATTGCTAACTTGAAGGTTCCAGTATTGTACATAATTGCTCTGTCTGAGCTGAAACTGAATGAAAATTCAGAATTAGAACGCAACGAGGTTGTCATGTACCAAAATATGCTGCATGCTTGAATCTTTTCTCATTTCAGGTGGTATCCAGAAATATTCTCTACACGTTTGTCACTGATTTTCTGCGTAAAAAATCCTGGGAAATTTAAGAGAAATACCTTCAGTTCCATTCATTTGAATAAAGGTATAAATAAGACCGTTTATAAACAAACAAGTATTTTATAATTTAATTTAGCTCCAGAAAGGATAAATATTTGAGAAAAGCAGCGAATTATTTCTCTAAACAGCAGCGAATTTTAAAATGAAGAACATTTATTATAAAACTAGTCAGATCCTTTGACATCAAATGTCAGAGATCAATAAAACGACATTAGTAACACTGAATGAATAAACTGAAAATCTTTATTACTTAGGGAAAAACAAATACAGCATCTCACTGATTGCAGCTCTTGCTAAATGTCAGTTTACTGCTAAGTTTACCGAATTATCAGTTGACTTGTTGATCATTCCTGGCGAAAGATACTGTTCCCTCTGCTGTTCAATTTGTTTTGTAAAACGTAGAAACAACCACTACTCTGGTTATATTTTCAATACTAGCTGAAGCCTTCAAATGAAAATTTCAAGACACAATGCGATTAAACGCTGTTGCTGTACTTCTCTGCTCCAAGAGGGAGACAGCTTGCGTCAAACCAAATGCCATTCTCAGGAGAGAAAGAAAATAATGATGACAATTCTCCTAGAACAACAAGAATATCTTAGAGTGACACATTTAGCTCGGCAGACTTATTCCTTGGCGATGGATCGAAATTGTGAGCGAGTCTCGTAGACAATTTACTTCCGTTGACAGCTCTATTGTTAAAGGGCCAATCATATTGTGAGAATCCCGCGGCCAAAATTTGGCTGCCGGTACAAGGTCCTGTGAGAGATTGTGTCAGGCCCAATTTTAGCAAGCGACCAATGTAAGAGAGTATGAGAGTGATGCTAAAATTCGGCCTGATCGCAGGTTATGTCAACAACTGTTGTTTCCAGATACATTGGTATTAACAGGATGTGAACAATCGACGAAATGCAGTGATTGGAAAATCAATCGATCAATCAATGACAATCGATGCCAATTAATTGATTGATATTGATAATCGATGAACAATCGATGCCTAAGAAATTTGTGATTATCAGTTTTTATCGATTGTCAATTTTTATCAATTATCTATACCAACTGACATCGATTGTCATTTATTGGCTATCATTTTTGATGCATTTTGTTTTCAATCAAGATTTCCAAAACACAGTCTCTTAATGCACTCTAATGGTGAAAAGTGCAATAAATCTTACATTCTGTCCCAATGGTGGTTTATATTTCGTGGAGGACATCAGAAGGTCTGAGAAGGTTAAAGTTGTATAGCATCCAATTCAATGGTGCCATCTTGTTTCTTCTGATGTGCGCCATGTGCAGTAATAATTCCATCACAATAATATTGAAAGACGACAAAATCAGCTCAAAGTTATCGCCACTGTGACCATAAATCATGACATCCGCTAAGCCATTCAAGAGGCTTACTAATTCTCACACCAGCTACCAAATGACTCAGGTGACTCTGCGTGCATACAAGTGTGAATGCCAATGTAATTCAACTACTAAAAATGTTTTCATTTACTAACAGAACTGTTGCCAAATGGCGGGGAACGACATCTACAAGCCTGGACAATTCACTGACAACTAAGCCTAAATTAGAAAAAGAGAAAACAAATAATTGCCAACATTTATTCACGTTTATTTTATTCAGTTGATTATTATTACATCACTGTTCATAACTTTTCACAGCTCAGTTTGTGATTGGCTGATATTTATAAAGAGAGATCCTTGGAACGAGGTTGAACCGTTCAGAGCATGTTTTCGAAAAGTCTTTTGTTGTTCTGGAGTTTGCCTCATGCTGTTTACACATAACACTGAAACCCTGCACCAAATTATTCTTAGGAATTGTACATGGATAACTCAGAAAATGTTGTCTTGTCATGGCATGTGAACAGAGACGTGTTAAAAAAATACAAAAGTGTTCATGTGTTTTGCGCTTGCATTGTTCACTTATTTCTGAGTGGCACTGTGAGAAAAAGAAACTCACATAAACAGCATAACGAAAGGAACAGCTACAGTGAAGTGTGTTGTTGACTTGTGCTGTATTTTTAACACTATTTGAAACCATATGAACAATCCTGTGAAAAATTCAACCCATCTCAAACATTCAAACTAGTTCACACACTGTGTACATGCGTGAGATGTCTACACTTTTTTAATGCCAACGATGATGATGGCAACGATGAGTCGTGGCCACTTTTGTGTGGTGGTCGATTGGCCGATACCAATCAATGTCCATTAACCAACAGGAAATCGATTGTCATCGATTGGTTGATTGATTTTTTGATCATCGATTTCATTGATTGTTCACGTCCCGTATTACAGTGTAATTGCTAGGTTATCTTGCTTTCTGATTTTAAAGTATTTCTCTTCCTTTTTTATAATCTTTATTTTAATTTCTTTTCTAAGAATGTCTGGTGCCCTAACTGTTTTATTAACTCTTTAGGCTGGACCACTGGAAGCTGTCCATATCCCAAAAGACAAAGAAACTGGCAGACAAAAATCCTATGGTTTTGTAAGCTTTTCACACGAGGTATCTGCGCCTTATGCCATTCGCCTCATGGATGGCATTCCTTTGTACGGCAGACCCATAAGTGTCAACCATGCAGGACAGAATTCAAATTCAAATTCTCCAGGCAATCAAAGTCCGTCAAGTTATGGCTATGGTTTCCCCGATGATCCACAACTGAGATGGTCTCCGTTTGATAATCCAAATGGACAGTTCGGCCCACGTCATGGGTTAATGACTCCTCCCCCTCCTCTTTTGAGAAATGCTGGTTACGGTAACTACACCCCGCCCAGGAGTCCGCGGGATATGTCACCATGGCAACAGAATGGAGGACAAGGTTATCCAGGGAGAAACAGTCCACACTTGGGTCGTTCACCTAGTCCTCGATTCAGTCCACTTCAGATGAACAATAGGCAGTTCAGGCCGTATTATTCTTAACTTATTTTACAAAAATTTTTGTTGGCTTCTTACTTAGTGACAACTTCATTTGGTGACGACAAATTTTTGCAATTATTTCACTCTTTGTGCGCACCAAAAGAAAGAAAGAAAAGAAATATGCACACTGCCGTGAAGAGTTGAAGACTGGCTCAGTTTTAGCAATGTCTGATTTTTAAAGAAATTTCAAATGTACTGAGTTCTTACCAGGTATGGTAATTTTAATTAGCAATTTCATGGAATCACTAAAATTGCATTATTAAGTTGTCACTCTTGCCTTTTGCCTCTTTCCAGGACAAGGTTAACGTGTATTACATTGAGTCATACAGGGCACTGCAAAACTTATTTACAGTAGCCTGCTTTATTTAGAATCACGTATAAGAGCAACCATCTTATGAAAACCCATTGGAATAAGTTCTTAGTTACACAATCTATCATGAGCAATCATCAGTTCCCAGTCAAACTGGCTGGCTGGACCTCATCTTAAGAGTGAGGCAAAAGAAAACTTTACCCATTCCAGGCTGCGAGATAGTGAGAACGGCAGAATAAAGAAAGAGGACCTGAAAACAAAACGCGTGTGGGGTGCCTTTCCTACTCGTGATTACACACTAATCTGAGAGACTGGAACATGCTAAAAACATCTTGGGAATAGAATATTCGTAGTAAGAAATTAACTTGTGGGAAATCAATTTTCAGTAACTTCATCGTTTTACTGTTTGTTTAGTTCTACCGGAAGAGGAATTGTTTTGAAAAGTGACATTATGCTTTTGTTGAAATTCATTTTTAAAATCGATATTGTATCTTGTAAATGATACAATCTTCGTGTTGCAACCACAAGTGCACTTTTGAAGTCAAATGGATTAAAAATAGACATTTAGGAAATCTGTTTTTGAAATTTTAAGTGTTCTATCTAATTTCAAAAGGATGTTTTGTATTTTACTAATGCCTTTTATTTGATTTGAAAAACCTCATGTAAAATTGCGCGAGAAATGTTTGTAAGACGTAACGGACATAAAACTTGCAAACCTCATGCACTGAAAAACGTTGGATTAAATTTTGTACTGATGGTATATTTGGGCGTTTCCTAATCTATAACGACTTGCGAAATAAGGAGGGCAAAAAGACATTTTAGATACGTTGGGTTTGTAGACCAAACAATTTTATATCACCAGAATTAACAGTGACATCATTTATCAGCGATGAATGAATGCGAGACACGTGCAATCTGTCAGTTTCCTGAATGAAATCCACTGAAATATTTTATGGTGATATTTGTAGCCGTAAAAAGGTACCAACCGTCAATTATATGTCTAAAAGCTTTGAAGTCAAGTTTTTAAGGCTAAATTAAAGGTCACTGTGCTTTCTTGTCGAAAAACAACGTGGAAAAGACTGGGGAACTCCCCCTTTGGCGTTCAAGGTAAGCGGAATTTAAAAATTAAAGTGTTGACTCAAATCGTGCACCATTGTACATAAGCGATAGTTTCTTTTAAATATCTAGCTTCTTCAGCGACGCTAGCGGGTATTCATTCAATGGAAGAGTTTATTAAAGAATTTTCGCCGGAACATAAGGCTGAAATTTTCAGTCGTCTTTTCCAGTCGTTTTCTAGTTTCATTTTAAAATTCACGAACGCTGAAATTTTGTATGCGACTTCCTGATTTAGCATATCAAACAGTGTTTCTTCTTCAACTAATTCTATCTTTACAGAATTTAAAAAAGCTCGACTAATTCGAAAGTTGTACAAGAACCGTAGATAACGTCGTTGTCTCTTTCAGCCAAAAGAAGAAACCTTGGCCATGACTTGAATACTCCTCGTCATTTACCAAAATCTCACCGAATATGATATCATTATGTACCTAGGGTTTTCAATATTCCTCTTTTAAAATGACATTTACCTTATCTTTTCTAATTTATCTTTGCAAAGTTCAGTTGTGTTCTATAATATTTGAATATAGTCACGAACTAATCAAATTCAGTTGAAGGTCAAGAGCTGAGTTACAACAAATATTAACATTTTTTACTCGACAATGAGTAATAACACTTAATACTGAGTCGTCTGCGTTGTCAGGTTGTAGTTTAAGGCCTTTTACACAAATTTCCATTTAAGGTGAATTTGAAAGAAGTGTATGACGTCCGAGGATGCTTCACCCTCCCCACGCGCGTCCCGCAAAACTCGCGTGGAAACTCGTGACAGTTTCAGCAATAGTCGCGTGAAAGTCATGAACGTAAAAATGACAGGTCACGTTTGTCCCTGATTGGTGTAAAAATACTTTGCTCTGATTTGTTGCACTTAACTGCACTGAAAAGCTTCATGAGTGGCGAATCAACGAGTTCAGTTGGTGCAAGAAATAAATGTAAACGCACATGTAAAGAGCTCTATGACAGCAAAAAAAATCTGTTTTACAGTGTGGTGCTCAAACGTACTATTCCAGCAGAAAGGAGGATAGCTTTTGCGTTAGGCGGGTATCCAGTCTCACTGTCCAATGACAAGAGTTTCGCTGCAGGCAGACATCCAGCCGTGAATAAATGGGGAATTTAATCCCCCCGAATAGGCTTTTCTGCTTTAAAATGCTGAATGCAAAATTAAGATCAGATTGTAGCTTAGAGAGTTGTACTTCCGTCTTCGTCTTATGTTACAGTTCGAGAACTCAACGAAAAAAAAAAACTTTACTTCGTTTTAACAATTAAAGCGATGCCCACTGTTCATGAACAGTATGTTTAAGCAAACCTTTCAGTAGAACACTGAAATCTCTCCACTAACTGATCGCTGACTCCTATCTCCTCAAGATCCAAAAGATCAAATAAAAGACGGAAGGCTATACATGTATTGCAAAGAGAAATTAGATAGGACTTACTAATGGCACAGTAATTTAAAAAGGAAGCGTAACTAAAACTGGACTAATTTTCCTTTTGCTCTCTTTACCACTGGCACTTATTTGCAGTGGTTATTAGAATAATCCGACTGTTCATTGTGGTCGTGCTCACTAAAATCCCTGAATAGAGACGAATCAGTGGATAAATAAACAATTTTCAGTTAAGACGGATAATTGTGGCGACGAATAAATCGTCTGATCTAGTGAAATGTTTTGTCTGACCAAGTGTTACCACGAGGATACTTCTTTTCTGAATTTACATTTCAAGACATTTTATACATAAAACAAAGCAGACAACTTTTCTCCATCGAGTTTCGACGTAGAGGACATAGAAGACTTTCCATTTATACAAGCACCAGTTGACTGTGGGACACATTCCCATATTCAAATGGCTTGTCTTCTCACATAACATCCTGGCGCCTTTTCGGTTTAATTCAGCTGCGACGGATTATCTCACTATAGATGAATGATAAATGAGAAAGGAAAAGTTTGTTCGCAGTCTCTCTTGAGCGTCGCCCCGGCTGGCTTATTATCTTTAATCTCCGGTGCATGAGGAAACAAGGAGTTTACTCCCAATCCCCCCCAACCACCCCCCACCTCCACCCCGCCGACCACTGCCTTTTATGGACTCCACTCGATCGCAGGTTATCCCCAGTATCTATACTTTCGTCACTTGGTACCAGTTTACACACCTGGGTGGAGAGAGCTAATTTGCGAATCTACGCAGCCTTTTTTGTTTCTTTATTAGGAAGATTTTTCACTCCACCCTTTCCCAATTCCCCCCTTTCCCCCTTTTATAATCCGAGCCCCTTCCAACCAGCAAGCTTCGACCGCCACTAGCGTAAGCAGTGTCAATGGGGTTGAAATAAGCGTCTTGAGATACCTTATATTTGAGACGCTTTTAAGACCACCGCAGGCAAGACCAACAGACAGGAGTGGCCTATACAATTCAGACGATCGTGACCCCTTGTAAATTGAATGTGATCTTATTAAAATGCACGCCTCTAGTGTCTTTGTCTTGGAAGACGCGTTATTTCCGGAGTGATAAGACCTTTTTAAAGTCAAAGCTTTCTTCTTTTCTAAAAGTGGGTCATCGAAAGGAAGCAAGAAAGATGTGACGATCTGATAAGGTGAAGTTCAGTACCGTTTTTCAGCGCACGGTTGGTTTCTTTTAGCTGTTAGTAGCTCTCTCAGCTTTTAAATGGGTTGTGTGTGGCCGTTGATAGGTTCTGTCAATGATAAATCTACTCGTAGTTCTTTGACCTTTTTTACTCTCTTTCTCTGTGGTTAATTCTGGAAACAGCAGACTCAGCGACGCATATCCAGAAAACAAAGTAAATCACTGAAACATTGTGAAAAACATGAATAACCAACAAGTGTTTCCGTTCGAGTCTGTCCTTGAATTACAGCGCGTGAGAAACTTGCGTGAGAAACTAACCGTTTACTTGTCTATCCAGCTCAATATGATATTCATGTGATACTGAAGGTTTAGTTTGACCAGAAGGTAGGTGTTGTGTTGCGTTTCAATATTGGCTGCAAAACACGGTAAGCTTATTGATTATCTAACAGTCTGTTGATAATATAACCTTGATTCGGGTTGAACCCAGTCCCATCCAACATAAAATCGCTGACGACGGTCTTCTTGTTTTCGTGCAAAATTGCTGCGATCCCAGTTCTGTAGTTTCGCACTTGATCTTCTAGCTTCCTCTGCCAAGAGAGTTGAGCAGACGAAAACAGACTGCAATTAGCTCAAACTAGCACGACCCTTCAAGGACGTCACGTTGGAATTCATTTTATTGTTTGTTTTTGCACTTATTTCTACTTCAATACAGAACATGGAGATACCAAGCCGACTGCCGTTTTCTCAAACGTTTCCTAGAGTATCATCTTTTACGTGCAAGTTCATATAATCATGTCCTGTGTATCATTGCTTTTTGTCTTCAGTTTGTTATAATAATGATGCGACTGTTTTAATGTTGTTTGTTGGTTGTTCGTTTTCCCGTCTGCAAGACCCATAGCGCACAAAAGCAACAGCCCCCCATGTAATTATTTTCATAGCACAAGCTTTACTGTCTCGACTCTGTCATACAGTTATGTTTGTTCATTTCAAAGACGTTATATTACATGCTGTCCTTATTTACAGGACTCTGATTAAAGTACACCTAAACACCCGACTTTTGTCTTTGCGCGTTCCACGCTCGTTCCACTTCTTCCACGCTTCCTCCACGCGTGTATGTGTTCAACCCCAGATCTCCCTCTAACTTTTTCTGCCAACTAAACTAGAATAAATATGCCATATCTTTGAACATTTTCAGTTGCATTATTATAACAGCGAGTAGACCGCTAGCCGTCTCTTTTTCTTCTCGTTTTTTTCTTCTCGCTCCAGTCTCACCGCGCTGTTGACAGCTAGCGCTTTATTCGGCTTTTTCGCTCGGCTATTTCGCGCGCCCTCTCGACTATCCAGAAGGGGACTGCTAGCAGTCTAAACAGCGAGTAAATAAGTATTACGTAACTCGATGCAAGGACCACTTGGACAAACAGTAGCGAGGTGAAGCCAGATCTTGGTGTAGATCAGGATGAGCAATGTTGAATAAAAAAAAAGCCAATTGCAAGGCTGATCGGACAGCTAAGAAGGGTAATTTTAACATGTTTAAGTTACCCTTCTTAGCTGTCCGATCAGCCTTGCAATTGGCTTTTAGTAAATAAGTATGCCGGTGTTTGCGCTTTAACCACTTGTTCAACGGACTAAATTTTTGTTGAGGGAAAGCAAAGGTTTTGAGATTTTCGGCTGCAAACGCGGCGGCACAGATTTTCAGCTACAGACGCGGCAGAACATGTTAAAAATTCTGTACCTCTCTTGCTTTAGAATCTCAGTAAACAGTGACAAGCTTGTTGAGACTGAAATGTTTTGGGACCGGTTTTGTTAGTGCTGTGATTGTGGAACATGCCGTACTCGACTAAAATAGACTGGAAAAGAATTTTGGGTTCAGTATTCCTCTACGGATATACGTGTTCATTGTGCTCCCGACAACTGATTGAACAAAAAAATAAGCAGTGATTCAGGATAGAAATTATACAATTGAATGATTGGAAAAGGCAGAACCACGTTCCTTTACGAACTGATATTCCGACTCACGTTATTCTGTTTTTCCTCAAAACCGAATAAGAAAAGCCAAAAAGGATCCAAAAGACCCAGTTCCTTCAGTAGTAACGGTATGTTGTTTATTTTATGCCAAAACAGGCCAGCTTTTCTTTCACGGGTAGTTTTCAGGGGCCGGGTTTTTTAAAGTTAAACAGAAAACGCTTTGTACCACAATGTAACTCGTTACGTGCAAATGGCCTTTAAGTATTGATTGTTTGCGTCGTGCGTTACATAAGTACTATTTTCCGACAGCAACCCCAGAAATGAATTCTTGAGACACTTAACGCTTTGTAGGTCGCTACCCCTTTCCCTTTCAATGTTATACAGGTGAATTGCTAAAGTGTCGGCAACGGCAAAATGTTCTCCTTTGATTCCAAATCCACCGGGTCCATCCATATTACCGGGCCTATTCAGTCAACCTCTCTGTGTTTCATTAACAGAAAAAGTATAAACAACACAAACGTGTTGTTTCTTGTTGAGCTAATGATTTAATCATCATTTAAACTGCAAGAAAAATGTGCAGAAAATAACATTGTCTACCAACACTTTTAACCATTAAGATATTGTTGCATACCTTCTTCAAAATGACGGTGTATTTATCAATATTTCTTCTAGTATTAAAACTTGAGAACTTCACGAAAACAACTAAGTAAAACAAGGACGCCATTGGAAAGTTAAATTGACGAATCCATGTGGACTAAATTAAGGTCTGGTAATTTTTTTTCCGAATGTTTTTCTAATGATTCTTCTCAGCTGTATTCGGAGTGCTTGTAAAGATTGGAGAATTAACAATATTAATTAATATGACTCAGTGATAGCTATGGTAGTTCAACGTATTTTTCATTCATTTGTTTTTTACCGAAAGTTGCAATTCCTTTCTCGTGTTGAGCTATAATTAACTAACAACAACGAAAACAACCGAAAAATTGAATAGATAGTAAATTTTGATTCTAAAACGAAAATAGCTCATTAAATGAAATATTAATATCCCGGGTTGTAGAATTTGAGTCAAGTCATTTTCAACTTGTGTACAGTTCAACATTAATTTTGAGAGTACACGTGCGTGCATTTTAATGGCTTCGTGTTTTTTGATGGCTTTGCTTTCATGGGGATTTTGAAAATCCATGGTTATATTTCGATATTTATTTACCAAATCGTTTGACTCATGCTAATGAGTTTTATTTTGTCTCGGCTGGATGAAATTCACAGCATGCTGAGTGGCGTTTTCCTGTATTTCCCGATCGTGAATTAATCTATTCTCTTCTTTCCGTTTTCATTTCTTTTTGCTCCAAGTGTGCTGTTACACTGCGAAATTTCGTTTCGTCCATGTAATGCTAGAATCTCGCTGCTTTTAGCTGAAGCTGTCGGCTTAATGGTAAGTAACTGATGTCGCCAAAAAAATGGTTCTTCAAATTGTGTATCAAGCCCACATTTTGACCGAAAACGAAACGGCACTGAACTCATAAAATATTAGCATTGATCTTCTTCAAAATGTCTGCGTCTCGATTATAATCTGATTATAAACACTGCCTGTTTTGTTTCTCTCAACAGTGATTTGAGTTCCACGGAATTTAGCCCGAGTCTTTAAGGTAAGAAATTCTTTTTTTAAAGGCTTTTGTTTTAATGTTGTGCAACTACAATCTAGAAAATGTAAAACGTAATATAAGCAATGACCTGTCATACTTACCATTCATACCGGGAGACTATATGAAGTTTTACTGTATCTATAGAAGGATTTGTTTTTAGCTCTCGGCTTCACCTTAAAGACAAGAATATTTTGCACACATTACTGCGAAAAATTGTTTGTTTTTTCCCACCTTGAAATCAACATTACTGCATTCAAGATTACTCAAGGTAAATTGTTTTCACAACGAGTCAATGGATATGAGAACTGAATTCCGATAAGTATCAACTGATGTTAGATTCACTGAATTCATTTTAATTAGCTTTCCGGAGTTGAACAAATTATAAGTCGACTAGTATAAAACAAATAATACAACAACTTTGACGTTTTAGCCATTAGAATTGTTATAAGAAGATTGAAAAGTTTCGCAGACGATCATGCACTGATAAACCATGTGGGTGAACTAGTGGAAAACCGCATGAAGGAAACCACGTTATGCGGTTTCAGAAAAAAATTTCTCTTGCTGTGATATTCGGTTGGAATCGGTTTGTGGAACAATGGTTGTCATGAAATTACACATGCACGCTAGACACACTTAGAACCAGAACTCTTAAAGTTGTATTTTCGGACACTGTTATTTGGGGTGAAAGACTTCCGAATTGGACAGTTGGAGAGCCTAATCTATTAAGGTGTTTGTTTATTCAAAACTGGTGAATTATTCAGTTCTGAGAAGTAAGAACCTTTTTTTTCTGAAATGTCTAAAACCGCAGCTTGTTGCGATTGAAGGGATTATTTTAACCATTCTTATTACTTAAATTACACTTTTAAGGGATATCCGAAAACTAAACCCTCCTCAAAGTTGAGAATTCTTTTTAGCGGTTTCATAGTTTCACATGTATTTTAAATGTTTCATCTTCTGTGTTAACGGTCCTGTAACGTATTTACTCATTTTACTCCTGTAGCCCCTGAAGAAGGTTTGTTTTGCAAACCGAAACATCGGGCAATTTTTTGTTGCATAATTTTTATTTATTTATTTCGTCCTCTGTGTCTTTCTTTAATTGTCGTAAGGATCAGTCATTCCGTATATTTTTTCCCCCTACATTTTTTCCTCGAGTACAGTATCACTACTGAACAGACAGGATGTTTTGTTAGGTTTAAATAACATGAAATATAACCAGACTGGAGAAAACGGTTCTGTATGCAAGGCTTCAAACGTTTTCCTATGTTTCTCGTGTTTAGGCTAGTCTATCACACAACTCGGAATATCCTGAAATATTAGGTCCTGAACTATTCTACCATGGGATAGGTTGAAGAGACGATTGACGTTAAGACTAGAGGCTAGGCTAGACGGATATAGAGGAAAATGAGCTATCTTGACGTAAGCTTTGCACTCAATGAATTGCCTTGTCACGCTATTGACGATCAAAATCTGGTTTCGCAGGTGGGCCGGGGGTGGATGTCAGACTGAAGAGGCTTGAGCTATATGTTCGCAAGGCTACCGAGCTAAAATGGCCCCTGGGACTGTTTTCAGCTTCCGCTGACGTTTTTGGGCAAATTCAAGAGGAATTCTTCTCCTCTCTTGGCTTACCATGTATTTTAGAATTCTCTGTTATCACAGTCTAACTTTCACGATGGCAGTCGGTTATAGTGAGTAAGTCCGACCAAATATCATCACTCATGTTTCGACCGCTCTCGCGCTCAAACAATCATCTCGCCTTAGCGTTCAGTTTTACGAAATTCGTTGCAAAGACTTATGTCAAGTTACAGGTAAAGCAACTTTATATATACACGATTAGATTTAAAGCAAGAAGCTTGTGGGGCCGTGTACATAAAGCAAATATTTTAAACAAACATAACGCATTTTTCAGCTACCATGTTGCTGTTCTCAAGGTAAAGTGTGGTCGCTCACAAAATATTTGAGTACACTGCCTGCTTGTTTTGGCCAAAAACAAGTGTTCGCAGTGTTTTTCCGTTGCACATTGAAATATTGAATTTTGAAGAAAATTATTTTGCCAAGCCCTCCAGAAACTACTCCACGTAATACACAAGAAAAATGTCAAGAGATGCCATGTATTAGAATTAATATTCAAAGGAGTTTACATGTTCTGATAGTAGGCGGCTCTTGCACTCCAGTCAGAGACAATAAGGAGCCCGTTAAATATATCCTAGCTTGGCTTTGTTGTAGAAAGAGTAAAATGCATCTTACTAGCTTTTCGGTGCTTCGACCTGAAATTGGATTTTTGTCCTGAGAACAGTGACTTTGCTACACGTCAAGCATTTGAACCGTTAGGCAGCTGGGTCGTAACGTAGTGTGTGGGCTGAGGTATGTGATCTTTGAGATCAATAGACTTTCTCATGTCGGGGTTTGACGGAGTAGTGCTGACTTCGAGCTTGTTTTTCATTGCTTGTCTTCTGTGGCGTCGATGTCTAGTCTGTGAGGTACCTTATAAGAGGAATTAACGTGCGTGTTTACTAAGGTATTTGAAATTGACGTGCCACTGTGAAGGGGAATATAGCTTCGAATAAAGTAACTTAACGCGATTTCAAGATAAAGTAAAATTTCCTAGTAAGAGAAGGAAATTTCTCGCATTCTATCGAGGAAGAGTGTGTTGATCAAACAAAATTTTGTCTTAAATATACACGGAAACGTTCGTTGAGAGACAATTCAGTCTTGAGGCGAGAATTAACTTGAATTATCGTACAAGATGTATTGAAAGATAAAAGTTAAGACCCGGCAGTAGCCTGCGTAGCAGGCGTAAACGGGGAGGGAGAAGGGGAGCAAGAACGAGGGCGAAGGGGGACTGGGGGCTAGGGACGAGGGAACGCCTGCTACAAAGACCCCATTTTTTCATTTCTGCGGCCGCCAGCGGCCGCAAAATTCTGATTGGTTAATTTTTGACAGTACGTCCCACGGGAATGACGTAATTTGACGAGGACGTGCAGTTAGAAGATTTGAACTTGGTTGAAGCAGGCCGGGCCAGGTAGCGAAATTGTCTTGAAACCAGAGCAAGAAACGGCAGTTAGAGCTCTTCTAAAGGGAAGAGATGTTTTAGCGGTTTTGCCAACGGGATACAGTCCTAGAGAGAAGAGATTCTGTCATTTTCCGAGAAGATTTCAAAAAAGCATTGCACCGTTTCACGCGTGAATTTCAAGGCAGTGTAAATATCCCGTTATCGGAGCGAAGACTCGCCCTTTGAGAACTATAAATCGGAAGAAGAAGCCCTAAGACTAAGAAACGCTCGACACCTTAAACAGTGGAACTCAGAGAACTAAAAGCGAAGAAATTGTTCTTTGAGAACAGACGGTTGTTTTATTAAAAGAGAAATCTGCGGTTGCATGAGACATCACTCAAGCTGTTGACTTTGTAGGGAATCCATGGTAAAGTAACTTACATTTTTTATTGTAAATTTGTATTGAATGTTTTTTTTTATTGTCCGATTCTTCATATTATGGCTTTCGTGTAACTTTTGAAATTTTAAAACGGGCACTTCGGTCAATATAAAGGCCGTTCAAAATGTATCGCGGTTCTTCGCTTGCGTGTTTTACAGTAAGCTTACCTTTCCGAGAAGCGAAAATTGAACATCTGATTTTCAGAAGCAAAGAGGGGTTTATCTTAATAAATCTTTTTATTTAGAAAAGCTTCGTGTCTCTTATTTCGAAAATAAGCGCAATTATAAGTTGTTCTTTGATTGGAAAAAAATTCTCATCCTAACTATATTTTTAGACGCTTGGTTAAATTCCTGCGTGCAAGTCAGTCATGCAGAAAAGCGCGCGCCTGTTTCTGATTGGTGGTTGCATTGACAGTTAACTTAATTGGATTACCTAAAAATCGGTGGGCGGAGATGAAAAAATGGGGGTCTTTGTAGCAGGCGTTCCCTCCTCCCTCGCTCCCAGAATCCCATTTTTCTCCCGCGTTCTCGCTCCCCTTCCCCTTTCCCGTTTACGCCTGCTACGCAGGCTAACCCGGCAGTTAAGAGAACTCTTGTTTGTCATTTGGCTCATACTAGCTAAGGACAGGATTCATGCACAATTTGGGGATTAATCCGCTTCACTTCACTATAACCCTTCTATATTCATAGTAAGATAAGGCCACTGACTAACTGTTCAGTGAAGGAAATTTTTTTCGGTTTCACCAGCTTCTCGTGAAGCCACCTGTCCACGTGTTATTTGCCGGGTTCTCTTGCTATGAATATTTTGTCGCAGCGAGCGTCTCTTTGGTCTCGCGTTTCATATTCATGAGTTGGTTAACAATAGCTTTTGATTCTCTCTCTCTCTCTCTCTTTTCTTTTTCCTTTCTTTTACCTTTTTGTGTCGCTGCCTTTTGTGTGCTGAAATGATGAAGATTTAAGTTGTCATCGCTGTATTTCCGAAGACGTCCGAAGATTTCCGAAGTCTTGAGACTGCAATAGACAACATGACTTGCAGGGACTATTCTTTTCGCATATTGGGTAGAGTTTACATAGTTCTTAAAGGTGGTTCGTTTTAGGTTATATTAAACATGCTAAAATTTGTGAGCCGCAGGAGAAATGGTCCGTATGTCTGAGTTGGCGTGAAATAGAAACTTAGAACAATAGAACAAGAGTTTTCAATAATGATGCTAATGATGAAAGATTCTATTGTAATATTAGGGCGAACTACTATTGTCGTGACATATAGCATATCACGTCTTTCTTACACTTATGTCATTTGAAGCAACTGACCACAGGAATGGAAAAAGATACAATATATAATAACCCAGCATCCGGGGGCGGCACGTAGTGTGGTTATTTAGGGTTGGGGGTGACAATTGACCCCTGGATCAAATAAAAAGGCGGTGCCCTGTGCGATGCCTGCTGTGTTTAATTTAGACTAATTTCTGAGGAGGTTCAAAATCCTCCGCTCTCACTTCCCTTCTCCAAGAGAGAGCGGAAGTTTGATAAACTGATCCTCTTACTCACATAAGTATCAAACGTTTTAAATCTAAATTATTTTGAAAATTTTCAGAAAAACCAAACAGCACAAAGTACTTCTGAATAGTCGGAACACGTTATGACTCCACCCGACAGCGCAAGCATAATGAACAGTACTGACCGTAGAAAATACTTCTCTACCTCAATAGATGCACAGACTCAAAAGTGACCACAACAGGAACCACATCAAAACACAACAGTTGACTTTAGGATTGAAGTAATCTGTGTATGTTCCCTACATTGAAGAGGTAGAACAAATACGTTTATTCCATGCCCACATGGTCTCATATCTCAAAGACAGTTTGCTCAGAAAACATATCTTCAACTTAATCGTAGATCTTGAGAATTTTTTTTAAGTTTATTCGCAGATTCTCGACCTTAGGTCATCCGGTGTGACGTAAAAGTTGGAAATTGTAGGGCGAGGGACTATTTGCGGTTGAAAAATATTTACTGAGAACGCAATTTTTGTCATGTTTTGACGAGGAAAACAGCCCCTTAGTCTATATTTTCTAAAAGCTCTATTAAAATAGTTTACAACCCAAATATTCCCGGGAAAATTACATCGAACGCAACTCCAAAGCCTCGCTATCAGATATTTTTTATTTATATGTCTAACAATTAACCTTTCAAGCATAATTGGTTAAATTATAAATTCGAAGTGATTTCTATTGTTATTGTTCTCTTACCTGAAAACAATAGGACTTGACAGATTCGAAGGCTTTTGCCGCTTCCGGTGTTTTCAAACTTAAGAATTTGCACTTCTTTGACCACCTTTATTTCTGCTGCAAAACTGTTTAGACTCACCTCGAAAGAGATTTATTTTGCGGAGTGTTTGTATACTACGCAAGTTAACGCGCAGAGCGTGAAATCGTACAGAAACCCACGCAGCCGAGTGTCGATTCATTTGGTGTCATGTCATCAATTTACTTGTCAACTTAAAAAATAAGCTCGCCATTTGATTGGCTAACGTATGACCCTGTCGTCCGTCAATTGTTATCTCGGAAGTTTCCATTTTGGTCAGTTTAGTGTTTTATAGATGTCCATTTCGGTAGTGTGTGTCCGATTAAGGACCGCTTTGTCTTTCGTGTTATTTTCACAATCATGTGTAAAAGGTTGGTAGAGCATTGCGTGGAATCATCGAGGGATAGGGAAGGAAATTTTGAAGTATCGTGGTCTATTAACTCGCGTCCATAATGTGGTCTTTTTATTAGGTTCCATAGCGTCATGTTTTGGTACATCTTGTGGATGTGTTGCTTTTTCACTTCGTTTCAACGAGGTAAGTTTGCAGCGCTTTCTTCTATAATTATCACACGACTGCCAAAAGATGTGTTGAATATCTGGGCTTTAAATCAGGAATTCTAGGAGCGTACTTAAAATCCCTAAACACAACAAACGGATGCGATTTTCTAACCGTAATATCACGCGTCCAATATTATTCATCAGCGATGAAACCACTACCCTTGTTGTGCGCTGAAATATCATTAAAAGCGAAATGAGGTGCTTGTTTTTGTTCATAATCGCTACAAACTTTGTAGTGTATTTGCCTGCAATCGACTGGAATTGCCATCCATCTACAGGGCACTCAGCGCACTGTAAGTCTTCTCAAGTCGGCTAAATGCGTTCGTTTATCGTACGATCGATCGCATGACGATCTGTCGTCGATAGTCACTTCAAGAATTAAAATCTAGGAGAGTTTTCGCTGTTTTTGTTTGTGTTAAACTTCCTCGCAGCTTTTAGGACTCTGGCAAATAATTTGAACGTTTTCTTGGTTACGTTTGCCCGCTGAGGTTTACAGCGTCACCATATTTCGTCCGTCGACTGGTCTCCCCTTGGCTGTAACTACACTACAGCTGTGTAACTATAGCACACACGCGTTCTGTATTTCAACACGTGAAAACCAGAGCCCTTCAGGATCATTGAACCAGCGATCATATCTATAATAAAGCAATTGTAAACGATTGCCAGCGGCAAATTTATTTGGCAAATGCTTCGAACAATTCCTTAAACAAGAATGTTTGAAAATATTATTTATTTCCTTCTTCCTTCAGGTCTAGCGCAAGGATCTTCGTCAAATACGGACCCAGGAGGAGGAAAAAGCCCACCTTTGGAAATTGAAGTAAAGCTTGGATCGGATGCTATATTACAGTGCGACGCTGTGAAATTAGGTCAAGTGTCTCAGCTTTTGGAATGGCGAAAAAATGGCTCGAAAAGCCCGATCTTTGTCAAGTTTATGAACTTCAAACCTCATATCGATTCACGTTACTCACGTCGCCTGCATATGATCAATAGTTCGGCGATATTGCTGTCTAGTGCTAAGGAAAGCGATGCGGGAATTTATCGTTGTAGAACGATGCAGTCAGGTGCGGACAGTACAATCTTAACGCACGGGAGGTGGATTGTTTTGAAAGTTATTGGTAAGTTATAATTTTGTTATCTATATATTACAAACAAGCGCGCGATATCTAAAGGTCGACATATGCATTAGCGCACGGTACTTGCTCAAAACAAATTCGTTTATACTAGTAAATGAATTTGTTGTTTCGGTTTATAACAGGTGAATTATATAGTTAACTCACTTTTAATTAATAGTACCTTGGAATCAGAATTTTATCAGTTATTCGGGACGCTAAATTTCTATCATGCTACTAAGTACTCCCAAACGAAACCTGTTGAAAACGGCTTAGACCTCTGTTAAGCGTAGTAAATGTCGTACAAGTCAATCATGTTTTCTGTTCATTCTTCGCGCTTAAAATGAAAAAAATTATGCCAGTCACGTATGGATGGTTTTAACGTGCTGTGATCCTGTGTTGCTTACAAGGGAAAAGTTTATACCTATTGTATAGTTCATGACCGCCATTGTTTTTATCGTATTTCTAGAGGTAACGTCATTTATGCACTCGATGGGGCTCCCGCATTTTAATGCCTTCCTAAATCGTATTCGGAGGATTTCTTGTTAACGAATTTTCGCTTTTAATTGTTACAACTAAAAAATGATTTTTTGGAATTTTTTTAAAACCGCTTCCCAGCCTCATACTGAAAACTCGCGATACTTTGATATCTATTAAAATGTTTTGGTTTGAGTAATCTGTGAGGCGAATAAATTTACATGGGTTAAAATTCTTTTAAAGCAAATTTCAAACGTTTGTTCAAAACGGCAGTTAGTGATGTTCTTTTTAAAAAGAAAACAAACGTTTTTAGTTCGTTTGAGAATGTCCATTTGAGAACGCAAAAATAAACCCGCGACACTAGTTAGAGTTAGCAAAACGTTTATTTTCCGTTTTTCGTAAGCTTGAAAGCAAGAGTAACATTCTAAACTCCTTGCGTTGTAAATGGACTCTTTATGATTATTTTTAAAGTTATAGGAAACCGTTAAAGGACCAAAGCGTCACGAATGCTTCTAAAATTTGCCGGTTCCGCGTCGTTTAAAGATCTCTCTATGCTCGTGTACAAAACCTAATCTTTGTACCTTTGCGGTATTCTATTGTTTGACTTTGAATTTGAAAGCTTCGGTGGGCGCAACATGGATCCTATAAGCTTCTAAATAACATTGATAACGGTCAGGCAAACTACATTAGAATTGATACATACATAACTATTGCGGCCACAGCTACAGGTTGGAAGCTATAATGTCAAAAAGCAAGAGCGGCATAAAAGACCAAAGCTTTCCTTCTCTTGTGGACAAACCGCTTTGTTAATCCCTTGTAATTGAAATATGCATTGTGGTGTTCTAACGTCGGGGCATTACATTGTAAGGACATAATTGCTATGTTAGACCGACAAAGCTTTGTGATAAGCCAGCACTGAAAATTTAAGATAGTATTCAATTGGGCCGAAAAGCTTCAGATTCGAAACTGAAATGTTCCGCAAAAAATCGACGAAAGGCGAAATTTGCCAGGGTGAATTGTTTCTGTAATCTTTCGAATTTATGAAAAGCATTATTAAATGTCTTTTGTCATAGTTTTCACGCTTGCTTTGTGTTGAACAAGAATGGACAAAACAGAATCAATGAGCGGCGTTGAGCCAGTTATCTAGAGAGCATCAAACTCTTTTCGAAGGTGACTAAATACTTGTTTTCTCCGCGAGTTCTTGACACCAAGAAGTTTATGGCGTTGACAATACTTCCACACATAAATGGGATAACTTTTCAAAGTACGTTTCGATTCAGTTGTTTTATTCGACAGTATTTGAAAAAAGTTGCAACAACAAAACAGCAAACAAGTGCGGCCGCCATTTTTTGAACTGTACAATGTTGTAAGATAATGACCGCTTTCTCTTTCGACCCAATGTAATCCAATTGACAAGTAAATGAACTGACCATGGCGAAAAACACTCCGTTTGTCGACTTTTATTGTTGTGAAAAATTCCAGTTAACCACAAAAAACAACCCGCCAGTTAATTTGCCGCTTCACGTCCAGGGAAAAGTTTTCCCTTGCAAGTAAACAAGGCCCCGATTTAATATCCTATGTTTGAAAAGGTTTTACCCGTTATTGACCGAAAGCACTGCCATATTGACAGTTTGTCTTCGCTTGTCACATCCGAGGTTTTCTTTTCACTCAAAAGAAAGATACGTAGCGCTTTTGGAATTCATTTTACTCCAATTAGCATTTCTGTTGCAGGCTTTTATACTGTGATACACCAAGTTTTCTTAGCATTTTCACATTTTAAAAAGTAATGGAACTAAAACAACCTATCAAGCTTTTTATCCAAGAGAAATAAGCTGTAACAGCAGTAGTTAATAACTAGATGGAACACAGGAAATCAGAAAACTCAGTTTTGAGATGCAATAACGTTTTTGTTTGCTCAAATAAAAAAACAAACCGAACGACATTTTGTTTTATAAAAATGTACACTCTATTGAAATCACCATGGCAACAAGGCTTGTCTATGTGATCAGGGAGAAAAACCTGTCAGATTTGAAGAACAAATTTTGAATAATCGAACAATAATGTTCCTGGGAGGTCGTATGATCTGACCCGGCCAAAGTAAAGCTACTTGTAGTCTTTTGAAAGCTTCGCCAGCTTTGAAATAACATTGTCAATACATGAGCACGCAAGGAAAAAAAAGCTTTTAGTTTGTTAAATGTCCTAGATGTTCCGTTTTTTCCGTCCTTCTAGGAAAGCGAATGGTAATTAGCTCCTTGATATCGATATTAGGAATGTAAGTTTTTAATCCTAAATCAGGAACAAACATCCAACACAGTCAAAGGTTTACTATAAGACAAAGAACAAAGAACAAACTAAGCCACGGACGGTGGAAGTCTTTTCAGTATCTTCTGCCTATTTCATTTTGACCGCGTGTGTTTCAAATGCATCATCTGCTTTACAGAAACGTGTAAACCAAATCTAGTTTTCGCATTCACTTTGTGGCTCATTGTGTTTTAATGAAATTTCCTTTCTAGGCAAACAGAACCCGTGCCAAAACAAATTCAACATGTAGCTCTTCAATTACTTTACAAAGAAAAAGCAAATACATTTTCGCCTTTAGCAAGTTTCTTCCCATGGCGCTGAAAACTAGGCGTGTCAAGTGAAGCAAAGCAAAATAACTGTCTTCGTTCCGTCCTTGTTTCTTTACGAGGGGCAAGGCTTTGGAAAAGATTAAAACCCAAAAATCTCAAAAGACATTTTACAAAACACTGATAAGCGAACTATACTACGTGGGCAAGCACAGCTCTCCATAAAACAGTCTTAAAGGTAAAACCGTTTAGCTATGACTCCAGAACACAGGAATTTAACCCCACTGATGCACTTTGAAAGAGCACAATATATAGACTAGTTTTGCGCTCCCAATAAAAATGATTTTGCATCTTCAACAGCTGTTTTCTGTTGAATGACTGAAAGTAATCAATTCTTTGTGCAAATGGGGGTCACATTACGTTGCCTTGTCGGCGGTGCGTTCCTGGGCAATACCTGACTTTCGTTTTCCTAAATTATGCGTTAGAACGGAGTATTCAACGAATGGAATGAAAAGAACGTAATAAATTAGCAAGATTTACAGATTTGAGGTCATTCTGGTCGTTGAAGTGAGAGGTATCATGGCGATTGAAAAGAACGACACCTAAGACCATAGACGCTTCCCCGGTTTAACGTAAGTGCCCTCTAAGCTCGATGAGTTCAAGCCAAGTCCACTTACTTTCTGGTGAAATTGAGAACTCGTTTATAATGTCGCGAATGCTTGAAATTCCACTCGTGATGATGTACGAAGGTCGTGAAACGTGTGTGATTTTGTCACGAGACTCGTGATTTGCCGTTTACGTCGAATCATAAATCGTGTTTTGGACTTATCTAGGAAGATCGAAGGGCCTCTGCTCGCAGGGTACATTTGTGTTGGCAGTTAAAAGTTGGCATGAATGAATATTGAAAGAACAGTAGGCTGATGTGTTGCCAAACTGTTGGCGAAAACGGAACAAGTCTGTATTCCTGTATGCATTGAAACTATTTGAACAGCGTCAAACTCATATTTAACTTGTAAACCTTTTTGCCAAACAAGTGTTTTCTACTCTCAACCAAACAAACCTTGAATAGGTAAGATGAACGTTTATTCGTTTGTCTCACGATGGAATCGCTTTGAGTTGTTGATCGCGACGTTTCGACTGCAATACTGCTAGTCTTCATCAGGTGATGAGGTCAATTGTTTACGTGTCGCTATTTGGAGCATGATGGTTCGCTGCTATTGGTGCATTTCGATCCTCATTATTATTCCGACTATTAGATGTTGTTCCCTCACAGGTCCGTTTTGTGGTTGGTCGGCTGTTGTGCTTTCTGATCGTAGGTATCCAAGCTTCTGGAATTTCGATTCCGCTATCTCTATTGATGTTATTAGGATGAAGTCTTATATGGATAGCCTCTTTGACCCTACGTGTGTACCAGTGAGGGTCACGATCAATAAACTTAACTTCTTTCCAAATAGGAAGATGCCCCGTTTCGTTAGCGTGTTCCGAAATTGCGGAGGTTTGTGTATGAGCAAGCCGTATAGCTCTGTCGTGTTCTTTTATCCTGTCTTGCATCGCTCTCCCTGTTTCCCCGACGTATACTTTGCCGCACTCACATGGAATTTTATAGACGACACCGTCTTGTTTAGTTGGTTCAAGGGTGTCTTTCGGTCGCACTAAGTGAGACCTAAGAGTTGTGTCTGATTTGAAGACGGTGCATACGCCTTGTTGTTGTAGGCAGCGGCGAAGAACCTCTGATACACCTTTTATGTAGGGTAGAACCGCAGTAGATTTAAATTCCTGCGTAGGTTCTTTGGTGGTTGTTGGTCTTGTTGTCTTTGTGAGCTTTCGTACAAACGAAGAAGGATATCCGTTCGAAACAAGTACCGATGATAAATGTTTCTTTTCTTTAGAGATAGCTGAATGATGGTTTAGATGTGAGGTGTTTGGCTCGGTCGTATAGACACTTAACAATACCACGTTTCACTGACTGAGGATGGTGTGAATCATAGGCTAGGTATTGGTCAGTGTGGGTGGGCTTTCTGTAAACAGTGAGTGGTGGTGAGAAGACCGTTTGAATCCCTTGAAACTGACGTGTCGAGAAAGGGGATAGTGTTATCTTTCTCGATTTCCATGGTAAAACGAATAGTAGGCTGTTGACTGTTTAGATGTTGTAAAAAGCCGTCTACATAGTCTTTACCCAAGACTGTAAAAGTGTCATCTACATATCGCTTCCAGATCTTAGGTTTATAGGCCGCTGTTGCTATCGCACGTTCCTCAAACTCTTCCATGTAAAGGTTAGCTTACGAAAGTTAAGTTACGAAAGCTCATAAAGACAACAAGACCAACAACCAACAAAGAACCTACGCAGGAATTAAAATCTACTGCGGTTCTATCCTACATAAAAGGTGTATCAGAGGTTCTTCACCGCTGCCTACAACAACAGGGCGTACGCACCGTCTTCAAATCAGACACAACTCTTAGGTTACTCTTAGTGCGACCGAAAGACACCCTTGAACCAACTAAACAAGACGGTGTCGTCTATAAAATTTCATGTGAGTGCGGCAAAGTATACATCGGGGAAACAGGGAGAGCGATGCAAGACAGGATAAGAACACGACAGAGATATACGGCTTGCTCGTACGCAAACCTCCGCAATTTCGGAACACGCTAACGAAACGGGGCATCTTCCTATTTGGAAAGAAGTTAAGTTTATTGATCGTGACCCTCACTGGTACACACGTAGGGTCAAAGAGGCTATCCATATAAGACTTCATCCTAATAACATCAATAGAGATAGCGGAATCGAAATTCCAGAAGCTTGGATACCTACGATCAGAAAGCACAACAGCCGACCAACCACAAAACGGACCTGTGAGGGGACAACATCTAATAGTCGGAATAATAATGAGGATCGAATTGCACCAATAGCAGCGAACCATCATGCTTCAAATAGCGACACGTAAACAATTGACCTCATCGCCTGATGAAGACTAGCAGTATTGCAGTCGAAACGTCGCGATCAACATCTCAAAGCGATTCCATCGTGAGACAAACGAATAAACGTTCATCTTACCTATCTTACACCACGATGAACAATAAACACATCTTTAATGACATTAAACCTTGAATACTCTTCACATTAGTGGACAAAATGTCTTTGGTTCCGTTAAAGAAGGTCGAACGACTTTTTAGCTCATCGAATAAAGTTTACGATAACTCTAGGGTATGAAAATGACTTTCAGTGGAGTTTGCAAACTTTTATAGCTTGCCGTTTATAGGAGCCTCAACAGCAGTATTAAACCACAACTGAGTTGACTTTCGTCTAAAATAATGCGCAATTTGATTTCCATACAGTGCCGGAGGCTTATAAAATTTGACTACATTAAACTAAACCTTTGCTTCCCCCCCCCCCCACCACAAAAAAATAGAAAAAGCTGGGTTTCGAAGTTCGTTGCTGATTGCAGTATACAATTAATACGAAAACAAAATAAGGGTGCCTTTAATGGATGGTTAAGATGGTTTGTCAATTGTACGTTAAAACTGATAAAAGTAAATTATGTAATTTGAAGTTATTGATAGTTAATTGTAAATTAATGTTATAACCATTTATCATGACGTATGCATTTAATTTTTCTTTTAAAATTCATTTTATAACCACTTATAACAATACATGCGTTTCATTTGTTCTATTTCTTTTGCATTCTACAGTCCACAGTCACAATCGAATTATTGTGTTTTGTCTTTGCTTTTTAGGATTTCTTTGTGCATCTTTTCGACTTCCTGTTCTTTGTTGTCATAAATTTGTTAGCTTTACGTTTTGGACACGGAATTCGCTATGTGCTCGACTTCAACCGTTTTATTTTCTGTACGCGCATGGAGCTAATCTAATCTTTCCTTCAGTTAATAAGCCTTTTGAGGTCTAATGTGTCCTTTCGCGCTTTCTTGCCGTCATTTTGAAGTAGTGCAATCATGGCGCCAAACGTCCTGTGACACATTTCAAAATTGCGGCCGAAAGAACGAAAGGACTTCTACTGAATTCTTATGTTAACTTTTAACCTTTCGACTTCTCTCTTTCTTTCGCTCTGCCAGCCCCTCTGCCAGTCCCAGTCCCTCCCTTCTTCCTAAAGAAACCGCTGGACAAAATAACTGCTAACGAAAGCGATTCTTTGTCTCTGCGCTGCTTGGTTGGCGGTGCACCGGAACCGGAAGTGGAGTGGTTTAAACATGGGGCGCGAATACCATTTGAGCGGGCTTCTGTCTCAACCGGAAGTCAAGTACTTACAATAACAGCTGTTGTACCTGAAGACAGCGGTCGGTACCAGTGCTCCTCGGCTAATTCTGTTGGGGAACTTAATCACGTGTTTGACGTTACCATTAATCGTACGTACGAAACAATTTCTTCTCAGATGCAAAAATCATCACTGCACCGTACAAATATCCGCACATATTTGAATAGAGCACCTCCAGTTATATTTAGCTCTTCATATTTTTCCTGGACGGGAATAACTTGTTCAAGCAATCGGAATTGTGTGGGTCTAAAAAAAAGAATCTTCTTTACTGTGTCGTTTTCCCGTTGACAATATTCGGAAGTCGTTTTTAAAGCGACGTTTTCCGCGCGGTCCCGGCACCTATCCCTTGCACCCCGCAATGTGCGATGCCTGTTCTAGGCTCGAAGAAAGGCTTCTTTTTTTTAAGTTTGCTTCCCACTTTCTGGAAACCTGAAACAGCAAGTTTGGAACAGGAAAAATATCGATGCTTCTGGAAGGAAACGGAACAGAATAACATATATTCATTATTACAGAACAGAATAACGTCTGTAACACGAAATAGCAGACTAGTCAATAATGCTGTGACCCTCAAACTCTCTAAGATTGCGACAATGGTAACTTTAAAGATTTTGCTCAATATAAAAGATACTGGCAGCAAAAATGATGTAGATGAAATTTTGAGGATAATGAGAAATAACTAAAAAGATACTAGCAACAAAAGTGATGTAGATAAAATTTTGAGGATGGCGAGAAATAACTAAAGTTTACTTTAAATCTGTTCATTTAGTATAATTTCAAAAGTCTCAAGTTAGAACTTTCTCAAGGCTCTCTTTCCAGGGGTAGCGATGGCTTTTCTTGTCGAGTTAACACAAGAGTTAAGAACATGGAGGTGATTTATTCATCTGCAAATTTTGCTTTCGTTCGTTCATGTCTTCACCAAGAAAAATGCCATTTTCCTTTCTTCTATTTTATCGATTCTAGGATTTAATTTAGTGTACGTCCTTTATCACGACTGAAGCGCACACTTTTAAGCTTATTTTTTCTTCCCTGCCAAGTTCGTTTACGAAATTGCTGCTTACTGAATTTGCGTATTGAATAAATGTTAAGGAAATGGCTAAAACACTTTTAAAATGCACAAAATGTCACAAAGTCAAAGATGAATATGCGACAACCAAGTTTGAATTTATTACCGATCTCTACGGGGCTGATAAAATCTATTTTTGGAATTCAATTGATGCGAAGACACTTTTGAGCTTTTTAAAAAGATACTAAAATCGCGTGACATAGCCCCTTTAACTCCTATACATTACAATGGACACATATTTTTAGGCCATACACACGAAAATCACCTTAAGTATAGCAGTCGTTCACTGTTCACCTTAGGGCCTTTTAACCTCAATATTTCCATTAACACCATATAATTAAAGACCATCCATTCATGATATGGCATCCTTCCTTCCTTCATAATTCATCCTGTAGACATCTTCCGTATTCGCCCTTTCAACTTGGTACGTTTGGTTTTCCTTCCTTTATAATAACCGTTTGCTTTTCTTGTTCTTCTTCGGAGCTTTTATAGGCGTGCCATGTATTAGATAACACATGTTTTGTACATTTTCTTCTCCATTTTTGCGAGCCTTTACAAGTTTTTTTTTATGGCACAAGGTAACCTGCTACAAAGGGTAGAACGTGCCTAAATTATAGCAAAAAATCAACAATTATGTTTACTGTCGTGGGGCAGTTTGACAGAACGGCAGTAGGATGAGAAGGAACTGACGGCGAAATTTAGGGTGCATTGTTTTGGACCGTTCTTTAGAAATACCGGAATATACGGAATATCAATTTCCAAAGAAAACAATTCTCCCTATTTCGAATAAACGTAAAAATTGCAAACGAAACGAAATTCTGTCTATTCCGAGCAATCTAAAATCTTTTTTAAACGTATTCCAAAACCTTCCCCAAAGGGACGCAATTATATTGTACTTAATTTTGAGAAAACCAAAAAGTTTCCCAAAAGAACTCAATTTTGCTTTTCGAAGTAGTGTTTCCGCATCATAAGAAAAAGATTTTTTGAAAGAAGCTAAAAAAAATTACCTGCTGTAGAAGAAAACGCTGACCATTGATAGGGTTAATTTGACAAGAATACTACTGTACGTAAGCAGGAAAACGGGTACATCTGTTGACTACTGATGACATCTAGAAAGGAGTATACGTAGCCAGTCCATACCAAATCAAACAATGGTGGTTTGTTTTGTAAAACAGTACTCGACAAATTAAATAACAGGAATCAAACATTGGAAAAGGATACAATACAACGTAATACTTTCTTGGCACTCCCTGGAGAGACATTTAGTAGTAAAACATCACTATTTGGACCAAGGTTAAGCTTGTTGCCAAATGGAACTGATATTCAACTTGCGTTTATGAAGTTTTTGTCCGTTTTTGTTAGCATAGACTATTTGATGAGCAAGTACCCGACCGTGACCACTGCGCTAGTTTTTTAAAAAACCTTTAAACTTTTGTCGTGGCACTAAATTGGTAGTCAAGATAAACAAACGCACAAAATACCAACAGTGTTGATATTTAGAGTCTGTTCTGAATATTCTTTGGTTCCTTTGCAATATGCCTGATAATTTCCCTCAATCAAAGCGCCAATTAAGGAATTTTCCCTGGGTTGGGGTACCGTTTAAAAATACAAACCCTTCCAAAGTGTATTTACCCACTTAAACCAGTTCCGGGGGTTGTGCTAAATATGGAATCTCTAGTACCGCAAAAGCACTCTGAGAAATTTTGATCGCAAGATATGGGTTCCTTTGAACTCGCTTGTACTCAATTTTCCGAATTGAATTACAGAATTAGCTTATCTGGTCGGGAAAAAAATTGAGAAATTATATTGTGAGTATAATTCTTGCAGCCTTTGTAAGCTGTTAGGCCGACGATTGCAACGAAAGGATAACCTTTTTCTCAGACGATGTGCATATTTTTAATGACCAGTTTGTCACTGGCTGATCAATAGAGCTTTAAAACAGATTTGTAGGAAATTATTGACATTGTCACTAAAAAAACAAAGACGTTTTGAAGTGCCGGTTACTTGATACAAGTTTCGTATTCCACTTTTGATCTCTGCTAATTGCGGATGGTTCGGAATTGTTTTGTGCGGAGAGCCTAATCTTTTTTGCTCACATTGTGAAGGGTAATGCTCTAAAACACTTAAAGGCTTTGTTGGAAATGAGGTCTACGATAGAGAAAGCGAAACAGAAACTCTGGATGATTAAGTTACTGTTGATAGTGGCAAGCACAAATTTGGGAAGGTTATCTCAAGGTAACACGAGATATATTCTATTCTTACAAAGCACATGGATATTTTATTTACTCCTCCTTGATAGCAAAGGGTTTGTTTGTCTTTTGGTGTGGGTTTCAGTCCTTTGGCGATTATTTCACAGTTTATACATTCAGTTGTAACGTTGTTGAGGTTTTGTTAGTTTAAAGATTATGGGATTTAGCACACAATATAATTTTGATCGTTTACAGACTTTACATAGAGTTAGCGGTAAATCGTATTCTACTTTCGGCCTTCAACATGGATGTTTAAAGTTCAGAAATTTTGCTGCCCCGTCACCGAGATGCCGATTGTCAGTAAACCAACGAAGTTCTGTTTGTGAAACTGGCGAAAGTTTAATTGTTAGACGTGTGCCTAGCGTGTTGTTTCAGTCATGCCAGAACATTTGTATTCTAGGTGAAAGGTCGCATGCGAGAGATAGTTGTTGGTGCATTCATTTCGTTTTTGCTGCTATTTGGCTCGGCCTCTGCGCTATTGGTTGTATTTGCCTTTTTTAAAACTAGCATTCAGACTTTGAGTTTTCATTAACTAGACAACCACCTACTCTAGTCATTGTTTGAAGAGATTTGCTTGTGTTCTGATAATAAAATTCTGTGGTTTTGCGACTGGCAATCTTATTCTTACCACTTATCGGCACACGGACGCTAAACGCGGGTGTCACTTTAAAGGAACTATGTCACGGCGTTTTCATTCATTTTTCTGATCTGACAAAATTATTTTCTCATTAACGGAAACCTCAAAATAATAGTTTCCTAAGGTAGAAAAACACCAAAGAAGTAATAATTAACCAAAACTAAGCAAGGATGGTTACGACTGAGGGAGATTAAGACGGATTACGAATGACAAACTTGAAAAAACTTGCCAGCTTTTTCAAGTTGCGTTATCCGTGACGTAGCTCCTTTAATTAAGCTGTGGTTATCCGCTTGGTGAAATAACACTTCGTAAATTTATCACAATTTTCCAACAACTTGGTTTGCATTCTATCAATTCATTTTTGCGTGTTCAAAAGTTGTGTAATTTTCTAAGTAGGAAAAAAGTTCTTTCATTGTGCTTTAGGAGAGCAGCCATTATTTCTCGTCAGCACATACACGTTTTCACTCCGCCTCGGCTAGACCGACTTGTGGACTTCACTGCATAAAATCTGTCACCACATTGACGCTTCTACCGCAGGTCACCCATACTCTCTACGCAATGCAATATTGGCAGTCCTGTGTCCTTAGTGCTTCCTGCCTCTGGAACTGCAATATCTAACCTTGAATGTGTATTTCCTTTCCTTAGGAAAAGTTGGCCTGCCGTCTCGTCGAAAAGCTGTGGTAGAGAAGTATCCTGCTGTTTTAGAATGTCTGACAGATACAAATCTGCCAAGTGAGAATGTTGTTTATAGTTGGACTAAAGATGGTAGCGACGCCACAACTGACGCTCGAGCGACTATCATTGCATCCGGGGCTTTGTTTATCAAGTCGACTCGCCGCGCGGACTCCGGCGTTTACCAGTGCACCGCCAAAACGTTTGATTCCAGCGGCCTGGTTACATACCCTGGAGCCAAGACCTTATTGGATGTGCAATGTAAGTTGTAATCGATAATCTTTCCAACTTTGTCCATTAAAGTGCCCTTAGTGTCTGCTGCTACAAACGATATATCCATACATGTAACTATGCCCTGTCCAAATATTGCGCATGTACCTGATATCGTACCGTTAAAGTTGTAATCAATGAATTGCCCAAAATTGGTCCTGTGGCAAAGTCGAGATTTCGGGCATTGAATACGCCTTTATCATTTTTGTCACTTACCGTATTTTCTCTATTAAACGCCGGGCCCCAAATAAACGCCGGGTATAAAAGAGGAAATTGTAAATAAGCCCCTCAGACGTTTACTTGTTGTATAATAAATTTAAGATTTAAGGGCAAGATATACGGCTGCTAAGAAAAACAAGTAATAAACCCTTTCTTTAAAAAATGGCTGGCCCAAATATACTGCTGATTCAGAGAAACGCCGGGTCCACCAAACCAAGTTTGAGAAAATGTGGTAACTGATTTATCTCTCATTCTTACCCCAGATCCCCCTGAGATTGTGGATATGCCTGATACCGTAGCGGTACCGGAAGGCTCGGATGCCCGGCTACCGTGTGTTTCCCAGGGGAATCCCAACACAGACTTCACAAACTGGACTCGGCACGGTGAAGATCTTCGATCCCAATCGAGGTTTGCCGTGCTTGAAAAAGGTGCTTTGTTGATTCAAGACGTACGGCGGACAGACGCCGGGGAGTACGCTTGCACGCCGTATAACAAAGTGGGTGCGGGGATGACCAAGACCACAAAACTTGTTTTGAAAGGTAGGGTCGTAAATATGACAGTAGTGATATTGCGCACGTTTAATAGTCTGCGTAGCTGGCGGTTTTGTTAGAAATCCGAGCGGCTTCACCGCTTGCGCGTGTGCACTCCCCAACAAAACCGCCAGCTCCGCGGGTTACACATTTAACACGGCTACACGTTTAACACAGGTCTGTTTCATGGCACTTAATGTGGGAAGGTCTCAGACAGTCTAAAGGCTATAAGAAGTTCTCGCGAAAAGCGGAATTCGCGAGCGCGCGTCAGTGATAACTGACTCCAAGCACGCTTTGACGTCCTACCTTAGAAAGTGTCCTTCAGAAAAAAGTTTCGTACGCGCGCCGGTTTCTAAGAAACTATATCAAACTATATGTAGTATTCGGCAAAGTATCTCGATCTGGAGCTTCCGCGCGGCAAGCGATATTCGCTCGCGTTCGCTTGGTATTCCTGTTTGTGTAAATCAGTAAAACAGCCAGGTTTCGCTCTTTCTTCTTTAGTTTTATTTCGTACCCTTTTCCACCAAAGTTGGTAAGTTAAGGAACCTTTTCTTCTCTTCTGAACCAGAGCCTAGCACCGCAATTTTAGCTGTTATGTCTATACTAATTGCTACTTTGTTTTCATAGTCGTTCCTAAGTTCATCGTTGCCCCACCAAGTATCATGACCCTAAGAGTGGACGATGACGTCACACTGGTCTGCGAAGCCACTTCAGAGTCGCCTGTTACGTTGAAATGGGTACGCGAGGGTGCGCCCCTCCCATCGGGACGTGCGGTCACACAGGGAGGAAAGTTGGTCATTAAGGAAATACAAAAGGGTGATTATGGTGTGTATACCTGCATCGCGAGCTCAGATGATGGACAAGCCACCGCCAGGCATTCTACAACTTTAGCTGTTATCTGTAAGTTTGCTATTATATGTAGCCGTGGTGTTTCACAAGGACGTGCACCCACTGAGAAAAATCGTAATTAAATTTTCGAAGATTTTGTGTATGATATATACGATTAGAACGCTCGGATCTCCCTCGGTGATCTTCGAAGAATATCGGAGACGTTCCCATATTCTTCGATCAGAATTCATCGGAAATGTTCCTAAAATCGACGGAAAGCTTTTTAACATGTATGCTTTATTCAAAACATAAATGCGTTTATGCATTATTGCTTTAAAAAAATATGAAATTTTCCTTTTCGTCTTGATTTCGAGTTGAACCCGAGAAGCTTCGTGTGTCCCAGCAGGCGCGGATTACGTTCCATTTCATAAACGAGAGGTAAGGGTTATTAAGGTAAGATAAGAATGACCTAGATAACTTTATTCTTTTGCAGCAACTCCCAGCAAACCCACGATAACTAGCGTGTTCTTTAACGGTTCAACGGCCGTGGTCAGATGGCGGCCTGGTTACGATGGAGGCTATCCACAACAGATGGAAGTCTGGCACCGACTTACTTCAGATAACGACTATGAGTGGCGTTGGTCGCCTCATCTCTCGGCCAGCGTGACGTCATACCAGATCCCAGACCTCCAGGTGGGAGAGCCTTATTTGTTCAGCGTCAGGGGCATAAACAGAGAGGGTGCTGGACATTTTAGTGATATGGTGGAGGCAAAAGGAGTCCCAACAGTTATAAACCGCGACCCTGATAAATCAGGTAAGGCAAGATGCAGCCACCCGCCCCCCTCTTTCTACAATATTAATACTAAAAGAGTGCTTAACTGCGTCAGTGACAGCGATGAAAACGTCGCTAAAGAAAAGCAGCATAGAGATACTTCACCTGTATTTGACATCTTGAAACGTTTTTTAACCCACCCTAACGCAAACTAGGACTGAACTATCTTTTCCTTAATCATCATCTTCTAGCCCTATTCTCGCCCCTCCGTGTTACCATACACGCATAGAGACCAGTTACAAAAAATTCCTTAGGTTTCAGAGCTTAATTTTAACTCGCCTTCACTTTCTTCTAAAGCGACGGATGAGAAAGCGGACAATACTAGACGAGTTTCCAGTCTCAAAAACCGTTTTCACACTAGGATAAGTTATCCGTCTAAGAAATCTAACTTTTTTCAAAAGAGTCTACTTACGTTTACAAATAGGAATCGTCCTAATACAAGTTTGTCTTGTTTCCAACAGATAAACCTCTTGCCCCAGAAAACGTTATTGTCAACATCACCAAAGATGGTTACTACGTTGCCTGGACTTACATTGCTGTCCCTGGTCGACCTCCCGTGGAGAAATTTGTAGTTGAGTACAGAGAAGGGAATGAGTCGTCTAAGTGGATGGTGGCGGCTGCCGCTGTACCAGCGAATCGCAGGGTCTTCTTGTTCACAACAGAAATGGCGGAAGCTGAGAAGACTTATGACTTCCGAGTTTTTGCCTATGGCGCGAATGAGTTCAGCGAGGCTGCCTATGTGACGAAAACCTACAACATCGGTGAGTTACTGCATTATCCAGGCACTGTTTTGACTTTCAGTTTAGAATGCAACTAGTATGTGCCTTTAAATTTTAATTGACTGAGTAATGGTTTTTATCAGAGCGCCCGAGAGGATGGGGGTAGGGGAGAAGGGGAAAAATAAAATACGGAGTCTGCATGGATGAGACGTTCGAGACATTATTTACTTGTTGCGCGACATAAAAATGTCCGCAATGTGCGAGGTGGAACGCGCGCATCACGCGAGGAAGAAGAGGGCGAAGAAAAACACACACATCCAAAGCGTGAAGTCAGAAAAGCGTGAGGGGAACGCGCGTATCGCGCAATGCGGTTTTTGGTGTTCCTCGTGTAGCCCAATATACTTATTAACTTTCAAATTACTAACTCTTGCTACTTGTCTTGTTTCCAGCTTCTCCTATTTTCGGTGCGCGCTCGGACGGGAGTGACATCTATCCAATCATAGGCGGAGTTCTGGGCGCCATATTTGGTGTTTTCTTGATTGGCCTAGTTTATTTCTGCTTCTTCCGCAAGAAGAGAAGAGACAGTAAGTTTCATTACTTTCAACTTTTTTCAAGCCTCAAGTCGTTGAGAAGATAGAGTTTGACCAAACGTTTTTCGTGTGCAACATGCAACAGTAATTTTGTATTTTGTAATATTTTACCAGCAATTTCATTTGATCCACTTATTTTTCGTTTCAGAATTATCCATCCAGTCCGGAAGCAAGAAAGTCCACTTTACACTTCCTGGGTACGTATTTTCTTTGCGCATGTATTTGGCGAAGAACGTTGCTTACGTACGAGGCGAGAATAATACAATAACAATATATTCGCCCGACACACACGTGGGCAAAACGCAGGGAATGTCTCACTGCCGATTAGTCACATAGAAGGAGGCTTGGCTCACAGGCTGTGTGCAATATTCATTGGTTTTGCTCACCAATTGGTTGCTGAGGTATTTTCCGTCCAGTGATATTTCATGACGTACGTCACTTGTGAGTTTATGAATTTTACCATACCAACTCGCAGAACTGATATTTCATGGCACATAATGACATGTATAACACGAAAAAACCTCGTATAACTGTTTTGTCCCCTGCTGAGTTTTTTTTTTTGGGGGGGGGGGGAACAACTGGGGGTTGTGACAGAAACGGTGGGTATAAAGGGCAAACATCAATGGATATATTATTGGTGGCTACTAAAAATAAACGTGTAAAGTCGAAGTCAAGTCCAAAATAAAATTTATCACTAAAAATAACGAAGACACTTCAAAGAGAATGAACCTAATGATTTTTTCTACTTAACCTCAACTAACAGCTTAACGTATTCCTAAATGAGTCTATTTTCAATGTTGAAATTTGTACATCTCATTGTTTGTAATCCACGCTTGTAAACTGGAGTCGGTGAAAGCGATACTGCTTCCATTTACACCTCATTCTGTCGTGCAGCGTTTCTTCCAGTTTTATAATTTATGCTGATTAGAAAGTCATTCAAGTTTGTTGGCTTGCCTTCAACAATTTGACAGGTGCCTTGTACCAATAACACTAGAAAACATCTTTTGTTATGAATGACTTGAAAATATAAACTTCGTTAGTTTCGTCACCAGAGAATAACTTCAGCTATCAACAGTAGCGAAAATTGAGCGTAACCTTGTGGTCGAATGACGAGGTTTGCTGAAGAGGAAACGACCGTACAATAGTCTTCGAGTTTGCCTTATGGAATCGTTCGATATGGATGGTTTATGAAAGTGAAATGTTTTGGAAATATGCCTTGATTCAACTCAGTTTTATTCACTTAAATTCAACGTCAAAACAAACTGCCTTCGTGCTGTCGATTTGACCAGTATGGGGGCGTCATGGAGGTATTGTAAAGCTACATATCTTTTAGACTGTTTTCTGCAAAATTGTACTGAGTTATCGAGTTTTACCGTAAACCAATAAACTGAGTATTTATGAACTCAGTGCATCAACTTAGCAAATTAATTAACTGACAGCATAAACTTGTTAGCTTTTCTCTGATTCTTGGCAAAGCTTTTTCTTGTGGCAAATTAGTTGTATTTTGTTTGAACTACCTTAATTTTCTTTCGTAATTTCTGATAATAGTGCCGCATTCAAAGAAACGAAATTCAACTGCGTTAAAATGAAAGAATTGCGATCGGTTTTCCTTGCTCGGTCAAAGCTGGTGGCACAATTTCTTCGATGGAATACTACCAGAAATCATAAAAATGTCTGAAATTTTACACTTTCCACACAAGGTTTTATTTTAAAGCCCTGCTCAGCAGGTAGTAATGTTGGACACCAAAACACAATTCTTTGAATTATTTTTAGTCATATTACGTAAATGATAGCAAAAGAGTCAAGGTTATACTCCGTTGCAAGAGGAAACGCCATGATTAGAGCCGGCTATTAACCGATTGTTTTGTTCTTAAGTTTGCTCACAATACAGCATAGAATTATCTTATATTTTTTAAAGTGAAACTTTTAGAAACATCCCTATAGCTATAATAAGACTTAAAACGATCTCGTGACGTAAATGAACGTGTGGTATAGGTGCATTTGTCAGGAAGATTCTCCGATCGAACTGAAGCAACAAAAGTGAATGCAGAATTGAGAACTGAGTCAGACATAATGCCACTTTGTTTTCTTAGTTTTTCGCTCTCTTCCTCACAAATACTAAATGATTCATGCCCTGTTTTATTTTTCGGATATGACAAACGAAAACTAGACTATCGACATTTAAATCTCTCTGTATAATTTTCTGAAGCGACCGCCAAACTAAATTTAGAAAAGCATGATTTTTTTCATGTCATTTCTAAGCGGTAATATATCTTGTATCAGCGAGGGTTCCGATTTTTAATCAACAGTGAAATTTAATAATCGTTGGCTGTACCAAGGTAAATGATGATAATCATGTCCAATTAACTCATTGTAAATTAATGGATTTTTTTTTATCTACATATATTTGTCTGCATAAGTAAATGTGTAATTGGTACGGTGGATCTATTCGATATCTTAAAACCCCTGTCGATCTTGGCCAAACAGTGAGACGTGTCAAGAACTGTTTATTCGCAATTAGATTATTACCAATTTTTGTTCTTTAACAGGCTGACTGGAGAGAATGTTATGGGAAGAGTTCTTAACCGGGACCACCACAGACTCTAGAACAGTTCATTTTTTGTCTCTCTTTTTTTCTCTCGGCTTTGGTTCCTCCTTCCTGTTTTTGAGTGAGACGGTGAGACTGTACATAAGATCAAGACACCAGAATAATGTCGGAGATAAACTACAAAATCCACAGACCTGCTGCTAATAAAGGATTATTGTTACAATTGCAACCTCTGCAGCGAATAAATGGTTACTATTATAGAAAGTATCTTGTAACTAACCGAATCTTTTACACTTCATTTTTTCTCAGCACGAAGGAGGCTTTCGAACCCGAAGAATCAGATGAAGATTTCCTTGACGCCGAGATCAAGCTGAGGCCCGAAGCCGTCCGATTCATTCCCGACGACAGCGACGCCAGCGAAGACCCGTACGATAAATACGCGAAGATGAAACGGGAGGAAGACTTGATGTTAACTGGTCATGACGGACGTTATGGCGGAGACATGTTGCGTTATGCTAAACTGCTGAACACATCACCTTCGCACTCACCCGAAATATCCTCCATGGACTCGGGGCCAACTGAGAAAGTACGTTTCTTTGGTGATTTGGAATCTCGGGACGGGCAGTCTGCTTGGTACGACTGTACACTATCGAAACCTGCATCCCGCGAGGTACGAGATTCTTTTGACCAGTTCTGCCGACCTCCCGATGTCGGATCGCGGGACTCGATTCTCACGTCACCTACCGGACTTAACGGGCGAAAGGCTTCGTATGAAAAATTGGGATCAAAGGTTGTTCAGAAGTTCGGCTCTAATGTCAGTCTCCCAGAGGGACGAACTTCTAGCGCGTTGTTGCGAAACTCACGGTTTCAGCCCATAAAAGAAGAGAGCCCGCGCGATCGAGGTGTCCCTCGAGGTAACGGGACACTCGGACGGAGACAGCCTCATCATTGGTCGACCCCAGCGGTTTTCACAAAGCGACAGGATACAAATAACAACAGCGATGGAAAAGGTTCGGATTCTGATTCGGGGGACTCTTCGAGACGAGGACTGGCGAGGCGACATCGGCCTCACTCGCTGTACGAAGGCAAGCTTCGGCCCATTTCGGAGCAGGACTCAGATCCGAAGCTGCGCTGCACGTGCGACGAAGCGGAGGAATCGGATGACTCCTTAAAGTTTCCTGCGCCGAAACGAAAGGAAAACGACAGTTCATCTTCGCTTGGAAAGAAAGTTCCCGAAACAGAATCTTCTTCTTACCTTCATCTCGACAGAACGGAATCTCAGCGACTTTCCTTCACTGAGCAACTCAAAGGTTGGAACGAGCCTCATAGCGGTGGGCCGTACGATTCACACCCGCACAAGAATAAAAACCCTCCAATCGATACAGACTCGGAGAATAGCGTTTCTCCAGCAATTTCTTTAGCATCGCTTTCGGAAACGGAGAGTGACCGGGAGATTGCCCGAAAACTTTATGACAGCAATCCGAACGATACTTCAAAGAGCCCCGTTGCTGTCGCACTTCCTCGTACAGTTACCAAGTTAAAGTCTAACGATTCGGAGTCGTCTTCAGATGAACTTGGAGGACGAGGGACTCGAGATCGGTCGCGAAAGCCCTCTCCACCTGGTTATAAAGAAAAAAAACCTGCTTCGGTCACAGATTTGAACTTGAACCCCATGGAACGAGCCGACTCGATGGATCAACTTAAACTGTGCGATCCTTTCTTCAAGGAGAGACATCGTGTTTCACGGTCATCATCAAATGCATCCAGCGGGATTGGGTCAGTGCAGGTATCCTCTAGTGAGACAAACAGTATTGAGTCTCCTCGAGAGCCAAGAACGCGATTGATTTACCGAACATCCGTCGATCGCTCGTCGAGTGGTTACGCTTCCTCACGGGATAGCTACGACAATCCCGATCGTCTGCGACCTGGGGATTTATCGAAACGGTCATCGGTCTCGAGCGACCGAACATCCACCGACCGTGCCTCAAGCGGTTATGCTTCCTCTCGCGGAAGTTACGAGAATCCCGATCATATACGACCGGAGGATTTCTCCAAAGCGCACGCTCAAATACGGTTGAAAGGCAGAGGTACACGGTCTGATGATCCTTACGAGTTTGATCCATCGTCAAGTGAAATGGACGAGTTAGAGACTGAGGGATCTTCGTACAATCCTAAAGTGTTTGAGGAAATAATGGCACTACAACAGGAAATGGGTGTGAACTTAGACGGGAGTGATTCTAGCAGAGAGAGCTTGAAAGAAATGGAGAAACTCTCCAGCTCGGAATTATTGAAATATTCACCTAACTTGTCACCCACGAAGTATAAAGTGGATTTATATAGCGACGAAGAGAAAGACCAGCGCTGTTCAAAGTTGATGGCGGAATACAAGACGAATAAGAAACTACAGGATATCAAGGCCAAAGGAAGCCAAATTTATAGATCATGGGATCTTTGATAGAAATTTAGCGAATTTAGTAAAATCTAAGTAATGTAAATTTGACCCACGGAACGCTGTTTGTGATTTCGACTACCGGCTGTTGTATGCACACGATTTCGGATGTTATCGCGAGATCAGTTGTGCAATCAGAATTATAGTATAGCTTCTCAAAAGCCAACTCAAGTCTTGTTTTGGTTTTCTGGAGGCTGTATCCGAAATCCGGATTGAATAGTCATCTCGTGAAAGTATGTGAATTATAATTGACAGCTGTCACACTTAGCGCTCCCTGTTGTAGTGAGAATTTCCCTTCACAGCGGACAAACGCAAAAAGCAACGTCACTTCCGGTTTTTCTGAGCCTTAAAATCTGAATCAGTTGAGATGTTTACGAGGGTGAAGTTCGTGTTTAAACGATGCCAAAAATTCTCCGGCAAACCGAATTTCGCGGGGATAAAACTTGTGGATGACAGTTACTTTATTTTGAACAAACTTATGGTAAACAGCTTACGTTTTCAGATTTTCAGATTTCTTCACTTTTGTTTGCATATTTCTTTGAAAAAGTATGGCAGGAGCTGCGCACGCGTCTTATGTTTGACCGCTGTGAAGCATTTCCCTATGGCTATCCATCATGCCGCAATAACTGATGAGCTGTAAAACACTATTCATTTGGTTTCATCTGAATTTTCACATTGGCCTCTGAACAGGCTCCTTAGTAATCAATAGGACGCAAGAGATATCGGGAGCGAGTCGTTTGAGTCTTGAGGAGGGGAGAGGGTAGGCGAGTGGCAGAGGGGAGGGGAGGGTTATGGGTCCCTCCGCTCGCTGATTTTTCCTTTGCCTGTAACCCGCTTAGGAGCCACTCAGGCCTAGTTGCATGCGACATAGTTGCCCAGGCCAATTTACATCTATTATACTTGTTCCAGTTCATTTAATCGTTCATGGTTAGAAAGATTTTCCTATTTGTTCTCGTTAATCATTTGCCTATAATTGCGCTAGAATAACCCACTAATGGTTGCAGGTAGTTGTCAATAATTTTATTTTTGTCGTATGTATTATTTAATTATCGCCTTAACTACTGGTTAAGTTGTATTTGTTTTAGTATTTAAGTGTGGGGAGATTTAAGCCTGACATCTACTGGCGACGCGAGCATAATAGCAGGCACAAGACTCCATGAAAATACTAAGAAATGCAAGCGAAAGCACAGAGATCAGAATGCTGCTTTTGCTTGCTTCGCGAGAGAAACCAGGGCGAGGCATTTATTTCTATTTATCAGTTGAAACGGTATCCTATCGATTCCTTGTAAGAGTGCTTTGACTACTTCAGTTAGTTAAGCAATATTTCCTGCAAATCGAATTTTTAATTTCTCTTCTTTTATAGAAGCTTATTTCTTGCTTTCTTTTTCGAGATATCTCCTTTGAATTGTTTGAGTGATTCCGATCGTCTGTTATTGTCCAGTTAGAAGATAGAGGCAGGTCTCCAGCGACAGCTGTCAGGCGTTAGTCACGTAGCGTCGCTAGGCAACGGCGCTGACGAACACCGCAGGCTCGGCGAATTTCAACCGAAAACAAGAAAAGATTTAAGGGAGCTATAAACTTTTTCTACTTTTCCTTGTAAAAGGGTCTTTGATTGCTATTTTTTTCTTCTACCGGGAAGTAAGAGGTTTTTTTTTAACAATTGTCTTTGTTTTTGTGAATTTGGTTTGGTAGAAGGTTAATCATAAATTGATTACTTGACATCCTTGATGAAACGAGAGAAGCAGTAGGTTTGGGTTTTGCCATGATTTGTGAATAATAAATAAACTATTTTGAATTAGTAATAATTGTTAATCTTAACTTTTAATCACAAATTATGAGACAAAAGAAACAGCCTCATAAATTTTCGCTTTTAAATATTTGTAAAATTAATATGTAAATAAGATACTTGCTAGTTTTATATGCGCAGAGAGTCTTATTTGTTCTATTAACTCGGAAAAGATTTTACTATGTAAAGTATTTGCCCTAATTTTTAACGAGATCATGTTTTGTAGATACCTGTGATTTCGAAAACAGGTTAACTTAGGAATGGTGAAAATCTAAGAGTTTGGCTTGTGGTGCTTGAAAAAATGTTTGCATCATAAATGTGTGAACACTATACAGAATATATATCTATATATGGCAATATATATGGTGATTGCTCAACGATTAAGCATAATTCAGCTTCAAAGATTGATGAAATAAAAATTATTTGAACTTTGTCTATTTAACGCGTTGTTTATAGCGCGAGGCCTTTACGGTAATTTCTTTTAAAGCCGTTGTTTCGGTCGTGTGTTGTCTAACAGTGCGATGCGCAAACCCGTAACAACGTTCATTAAAACGTTACTCTGGTTCAAATTGTATAGGGGGAAAGTGTTCTAAAAACCCGACCTTGGGCTATGACTATAGCCTTCTTCCCCTGAATGCTCCCTCGTTTGCGGCGGCCTTAAAACTGGTGTAAGACAGAAAATCTTAGCGCGCGCAGTTTTGTCTCAGAAAAATTGTCCAAAGTTTTGTTATAAAACAATTATAGTACAACGCTAAATTTTGGCGTGCTTCCATTGGTCGAAATCGATCAAGTGACGTGATAGTATCTCTCCTTAGCGGGCGACTATCAGCGCATAGTGTCCGTTTTTGGCAATTTTCGCTCAACATTTAGCGTTGTACAACAAAAATAATAGAGTCCTTCTGTCCCAGGCCCATGTGTGATAGGTTCCTTCGGAAATTTGATGTTCAAACTTCATATAAACCCTAGGCCTCGAACTACGTTCTCGGGCTAATGTTTGTTGTAAACATCAAATTTCCTCGGGCAACCTATCACACGATAGTGCCTTCGACAGAAGAACTCTATTGTTTAAATAGTAAACGCTCAGCTGGATTTGCTACAAGTGGCGCTTTCTGATTATGGAAGGCACACACGTGGTCTACGAGGGTGAATCAAAATGGCGCCTGGTCCACGCCTGTGAACCAAGGTGGTGGCTTGTTCTGCGTAGATTTCAATGATTTGCATCGTGCGCGTAAAGAAATTATCGTGAGCTATACACGAACGCGCAATCGACCTTTATCTCCGCACGGTAATCAGTGTTTTCGTGCTTCATAACAAAAAAAGGAGCGCCTTGGAAGAAGTCTAACGCTCAGCGTGCAACCATCGAGTCGTGGATGCACGCGGGAGGTTGGTTGGTTGGCAGGGCGGGAAGAAAGATGGCGCAAAAGGAAACACTGTAGGGAAAATCTTCCTCTCGCTTCCCTAATCTGAACGCTTGGAATAGGCTTTTGTGCATGAGAATGAGTACCTGCGTAAATATGGAGCAGAGGTGTAGTGAACCTCAGCCAGGACTAGTCAGAATTTTTTTATCTACTGTTTATTCTTATTATTACCTCTCGGGAAGTGCCGCGCTTCCCTTCTCCTTCCTTCTTTTTGGCGAATTTCTTTTCTCCCTGTTTTCATAGCATAAAGAGGGAGATTGATTGCAAGTTCGTATAGCAAATCTAGAAAAGCCATCCATTCCTGGAAATTGTTCTGTCGTACTTGTCACCGGGCAAACCCACAACAAGCGTATCATAATTTGCAAAACTATTGTGAATGTCAGAGAGTATCTGAACTTTCGCCTTCCTCTCGTAGTTTTTATTCCCGGTTTCCGCTCTTTCTTGTGTGGAAGACTCCTGTTGCAAAACTCCTGATCATGCAGCATCGTATTTCACATGTTTCTCCAGCTTCCAGCCACGTTTTGACTGCGCATGTGCTCCCCTCCCCTCCCCTCCCCTCCCCTCCCTCCCCTCCCCTCCCCTTCCCTCCCCGCTCCCCTCCCACTTCCTCTCGGTAGACTTCCCGCCTCTTCTTCTTCCGGGATCCGGGCTCCCTCCCCTCTGCCCCAACACTACATACTGATAGATGGTTATAGTGGCATGACGCTGGGGTTGGGCAAGGTAGTCTGGAAAACTGGAGAATAAAACAGACATTTTTAATACGTCTTGTCAACGCTCAGTTCAATATCCCCCATGTTAAGTCAAGTGTGGCGACTACACTTGATAAAGAGCAATTTCCATTTCACGGATGATACCGTGGAAAACCACAGCTCATGGCAATTAATCAGATTCATGTCAGATCACTCACGTATCACAAGCTAAAAAGCCTGAAAAGCTGTTTTATGCTTCAATCTAAAAGTATGCGTCTATTCACGAAAATACTGCCCTTTGCCATCGTCGGCCGGATTCGGTCATCAACCCTTGTTCTAGTATTTGAGTGATTATGGTAATCCTGTGATAAGCTTCTGCTCCATAATTATGACAATGCAATATAATTAAGCTAAGATACTGAAGTTAATATCGTCTGCAAAGTGGAAAGAATGCTAAGCTGTGCCGTTCTGTTCTCTCTAAAAAGACATTTTTGCGTTGCATGTTTTACTTTACATCGGTGTTGATTTATTGAGCCACAAGTTGACCACAATTTTGGGGGCAATTTGTTAAAGTTACATATCTATTCTTATTATTCTTTGAATAACTGAACAAGACGGTCAATGTTTCTCTCGGCTCTCCTTGTGCAAATTTACGGCTAGATAGTCAGCAACGCCTAATTCAGTATCTGGGTGTTCGTAAGATTAACGCGAGGAACCTTTTTACGGAAGTCTTTGCCAACATGATAGCATTCAACGACGCAAGAAAGTTGTTTGTTATTGAGTTGTTTTCTTTACGCATTTAACAAGAAAGGAATTTTTACTTCTATTGCGACATTATGCAAACATTGAATTGACAAAGAACAGGTTAAATGGAGTGGAACATTTGTTTTGTTCTTGTGTCTTTTAGTTTAGTTGGATACCGTGGAATGAAAGAAACATGTTGGCAGAGTCAATCTTGAAATTTCTCTAAAACGGAATCCTAAAAAGCCATGGCATTTAAAATCCTTTAAACCGTGACAGATTTAGCCACTTGTAAAAACTTTAGAGCTCTGTTTGTTTGTGGAAAGTGAAACGAAACTCAATCAAATGGTTTGAGGAAGTTTGGAATGTAGTTTACCACCTAAACAAACCTGTTGCCATGGCACCCTGACGCAAGTCGGTTCTCTGCATGCAATTAGAACAATTCGGCCATAATTTTGCATAATTACTTTATGAACTCTGAATGTACTTTTTATTGGGTTCCTACGTTGTCCTTTCAACGCTTAAAGATTTCACGGATAAGAAAGTTGAAGGATAGTACAAAAACGCAAAATGAACTTATTTGAATGACAAATTTTCTGCAAGCACGTTTTGGAACGAAGCCTGTTTCCCCCGGCTTCGAGCTGTGCTTGTGAAAGACTTTGACATCTCAACGAAGACCTCAGCTGAACACGCCGTAAATTTCAGAGTTTTGCATGAAGACTTCAACGCGTTGTGCTTAGAAGAGACACCAAAGGAGCTGTAAATATTATAAACTTTATGGCCTCCAAAAAATTTGATTTACGGTCGTGGATTATCATTTTGGCGGTCATATTTCTTTGCTGGCCGGAGATTACACTCGCCAGTAGTAAGTGTCTTTCTACTATTTACATACAAAAAAGTCAGCTGAAAAGCGCTTTGTACGTGATAAAACAGCTGAATTTAAAATACATGAAGGAAATGTGTTTTATGCACAGTAACAGCCTTTTTTTCCTGTGTTAGGTCCTTGTGATTGCTCTGTTTGCGGTACGACCTGTGGCGGGAGTCTTAGCTGTAATCCCGGGCAATTTCTTGTAGTAAATGGAAGCGAGTTCGGATGTTTTGAATGTCCAGCCGGCCACTAGTAAGTTGTGTTTTGCCTTTGTTTGGGAGGGTTTGTATTATGAGGGGGAACACTTCAAAAATCGTGTATCGTAATGGTATAATTCCGATAATGGTCTCTTGGATAAGTGCTTTCTGGCACGGCAATACACGATCGTACAGAGAGTACTCCATCTCGGATTATTAATATTGTATAGCGGTGGGTTGCATAAGCTTGGTTATCTAAAAATGAGATTTGCCGTATCGAAACAAGTTTGTGGGCTTTATCATGTTCGTCGATTATTCGATGAATAATTATCTGGAAAAATAAAATCTCGAGAGGAAGAGAGAGGAAATTAAAGTGCCATATAAGAGCAAGGATACGTTCAAAATTGATGATATATAATTGATATTTCCAACCCTCCAAGGAAGCTTATGTAACGGGGTGGACACGAAGTCCCGGGCATGGAATACAGTAGACTTGCGATAACTTCAACCATCAGATTAGACAGAAAACTTCTCAAGATTTTGAAAGTTTGAGTTGTAGGAAGTAATTTACTGCAATGCTTGAAGCAACAAAAGCTGCTTTTGGTTCGAGTTAGTGAGAAGGTCGAAGTTACTGGGGGTTCATGTTGTAGTAGATTCTGTTGTATCAGGGCCGATTTAGATGGTACGATTTTTCCTTACGACTGTAGTATGCGACTTGCTCGCCTCATATCTACAACACAAATCATGTCGTCTAAATCAGACATACAACATCTTCAGGACAGTTGCACACAACAAAAAATGTCGTGGATTTTGAAACATGTTTTAAAACCCTATGACAGTCATAGCCACAATCAGAATGTTAGAATAATGAGTTGTATACGATCTTTGCTTGACGCGAGCAGCATGCGCTACAAAAGTCGTGTACGGCAGTCGTAAGCAAAAATCGTGCCGTCTCTGGTCAAAATTTGTACTTCATTTTGTTAAGTCTGAAGCTTGCAGTTAGAAGTCATTTTTTAACTGCTGGCACAACTCAATAAACCATCCAGAAATAAGACTCAGTCAAACTTAGTCAAACGACTGGGTTTGATTCAGTTTGGATAATAAAAGACAGTCATACCAAAGTACTGTTTGAGTGTTTGATTTCTGACCTTAAAAGAACACAATTGAACACCTTGTTGTTAAGCCCCTGTGCTTAAAGTGTCTATAAACAGAGTCTGCTCAATAGTGAACAGTTGTCTTGCAAAATTACGTGGAATATCACAAAACTTTATTTCTTAAGATTGAGTAGGACAACATTGTTGTATCAGTTGGAATGCTGTTGCCAAGTATCATTTTTATAACCAATAAAGCCATGGCTTTATGATAAACAAGCCTCAAGTTGGTAGCGCACATGATGATGTAGTGTTTACTATGTTGGACTCTTATTTGAGAGATCAATATGTTCAAGACTTGGTCTTTGCATTGTGAGTTAACTGCCAGGTGCATTGCAACCATCAACATGGTCCTCCACTCAGCCTTTTTTCATTTCTTGTTTTTGATATGTGTATTGTTTATTTTAATCCATAGCTGTCCTGGTGGACGAAACAGTTCTAAACCATGCCCAGAGGGCTTTTACAATAATAATACAGGGCAGTCAGATATAGGAGCCTGTCAGGTAATACTCGCAGGAGATCTGTCATTAGTATACATACCAAACCATTGGATAGTGTTCTTTTTTGCGTGCTCTGATTGGCTACTCAAACTTGCGACAGTATTTGCTATTCACCCTCTGGCATTGTCTTTGATTTAACACTTGAAATTTTCCTGTGCGACATGTCATAAATCGTACCCCCACATTTAAAACTCAGCACTGAGTTGCAAAAAACCTCATGTCGGGCATAACTGTTAGTGTCAGATGTTAAAATAGTGACTATGACTGGACTATACATCTGATGGCTTTCATTTGAATGATCGCACAATGGGATCTCATCCACAAACTATAAAGTAACGATAATTAGACTGACCAATCAAAGTAAGAACTGAGTTGTTCCCCACAGAGGTACATGTCTGTCATGAAAAATAAAATACTTAACAGTGCTAATTGGATCCTTTTCTGCTATAATTAGGAATGCCCAGCTGGATTTTACTGTCCTGAGAAAGGTCAACTACCAAAACCTTGTGAGACAGGTTACTATAGCAACAGCACAGGACAAACAAAATGCATCATCTGCCCAGAAGGCTTCCAGTGTGAGAATCTTGCTTCGAAACCAACTCCTTGTGCTGAGGGGTTCTACAGTGCGGCAGGCAACACGACATGTACAATTTGCCCTGAGGGGTACAAGTGTCCAAATGGTACATCGCCTTCAGTGTGTCCAGCTGGACAGTTTGCACCCATTCGATCCACAGGCTGTCAAGCATGTCCTGCAGGCCATCAATGCCCTCGGTCAGGAATGTCTGCACCAGAGAGCTGCCCAGAAGGACAGTACACCAACCAGACCTTGCAGTTGGGATGTAATACTTGTGAAGCAGGACGGGAGTGTCCAAATGGTGATCGATCAGTGCCATGTCCGGCCGGCTACTTTAGTAAATATGGACAGTCCAACTGCACGGCATGCCAGTCAGGAAACTACAGCGCCGCTGGCTCATCAGATTGTTCGCCATGTCCAGCAGGAAAACAGTGTGTTGGGCCTGCTCTTCAGCCAGTAAATTGTACTTATGGTACTTACTCTGCTGAGGGACAAAGTGTTTGTACACCCTGCCCACAAGGTGAGTGTAGGGGTGCAATTACTTACCAACTAGAGTCAATCAATCAATCAATCAATCAATCAATCAATCAATCAATCAATCAATCAATCAATCTGTCAGTCAGTCTGTGAGTCAATCTATTATTCACTAATAATTTATGATAACTACATGTAATTAGTAATAGTAATGTATTAATTTATATTGCACAGTCAATTGGTCATTCAGTGTATCAGTCAGTAACCGACAGGCAGTTTATCAGTCACTCACAGTCACGGTCTGTTGCTCTGCCGAAGCAGATTTCATGTATTTAGTAACAAACTAACTGGACTGTTTAACCATTTCATTTTAGGTTACCAAAGTACACCAAGCCGTACTTCTTGTTTGCCCTGTGCAGCTGGGTTTTACTGTCCTGATCCAAGGTTTGTTGCAATGAAATGAAAGCACAAAACTTACTTTGTTTGTCACTATTCAGTCTGTTATTCAGTTGGTTAGTTGGTCAGTATGTTGGTCCACCATTCTGTCAATCAGTAGTTCAGGCAGCCAGCCAATCAGTCAGTCAGTCAATTGGCCTGTCCATCAGTTAGTCAGTCGATGAACTAGCCAGGAAGCTAGAAAATGAACCAGTCAGTTATTTACCCAGGAAATAAATAAATTAGGCCATCTGGTAGTCAGTCAGTCAATCAGTCAGTCAGTCTGCTTGCCTCTCCATCCGTCCATCTGTCTGTCAGTCAGGCATGCAATCAGTCACACAGTTATTCAGCCATCTGGTAGTCAGTCAGTCAATCAGTCAGTCAGTCTGCTTGCCTCTCCATCCGTCCATCTGTCTGTCAGTCAGGCATGCAATCAGTCACACAGTTATTCAGTCAGTCCTTCAATTAGTTGATCAGCTGGCCCTTGAGGAAGTCATGCAATTAAGTCATTACTCTACTAATCACATGAGTAAAAAAATGATTTAATTTTCTTTATCAAACTTACACAACAATAAATTTCTCAAAGAACACTCTTGATAAATTGTCTGTTTAATTTGCAGTAACCCACCAGTTCCATGTCCTGCTGGAATGTACTCTTTGGGAGGAAAATTTGAAAACTGCACAGCATGCCCAGCTGGAAGTGCCTGCCCAGATCCAGCTGGTTCACCTGTGGCCTGCACAGGAGGTAACAGATCTTTGACAGTAGAACAAATTATTGACTGCTGCTATTCCCTTTCTAGAGAGTGCACCTTGTGATTTACATTTTATTTAAGAGAACAAAGGAACAAAACGAACTACTTGTAGGCAAAGGGGGTTGGCCAAGGGGGAAACTGAGCGTGCAAGTGAGCAAAGGAGCAAGGCAGTGAGTTAAAGGGCCAAGCAGTTTCTCCTTTCAGCCATTTTGCTAGCTAACCTTGTGGTTGCTCACTTGCTTGCATGATAAGCACACCTTCTTGATTGCTCTAGAAACATCAGAAAAAAAACCAAAATAATCAAGAGTAATTTTTAACCAAATATCACAACAAATTATGCAATTTTGTAATGAGCTAATCCAGACTTACAAAAAACCTTGCAAGTGGTGACAAGCACAGAAAAACAAGCATGCATGCACCAAGCATGCACATGTAAGCATGCACGAAGTGTGCATGCACCAAGCATGCACATGTAAGCCTTGCAAGTGGTGACAAGCACAGAAAAACAAGCATGCATGCACCAAGCATGCACATGTAAGCATGCACCAAGTGTGCATGCACCAAGCATGCACCAGGCATGAATGCACCAAGCATGCACATGTAAGCCTGTCTGGCAAAGAGAATATTGTTTGACTCAGACTCTGGGGTCAGTAGATTTCTCTGCCTAGCAATTGGATTTTGTGTGACATTTCCCTGACAGAGAAGTAATGCCTCCTTGTTTTTTATCAGGCAGCTACAATAAGGCTAACAGCAGAGGCCTTTGGGTGGCTCTTCATGGTTCCAACTAATTACCTGAATAGAAAGCTTGAATTGCACTCTGAAGCCTTTTTTAAAGAGGGTAGCACTTAATAGCTGTAAAGCTAACAAACTTGTGGCCCTTATTCACTAGGATACAAAACTCTAAAAATAAATAATAAGAACAACACAGAAATTGGAGTAGCTACATGTTTTATGCAGACACTTAACAATGACATTTGTAATTTGATTTTCCCTTCAGCTACATATGCGGAAGCATTGTCAACAGAGTGCAAGCCTTGTCCAGCAGGCTACAGCTGCCCAGAGAACAAAAGAACACAGATTTGTCCTTTTGATGATGTACTGGGTTACTTCTACAGTACTGACTCAAGTAAGATAACCATATTTGTTAACAGAATGAGTCCAACTAATTCTTTTCGATCTATTTTATTATGAAATAAATTCCAATTTTATGCACATATGAAGTTATTCAACATGTATTTCATAAATCCTATCTTTAAGGAAGTTGAAAACCTATGTAATTGAATTTGCACGCTATAAATGCATGTTATTATTATTAAAAATTGTAGAGATGGTCAATCATATCACAGATAGGGAAGAGAAAGATGCAAAATTTTATACTTTCAATGACCAGTTCTTAACAAGATGTTTTTACTGGCCAAAATTCATAGAAGTCTTTGGTATTTTAGTTATGTTATTGGTTCTTACAGTTTACATCTCAGTTTACATGGTTTCTTTGCATCTTTTCTTAGTGGTGTCGTGTGCACAGTGTCCCAATGCAAGCACAGGACAAATCTGTGAATCTCGGTACAAACTTCCTGTGAGCTGTAATGCTGGAGAAATTCCCAGCAACAATGGCACTGTCTGTATTAGGTGTCGCCCGGGATACTTCTGCCGCACACCTCAAGAGGGAGAGGTACCCTGTACGCTGCCCGGACAGTACTCACTGGGAGGAGCAACAGAATGTAAAGACTGTCCGCTTGGGTATGCCTGTGCAAACAGCGGGTCGCTTCCTCAGCCTTGTCCACTAGGAGAGTATGCAGATGTTAAGAACTCTCATAGCTGCAGTCAGTGCAAACCTGGATTTAAATGTTCGGCAACCACTGGTGGTCCTGTGGCATGTACACCAGGTATAGCAATACCCTCCTGTTTTGGTTTTTAAGAGAGCGACACAGAGTTGCAAGTCCACTAATCCAATAACACCAATAAATGAAATATTTACAATATTAACAGAAAATTAATTGCTGATCCTAAAGTAGCTGTATGCAAGACAAACATTATGTAACAACATCATGGTAAATAACATACAAATAATAATATATTTATCTTTAACAGCAGCGTTGGGAAAATTTAATATGCATTTTGTAGGTAGGAAGGAGGAATTCTTTAAAAAATACCTTCCCTCTTCATGTTAGGTGGATTGGCATTGTTTGCGGCTAGAGGGGGTCACTTACGTCAACCTGTTTTGCATATTAATTGAAATAAAGGTGAAATAGGGAAATATGTTTGTCAAGGTGCCCCAAGGACTTCTGACAAAGATTGTGGCACAAGTCTCCCATTACATGCACATGCAGTAGCTCAGTGGTTAGAGCATTGTGCAGTTGAGTATTACCTAATTGTAATTGGCAACCTGTTAGGCAAATCCTGACAAGGGAATCATAGCTAGAAAGACATGTTTGAAAAATTGGGGTTACAGTGCAGCTGCAAAATTAGCTGTAATGCTTGCTTCCAGAAAATATCCATACTTAGAAATTATCCATATTTTGGCTACTGGGACCCCCACCCCTTGGGGTGTGGTGGGGTGGGGTGGGGTGGGGGAGATCCCAAAAGCCAATTTTTTTTTAAAGAAAAGTACGTAGGTAAACTGGAATTTCCAGAGGGGTGGGAATATTCAAGCCAGAAGGCCTTCCATGGGAGGTGGGGATCAATATTTTCTGGAACAATGGAATTGTGTCCTGCTGCAGAACAACAAGTTCTTAACACCTGATTGGTTTCTTCACTTCAGGTACATTCAGCGATGCAGGTGCCACATCATGTACACCTTGTCCTCCTGGTTATATGTGTCCAAACACATCAGACTCCACCAAAATGGTAGCTTGCACTCCAGGAACATACTCTGTTGGCAGTGCTACTCAGTGTACGACATGCCCACCTGCAAGATTCTGCCCACACACTGAGTAAGTTAGCACAAAGGCCCAATTAAATGGTTTTAACATCTTGCTTTTGTAACATCTGCTCAGCATTTGCTGAACTAAGTGCTAAGACTGAATGTTTAGTTAGTTTAACTTTTGATTGAACAGTACCTGTTTAAAATTTTAACACTGTAGGAAGTGACAACAGTGTTAACAAGTTAAGTGAGTGTTGCAGCAAGTTTTGAAGCCCGCTAAATTGATAATTTATGAATTTTGAGCAGCTGATTAAGCAAAAAACTAATTTCAGTTTCTGATTGTTTTCTTTTATACCACAGTAAAGACATCGAACTTCGTTGTGAACCTGGATATTTCTCTACGGGTGGAAAAGATTCTTGTGATCCTTGTCCCCGTGGGTACAAGTGCCCCAGTAAAGATGGCTCTTCAAATCAACCATGCTTAGATGGTGAATATGCCATTGGAGCTGCAACAACATGCACAGCTTGCCCTAAAGGTTCTGCCTGCCCCAATACAACAACAGATTACATGATCAAGTGTGAGCCTGGTTTTTATGCACTTGCAAGGAAGACAGAGTGCACGCCATGCAGAGCAGGATTGTAAGTAATAATAATAATAATAATAATAATAATAATAATAATAATAATAAAAGTAGTAGTAGTACTAGTACTAGTAGTAGTAGCAGTAGTAGTAGTAGCAACAGTTTGTTCACAGCATATCCATTTAAAATAGAAATGGCTCTTTATCTGTGAAAAAGCTAAGTGCTTTCTATAGAGCTAAGTGCTTTTTTATAGAGTTTCATAAGTCTCATGATTAGGCACTGAGGGTGTTATTAGTAATAGTGGTGATCTAGTGATTAAGACTATGTTTACAGGGTACCAGACCAATCGAAAGTCTGTAGGCTTTTAGTAAGGATAGGCATTTTGTTTACATGGTTGCTGTAATATGTGGTTCCTGAAAATATCCATACCCAACATACACACATACATATGCATAACTTTATTTCGCCTCAAATTACAAGCTAATGTCTTCGAGAAAAAAGAAAAAAGAAAATATGAAATATGGTAACAAAAGAACAATATATTTTATATGGAGTGACACTACCCAAGGAGGCAAGGGGTCTCAAAAGCCAAAACTTTTAAAAGGAAAGTATGAAGCTAAACTGAAATTTCCGGAGAGACTGGGGAGCTTCAAACCAAAAACAAAACATCCATGGGGGGGGGGGGGGGGAGGTATGGATATTTTCTGGAACAACACAATCTGCATTTGGTATGTAAGAGTAGTTAAATCACACAGACCACAAGAAGCCTACATGGCCAGCAGTGCACAAGCAGCAACTAGAGCATGCATGGAGCAACTACGAGTCTTCATACTCCATCAGGATGGAATGCCAGTCCATCTAGAGTTACCCCCCACCAGTGATTAGACCTGGGTGGCACGCCTTGAGACACTTGAGGCCATTTGAGTTACAAGACACTCGGGCACATTTTTGGCTCTCAGGTTACCCTCTTTCAATTTTTAGACTGCAGCAGGTTCTAAATGACAAATTTTAGCATACAGGTTCTTAAGGTGATTCCATCGAAAAAGAAGTTGTAATGAGAATTTGTTGAAACTTTGCAGAGTTACTAATTACACCTAGTACATTAAAAAAACAAAATAAAAAGAGGGGGTCACCGTGCCTGATTTCACGCTACGGGGCTGTAGTATATAGGTAGCTTGCTATCTTTAGACAGCAATATTAAAAAACCTATCCTTGTACTAGAGACACCCATTACTTCAACAAAGTTATAACTGGCAATGAAGTATAAGCATTATTCTTATGATAGAAGTACAATGTTACAGTAAAAGGTCTTAAAATTGCCATAACAATGAAACTAATTTGAAATAATAGGCAAATCGAGTGTCTCCACGGTTCCAATGAAACGCCTAAAATCTGACCGTAGCAGTGAATCAACCGGAATATTTCAAAATTGAATAATGAAAAATTCTTCAAATTTGAATATATTATGTAGAGTCGTATTTTTCTTAAATAACTGGAATAAAAAAGTGGGGTCACTGAGTTCGTTTGGCAGAAAACGACAGGTTTCTACTGTAGTAAGCATCCAGATGCCCATCTGAGGTTAATATTGTAAATGATTACCAATAGACTGGGGGGGGGGGCAAAACCTAGTACAATGGATACTAGGGGGGTAAGGTGCCATGGACTGGCAAGTGCTATCCAGGGGAGAGTAGTAATACTGCTAGTCACTTCATTTTCAGAGATACGAACCTGCAGTTAGATCTATGTGCCGCTAAAGGTGTGACATTTTTTGCCTTCCAAACGAAATTTTTTGAAATTGCTTTGAATTCGTAAAATACATTTCCTTTCAGCTACTGTCCATACATGGATAAGAAAGAGGAGCTTCCATGTGAACTGGGTTATTACTCCATTGGGAATGCATCATCTTGTGAGATGTGCCCTCCTGGATATGAGTGCCCATTTCAGGATCAAGCTGTCAGGTATAAATAATTATATGAATAAATATAAGCGAATTGAAATAAAGTGTTTTTAAGTCCCTGGTTTTAGACTATTTAGCATGTAAAATATAATCCTGCAAAGCTGCTCTGGCTCTTGGAGTAATAGGGTTGATTGCCCAAATAATTTATAATTATTAGATTCCTTCTTTTTATTTTCAGGAACCTTTGTCCAAATGGAACATATTCTCTGGGGGCTCAGATCAAGTGTACCATCTGCCTCCCAGGCAGCAAGTGTCCTTCAATCACCGAAGGCCCTACTATTTGTCCTCCCGGATATTACAGTGAAACAAATGCAGCGCAGTGCAAGCTGTGCGAGGCTGGCAAGCAGTGTGCTGATCCAGCATGTGAGAATCTGATAGCTTTTCTGTTATTTTCTTTGTGTTAACGGGCAACATAAAGCTTGTTCAGTGTTTTGGCTGCTGCTTTTGCTGTCAGGTCCTTATTATGATAGGGAGGTGTTTGTTTGAAAAACGTGTGTCAGTATTGTGAATAATACAGCTGATTGAGTAGTTGCTTATAAGAAACTCCAAATACATTGATTAAGAACTTATTAAAACCTCATAAAGATGGTTGCCTAAAGGATATGAAGTAACCAAGAGACATTCAACTCCATTCCTCTGCATTCAATCATCAATTACTTTTTGCATTATTCAAGAGTTTAGTTCATAAAAGGGCAAGTTCAGAGACAGGCCAGAGATTCAAGCTGGTTTGATAAAGTTGCTCAAGACAAAATAGCCCAAAAGTCCGTTGTCCGAGTTTTTTAGCCATTTTGTCCAAATAAATCACAACCAGGAAATTAGGAATTATTATTATTATTATTATTATTATTATTATTATTATTGTGTTTTCAGCACCTGAGCCATGTCCTCCAGGGTATTATTCTAGCGTAGGATGGATTCAGTGTTTGCCTTGCAAAAGAGGATTTAGATGCAAAGAAGGATCAACAACACACAGCCCACCTGAAGGTACAAGCAAACCTTCAGAAATCATATGAGATTGCTATCTGCATAGAAGATTTCATTGACAAACAGCTTACTTTATCATCTTTATCTCATTTTAGATGTGTGCCCTGAAGGAGGATGGTGTGATGGGCGGACTCTGTTCCCATGCCCACCAGGAACGTACAACCCTCACAATGGCTCTCAATCCCAGGAAGCTTGTATGGCTTGCCCATTAAACTACTACTGTCAAGACAGTGGCACAGTTGACTACAGACCATTTGTGTGCCCAGAGGGACATTACTGTCCCTTGGGAACTAAATTTCCTCATCAGTTCCCCTGTCCTGCAGGAACATACAACCCAAATGTTAACCAGTCATCTCGTGCAGTGGCTTGTCTGCCGTGTACTGCTGGTAATTTTTGCCCGGCTGGTTCCACTCAACTAACTCTGTGCCCACCGGGCTATTACTGTCCCAGTGGCACTGGCTCAAGAACACAGTTTGCTTGTCATGCTGGAACTTACAATGACGTGTTTGGGCTAAAGAATTACACTGAGTGCAAGGCGTGTCCTCCAGGCTCATATTGCCCTGATGGTTCATTAACTGAACCAACAGTTACCCCCATCCCATGCCCTCCAGGTACATATAATCCCCACTGGAATGTGGGTCATTTGTTGAACTGTATTCCATGCACAGCAGGCTACTTTTGTCCTCAAGCAGGCCAGGTCAATGCAACTGAATACTGTTATGAGGGGTATTACTGTCCAAATGGCACAATAGCGGGTCATCAGTTCCCTTGTCCACCGGGTACATATGGAAACAGAGCAGGTCTGACTCTACCAGATGAGTGTCTAATCTGCCCACCAGGACAGATATGTGGCTGGGGCACTGGTATAAACAACAACAACACTTGGGTGGATTGCCGCCAAGGGCATTACTGCCCTCCAGGTGAGTTGTATGCCTTTATCAAATTATATAATAGACACCCACTTTATAAAGACTCCTCAAACATGCATTTTGTGATAAGCACCCATGTTCCTGCCTAGTGAAATAATTTTCTCAAAAGGCCTTCTGAGTCAGACAAGCCAAACTGTCCAAGCCCATAACTTCTCACCTTGGATGTTGGTATCACCAATTCTAATACTGACAAAGCCAGTAAAACAAAAATAGCAGATGATAATTTAGATGATGATGTTTGTATCAAGAGCTACATTATTAATAATGGTAGTGGGACTGAGTGGAGTCCAATTCAGCCTGTGATCATATGAGTGATTAACAAAATCGGACGAACGCGTAGCGGGAGTCCGATTTGTCTAATCACGAGTGTGATTACAGCCCGATTGGACAACACGAAGTCCCGTTACCAATTAATCATATCTATAACAAAATTAGAGAAAGAAAAGGGAGAAAACGTACTGGAGAAGGAATTGACAACAGTCTCATGATATGTAGAAATAACTTATTCAAGTGTAACTGATCCATTAGAGCTCGCGCTCTGACGCGTACTGTCCAGTTACTTAGGCATGATGTGTACACTGTCCAATTACACAGTCCTAACTGTCCTATTAATGCTCAAATCAGGGCTGGTGATAGCCAATCAGATTCGAGAATTTTGTTATAGTTATGATTAATTACATTATCAAAAAGTTTAATACTCTTCAAAAAGCTTGGATGAAGACATATTTTGTTGAGGGTGATTTTAACTGGGATTTATTCAGTGTTCAAGACACTCATAGAAACCACAATGGATGCACAACATCTCCAGGAAGCTGTTGACTTTTATAAGTCTTGGCATATTGTTATCAGTAAAGCTAGTTGGAAAACACCTTCTTTGTTGTTGTCTTTCTTAATTAACAGGGACTGGTTCAGCAACCAAATTTCCGTGCCTTCCGGGAACATACTCGAGTAGAACTGACTTGTTTAATGCTTCCCAGTGTGACATCTGTGACGAGGGAAAGTACTGTCCAGGAGGAGAGGCAGCACCAAGAGGTGACTGTCCACCAGGATATTACTGTCCAAGTGGAACACGAGTGGCCGAACAGTTTCCATGCCCCAACGGCACTTATAATCCAGCATTTGGAAAGTGGAGGCAAGACCAGTGTCTTGACTGCACTCAGGGGCATTTCTGTGAGAAAGGAACAGTGCAGCCTTTGCCATGTCCAATAGGTGAGTGGACTTGTTAGTTGTGTTAACAAAACGTCAGCTGGTGGTTTGAGATTGGGAACTTATACTAAGCTAAAATTCTCTCTGTAACTAAAAAGTATTGAAAGGTGTCTGCATTAAAAGAGAGATGTCCTCATGAGATTCCTGCCCTAGAAAGATGTTTCCTTCAGTGGTGTCCACCTCAGACAGGTTTCTGTCTAAGATAATTGCCTCCCTTAAAGAAGTCACTGTCTTAGATAAGAGTTTGCCTTAGAAAGGGGCCTGTCATAGAGAAATGTCTGCCCTAAAGAAGGATATGTCGAGAGATGTCTGTCTTAAAGGCCTGAGAGAGGCCTCTCTTTTATAGAGTTGTCTTTCTTATTGATGTAGCCCTAAGAGACATGTGTTACATGCAAAGCACTTAAAGTTATATTAGTAGAGGTCAACTCCAAACGTCTTTCTTAGAGAGGTGCAATCTCACTGACCTGATAACTGAACTTGTTTCATCTTGTGTATTTGTTCATTCTTTAGTAACTTATTTACCTTAACAATGACATTTTAATCCGTCAGGTGATTGTTCATTCTGTAGGAACTCACATCTGCTACAGTTTTAACTTGTCATGTACTAATCGTTTGTTCTGCAGGAACATACATGCCTTATGGTTTCAACTCGTCAAGCAGTGAAGTTGTTGGGAACCCCGCAGGAAGTAAAGGGGACTGTCTGACTTGCCTTGCGGGACACTTTTGCCTTAATGGTACTGTTGAACCCTACCCCTGTGGAAAGGGAAAGTACACTAATCCAGGGCAGTCAGTATGCCAGACTTGCTTAGCTGGCCGTTACTGTGACAGTGAAACAACAACAGAAACAGCTATGAACACTACTATGCAGTGTCCAGCAGGAAAGTACTGTACAACAGGACTGAAAGATGTCAGTGAAGCAACAGATTGCAACAAGGCACACTACTGTCCTGAAGGTTTGTAAGATAAGTAGCAATATTATTATTCTGTGCACATGCATTCAATAGGTGAAGTTTGTTGTAGTCTCCTTATACCTAACAACTACAAGTGGAATAATAATTATTACTTTTTAAATTCTCAACTTTGGCTGTAGTTGCAGAATTTTTTTGACACACTTGTTAACAAAATGTTGGCTTTGCAAGGAATACTTTTGAGCATTGCAGAACTTTCCACGGCATCCAGTTATTATTTCCATAAGCAATAAGCTTGGGATTACTATTAATTTGCTGATAACCAGTATGTGGGCCAGAACGTCATGCTAGCCAACATATAAGGCACTAATGTGAAGCTAAGTGAGTACAAGTGAAGGGAAGTGAGTACAAATGAAGGAAAGTGAGTACAAATGAAGGACAGTGAGTACAAGTGAAGGAAAGTGTGTGTTAGTGGAGGTAGGTGCATTAATCAGTTGGTGTATATATTCATATAGGATTGTAATGTTATTAGTGCCTTGTATGTGGGCTAGCATGACATTCTTGCCAGTATGTGAACCAGAGAAAAAGCTAGAAATTCAATAACTGAGATTGCATGTAGTAATTCGTGATTTTCCCAAGAGTAATCTGTGTCTAAATTCTTAGTATCAGTGTCTCTGACTCGTGATCTCTTTGGGAGGTTACAATTTTTATTACGTTACTTAAGGTCAAACTGAAGAAGTTCCGTGCTTGGTCAAATAGTCACATGTCTTGCAATAGAATTAATGTTCTTTTGTTTCAAATGTCTTATTTGTAGGTACACCAAGAGAGATTCCATGCCCTGTTGGAACATTTAATCCAGACACTAATGGTGAAAGTGTCTACGACTGCTCAATGTGCACTGCTGGGAAGTACTGTTTGGAACAATCCATTGATGAGACTGGAGACTGTAGCCCCGGCTTCTACTGTCCAACAAACATCACAGACGGTGTCTCAAGCTTGCGCATTGGTTCCTATGGGCCCAAGCAGGTACCCTGTCCTAAGGGAACCTACCTAAATGAGACAAGAGGACGGTTTGTGGAGGACTGCAAAGAATGCGTCATTGGTCACTATTGTCCGACTTGTTCTGAGACACCCACAATTTGTAAAACAGGTCACTACTGTCCGCCTGGATCAGGTGACCCTCAGCCATGTCCAATTGGAACATTCAACAACCATAGTGGTGCCTACTATCTGGAAAACTGCACAGCCTGTACTCCTGGATGGTGAGTTGCTCTTTCAGAATGTGTGAGGAAGAGCAAAATACTCTCCCATTCCACACAAATAGCTTGACAATAATGTTTAGAGGCTCTCTACTGGAGAAATGGGTACACAACAAAAGGAAACTAACACCACAGCTTCTTTCTCTTATGGTTTATCTTGGCACTAGGAATGCCTCTACTTACATAGGAACAAAAAAAGCAAGATACATGGAAAATGTAGTAAATAAATCATATTTGAAATCCAACAGGGTGAGCTCTTCAGCAGTATGTCGCAAGTGCAATTTTTAAGATTTTTTCTTTTTAAGTGCTTGCTTACGCGACAAATTTAGCTCATGAAATTCTCATTGTTTCTCAAATAGGTACTGTGATGCACAAGGTCTATCCATTCCACGAGCACAATGTGACCCTGGCTATGTCTGTTATGGTGGAGCATACACAGGAACACCAACTGATGGTGTCACAGGCCGACCTTGCCCTGAGGGGACATTCTGTGTCACAGGTTCTTTCGAGTTCGATTCCTGTTCTCCTGGGACGTACAGTAAGAGCACTGGTGGTACAAGTGACCAGGATTGTCAGCTCTGTGATCCTGGCTACTACTGCTCTAAGAAGCAGCTGACGGCACCAGAGGGGCCATGTTATCCCGGCTATTATTGCTCTGAGGCATCCATATCACCCAATCTCACAGCTACCCCTGCTGGGCATTTCACTCTATTGGGATCTGCAGAGCCACAGCCCTGTTTGCCAGGAACCTATCAACCCCATGACAGACAAAGCAGCTGCCTTCCATGTGTTGGAGGATATTATTGCCCCACGAAAAACATGACCAGCATGATTGAATGTGAAAAAGGATACTACTGTCCTCCTGGCTCAGACAGACAGTTTGCATGCCCTGCAGGGACATTTAACAACCACACTAGACAAGTGTACAACTCAAGCTGCTTGGGATGCCGTCCTGGGCAATACTGTAATCCAACTGCACAAGCTGTACCTACAGGTATCTGCATGACTATATTTTCAGTTGTTTGCTTTACTACTCAACTGAAGTTCGCCATCCTGAATAGGTTAGTTTTGCTTGCTGGTCTTCAGTGTGATTCTGCCTCAGCATTGTGCAAATTGACAAGGGTTGTGTAATTTTAAATGTTTCTGATCCTGGCTTCAAACATAAGCTTCATTGTTTTTCCAGTTACAACCTGCAAAAAAGCCATTGTGCTCTCTGCCATGGTATTTCTATGCCCTAACCTGCCGTAACAAATTGCTTGGGTTTACCTTGGGATGAAATAGCATTTCTTGCAGGGGGGAGTAGTGATACTCCTAGCCACTTAATGCTGGGTACCCTGTGCTGGACTAGTATCCCATCCGTGGGGTGTAGTAACACTCCTAGCCACTTAATGCTGGGTACCCTGTGATGGACAAGCATCCCATCCAGGGGAAGTAGTAACACTCCTAGTTGCTTCATGCTGGGTATCATATGGTGGACTAGCCTCCCATCGAGGGAAAGGTAGTAGTAATACATCCTAGCTACTCTATGCTGGGTACCCTGATGGACTAGCATCCCATCCAGGGCAGAGTAGTAATAGTCCTAGTCACCATATGCTGGGGATCCTGTGGGTATCCTTATGCTGGGTATCCAGGGGGGGGGGGGTAGTAACACTCCTCGTGGCTTCGTGCCGCAGAAAATGGAGTTAAGCACCAAACATGCGAGAGACCTAAAACCTGAATGCAACCTTACCCTGACCTACTTCTAATTTTATGAGGAGAAATTCCTTTCTGGTCAGCACATTGTTTTTCTTGGTCACCAGGGGACTGTGATGCAGGCTACATTTGCTTTTACAATGCAACAAGACCAACCCCAACATTTGAGGTGGGTGTCCTGGAATGGGGCCGACTGTGTTCTGCAGGACGCTACTGTCCAGCTGGAACAACCTATGAAATACCTTGCCCGGAAGGTACATACCGGTAAGGCTTTTCTTGTTTTTGCAGTTTTAGAATAGGCTACTGTATAAACAATCTCTCAACTTCTTGTGAATGCTATATTGTCTTCTGCCATCTTAAAACTCTTCAGTTATGTTTAGCACACAAGTGACCTGACGTAAACTGTGCCTAAAACGTATGATTTATTTCATATACTAAACATTATAATGTGTTCATTGTTTTGTGGGCATAAAAGAGGTCACAAATGTCAGTTGTGTAGCTACCACTTATGTATTCACAGCTTAGTGATAAAGCATGTACTCTAGAAAGGTCAGAGCATAAAATAATCAGCAAGATTTTTCTCAGGCTTTATATGTGACTGCTGAAGTTGAAAGATCTCTCTTTCTCTTTTATATATGTAATCTTTAATTATTTTAATCTCACTTTGTGATTGCATGATTTATGTCATGTCAGTTACATAATTTATGACAATCTGCACAAATACATTATTACTGAGTTTAGTAAATTTTGTTCCTCAGCAAAGTAACTGGTGGCGAAACTGTAGGCGATTGTACCAAGTGTGATCTTGGACATTACTGCAATGGCACAGGAAAGACGGAAGTTTCTGGTATCTGTGCTCCTGGCTATTTTTGTTTACGTGGAGCTAAAATGCCCAAGCCTAACAATGACTCCACAGGAGGTATCTGCCCTAGAGGACACTTTTGTGTTGCAGGTCAACAACCAGAAAAATGTGCTGCAGGTATTTGAGTTCTTCAAAATATTCTACTGTTTCTGAAATAGTTTTCTAGTTTTCTTACATTTTTCAGTTAGTTCAGGTGAAGACCCCATCATTGACAAATGTAGGTAAATATGTGTGCAAATGTGTGCATTATTATGCAAGTTGGAGTAAATTTATGGCAAGTAAATCATGTGCCGTTTCATTTCTTTGGCTTGGATAGCATGCTGTATTTTTATCTCTACTCCACTAGAGACAGAGAATATTCCAAGAAAAGACAAATCTGTGCAAAGTAGAGGGATAGACCTTGCTAATCTGGCAAACTTCCACTTGCTGAAGGAGTGCATAATACCACCTGAATTTTCAGTAGAAAAGAAAAATAATTTTGAAGGGACATGCCTATAAAGGCTGGCTGGGCTGATTTAAATTTCCTGCTTACCCTTGGCCAATTGAATATTCTGCACCAGGAACAAAGAGAAATAAATATAAGTAGTTTACAACTGATTCCATTGCTTTGCACAGACCTTACTTGTCAACGGTGGTTTGCTTTCCATGACCACCCATAATCACAAAGCAACAAACCTTGGTCATTTGCAGATCTTTTTGCTCTTTGTGATTGTTATACTCACAAAGGAAGTGTCATTTCTTCCATAAACACATTCCATATGCAAATTTCCATTGTTGTTTTATGACCCATGCATATGGCAAATCATTATGGACATACCACGATTCGCCAGCAATTATTCACGTGCCGTGATTCCTCCATGATCACAAAATGATGGAAATTTGCACTTGAAATGAGTTAACAGAAGAACTGCTAACTTCCTGGTATATGAACAGTTGCAAGGAAGCAAGAACGGATCTGGTAATTTCCTTCACCACTTTATGATTAAGAGCAGACATGACAGGTGAATCATGTTTCAAAAAGTCAGGTCTGCCCACAGCAGTGAAATAGACAGTAAGTTCTGAGAGCAACGAATGTTGTTATTTTTCTAAGGTTATCATGCTGCAATTGAAGGCAAGGAAACATGTGAGGTTTGCAGTGCTGGCACAGAATGTCTTTTAGGAACAGTCAACCCACCTCCGTGTCCTCAGGGATACTACTGCCTTATAGGATCAGCGAATGATGGACTCAAACAAGCCTGCCCTGTTGGCACTTTTGGCAATAGAACTGGACTTAGAACAGAGGGTGAATGCACATACTGTTTAGGAGGCCATTACTGTGAGACACCAGCGTTAAAAGCTGTAACTGGCCTATGCAGTGCAGGCTACTTCTGCTTGAAAGGTGCCAAGAAAAGAACTCCACCTGATGACCCTGATAATAATCCAAAATGGTTTGGTGAATGCCCAGAAGGAGGGTATTACTGTGAGGAAGGGGTTTCTGCTTCCACTGCCTGTCCACGTGGTACTTTTGCACCGGGGGTTGTCGGGAAATTGACTTCAATGACCGACTGCACAGAGTGTACCGCTGGTCATTACTGTGAGCTTGGACATCAGGATGCAGTGACAGGCCCATGTGACCCTGGATATTACTGCCTCGAGGGATCTCCAACAAAGAGACCTAACTCTTCTCATGGTGACATTTGTCCTCCGGGATTTCACTGTCCTCAAGGGTCTTCTTGGCCACAACCTTGTCTTCCAGGATCATACAACAATGCAAGTGGTCAAGCAACTTGTCAGGACTGTCCAGAAGGTTTTTACTGTAGCGGTAACACCACGACTCCAATTGAGTGCCCATCTGGGTATTACTGTCCACAGAATACGCCCTATGCCAATGATAATGCATGTCCTGAGGGAACATTTAACAGCTTGACAGGCAGATCTGCTCCTGGGGACTGTGTGTCTTGCACTGCTGGTTATTACTGTGATAAGCAAGGTAAAGTACTTTTTGTTTATGTAAAGAACAACAAACTGAAGAGAAGTGGACAACTCAAAATTTCACTGGATGAAAATTAAAGTAGAAAATGCTGTACCACAGAGATGTCTTGCTCAATAGTGTATTCTAAGTGTTTCATTATAGGCTTCCATTTGCAGAATAAAACATGAGTAAGCATAGAGTTCCCACATATGCACCTTTTAGATACATGCAATAATAGACTAACCAATCTGGATGTTTATGTTGAAGGTCAATCCAATGTGACCGACTTGTGTGATGAGGGATACTATTGCAGTGGAGGTACAACAGCAGCCAGGCCGGTCACCAAAGGAGGGAAGTGCCTTAATGGAACGTACTGCCCAAAAGGAAGTTCGCAACCACTGACATGTCCGGAAAGAGAGTTCTGTGGAAGTGAAGCGCTGCCAGCACCATCAGGGGATTGTGCAGCTGGATTCTTTTGTCGTAATGGATCCAAAACAGACAGACCCACTGATGGTATCACTGGAGATGAGTGTCCTGCTGGCTACTACTGTCCATCTGGGAGTGCTTCACCCACCCCATGTCCTCCAGGGACATACTCAAATGCGACTCGCAATCGACAGGTTGAGGACTGTGCTAACTGCACTAGTGGGTACTACTGTGAAGGGTTTGGTAACACAAAGCCAACAAATTTGTGTGATGCTGGTTTTTACTGTCCTCCGGGACAGAAAGTGCGAAATCCCAATGGTCTTGAGTGCACTCTTGGACATTTCTGTCCAACTGGTTCAAAGGAACCCTTGCGGTGTGAAAGCGGAACCTACCAGGATACCACCAATCAAGCATCCTGTGAGGTAAGTAAAGTTATCATCCTGGCCAGGGTTCTTTTACCCTGCTTGTCCTTATCTCATACCCCTTATACAAATATGAAATGACTGTAGTGGTCATACAGTTAGCTGAGCTTTAAACAGGATTTGGTTCAATTCCTTTGATGTGACCTATTTGTTAACTCAGCTGAGGTTGTGAATCTCAACTCACACTCGTGTCATCAAGCATAAATGTTGCTTTGTTTTCTCGGGTAATGTAATATTGGAGTGTATGTGTGTATCTCACTCAGGGTTAATTTTGACGACATGGAAACAATGTTGACATGCTTAGGATAATATATATATTTAGCCAAGCCTAAAAGTGGAGCCGCGAAGGAATAAACTGGTGTTCGTTTCTCAAAAATAGTCCTGAAACTTTTCGGTCTGAAATACATTTCGGGGCTTTTTTTGGCTCACTCGCTTTCGAAAAGTGTTTCTCAAAAAGCCTGAAAGTGTTCTGAATTGTCCTTCAATATTTTGGGGATCTGTTCTGTAAAACCAAGCTCGAAAGATCATTCTAGAGGCTGAGCACAGCTTGATTATTTTACTCACGAGCCGTCTAGCTTGGTGTTTGCAGTGTTTCCATATCCTATCATTAACTGTGAAGGCTTGTCAAATCCCCTTGGTTTATTGGCTGTTCGCTTGAATGAACTTGAAATGGCGCTCATTTACAAAAACAAAACAAAAATTATTCGACTGTTTAAATGGGTTATCTTCATTGCGTTCGGATGTTAACAAATAACATGAACTGCCACTAAATTAAAATATTAGTCTGGTCAAAAATTTATACTGACATTTCACCGGCATTTTACTGGGATTACCCGAAATAAAGGATCGGGGGAGCTTCGAAGCACTTGTAATAAACTTATCGAAGAAATGTCGCGTAGGTTTTAGCAGCTGCGAAAAAATTCAAGCACTTTGAGGAACACACATTACTTACGGGATAAAATAGCTTTAAACTCAAAACTGCTTCGCTTATATTTCGTTCTCTAGCTTGAGACCATCGAGATTGAAAACAAACAAACAAACACCGTCCAAACATTCTTAACTCTGTTGCATAAGTTTTGCGGCTGCAAATTGTCTGAAATTCGAGCGCTTTAAAAAATGCACCGAACTGTTTTTGGAAGCTTTTCGGGCATAATAGGTTTAAACCGACAACTGCTTCGCTTATAGTTTTTCAAATAACTGTTATATTTCGTTCTCTAACTAGAGACAGTCAAGATTCAAAACAAAGAAATGCCAAACACGCTTTAATTAAATTGTTATTATGCCGGCATAAGTTTTGTGGATGCGAAGTAAGGCTATATAAAGTTAGGCGCTTTGAGGAACGCACAAAACTGTTTTCGGAAGCTTTTCGGATAAAATAGCTTTAAACCGACAACTGCTTCGCTTAAAAGATTATTACTATTGAAAACTTCTAGAACAAGAAAATCGACAGTTGCACAAAGAGATGGACCGGACGGTGAAAATTGAAAGCAAAGCTTGTGCAGTTGTCTTGTGGCTGTGCTTAGACCTACTGTTATGAATAAACAAACACAAAATAATGGACAGAGAAATCATTTTTGAAAAACATTTCTTCGAAAACCCCTATGTTTAAACTTAAATGCAATTCGCGTTACACTTCCAAAATCGTAGGTCGGTCCACGCGAGTGAAAAAGGCTCAGCATGGCAAAATATTCAAGAATCTGTCACAAATCTGAGCGCGTTTTCTAATATTTTTTTAAAGTCAAAAGTAAATAACATTTTTCTAATGGCATAAATTAAATTTACATTTCAAAACGTAATTTCTTTCATCATAGTACTCGAAATCATGTACCTTAGACCTTTTAAAAACTTCACTTACTCGGTTGTGTTTCAGAACAGGGCAAACTCTCCGCCGTGAAGAAAACAAAGCGGTGAAGTCCTTTGAATGCAGCTTTCGTAACTTGAACTTTTCGCCTTCTACCAGTATTCTTTTGAACTTTTTCTTTCCATTTATATATATTAGATGTTTTTTTGTCAAGTATAAAACTTCATTACTCTCGAGCAATCGTTAAATGCTAAAGAAGCTTAAGCTTTTAAAGAAACCTCTTTTTCAAAAGCGACAATGGTCATGCGATTTTCCGCCAAGAAAAATGCCGGTTGCCCTAAAGCACCGTGCGATTTCCCGCCAAGAAAAGATGGCATTCTCTGCCCCCGTTGGGTTGTCTTGGGACTCCCCTCCCCCTCCCACAGAGTGTGTGGACGGACGGACGTACGGATGTACGGACGTACGGCCACGTGACTATTTACGTCACAACCAAAATTTCTCGGATTGATAGGTTACCATATTTCCTTAGCAATGGAGCTCCGCTGGCGGGCTTTGCCCGCAGGCTCCGCTATAAATGATTTTTCTTCTCTGTGCTACATTTGGCCACAGAGCTTAAGTTGGTTTTGTAGTCATCAAGCATCAAAACCTTTTTTAACCAATCTGAATTTCGGTTGATGTTACATTTTATCTGAATATCCTTCCTGTCTCTTCTGGAGATGTTATGTGATATTTATTCAATGCAGTCAATTGTTTAGTGTTCAGGAATTAAAGTAGTGTGAGAAAGTGAAGTGGGCATAAACCCACAAATTCATTAAAGTGAATCTTCATCCCTTACTTTATCCCTTACTTTTTAGGTGTGTCCAGAGGAATTCTACTGTGACAATCGCTATGCCCCAGTTGTTCTCTACCAGAACAGCACTTGTCCTCCAGGGCACTATTGTCCTAATGGCACTAAACATGCCTATGAGTTTCCATGTCCTGTGGGAACGTTCAGCGGTGCCTCTGGTTTGTCTCGTGTCAGTGAATGCAGTCCATGCCCAGGTGGTTACTACTGTGACGAGCTGGGACAGACAACCTACACGAAGCAATGCGATCAAGGTCAGGAAATGATAATGACAAATTTTAATTATCACACCATCTTCTTAGTTTCTGTTGTTATTGAATGTGCCATTATCATTGTGATTATTTGTAGGGTATTTCTGCCGAAGTGGTGCGACTGTGGCAACACCAGAATACAATGCAACAGAGTCATCTGACAATACAACTGCATTAGTATGTCCTCCCGGCACATTCAACTACACTGATGCTGGTCCTTGTCCTGCTGGATTCTACTGCCCTGTCGGCACTGCAGAACCTGAGAAGTGTCCTCCAGGGACCTTCAGTAACAAAACCAAACTTTTCTCAGTTGAGCAATGTGAGAACTGTACTGCTGGGAAGTACTGTGAAACCTACAACCTGGTGAAGCCAACAGGGCCCTGTAGGGAGGGGTACTACTGTCCCACGGGGGCATCACGTGCGGACCAGATTGAGTGTCCTGCTGGAAGATATTGCCCTGAAGGAACGTATGAGCCTGTACTATGTCCAAATGGAACATTTAGGAGCATCACTAAGGGAATATCTATCAGTGATTGCTTTAACTGCACCCCGGGATATTACTGCCAAGGTGTTGGGCTGACAAATGTGACTGCTCCTTGTGCAGAAAGGTATTTTTAGCTTCCTATTTTCCTAATTAAGGAGTAGTCTGGCCATAACTGTGCAACTGTGATGTGTGAACCATTTATGGTAAATTTTGGTGTAAGAAATTTTTGTCAGCACATGTACTATAGAAAAAATAAGTGCTGTTTGCTGTTGTATTGTCTGTAGTGTTCCAAGTGTTGGGTTTGGGTTCCGTATTGTCAAGGAGAATGGAAAGCAGACCAAACATGTTTTGGAACTTGCCTAATGGCCTGAATAAGACATTACTGTAATGGACAACTTAATATAGTGATTTTCCCTTGAAGATTGGTGACTACAAATTTTACTTATTACTATTAGAGATTCTTCATGCCATTGCTTTATTTGCTTAGTAATCACTGTGGATTTTTTCCATAGGTATTACTGCCCTGGAGGTAACAAGGTTAAAGATCCACATCAGTATTTCTGTACAGTTGGACATTTCTGTCGAGGAGGAACATCAGAACCCATCCCATGCCAAAACAACAGCTTTGCCAAAACAACCCATGCAAAAGAATGCTCACTATGCCCTGCTGGATTTTTCTGCAAGATAGCTGGTGTTCCAAAGAACTGCACACAAGGCTATTACTGCCCTTATGGCACTGGTATTGACTTGAAGCCATGTCCCAAGGGAACATATGGTGCACAGAAGACACTAGAGAGAGTTTCCCAATGCAAGTCATGCGACCCAGGGAAGTACTGTGCATATGAGCATGCTACAAACTACACTGGTGATTGTGCATCAGGGCATTGGTGTGCCTATGGGGTTGACAGACCTGATCCTATTGGTGATAATATTACAGCGTATAATGCATCGATTGGTAATGACTCTTGTCCACATTATGACGGCAGAGAAACAGGCTATGGAGGAATATGTCCAATTGGGCATTATTGCCCTAAAGGATCAAAAGCACCGCTGCTTTGCCCTGCAAGGCAGTACTGTCCTGTTCCAAAGCTCAGTGAGGGATTAATCTGTTTGGAAGGTTACTACTGCCCTGGAAATAATTCGGAATATGAGTCACGGCCATGTCCACTGGGGTATTATTGTCCTAATGGCACATCACTCCCTTACGAGTTCCCATGTCCTGCTGGAACATACAACAACAGGACACGGCGCACAAGGATAGAGGATTGTGTGAGTTGCTCCCCAGGATTTTACTGCCCAGTGGAAGGTATGGTAGTTAATATACCCTTATCGATTAGCTCAGTTAGTATATCTGTTGGTAGCAAAATATATTTTTGCAATAAGTTAATTTTTAGGTTCAAATGACAACGACAAAGTAGCAATGACAGTATACATGGAAGACAAAGCATGAAAGATGAACATTTGAAATTGAATATATGAAAAGTCGTAGTGAACTGTATCGCAGAATAAATAGAAGATGACATTTCTTTACGCGAGGCATGTAAAGACCTCTCAAGAATGGAGGTAGAGGCAAGGTGACTTGTTTTTTACATGAGACGATTCTGCAGCAGCCTTTAGAAAGTGATCATGGTTACCCCATGGAACTGCTTTTGATCCTTTTTCTCATATTCAATTTTTTCTTTCAGGAATGTCACTGCCTAATAAAACATGTGCTGCTGGTTACTTTTGTCGACGTAATGCAACTTCTGCTTCCCCTGATCAAGGAGAAGACGCCAACATCTGTCCAGTTGGACACTACTGTCCCAAAGGAACTGGTGAACCTAACAACTGTCCTTTAGGGACATTTGGAAATGACACAGGTTTGTCTTAAAAACATGTAAAACATGAAATGTATGAAAAAAGAAAATTATCTGCACCAACTGGCCTCCACAAGAATCTCATACTGTCAATGTCACCTCACCCTACACTGTTTACATTCAAATCTCCATAATTATTTCTTCTAATGTCGCATATATGCCTGCTTGTTTAGGTTACAAGGATGTCAGTGAATGCTGGAACTGTACAGCTGGTTTTCACTGCTCTCGGCCTGGGCGAGATGCTCCCATTGGACCATGTGATGCTGGATATCATTGTCCACCTGGCTCATCAAGCCCAAGGGAGGTCCCTTGTTACCCTGGTACCTACTGTGCTGGCAACAATAAAGAACCCAAATTGTGTCCTATTGGAACGTACCAGCCTAATTACACCAGAACAAGTATAAATGACTGTATCAACTGCACTGCAGGTAACGTTTTGTCACAAAGTTACTCTTTCTCCAGAAAGGTCAAACCTTGTGTGGGGAGAAAGAATCTTGGTAACTTTTGGGATAGTGGATGATGCATTCTTTTTTCCCGAAGGGGTTCTGTGTTTTCCTTGGATGGAAAACCCTAAAATATACTGAACCATTGATGATTTCATCCTGGGAAATGTCTCTGCAGTGGATGACTGTTAATGTTATGGTAAAATCGTTGGGATAAAGTTAAACACATTTCAAACATCCTTCTTCACTAGATCCAGTAGAATTTGGAACACTCACGTAGATGATCCCAATGTCAATATAGACAGCCTCAGTTTTATTTAGATCAGCCATTTTTTTACTACTTTCTTTAGCTTTGGAAACTGGAAATAATTGTGATGATCCTTATATGTGACCTTACCATTATCTCTACATTATATTATCTGTTAAGATATTGGTTGTTTATACATACTTTTTTTTTCACACATATGTTTCTCTTTGGTGAAAGTAACAAAATAGAGAAAAATAAGGATTTGATGTCATACCTTAAACAGCATTGTTTGGACTGCACAACTTGTTTCTTTCGGAGTTAGTATCGACAGAACATGGACAGGTAGATTTAAAGATTTATTTTTTTGTGGTAGGCTTCTACTGTTCTACACCAGGACGGCCTGATGTATCTGGTCCATGCAAAAATGGTTCCTACTGTCCAACTGGCTCATCTGTACAAGACCCACACGAATGCCGCATTGGGTTCCACTGCCCGCTAGGAAGTGCCACACCCAAACCCTGCCCAGCAGGATCATTTACCAACTCATCAGGGAGGGATAGGTGTGACCCGTGTCCCAATGGCTTCTACTGCTTCCCTCTGGAGCTTGCACAAAATGAATCTGTTGGATATCGCATCTGCCCAAGAGGTTTCTACTGTCCTGAAGGAACAGGTCTTGCCTGGCATTCATGCCCAGCGGGTACTTATAGCGACAGGCTTGGCCTGTACAGTGAGAAGCAATGTAAGGACTGTGATGCTGGTAAATTCTGCGATGGAAGGAACCTCACATCTCCAACAGATTTCTGTGCACCTGGTTATTACTGCACAATAGGTTAGTGATATATTTACATTACACAACCATTTTGTCTTGTGAATGCCGAGATTAGAAAAACAAATGCTTAAAATTTGCTCGTGTGATCTTTGCACAACCTAATTTGTTCTTTTCTTTATAAAATAGTTGGGAGAAAAGGGAGGGCACACTGGTGATAGCACTGACTTTTCACTAGTATGGCCCACGTTCAATTCCGGAGTTGTCACCATTTTAAGGTTTAGTAAGTTTTTGATTCTCTGGTTTTCCTCCCTCCACAAAAAACCATCATTTCTCAATTCCAAGTCCCTCTATAAGGACAGTGAACTAACTCTGTGGATTTGTCACTGTGAGCTTGAAAACAATACAATAGTGGTATTTTGCTGTTTTGCTAATCATCGTTATGATTGTTTGCAGGTGTCTCTGTTAGAAAGCCTTACATTGACGGCTACAATGTGACCAACAGTTCATGTCCCAATCCAACCTTCTTGGGCCAGTACACTGGCATTGGTGACATCTGTCCCCCTGGAACATACTGCGTGGAGGGCTCCAATGTACCCAAAGACTGCCCAGCAGGAACATACAATGATGAAAGTGGGCAGAAGGAATGTAAGCCTTGTCCATCTGGTTACTATTGTCTGGGACGGACAGTCACTTATATCAACAGCACCTGTCCTAGTGGTCATTACTGTCCAATCAACACCACCCAGCCATACCAGTTTCCATGTCAACCTGGCACATTTAACAACCTGACAGGACAAAAGAGCATCTCATCTTGTGTCCCATGTACAAAAGGTAGCTACTGTGAAGGTGACAGCAATTCATGGCCAACAGGGCTCTGTAGTGCAGGCTGGTATTGTAATGGAAGTGCGACGTCTAACAAGACTACTACGCATGGTGGGCAATGTCAGCCAGGCTATTACTGTCGTGAAGGGTCTGTGTATCCAAGGGAATGTGATGGGGGCAAGTTCTGTGATGTCGCAGGCCTTAGTGAACCCAAAGGAAATTGTAGTGCAGGTTACTACTGCAAACTAAGAGCAAGTACATCAACACCTAGTGATGGCACTGGTGGTAAATGTCCACCTGGGCATTACTGCCTTGAAGGCTCTACTGACCCCTTCCCATGTGATCCAGGAACATATTATGGTGGCGATGAAGGAACTAGCCCAAGTGTATGTGTGCTATGCACTGATGGCTCTTTCTGCAATACATCTGGTCTTGATGTTCCTGATGGACAATGTTCAGCTGGTTACTACTGTCCAGCTGGACAGTCAGTAGGCACACCATCAGCCTATGTCTGCCCACGTGGAAATAAGTGTACTGCAGGCTCTGGCAGTCCCACAAAGTGCGAGTCTGGATATTATCAAGATGAACTAAAACAAGACACTTGCAAGGAATGCCCTGAACGGTACTACTGCAATGCAACATTTGGTGGAGTGGAGAATTACAACTTATATGTGTGCCCTGAGGGGTTCTATTGCACCAATGGAACTCGTTATGCAGAGGAATTCCCATGTGAAATTGGTACTTTCAACAACCTAACAGGTCGTGCAAGCCAGAGTGAATGTACTCCTTGCCTTCCACGTTATTACTGTGGTGAGGCAGGTTTAAGTCATCCGCGGACTCTTTGCAGTGCTGGTTACTACTGCAAGACAGGTAATTGTTTGATCTTTTGATAAAACACACAAAGACTGTTAACCTAACACTCATGAGTCTACAATAATTTTTTATTCTTAATTGTTGTACTTGTTTTCACAGGTGCAAAATCTGCCACACCCAACCAAGGAAATGATGCAAATGAGTGTCCACGAGGACGGTACTGTCCTGAAGGCACAGATGAACCAGACCTTTGTCCATCTGGAACATTCAGTAACGCATTAGGTAACCTAAAGTGAGCTCTCCTATATCCATTGTTATTGAAAAGCCTGTCAAGGAATAACCATTAAAGACCATTTCCATTTCCATTGTCGCCATATGCCTTAATTACCTGACAGACACAAAGTTGAAGTTAATGAATTATTTAAAAATAATTCATTATGTTAAGACCCTGGCTCTTTGAAGGAAATGGCTAACTCACGTGGCTTATGGCTAATGTATTCCTTGTAAAATGAACATTATTGAATGATTTATTTTCTCTTGATTTCTACAATCATAATTTCTTTGGTTTACAGGTTTGCAAAACTCAAGCCAGTGCACTCCATGCACAGAAGGATTTTACTGTGAGAATCCAGGATGGACCAACGAAACAGGACTGTGCCAAGAAGGCTATTTCTGCATCCAAGGCTCAACCAGCAAACGGCAAGAACTCTGCCCTGCTGGAAAATATTGTCCAACAGGCACTCACATACCCAAAGACTGTCCTGTTGGTACCTTTTCTAACACAACTGGTCTTTGGAAAGCAGAGCAATGCACCAACTGCACAGCTGGATCATACTGCTTTGAACCAGGGAGGACGTACCCCACAGGACCATGCAGGGCAGGATATTACTGCCCAACTGGATCCAGTGTAGATAATGCTGTACCTTGTCCTATTGGCTTACACTGCCCTCAAGGTGAGTCTGAGATAGACAAGCATCCATTCTCTCACTGGTGCTCCCCTAATATTTCCATACAGCTATCTGGTAGAAATGTATTGAACAATACTGTTTCATAAATGGGCATTGCACTTGAGGTGATAACCAACAAGGTCTGTAGTGCTGAGGTGGTTATAAGTCTTATAATCACCTCATGTCCAGCAAGTGCGAGTGGAATTATTATTTCATTAAATTCTCAGGCCTCCTAAAAGATGCAAAATCGTTGTTACTATGTTTTTTGACAAATCGTTTGGTCCATGGTGATTAAAAACTTTTGAATGCTGTGGCCCTTGACTTGGCATCCGTTTCCTTATGAGGCAAAATGCAGGGTTGTTCATTCACAACCTGTTTGAAGTTCATTATGAGACACTTCTATGAGACAGGAGTTCAATCTCTGGCTTTTGCCAATTACCAACCACTTTTTCATAATAGTATTATGGTCATCATCAGTACCATAGTATGCTTGTTTGATTGCTTATAAACACTATGTCTGTAGTAATGTAAACTGACTGCACGTGCTTTTGATTGCAAGGTGTCCTAAAGCTGTCCACTCTTATGTTTTTTCCCTTATAGGAAGTGACACTCCAAAAGATTGTCCTGCCAAATCATTTACCAATGCCACAGCGCAGTCGTCCTGTCAAGACTGCCCTGCAGGGTACTATTGTGTCCCAGAAAACATCACCGCAGGCGACCCTAAGTCAGGCTATCATGCCTGCCAAAAAGGGTACTATTGTCCTTCTAGAACTGGACTGGACTGGAAAGCGTGTCCTCTTGGGACGTTCAGCAACAGAACACACCTTAGCTTGGTGACACAGTGCGAGGATTGCCCGGGAGGGAAGTACTGTGGAGAGCTTCATGCCGTTGAGCCAACTGGTGACTGTTATGGTGGTTATTACTGTGAGTCAGGGGTCGACAAGCCTGACCCTGTTAACTCTGAAAATGGGACTTCTTTACTTGGGAACTGCTCTATACTGGGGCTGCATACAGGTAAATGTGAAAAAAGGTCACAAAACACTTAAATTTTCTATGACATTTTTTTTTCTTGTGTAGATGGAAATTTTGTCAATTTTACAGATGAGAAGTCTTTGCAAAACCAATTTTTATTGGTCAAAGAAAATTTGTCTTATCTCAAATTTACTCATTTATATGGGCTGGCATACGAAGTTTTGTGGAACACTAGTTGACGATAGTTATCTCATTATTTCACATCCCTCTAGGCTTTGGTGGAAAATGTCCAACAGGTCATTACTGTCGCAAGGGATCCACCCTTCCAGAGCCATGTCCACAAGGCAGTTATCAAGACAAAGAAGGCCAAACCAATTGTAAACCATGTCCAGCTGGTTACTACTGTCTGGCCAAAGCCTCGACATACAATGATACCATTTGTCCATCTGGAAGGTATTGTCCAGTCAATACCAGTGTTCCAATTCTTTGTGATGAAGGCACTTTTAACAATCTAACTGGGCAGACAGAGAAGTCTAATTGTGTTCTGTGCACTGCTGGAAAGTACTGCCAAGGCTCTGGGTTGAGTAAACCAACAGCAGATTGCTATGGAGGCTGGTACTGTGTGAATGGATCAACAAAACCAACACCGGATGGAGGTAATGTTTTTATCTTACAAATGTACCCTTAACCTCTAGTGTTTGACAAAGAAAAATTCGACCAATGTACTTGAAGTAAAGAGGGTCACACGAAGTCTCTCTTAAATGTTAGAAGAACTGTATTGTATTTCTCCAGGTTAACTCAATGAGGAAGATTAAATTTTTCTTTTTGCTTCTCTTTCTGGTGTCTTTCTCATTATACTATCACAGAAGGTATGTAAACAAACCCTGCATTGGTGTAGTTGTCTCTTTACGCGAGAAATGGCCAGTATGGTTCTGTTTTAACTTGGAACAAGACACTTTGCTGCATAATGCTTCTTTCCAACTAACCTTATAGGTAAATACCGCTTGATTTATCCCACACACAGACTTAAGATAATTCTTGGTTCTGATGAGCTGATAGCTGTGTCGAGTTTTTTGTGTACTTTAAATAGCAATTCCCTAAATAACGTATTATTTGCATTTCCTTCTTTGTTGCCCACAGCTCGTTGCCCAGTGGCCCATTATTGTCCCAACGGATCAGCATTGCCAATAGCATGTGACCCAGGGAAGTATTGCCCACGTGAAGAACTTTCTGAACCAGAGTATGACTGTGAGGCTGGTTACTTCTGTACATCTGGTGCCAGCCAAGCGAGGCCTACAGATGGGATCACTGGAGATGTTTGTCCAAATGGAACTTACTGTCCAAGGGGAATTGGTGCACCCATTAACTGCCCAATGGGAACATTCTTAAACAGTACAGGAAACAGGTATGTTTAGCTGGCCATGGTTAACTGTGATGATTATAGTAAAAGGTACATTTAAATAGTCTTCACCAGCTTAGTGGATCACACGTGCTGGAGCTCAAGACTGATTGATTCTGGTTGCATATTTGATCTTCACAAGTTAATTTAAAGTGGCCATACTTAGCCCTCTGTGATCTGAACCCCTTACTCCTAAAATGACCTGGGTTCCAAATGGGAAAAAAAAAACATCCGAAAATTCATTTGGTAAAGCACCAAAAAAAACAACAACGACACTATCACAGCTCGTCTAAATAGCTTTTATTTCGAATTGCAATACTTGAGCAAATGTTTTTTTAAATGGTCTTTGACGAGGCTTAATGATGGGATTAAACAGGGTTTCTGCTTGGAGTCTTGAAGAACGATTCGGCACGTACACTTTGTATGTTTTTCTATTTTTGCAGGAATGTTACTGACTGTCAAGACTGTACTCCTGGATGGTACTGTGGTGGAAGTGGACTCCCTGTGCCCACAGCACAGTGTGCGCCTGGCTACTATTGTACGGGAAGAGCGAAACATGACCATCAGCATTATTGTCCTCGTGGGCACAAATGTCTAATGGGTAGTTCCAACCCTGAACCATGTGATGCAGGATATTATCAAAATGATACAACACAATCAACCTGCAGAGAGTGCCCACGTGGATTCTACTGCAACGATACCAACGGTCCAGTTATCTCGTATGGACAGTACATTTGCATCGAGGGTCACTATTGTCCAGGTGGAACAAGGTACGCTGAAGAGTTCAAGTGTCCTCCGGGAACATTTAACAACAGAACTGGCATGGACGAGAAGTCAGATTGCCTGCCATGTACTGGTGGCTTTGCCTGTGATGAGTGGGGACTGGTGAAGCCTAACAGGTTGTGTGGTGAGGGATATTTCTGCCGTGAAGGGGCCAATACAACAACTCCTAATCTTGGAGACAAAGCAAACATTTGTCCAGAAGGATTCTACTGTCCTGAAGGTTTGTGACTTTCTTGTCTGATTGGCAAGTGTGATTCACTTAAAACGTAAGAAATCTAGCGCCAGTTTCATCAAAGTTGTCAGGGAAAATCTGTCAGGTTTGTCACATTTCACACTCGTCTTCTTAATTTTCACCGCTTCTCTTTTCTATCCAAGCTACGTAGTTGCATTGCAATATTCAGTTCTGCAAAGTGGAATGAAATCTTGATGCGGTGTAACCTTCATCATGGAAGCAAAGTTGCTGTCACAGCTCATTACAAGGTGGCCTAGAACTATAACAATTACCTACAACAAGAAGTTGCAAAATTAAGTACAAGTGCAGATGTTTGTAGAGAATTCTGATGCCATGCCTTTGTTACAGGTGTCGATCATCCTATTGTTTGTCCAGCTGGAACATTCAGTCCAACGAAAGGTCTTCAAGCAGAACATCAATGTTTGAACTGCACTGGTGGAGAGTTCTGCAATAAAACCAGCATGACAGCAACAGCAGGACGTTGCAAACCTGGATATTACTGTCCATCTCGTTCAACAAGCGATGAAGAGCTACCCTGCCCTCCAGGTCGCTACTGTGGATTGGGCACCTTCCATCCTTCGCTGTGTCCTTCTGGAAGATATTCAAATGGCAGTAAACTGCAGAAAGCTGAGGATTGTACTGACTGCAGACCAGGATATTACTGCGATGATGAAGGACTTATTGCTCCCAAAGCACAGTGTGATGCAGGGTATTATTGTCCCAAGGGTCAGAACGTCAGCAATCCATTCCCATGTCCTGCTGGAAAGCACTGTCCTCAAGGAAGTGCGGAACCTCAGCATTGTGCTGCAGGGACATTTGCTGAGAGCGCACAATCATCTGAATGTACTGAGTGTCCTGAAGGCTTCTATTGTGTGCCGGAACTTGTTATTCCAGGTTTGTACAGTCAAGTAAATAAAACCTTTACTTCCGATAATAAATGATAATATATAACACAATTGGAATTCCTGTAGCAATTGCAGTGGCTCTCTTACCCCCATTCTGAGACAAACCACGGTTTCTAGAGAACAAGGACAATTTTGAACCGTGTTTAATAACTGTCTCCCAAGTGTAGGTTTTGAACTAGAGCCACAGTGGTGGGGGGCAAGTGCTTTCACCATTGTTTCATCCTTCCTCTCTCAATACACAAGATGAACAAATTATTCTAAAAGGAGTAACCTCTTTTAATTCATATTAGGTGATCCTAGTTCTGCTAAACATGACTGTCCTGAGGGCTTCTACTGCCCTAACGGCACAGGTGCCGACTGGAAGAAGTGTCCTCCTGGTACTTACAGCAACCGAAAGAACTTAGTCCGTGAGCAAGACTGCACACCATGTCCTGGTGGCAAATATTGTGGTGGTGCAAACTTGACTGAACCATCTGGAAACTGTAGTGCTGGTTATTTCTGTGTCTCTGGAGCAGCTTCACCAAATCCATACATGACAAACCTAACACAGTGCCCAGCTCACTTTGTTCACATCACTATTGGTAATATTTGTCCACGTGGTCACTTCTGTAAGGCTGGGAGTGAAATGTTTGAAGGTATGCATAACGGAAAGTCACTATTGTGATTGTCTCTCAAAAGACTCTAGGTAGAGCATCATAGAAACTCTTGTAAGGCTTGCAAAAATGGTTGTGAGAACATTGCCCTAACGGCATTCTACAATCGCCCACAGAAGTGTTGAGACAATGCTGCTTGCAATGGGTATTTTCTGTATATCAGCTTTGTCTTGGGGAAAAAGGTTAATTTCTAGTAAAGCTGAGGCCCTGCTGTTTTGCAGGGACTGCAGGTCTTAACGCAGTGAGCTTACCTGAGCTGCTTTGTTCATGTCCATAAGAAGATTCTGTGCGCAACCTCCCAAAAATAGCCCTACTATTTTGTAAAGCTGAACATAACATCCTTCCTATTCTGTCAACGAATTTAAGATTTACTATCCTTCATTTGATTATTTGTTCCCATTTCTCAATAAAATACGACGACTTTTTATGCTTTTCTTGCACAATAAGCTCCTCTGAATCAGTGAAAGAGAAGATCTGGCTCTGATACCCAACAATTATGACACCGTTGTTCCTATTATTTTTTTATGTGGTAAAAACAAAACTGTATCTTTTAATAACGCTCTTGTTAATAGGTTGCCCCGCTGGTTATTATCAAGATATGGAAGGTCAACCAAATTGCAAGAAGTGTCCCAGGGGTTTCTACTGCTATGCTAACTCCACAACATACATTGGCAATGAATGTCCGACAGGCCACTACTGTCCTGACGGGACACCCAGCCCTCAATACAAACCTTGCCACCCAGGAACGTACAATCCAAAGGTACAAGGCAACTCCTCACTGGATTGCTTACCATGTGATCCAGGTCACTACTGCGCTGGCTATGGAAACGATAAACCAACCAACAGCTGCAGTGCAGGGTTTTATTGTCCTGGAGGAGACGAGGAAGCGAAACCTGGTGCAACACGCTGTACTCCAGGTCACTACTGCAAACAAGGATCACACAATATGACCAAGTGTACTCCTGGATATTACTGCGATGCACACGAGCTTCATGGACCAGCAGGACAGTGTGATCCAGGCTACTACTGTCCTCTAGGATCCAGCTCCAAAATGCAGATTGAATGCATAAAGGGCCACTATTGTCCATTAGGATCACCTGATCCAGAGGCGTGTCAACCAGGTTACTATTTGCCAGGCTTGAAACACGAGAATGTGTCTGAGTGCATAGATTGTATTGCTGGTATGTTCTGCAATAGCAGTGGCCTTAGCTACCCCGATGGACCATGCGACAAAGGCTACTTCTGTCCACCTGGCCAGTCAGTGTCAAGTCCAAATGGTCATCCATGCCCTGTTGGACACTTCTGCATCAAGGGATCCCCTATTCCTGAGCGCTGTCCAAACGGGACATACGAAAGTAATCAGTATTCGTATAAATGTGATGAGTGCCTGGCAGGATACTACTGCGACAACACTGCACAAGCCATCAGCAGTCTAACAGGGTTTGAGTGTCCAATGGGGCATTTCTGTCCTCCAGGAACATCTTTTGCTACACAGCATAAGTGTCCCACCGGAACGTGGAGTAACAAGACACAGCTAGAGCGAGCTGATCAGTGCACTGAGTGTCCACCCAGGTAACATGAAATGTAACACACCATAAGTTTCATATGTTATTGTTAAGGGCTGTTGCTTGGCTCTATCATCCTTTCATTGATTCATTACACTATCAAAACTCACTTCTTTCAAGTGGCTAAAATGTGCTGTTGGAAGCTGATATAACCAAATTATCAAATGAGAAGACGGGCACATGTTTGGTACTAAAACCTTAGTTATCAGGGATGTTTACCTGTCAAGAAAGCTAACTGATCAGTGTCTGTAAAAAGTGCTGGCTTTGCGTTCAAGAAAAATTGAGTGACTTCAACACTGGGTTTTCAGCTTGATGGGCCTTACACCTCCATAGGATCATTTCAAGATAGCATGTTGCCATAAATGTCAAGAAAATTAAGCATCTACTTGCATTTTGTAGTGTCAAATGGCATGTTATGTTCGCAGTAATTGCATATAACACAATATAGGGTTGCATCAAGAGAGGTTGACACTTAAAAGAAGAAAAGTCCTCAAGTCCTTTTTATTCTGAAAAAAATCTAAGTCCTCCCAACAGGAGTCGAATCCTTCGGACCTTCCAAGTGCTGGTTGGATGCTCTAACCACTGAGCTATGGGTGACTCGTGGTGAGCAAGGCCATACAATAAGGTTCATATGTGACACAGCCAGTCATCACTCGACTTATCATGTTAACATTTATCACATTTGACATTATTGAGTCTTGTAGTTAGCAGGCCTGCATCACATATGAAAACTGTGAGTTAACCCTTTCACCTTCCATTTGTAGGTATTATTGTCAGCAAGAAGGACTACCTGAACCTGAAGCTTTTTGTCTCCCTGGGTATTACTGCAACGGAAGCGCAAAGGTTGGAAACCCATCTTATGCAGAATGCCCAATTGGACACTACTGCCCAGAAGGAAGTTACATACCCACACCTTGCCCTCGAGGATCCTTTGCAAACTCAAAGAGAAATCAGAATGTATCAGATTGCAAGCCTTGCAGTCCTGGATATTATTGTGATCCAAATGCCACCATTGTCCAAGAGAGACCTTGTGATCCTGGTTTTGTTTGTATCTTGGGTAGGTCCCACACTTATGTCAAGCTCGGTATTAAGCGTTTACTATCTTAACTCTTTTTGCCATGTGAGGGCTTTTGATGTTACTGGTCCTAGCAGGAAGAAGGAGGCATAACTCTCGTGAACGTAATAAACAAGCTGCTTGTCTCCTTGTAGTTCTCTGGTGAGAGCATCTGACTGGCATGCAGAAAGTCATGGCCAGGTCCTAAAAAAGGGGCTCATGCTGATGACAAATTGTTTAGAGGTTGCTTACCACAAATGAAAAAGTGTTATTACTGCAATAGAACCCATTAAATTCATATACCAAATTGCCACCAAAATCTGCTAACATTAACGGGAGTAGGCATTTACGAGGTTGTCAAAATTGTACAAGGCTAAACAAAGATTTAAAAATAATGTATTTCCCTAACGTCACTGTAAGTACAGTTTGCGTTGAAACTTTCTTCAATCTTGTAATCATGTTAATGCACTAAAAATTGTAATCCATGCATCTAATTCGTAATTGCTTATTTTGCTGATCGTATTTCATTCTTGCGTTCAAGGTTCTACCACACCACGTCCAACAGATGGTATAGAAGGGAAGCGTTGTCCCAAAGGACACTACTGTACCAAGGGAACAGCCGTTGAAGAAGCTTGTCCCACAGGGGAATATGGCCCAACAGAAGGCCTTAGTGAATGCCTGAAGTGTCCACCTGGGTACACTTGTCCAAACACTTCTGTAATAAATCCAGATCCGTGCTCGCCTGGGCATTATTGCCCTGGCGGTGTGAAACTGCCCAATGGTGAGCCCTGTCCCAGTGGAACGTATCTGCCACAGGAGTTTAGGATGTTTAGAAATGAGTGTCTTTTGTGCCCACCTGGCAAATACTGCGAACTTCCTGGACAAGCAAATGCCACAGGACCTTGCCGTGCAGGATTCCTGTGTAGAGGTGGTGCTAAATTTCCCGCGCCAAATGATACAAGGAATGCTTACAATGGACCTTGTCCTCCTGGTTATTATTGTGAAGAAGGAACAACAAATGGCACAATGTGTCCTGAAGGAACACTCAGACCCTACCCTGGGGCTAAGTCTCGAAATGATTGTCTGCCTTGCACTGGAGGAAAATACTGCTCTGCACCAGGACTTCGTGTTGCTACAAGTCACTGTGGTGCAGGGTACTATTGTCCTGCTGAGGAAGACATCCACACTCCATTTCCCAGCCGCTTCCAATGTCCAAGGGGGCACTTCTGTCCAAATGGCACTGCCAATCCTTATGGTTGTGACCCAGGGACGTATCAGGGAAGGATCCATGAAGCTTCATGTGATGTCTGCCCAGAGGGTTATTTCTGTCCAGCAAACACGTCTGATCCCTTGCCTTGTCCCGCTCATCATTACTGCCCTAATGGTACACATACACCAGTGATCTGCCCCAATGGAACATACACAGATGACAACGCTTCCATGCTGAGCAATGTAGACCAGTGCAAACCATGCGATGTTGGGCATTACTGCCAACTTGGTGTTATTGCAGATAATTGTTCGGCGGGATACTTGTGCTATATTGGGAGCCCCACGCCCACACCAGATGGTTCCAACAAAACCATTGGGGAGCCTTGTCATGTCGGCTATTACTGCCCTGCTGGGACACATAAGCTTGTGAAGTGCGAGCCTGGCTTGGTTATCCCATACAGGGGAGCTCGTTCCAAGTCCGAATGTCAAACGTGTCCAGCTGGCAAGATATGTAGCCCTGGAAGTTCTATTCCCGAGGCCTGTACAGTGGGGTACTACTGTCCTTATAATGATACAAGAAGACCCTGCCCATTGCAGACATTTAACAATGTGTCTGGTGCGACCGATATCAGCTTTTGTCATCCTTGTCCTGCAGGGTACTACTGCTGGTATGAAGGTAAGTTTCCAAGGTCCTCATTAAGGGACAGGTTATCTATGTTTTTTAGCAAAAAATTTGGAAAACCGAAAGGCACATTTCCACCAACAGAAGCCTTCAAATAATAATCCAGTTTTGGTGAAGGTGGCTATTCTAGTTTAAGGAAACTCTTAATAATTGTGTTAGGCCCCAAATGGCCAGGATGGAAATGGATTTCAACTCGTGATCATCAGGCCAACTTTTCACGTTCTCTCCCCTTCTGACGACACTCACCAAGACGATCCTACTTCGCCGACTTGTGATATGACTTCTGGGCTCAAACCATTCACAGGGTGACTCACATAAAACCGTTTAGAAGTGATTGTGGCTGGTTCTTCCTTTCTAAACTTAGCTTTAGATTGTCCCCTTGCTGGTCTAAAAGCAATTCATGCGGAAAACAAGGTACTTGGATGCAAAGGTCTGCAAATGGGAAAATGTCTGTGCTTGTTTTTATTTGTAGCGAGCTGATCGCCAAAGTAGAAACTCTCTAGTGTAACCGTTTTCCAAGTAACGTTATGAGAACCAAGTTTATTTGACGTTGATATGTCAACCTCTTTAGCTATTCATTGTATGAGAGCTGAAACCACAGGAAATGTAAACAGTGTAAACAAACACTTAGCTTGGGCGAGTCGAGGATGGTAGAGTCTTATTGAAGGTTCAGAATATAGTCTTAGAGGCCTAAGCTTACGAATGTTTAGCTAAGTGTGTATTTTGAGATAGCATTTTGATTGTAATTGTTTTTCTCTCAGCTCTCGCTGATTATACCACATCTCCATGCCCAGTCGGTCAATACTGCCCTAATGCCACAGACAGCCCAATACCTTGTCCCAATGGAACCTTCCGTGATAGTACTGGAGCTCGGAACATATCTGAGTGCCATCTCTGCCCTGCTGGCCGCTTTTGTCCACTCTCCAATAGTAGTTTCTATGGTTATGAGTGTCCAAATGGCACTTTCTGCCCACCTGGAAGAACTGCACCTGCCGTTTGTCTGGCTGGTTATTTCTGCCATAAGGCCGAAACACAATTGCCGTGCCCGGAAGGGTATTACTGCCCTAAGGGCTCTCCTGCAGCCATTAAGTGCCCAGAGGGACATTACTGTGATCCGGCAAATCGATGTTATAATGATTCATTGCATCAGGATGCAGGTGCCTGTTGTCCAACTATATGTCCACTGGGTAAGTTTTGGTCTCAAAATGTGAACTCTCCATACATTTGTGTTCATTTGCTTTTGAGAAATTAATATCAGGGCAAGTAAGCATCGATAGTTGATGCTTTTTGTAGCTTTGAAGAAGCGCGCATTGCTATCACCAGTGTGTTATTATTCATGTCAATAACAATAATAATATTCATTCATTGTGTAGACCACTTTGGCATTTAACTAATTTGCTTTTTAACAAAAAACAACGTCAATACCACTTGAAAGGGCATCTGAAAATAGAGAAACTGTGAAGTTTTGCATCAGATCTGGCATGGATGCAATGTTTTAGGTCAGGACATTTTGAGATTTGTACAGTTACTTGCATGGCAGTAGGCAAATATATATGCAAGATATCACTCTCCGATTCACAGATAGAAGGTGACCTTTCCAGTTGTATCGATGACAAAAATTTACTCTTGCAGTTTCCATCCACATTCGTTACTTGCGTAATCCTAAATAGGACTGTCCACAAGTTAAACTGTGCAATGCAACACAAAATTCATGTGTATGTAGTGCAGTGAAAACAAATATAAATAAAATCTGAAAAGGAAATCGGTCACGAAAATGGGCATTAATACACCTTATTCCAAAATGGCAGAAAATACATTACTCTTTTGTCTCATTGTTAATTGGCCCTTGTTGCCTCGATCCCATCTGCAGAATTCAAAGGAATATTTGGCTTAAAACGAGGCAACAAGGGCCAATTAACATGGAGACAAAAGAATAATGTATTTTCCGCCATTTTATTTGGAATAAGGTGTATTGCCGACGTGGAAATAAGGTTGACATTGTTGGACTCCTATTTTCATTTTCACAGGCTATAGTCACAAAGGCGGTGCTAAGGGAAAGAACTTCAACGAAACATGCGAGATCTGCAGACCTGGTCACTATGGTAATGATACCAACCGCTCAGTTTGTAAGATATGCCGCAGTGGTGTAATCTGCTTAGAAGGTATGCAAACATTTCTTGTGTTCTTATTTACGCAGCAAGGTTAAAATAATCACCAGTAGTAGCTCTTTCATCCTCGGATTTGAACACTTATCAAAGAACAAATTGTAACACTGCTATTCTTTCCTTACTATAAAAACTGAACTTTAGCTGGTCACTTGTTGAGTCAACATGTCCTTATGCAAATTTAAGCTTTGAATGGGCTCTAAAAACTCATTTGGGATGTTATTGTTGCGAGGAAAACGTATGCAAGATGAGTGACTGTAACTTTATCCTCGTGACCTATGTTTTATTTTTCTTGTGGTTCACAAAATCTAAGACCGGGAAAAACGGATAGAACGTTTCGATTTAACAATGTTCAACGTCGTTAAATTCAACGTGTTACTCATGTTGGACCACGTTGAGTATTGTAGAACGACGATGAATGATGTTGAACGAAATTTAAGTGTCATCACACTTTCGATCCGATACCATAAACATTTCTTTTCTTCTCTGGTGTGAACACCAATGTTGTATTCGCTAGGCTACCACGTGCAACAATGTTGAACTCGTGCACTTATCAACAACGTTTAACTTCATTCAACACCGAGGGCGAGCTAACGCGTTCAACAAGTTTAATTCAACGACGTTGAACGATGTTGTATCAAGATGTAGAATTCGTTTGATTCATTGAATCTGTTTACCTGGAACCTAATGCACCACTTTTTTCTCGTTTTTAGGAGCAACCACAGATACACCTGGCGAGAATGACACATCTTATGGAGTTAATAAAACCAACTCATACCCATGTCCCATGGGACACTACTGCGAGCAAGGCGACTTGCGTCCAAGGCCGTGCCCCAATGGAACGTACAACAATGCCCTCGGTGCTAGGCACTCAGGAGAATGTAAACCATGTGCAAGAAATCACTTTAATGATGAGATTGGCCAAAAGGAATGTAAACTCTGCGGTGAAGGTACTGCGAGAAGTGAAGGGAGTGATACCTGTAGCTGTGAAGGGCAAAACCGTATTTTCAAGGTAGGTACCATGACACTCAAACGTTACCTTCCTCGCTGGTCTCATTTCTCTTGAGATGCAAATGGCGTCGTGGATACGCGAGTTGTCTCGAGAGACGCGATATGGTTTATCCCAAGAACGGAAAAGGCAATTTTATTTCTTAATTTTTAAAATCATTTTGTAAAAGACCGGTTTATTCTTCAAGTTGTTTTTTCACAGTTTAAGGACTACAGTTTGAAGAGTGGTTTTTAGGTCCCCACCTACCCCTCCCCTAACCCAGCATTTTGCTCTAAATGGTAATAAGTTAAAAAAAAAATGTTGGGGTTAAGGGAGAGGTAGGTGGGGGGTTTCCCAGAAACGTGGAATGATCCGACGATTTTTACACAACCGGAATAAATATATGTATTTATTTGAATAAGCTTTTTTTTCATATTAAATGACGTCATTTTATTTGGAAAGTTAAACGAAGTGTATGATAATCATTTGGGAGAATTTGTTTGCTCATCAGATGACTAACTAGGCCAACATTGCGATTTTCAGCCATCACAAAGGACATGTGAATGCGAGGATGGTCATGATCCAATCAGTGAAAGCCTAAATTGTGTTCAAAAAACGTACGGAATCTGTGTGGAGGATACATGGAGAAATGATAAAGGAGTATGCTGGAATTCTACACAGTGGGAGGAATACTGCAACAACACAGTAAGTTAGTTAAGCCCTTTCCTTCCCAACAAATCAAATGAAAAAAATAATCCCACGGTTCAATTTGTAAAATAATAAAGAACAAGCTCTACTGCAGGAAAGTACTGCTCAGTGGCTTTCATTTAAACGGACACATCACTATACCCAGGTTTTTAAAACGTGAATTGTCGATTATGATTCGTGAAGCAAAGCTGTGTTTTGCCTGTCATGGTATGATTACGATTTCCCCGTCATCATTGGACCACTGTCACAAATTATGATGAAAATGTTCGTATGAAGTGAATTTATAGAGGAATTACTAATTCTTTTAAAAATATAAGCAATGATAAAGAAGAAACTGTAAATTTCTATTACTGCTTTGCGGATATTGGCGAGTCACGAAGGGTGAATCATCGCCGGCGAGACCTGCTTCTGGATAAAGCACTGAAACTGTAAGTCATAGAAACAGTCAACAACAGCAATTTATCAGAAGACGACCCCCAACTGATCTAACGTCTTTCTAGGTGCACAATTGCCTTAATTAACTTGCCCTCCTCCGTACTCCCTTCTTCACACACACGTGCCCCAAATCATCGCCGCCGCCGCCACCACCACCACCATCAAAAAGTGCATTTCAAAGAAAGTATATTCCCGCTTCCTACAATTAATAGTATTTTGCATTGTTTCAACAGAAATGTCAACCGTTGGGTTCCGTGGGATTTGTTGGCAATCTGGGTATCTGCAAATGCAAGGTCGTAAGCACAGATGATATCTGCAACAATGAATGTAGAAATAGACAGAGATTTCGAGTTGTAGTTGTTTGTTCAGACCCGCCAGCACTTAAGGTCACTCCAGACGCAGGGGAGGTGAGCCAGTCTTGCTTTTTGTTCCTTTCTTCTTTAATTTGTACTTCTGACTCAAAAGCTAAAACCAGCTTGTACAGCATAATAAACAGCCAACCTCGTCCCCAGGGCCTTCTCCTCGTTCAAAATGGCGGTCGGAGAAACCCCTGGCCAAGGCTGCCAAAGTGGCTCCAAAAGTTCGTTAGAATTTCGTCACACAAACACGATCAAATGTCTTCGTTTTGTTTGAATAACGGTTTCCGATTGCAGAAAACAAACAGGGCCGCCAGACGCTGGAAACAACCTCCGAAAAAGCCATTTCATTATGTGTCACGTGACAAAATACTCCACGATTCGTGGAGTATTTCAGCAGCCTTGGCCAGGGGTTTCACCGACCGCCATTTTGAACGAGGAGAAGGCCCTGGGCACGAGGTTGATAAACAGCACCACAGCCAAGTACTGCTCAGTAGCGTTCACTTGATAGTCACACCTTAAAGTTAGAACCTCCTTTTACAGCGTGATAAACAGCACCACAGGAACGTACTGCTCAGTAGCTTTCATTTGAATGGTCACACTTTAGGATTTCATCCACAGACTCAAAAGTTAGAACCATCTTGTACAGAATAATAAACAGCACCACAGGAAAGTACTGCTCAGTAGCTTTCATTTGAATGGTCAAACTTAAGGATTTCATCCACAGACTCAAAAGTTAGAACCACCTTGTACAGCATAATAGACAGTGCCACAAGAAAGTACTGCTCAGTAGCTTTCATTTGAACGGTCACACTTTAGTATTTCATCCACAGACTCAAATTAGAACCACCTTGTACAGCATAATAAACAGTACCACAGGAAAGTACTGCTCAACAGCTTTTATTTGAATGGTCACACTTTTTTTGACTTTACAAGGGACCCGGTCGGGAGAACTGTTAAGTGTTATCCTCATTAAACAAATCGAATTATTTATTTTTGTTCCTTACAGCCTATACTGTTCAACTTATCATCCTTGTCAAATGTACCGAATTTCAAAAACACCTTTGACTGTGCGGACGGTAATGAGTTTGCTATTAACTTCGCGGTGCTGGAAGGTAATTCACTTTGATCTTGTTTGAATTATATGTAACTTGATAATTTGTCCGCTTATACAGTCGGGGGAACAAGTACATCTTTTGGTCAATTTTCGTATCTATGCCCGAAGAAGCCCGAAGGGGTCCGAAGAAGCTCCGATTTATATTGTCCAATCAGAAAGAACTACGAACTCGCGCAGAAAAACGAAACGGAGTGTTTTCTAGTTTTATACATGCCGTCCCCACCACGGGGAAATCTGCAGGCCATACGCTTACTTCCAGACGTGCTTTGGCATTATCAGCGAGAAGTTTGGCTGTATTTATGCGTTACTGTTGAGTAATGGTTAAATATAGTCTATTGAAGCTTAATTGGTTACATATTCAGATTGTTCTTCATTCATCTCGCCGGGGCGCAACACTGAATTGCAAACCATTTTGACTAATTTGTTTTCACGGCAGTTCCAATGCTGAAATATAGCGTTGTTCAAAGCACGTTCCGATAGAAGGTCCGATAGAAAAGAAGGTTACCTGATCTCAGGTAAGGCAGTCACGCTCGGGTTAAACGCAGTTCACTCGTGGTTTTGACATGATTCAAGACAGCTTTCCACGAAGACGCGAGAAAAGAAACAATTAAGCTTAAGCTTATATCAAAAAGTGCTTCGAACTGTATTTAAACCTCGCTAATTACTGTGGTGAAGCGAGTATTCTTCACGCAACTGAGAAGAGATTATCCTGCACTAGTTAAATATTTTCCCCGTCCTTATTCACACTCATGCATAACCTGAAGAACAAGTTGACGGAGCGGAAAACAGGTGATTGCATAAAAGTCCTCTTGCACTTGCCGGCCGGAGAACAAAGCAATTCTCCATTTTCTAAGCCTTATTAACTCTGTGTTATTCCCAATGACCACTATTCTGATCCAGGTTAATTTTGTACTAGAAAAAAACTGCTGAAATAACGCGCTTTTTTATTTGAACAAAAAACAAGAGCTAAACTTGCTGTTTCCTCAGTGGTCTGCATGTTGTTTTGATTTTTCTCGTCAATAATTCTCAACTGTTTTTTAGTATTACTGGCTTCGCTTATGACCCATAGAGAAACGCCTTCCAAGATAAACACATCTGTAATTCTTTATTATTCAAGCTCAGAAGGAATTCACATTGAAGAACCACAAGAAATCCACAAATTCCGACCTGAAACTGAAGTATTATTATACGGTTCTAGCGCTCATAATTCTTCGTTTCAAGTCAAACTACTGCTCATTTGTTCAAGCATTTTGCCATAAATACAAAAATTAAAGCAAGATCAGAAAACGTTTTGATATCGCTGACATCATTATGAAGACTGAAATGGTGATAAAGTGGAAAATTGAAAAGAATAATAATACGAATCTGAATCCATAAGCATATCAATCAGACGGGTCTAAACAACGGATTACGCACAGATTTGGTAATAACACGGCGGCGAAATCGTTGTCGTTGGTCGCAATCAGTGTTTGTTGAGAGATAGTTTTGTTTCACGTTCAAGATATTTTAGAGACCACTCTCCAGCCGACTTATGGACTTCATTACTGGCCCTTACCTGTGCTATGCGACCCGTCCGGCAAACGTACAATTCGTAAAATAGATGTCATCCAAATTTAATAGCGAGCACGTAGTTTGTCTTGATAAATAGTTTCAAACGGTTTGCTTTTTCTTCCAAGTTGAGAGTTAACCGCTTTTCGAAGCAACAGAATAAACTGGTCCTAACGTTAAGTAGTTTCAAAAATGGAGTCCTTTTTGGTATTCCACTCGAGGTAATCGAGATTCATATCTGAGTAGCCCACTGGCCAAATGCCGAAAATCGTGGGCTGTCTTTTCTCGGAGAAAAGATTTCGCCATCAAATGGCACTTGTTCCCTCGACTGTTATACATTTTGGTTGTGGTGGTACTGGTGGGCTATGGGTCAGATCAGGAATGGGTTGGGGTTTCACAAGGCCGGGGAATGGGGTTGGGGTTTCGTTAGACTGGGGGGTGGTACTGGTGGGCTATGGGTCAGATCAGGAATGGGGTTGGGATTTCGTTAGACTGGGGGATGGGTGGTACTGGTGGGCTATGGGTCAGATCGGGAATGGGGTTGGGATTTCGTTAGACTGGGGGATGGGTGGTACTGGTGGGCTATGGGTCAAATCGGGAATGGGGTTGGGTTTTCGTTAGACTGGGGTGTGGAAGTAGAGGTGGGATGTGGGTAAGCTGTCGAAAAATATGCCATACAAAGCGACTGTAAAAGATGGGCTTTTACACCCTTACAATTTCTCGCCCTTTCTGTGCTGATATTCCTCTCTTAAATAAAGACTTCTGTATGTGTTTTGTTTATCCAACAGGTGGACAAATGCAAGGGGCTTACGATGTTGGCAGCCAAAGCGTGGTGGATTTGTTAAATAACGCAAAGGAACAAAATGAGGCGGGTCAAAACTCTTCTTCTGCAAGACGACGAAGAAGAGCCGTGTCGAGTTTTTCTTTCAAGGCCGTCCCGAACCCCACCGTGTGCCTTACACATGGCTCGCACATGATCTGGAAGGTGTCTAACTCAGACTACCCTAAGTACGACAAAAACAGCCTGTTTAACACCAATCCATCGTTTGATGATGGACCGTTTAAGGATCTGGAGGAGAGACATCAACTGGAGTCTACAAGGTTTGAGTTGTTCGCGTACAAGTTTGACAAAGAAGGAGTTTACGTGTTCTCTTCCAGCAAAAACCCAGAGAATGTAATGGTGAGTTGGAATTCTTATCAGGCTTTCATTTTCATACTCCCAAGAGTGTCTAAAGTTGTAACTGCTGACAAAAACAGTACCGCAAGAAAATACTGCTTAGTAGCTTTCATTTGAATGGTCACACTTTAGGATTTCATCCACAGACTGAAAAGTTAGAACCACCTTGTACAGCATAACAGACAGCACCACAGGCAAGTACTGCTCAGTAGCTTTCACTTGAATGGTCACTTTTTAGGATTTCATCCACAGACTCAAAAGTTAGGACCACCTTGTACAGCATAATAAACAGCACCACAGGAAAGTACTGCTCTGTAGCTTTCATTTGAATGGTCACACTTTAGGATTTCATCCACAGACTAAAAAGTTAGAACCACCTTGTACAGCATAATAAACAGCACCACAGGAAAGTACTGCTCAGTAGCTTTCAGTTGAATGGTCACACTTTAGGATTTCATCCACAGACTCAAAAGTTAGAACCACCTTGTACAGCATAATAAACAGCACCACAGGAAAGTACTGCTGGATAGCTTTCATTTGAGTGATCACATTTAAGCTTGAGGATTTTATCCACAGGCTCAAAAGTTTGAATCACCTGGTGGATTGACATCAGGTTCGGACACATTTTTTAACATTTCAGATATTAAGCCAGAGAAAGTACGATGACAAGCTGTTATCTCGAGCTCTCAAATTATGATTAGCTAGAGTAGACACTGGTAAAAAATTTGATCATCAAAATTTCATCTTTACCGTTGTCACGTTCTTGCAGATGGTCCGTGTCATGGCTAAGGGAGCACAATGTGCTGAAGATGGCCCATTCTTCTCTACCACACCACGTGTTGTCATTCAGAATGGCATTGCTATCTCCAGGAATATTGTTATCATGCCTGACTGGGTGTTAATTGGTGCCATGTTAGGAAGCTTTGCTTTGTTGATGCTCATTCTTCTTATTGGACTGGTATGTTAACGTCTATCGCCTTCAGTTTTAAGATGTTTTCGTTGCCGCCGTTGTGGGCTGTTTAAGTTCTTTTTTGGCCCCACCTCGACGTTGTCACAGAGGTGTAAAGTTGACATGAAATTGAATAAGAATTCCCTTTTCTGTGCTGGAGTATACAACCATTATGGAACTGAATGCAAGCTACAGAAACATTAGTTTATTACCCAGCTGACACGCCTTTAGGCTCGATATAAAAACCTTTTTGTCTTCTGAGTTTTACGGTTTCTCTGTCTTTCTCCCATCTAGCTGATTTTCCGCAAACACGGCTGGAAGAAAGTAACCTTCAAGTTTCCACGCTATCGGGTGTTAGCACAGAGGTACAACTTTGATGATTATTCCTCCAAAGGCTCCACAGTACACCCAGTGAAAAAGTACCACAGGAACCTTGAAGGAATGAATCAGTATGCGCAGGAAGGGGCCTTGCAAGAACAGGGGCCTGCAGGTTTGTTCAAGTGTCGCGTTCAGCGTTTGTAGATTAGATAAACTTGTGCCAAGGTAATATAGTGTGACCACAACTAACAAGTGTTGTGTTCTTTGCTCCTTTCAAATTTCTCCTTCAGTTGATGGTGAGGTTAAGGGAGACGAATTCTGGGATTACGACCAACAAGTGGATATGGAAGGCTTCACATCTGGGCGTTTCTACGGTATTTTGGCTAAACAGTCACGGGAAGTAACGGGAGCAATTGCCAGGCAAAAAGATCAGGCCAAACAACTCTATCAGAAGATCAATCATCAGACAGAATCCTTGAAAGGATTGTGGATCGCCAAACTGAATCTGCGGGGTCGTGCTGCCATGGCAACGCCGGAGGACTTGAGAGCTTTTGAGGCCAAAAAAGGAGAGGTGCGTTTGTGGTGTTGCTGTAGAGTCTCCAAGTAATGCTCCCCTGAAATTAACAGTAACACATAACATTGTGTGCTAACTCTTCTTCGAATGTAATAGCCCCAAACGTACCTTACCTTCTGTATTACAAGCCTTGAGAAATTAACGTCGAAAGTAAGGGAAACAACACGAACTGCCTTTGTTCTTGAAACTAAAATATAAAAATAACATTTTGGAAAAAAAAACTGTTAAACGGTTTTTGTAACAGTGTTAGATAAATTTCTGCTCTTTTCCGTTTATGGATCGGTCCATGTAGTAGTGAATGCTAGTCAATTCGCCTTCATGCAACGCAAATTCGCCCACACTGAAGTAAACTGAACTCACTTTAAACCTCGCCTGCATATAGAAAAGGAAGAGATTGCCGTTTAATAGGCAGGTGCAGGACAAGCTAGGCTTTCAAATCGATTTGTGTTACTTGCTGTAGAGATGTTGACCTTATCATGTGCGCAAATCTCACCTCACTGTGGAGCAAGGTTTTTGTGGACAAAGTGAGTGGTTTCCAGTTAAACCTAACACCCCAGGCTACTTTAACCCTTTAAGTCCCAAGATCATTATAAAAATTCTCCTTACTGGTCTCCATAGATTTTATTGATTACTAATTGGGAGAACTTGTGCAAACATCAAGACAATTCTTCTTTGGTGATCACTTGCTAAATTCTCATGACCTATATGTGTTATAATACACTGATCTGATGAGGAGAAATTTGATGCTGATCGCTATTGGGGCTTAAAGGGTTGAAAACTGTACAGCTATTGTAAGTTAACAACAATATTACGTCTTCGTTTTTTTTAGGTTGAATCCGAACTTGAAAGAAGAAAGGAGCTTGGCTTCAATTTCCAGCAGATCTTGCAGCGGCAGAAAGCCATTCTGGAGGAAGATGAAGAGGCTCGAGAGGCGCATCTGGTGGCGTTTGAGGCTTCTTTACGAGAAGCAGTTCGCACACTGAAGAGTTACAGTGAGAACCGAGGCAAAGGCGACATGATAGGAGACTTCAATGACCAATTACAGCACAGGTAATGATTTATAGTACAATTGTGGCTATACATTCTTCTAATTGTTAGTGTTCTTGGTAGTATATCAGAATCATCCTCAGGCAATACTAAATAGTATATTGGTAGTAAGATGTCAACATGTCACCAGAATGGTATGTGAAATTACGGCCTAGCTCATTTTACTCAAGTGTTTGATTTCTGGCTCTGTGATTGGTTACCTGGTGTACCGTCTCCGTATTTTCGACTGTTCCCATTTAGGAATTCCCAGGAAATAGCCTTCTACAAATAATTATTTAAGAGCTGTTGACTTGTGTCTTTCAAATGGGATTTTGTTTCCTTTTCACGGCTGAATTCCTTCATAAGTGTTATATTTGTTTGATGGATGTCCAGTTAAGGCAGGTAAATTAATTGCAGTCATGTATCAGATATTATGATTTCACTATGGACTCACCTGTGATAATCTCTGTCAGGGTTGGAAGTCGCGTCGATGCAATTCTCCAGCGGTTGTCCGTAGAAATTCAAAGCGAATGCCAGCGGCGTGGAGCCTGGGCACTAATAGGAGATGTGACTGGAGCGAGACTCTGCACCCTTGAAGGAGAGCTCCTGGGACTTGATTATCTGTTTGATAGTGATGGTACCATTAGAGCCCCTGATCTCGTTACTCAGGACACGCATACTGGGCTCCTCATCCCCAACCCGCAAACAGCTAACATGCTATTGGCTGATAACGTCACCAACGTGCCAGTTCCACCTAACTTCTTCGTTCATCAAAGCAATGGTCGCGTGATGCCCATAGAAGGAAATGTAGCCTATGATCCACTTGCGTCCCGTCTCACAATCACCGCTGACAGCACTAACGCAGACGCAGCAACGTCGGCAGAAATGCTGATCCCGTATATTCCTTACCCGAACAATCCAGAGACTGGGTTGCCTGTGAAGACGACTTTGACCCCAGTGGAGAAAAGAGGGGATATGAGGCTGAATGGAAGAATGATTTGCGGGAATACTGGTCTGCCTGTACCGATTTTGGGGATGACTATTCATCCAGAGACAGGTGAGCCATAGAGGATATCGTAATATGATAAGTAGCAATTTTGTGAATTGTGATTGTAACGAGCATTAAGGACGGTGCCTCCTTTTGTTACTGCGCATACGTTCTGCGCATCTCGGGATATTCGGTTTCTTAAGGAATTTGCCCATATTAATACAACAATATTTTTGCTCAGTGTTTGACTACGTGGAAAAAGCAGATCTTAGCAAGGGCAATCAGAATCCAAAAAGAAAATTGGGGGGTAACCCACATTTTCCAGAGATAACTGAGCTTAAATTTGGAAAGAAATTGCCAAACATTCTTTGTATTTCAACGCTTTTTTAGAATTATGGTTGCTTAATTATTTCTGAAAAATGCATGGTCACCCACATTTTTGTTTTTGAATTCCAAAAAACCCTTGCTAAAATCTACTTTTTCCTTATAGTCTAAACCTTTGCAAACATACGTTTGTATTAGGAGGCACCGTCCTTAACAAGAACCGTTTCCTCCTTCCTTCCCCCAATAAAGAGAAGTCGAAGCCCAAGCTGTGCCGATAGGTTCTTCCATCACTCTATAGGTTCTCCCTTGACGAATTGAAACAAGGGAGTTAGGCCTGCTGAAGGACAATGTCTAATCGTCTCGGTTGGGGGCTGGGCTTGGGGCCTTTAAATTTGTCTTTGTTTGAGAAACTGAGTGCAACAACGCGAAACGGTGCCTCAATAAATGAGTGTTGACAATTATTAGCAAGATTCCAAGATCAAAGAAAGAAGCAATTCAACTGGGAGTTTAGAAATATATACTGCTGTCAAGAATTTTGCCGTAATTTCTGGTATTTTTTTTCCAGGTAACGCTTATCCAATCGGTGGCTGCCATGCTGACCCAGTCACAGGACTTCCGGTTGCCATAGAGATAGGCTCCATGATGCTTGATCCCAACACAGGCCGCCCAGCACCCATTGTAGGAGTCACCATTGATCCCAGGTCAGGCAATGTCATTCCTTTAGGGGGTACGCCTGGGGATTCAGAAAGAGGCGATGAAGTCCCACTCCTCTTTGGCGACTCCTTCTCTGAACCTCTTTCTGGAAGACGTCTTAAGGTGACTAGTGCCAGGCTGGTAGATGATGGAGAAGAGAGGGAACTGGAACCTATGGGAGGCGGCTACCAATATGTCCTGGACGTAGGCGAGCTGTATTATGAATACGGCGTTCTAGACGCACTGGAGGCGTTTAAGGAAGCTATCACAGGCCCAGATGACCTGGACGGACGTCAAGAACTTAGCATGTTGGATACTGCACAAAAAGATCTTCACCGTGCACGCTCTAAGGTAACAGAAGTTTAAATGTTTCAAGCCCAAGTTCAAAACCAAGGAAAATTATTTCATATCGTCCTGTAAATTGCAAGGAAAACGAACAATATCCCAGGGAAGTACAGCTCAAAAGATTTTATTTGAATGGTTACACTTTAGGATTTTATCCACAGATTCAAAAGTTAGAACCACCTTGTACAGTATAATAAACAGCACCACAGGAAAGTACTGCTCAGTAGCTTTCATTTGAATGGTCACACTTTAGGATTTAATCCACAGACTCAAACGTTAGAACCACCTTGTACAGCATAATAAACAGTACCACAGGAAAGTACTGCTCAGTAGCTTTCATTTGAATGGTCACACTTTAGGATTTTATCGACAAACTCAAAAGTTAGAACCACCTTGTACAGCAAAACAAACAACACTACAAGAAAGCATTGGTCAGTGGCTTCTGTTGGAGTAGTCACGAATTAGGATGTTTAGCTACAGATTCAAATGGTTGAACCACATTAACTGATTCGTCATTAGAACATTAGAGAAGCAAAGTGAATCCATAAGAACACATAATTTGTCCGACATTTGGGCTTAGGATATAAACCTAGGGGCGCCAAATATCAACGTAAAAAAAAAGGGTGTTAACAATTGCATCGTTTAAATTTTCATGCTGCCATCGAACGTACCTATTACAAAGTGAAACCCTTAATAGGGTTGATCCGTGTGCATTACGCACTGGCGTTACTTAAGTTTATAAATATCTCGACACACCCTACCTGTACTGTAATATCATGTTACTGGTCGTTGCCATTTCAAATGTTACTACACTGAAGAGGACCGTTAAGGTCGAAAGGCCTATGTAGTTTATTAAAATCGTAGCTGTATGACGATACACAACTTGTTCTTTTTAGTATAAAGTGAAACGTTGTTATTCTACAACCCGGACAAAGCTTTTCTTACTAAAATTTCTCCTTTGTGCCACAGAAATGATTACTGAGCTAGGCGCTAAACCGATCTGTCATCCCTTCGCTTTTGGTCATTTTATTGTTTTTGAATTGAAAGGTTATGACTTATCTGCTGAGAAACGTCCATGACATCATGCGACGTGAGGAACGGTCTTCTCTACTGGCCGATAGCGGTGGGAGCCCAGGAATGTACGAATTCTCAGCTACCGGTCAATTGCTCCCCATACTCGTGGGTACCACTATGAGGGACGCTTCAGGAACGGACCTGGAGGTGCCAATATTGGGCATCGATAAGAACCACGAGACTGACACAGTGATACCATTAGGGGGCTCTTTAGAGGACCCTGGTGGGGAAGGATTGGTCCCTATCATGATCGGAGAGAAGGCTGTAGACCCCGTGACAGGCGTTCTATCTACTATCTGCGGCGTGAAGATGAATCAGGAGTTTGGCGTGACAGAGCCTGTCACGCTTTCTTCTAGCACTCAGAGAAAGCGTCGTCCACCCCCAGGATCGGTAAGTTTATTTATTGATTTATTTAAAGTGTTTGTTTGTTTATTTATTCAATGTTTGAAAGCTATCGCATGGCAACTAAACATTTCCAAACGTGATTTTAATTTTGTAAATTTGAATGTAAACTTCTAGCGATGATGTTCAAGGCCTCCACATGCGAGGGAGTAGGTGATTTAGGAGTAGAGTTGTCTGACACCCAGAGGAATTAAAAATTGTTTTTAAAACAAGTGGAATTAGAGAAAGACAGTAGTAAATTACGTCAAAATATTATCCAAGGGAAACGAATTTCTTTTTTAGATAACAAGAGGCTTTGTTCCCAACGAAAACGGGTTTTGGGGGAAAGCCGCTCAACTTTTCTTCTGTTTGGTAGGTTGCTCTGTTGGAGGAAGAACTCGCTGGCCGCCGCAGTTTCTGGCGTCGTCAAAGACATCGTGAAGATGAACTAACTGAATTAGAGTCTAAACTGTACCGACAACTTATGGAGGACGAACATGTTACGGCTTATCAAGTACAAGAACAACTTGAAAACATACAAGAAGGTAACAAGTCAATGCGGTATCGTTTGATACGTAGGGGGTTGTTTTTTTAAAAAGGAAAAAGTCTTATGCTTTTTTTTGAACACCTAAAATCAAAAAACATATTTGCATCAACCAAAATTTAACAAATAAAAACTAGCACACTGATACTGGTTTCGCTATAACACGAAATTATGCGTGTTATAGTGTCTTTTGCTGCAGATGGCGCAGCAGAATGAACATACTTTTAGGTTAAAGCTTGCAACTGTAAAATTTAAGAGACAAAAAACTGTACCCACCTGTCACGAAATCAGATTCAGTGAACTGCAACCCACTTCCATCTTTGTAATCCTGCTTTTAGCAGCCAACCTTTTTGCTCTGTTTTACTCTTTAGAATCTTTTTGTCCAATTTAAGTGTATATCTGGTGGCGGTTTTGCTTTATAACGTGGAAATTAAGCGAGAGAAAATTTGATGTTTTGGCGAGACACTATCTCTTAATATGACGGCAACGTTGATTCCTTAGAAACTGCATCCTTAGCCGATGCCGCTCATCGCGAAGTTCAGCGACGGACAGAAGCGTCCGTGGACCATGCCGCTGGCCTTCCGCCTGATGTTGTAGCTGTACTCACCATGTTTGACGCTTTGGAGAGACAGAAGGAGGAGAGCCATAACACAGCTCACAATCGCTTTGCTGACTCCATCACTCGCTTCTTTGATAAACTTCAGACTGAGGAGACCAAGTATAACAACAGAATGGAGGAGCTGCAGGTACACTATCAGGAATTATAGTACAACGCTAAATTTTGGCGTGCTCTCAATGGTCGAAATCGATCACGTGACGGATAGTGCCTCTCCTCAGCGGGCGCCTATCAGCGCATAGTGCCCGTTTGTGGCAATTTTCGCTCAAAATTGTTGTGAATATCAAATTTCCTCGGGCAACCTATCACACGATAGTGCCTTCGATAGAAGAACTCTATTGTTTAATTATTATAATATACTATTAGGTATTTCCTAAGTATGGGTAACCTCGTGCTCTGATTGGCTCCGTAGTACTATGATATCAGCTCATATTTAATTAGCCCCCCCCCCCCCCTCTGACCGCTATGTAGAGTTGTTTTTCGGCCACGCTTGTAAACAGCCAACACGTAACGTAACGTAACATAACATAACGTAACATAACATAACAACTGGTGTGTTTACCATCAGCTGAGTTTCTTAACGCTGTAATGTCCAAGCTGCAGTATAGGTTTCATTGTCCGTGAAATTTTTCAATCAACATATTATATTGTTGAAACAAAACGTTCGCTGGATTTTGCTGCTTTATTTTTCGTCAGGGTGCATTGAATCCCGAGGCAGAAGCCGCGGTTACTGAGCGCTTCCAGCAATCTAAGGCCAGGTTGCGCAATGAGTTACAGGATCAACTCCAGAGCCGCATGGAACAGCTGGACGAGGAGCACTCGACACTAGAATACGTCAGGAACAAAGCTGAGATTTCTGCTTTGGAAGCCAAGGTAAATAAGGCTGTCATTGTCTTTAGCTCGTTACGTCTATCAATCAAGCAAAGTCAGACAAGTGTTCCTTTAGGGATGTACTACGAGATCACGTTTTCAAGTTTTGGGCGTGTAAAACGTGCAGTGGGGTTTAAAGTGACGTGATTTTTAAATTCTTAACACAGCGAATCCAAAATTTCAGCCTTTGGGTCAGTAAAAAACGCACAAAGCGATCTAAAAGGACATAAAGTAACAAAATTTTCAGAAGAGGAAATTAGTGAACTGTCAATTTAACCCAAGAGCTAGCATTAAACGTGAGTATAGTTTTGCTTGGAGATTTTGGTTTCCTGATTTTAGCGAAGATTGGGACTTTGTCTTAGTTTAATCTTTCGGCCAGTTGACCTCAGAAAGGAACGCCGCATGTCTCACTTCTGAATTGAACATTTCACTTGTCTCGTATCCTAGCTTGTGTTAACCGGGGGAGCCGTGATCGCCGGTGAATACGAAGTGGTATTGCCCGGTATATACGGTGATGACCTTCCCCTACCAGAGTCCAACAGAGAACTGTTACCACTGCTACAACGGCTCATCCGACTACTAGAAGAGGGCATGCCTGTACTGATGAACTCGGCTGGACAAGTCGTTGGCGGCGGATATGCTGTGTTGGGTGGAGGTGCTAAGTTTGATGTCATCAGTGCTGGTGCTGCTGGCGGTGGCAGTGGGGTGACTAGTGTTGGTATGTACGACTGTTTACTATTGAAGTTGACTTTTAGTCAAAATTTTTTCCCCTAAAAATTGAGACTAGAAATGCACGTCAGAAGATGCACAAAAAGCTGATAATCCTGAGGACTTCGTCTCTCTCACCAGTCCTACTCAACTAATTTTTATTTGGTCCAGTCTTTTTATTCTGAGGTCGTGCGTACTGCATTCATTCGCCGAAGTAAATCAAATGAAAAACTTAAATTATTTGCTTTTTTAACTCAAGATGATGTGTGTTAGATGTTTATGGAATTTTCATCCGTTCTTTCTTTCTTTCTTTCTTTGTTTCTTTCTTTCTTTCTTTTCATGTTTGATGCCAATTCTTTGTTGGTTTGTTTATTCTTTTAATGTTTAGTCACATTTTTCATACTTATTCATTTTTTCCCTCTATTTACTTAGCTCCTACTGTGTTCATGACCCCAACTGGCGTCACTACTGAACGAACACAAAAGGCGTCTCCCATGATACTTCCACCAGAAGCGCAGCGTAACACAATGGGCACAACAATCTCCGCTACAGAAATCCTATCTAAGTTAGAAGTCGGACAGATGGGAGAAAAATTCAGCTCCGAGGCTGTGAATATTGCTGAAATCGCCGCATCAGGGGGACTAACTGAGGAGAAGAGAAAGGAGATTACTAAGAATCTGATGGAGAAACACACACTGGAATGCGCTCAGTTGGAAAATGAGCTCCGATCTAATGAGATTAAGGTGATATCCGAGGTAATTCAGGCGTACGAGGAGAGGAAAACCAAGGCTATTGCTAACTTGCAGGTAAGGGTTTTTCCAAGCATTGCTCTGTATTTATTGAATCAACTCTATTTTTGGAAATCCTGATAAACATTCTTTCTCGTTTTTGATATATTACTTGAACACTAGCAAACACTAGATTTCGCGCTTCTTGAGAATTATACTTTGGGGAAATCCATCACTGCTTCAGTACGCGTTAAATCATTGAAATTACATAACACGTTATGGGAATACCTTTTTGTAATATATATTCAAATTCCTTGTCTAATTTAAAAAGGTGGCGTGTTTTGTGTCTCCTGAATTCGGTTTGCAGCGTTAATTTTTTCAGTGAGGATTTTATTTCCGTCGTTCTAAAAGCCGTGAATGTAGAGGGTGTTAAACCTCGGCAGTATTATTTGAGCTAGTAACGATTTAAACCTTTGTTGAACCATTTTAGGAGGAGCTGAGGGAAAAACTGCGACGAGCTGAGAGCGAAGAGGAGAAAGAAGCACTGATGAAGGAATACTCTGACAAGATGGCGGATGCACAGGACGATATTGAACAGCAGAAACAGAAGAAGCTACGAGATATCAGAAAGCTTTTGAAAGAAGAGAGAAAGAGGCGCAAGAAAGACCTCTACAAGTATGTCTTGTGTTTTATCTGTTGTGCTCATTTGTTTTAAAAAAGAAACGAGCAATAGTAGTACAGTTGTGTTTGCAACAGGCAGAACGTTTTTGTGTTGGTAATCGGGTTTGCAACCAAATTAGGAGAAAGATTCTTACCTATATAATTTGAACAGTCTGGCGTAAGGTTGGAATCCACAACTTCATAAATGAAAAAAAAAACACTGGAATTTGTGACTTACCTTTATTTTCCCGCCATTTTAGCCGCCACAAGGAAGAAGCCCGCGCAGCAGGAGTCAGTGACGTCATTGATCTTGATCTCCCGGATGAGGACGAGCTGGACAGAGAGCTGATTTTATTGGCTCAGCAGCAGGAGAAACTGTTGGCTGAATTAGCGCTAGCTTACGAACAGGAGAATGAACGCGAAAGAGAGGAGATGGAGTCTGGAAGACGAGCGGCGTTTGACAAAGAGATGGAAGCTCGTGTCAAGGCCATGAATTTGTCAGTTGCCCCGGAAGAGATCGAGGGCGCTTTTGAAGAAGTCCGAGAGGTGATTGAATGGTCATAATTTAGGATTTGTCCACAGACTTGAAACGTTAGAAACATTTGGCACGGCATAGTAAACAGTACCGCAGGAAAGTACTGCTCAGTAGCTTTCATTTGAATAATCACACTTTAGAATTTCATCCAAAGACTCAAAACCTAGAACCACCTTGTACAGCTTAATAAACAATGCCACAGGAAAGTACTGCTTAGTAGCTTTCGTTTGAATGGTCACACTTTAGGATTTCACCCATAAACTCAAAACCTTGAACCACCTTGTACGGCGTAATAAACGGTGCCACAGGAAAGTACTGCTTAGTAGCGTTTGTTTGAATGGTCACACTTGAGGATTTCATCCATAAACCCAAAAGGTAGAACCGCTTTGTGCAGCATCAGAAACAGTACCATAGGAAAATACTGCTCAAGGGTTTTTAAAATATGAATGGTCACAAGAATTTAACCCAGAGACTCAAAAGTTAAAGCAACTTTGTACAAGATAACAAACCACCACAGGAGACTACAAATCAACAAAGCAAGCTGTCTGTAGGAGTATGGTGGTTAACATTTATTTTCTGTTCTGTTCACCAGCTTCACTCCCGAGCCGCTTCAAGAAGAATCAACATGAAAGACAAGATGAAGGAACGTAAGGACCGTAAGAGATCGAAGAAAACTGAGGAAGAACTCCAGGAAGAGCTAAAACGCGTCACACCCGGGTCCCCTGAGGAGGCTGAGATACTTGCAGCGCTTGAGGAGAGGAGGAATGCAGACATGCGCAGAGAGGAGGGAGCACTGCTTGCTGTCTTGGCTGAAGTGGAAGCTGAACAGGAAGACATGAAACGAAAACAGGTGTGATCTGGTTTCTGAACCAGAATTTGGAGTTTTCTAATAAATCTCGAAAATAACGAACCTCCTTTTCTAAGACCGAAGGAAATGATTTTGAACTTGACGTGATTTTCCGTGTAACAAGCTGTTGCTAAAATAATGCGAGTGATAGGAAATGGTCTGAAAGCAGATCTCTTAGAATCTTTATAGGGAAAACATTTCGATTTGTCACAATTTCATTAAGATACATTTGTCCATGTACGCCCGTGTACGCTACACGGTTTTAAAGGAAATCATTTTGGGCCGTCCAAGGAAAAAAGCCGGAAAGGAGGAATTGAAGAATTGAAAAGATTTGAAAATATCTGGAATGCAGTGAAAAGAGCGGCGGCTCCGAACCGGGCGTAATGCGGTATGTTGTGATCGAAATTTTAGGATTTGATTTAGTAATTCGTGTTATTACATGGCTGAACTGGTCCGCGCTGAGAAGGAGCTTTCTGATTAGTTCCCTGAGCGGCCCAAATTTTCTTATACGGACCGCTAAGATGGACCGCTCACGAAAAGATCTCACTAAATCATGTTTTGGAAAAATTTTAGAAGAGCGGACAGTTTGAAGGCTTGGTCCATAAACTTCCGAAAAAAGGAACTCGACCAAGATCTTCCCAATACGGACCGAGCAAGCTAGTTCAATAACATATTTATGTCCGTTTGTTTCACTCGCAAGGTTGTGCAAAATCTGCTTCAGAAAACTGAGATGACGGAGGAAGAACAGCGTCAAGTGGTGGCCAAGTATTTGGAGGAGGCTGAAGAAATGAAAGAACGGTACAACGACATGCAGAAACACAGCCAAGCTGTGCTGGCGGCGAAACTGGCCGCGAGAAGACGCATCAAGGAGGAGATGAGAAAGGAGGCAGCCATGAAGAAAGAACTCAAAGAAATGAGCAAGAAACAGGTTAGCTATAGTGGAACAGATTCTTTAATATTTCATTTTATTACGACGTGTTTCATTAACATCCAAAATCTTGAGTCTTAAATTCAATAAAAAAAAAGTTACTCATTTTTTCGGGCACATTTTTGACCAAGACTTACCAGTCTAGACATTGTGACGGTAATGATCACAATAAATTCAAATAACGCAGTAAACCAATCAAAGCTGAGGGTAAAAGCATGTAACGGCAGTGTAAGCGCGGGAAAACATGTAACCGTTACCAAGCGCGGGGATACATGAAACCGGTTCCAAACGCGCGAACACAGGTAACTGGTTCCAAATGTGGGAAAAGCGCGCGTAAGCCAAGGCATCAATTGGCTTGGGATTTCTCTTAGACTGGCTCAAACCCGTTGCTCAAGTCGCACAACTGCGAAACCAGAGTATCAAAACACATACAGTGGGCAAGCGAATTCTGCTGATTGATTAACGTTTTTCTCTATCCTGCCAGGCTGAATTATCTGGTGATGAACCTACGCTGCAGCTGTTGGAGGCAGCAGAGGCTCAGGTGGCTGACGAAGTGAGTCAAGAGCTGGCGCAGCTGGCAGAGAAACAGATGGAGCATCAAGCTGCCCTGGACGTGAAGCAGGCTGAAGAGATGCTGGCTTTAGAGGAGAATCTGAAGGCTGAAGAACAAGCTGGTGGACAGCAAGTCGCTGATCAGATCGAGGAACAGAAAATCAAGGTTGGTAGAGTACTTCGAGATATTCGGAATTTAATTTTTCACACCTCCCTTCCCCCCTAACCGCTCCTGTCCCCCCCCTCCCCCCTTTCATGCCCTTCCCAATTTCCTTCACCTCGAACAATTAGTCAGATAGTCAATAATTCAGTTAGTCGATCAGCCAAGCAATCGATCGCGATCAGTCAAGCATTCTTCCTTTTTTTATACCCACGATGGCTATTTTTAAGCAGGTGGTTTTTAGACATGGGGTGTATTTTGTAACAAAGTATAAACAACAATCTGTGTTAATCTGCGTTACGTTTTCGCAACCCGTGTCGATCCTCTGCGTCTTTCTAGATCTTCTTTGCACGTTCATATATTGTCTTCTATCAAAAAGGTCAGTTGCGTGACACTGTTTATTTCTTCCAGTTAATGGCAGCAAAGCAGGACGCCTTCGAAAAGGAGATGTCACAAAAGCGTGACGACATGTCACAAGAACAAGCAGATATGTTACTAGAACAACACAGACAGGAGCTGGAATTTCTGTCACGCAGCATGGATGTTGAGAAACAGAGGCAGTTAGCATCACTGGCTGATAAGATTGCTGAGAGAAAGAAGCGTAAAGCTGCTGCGTTACAACAGAGACACAAGGCGGAGATGGCGAAAGAACTGATGAACCAACAGGAAGAAAGACAGAAAGTTGAAGACGATAAGGTGATATTTACGTTATAATCTTGCTCCTTTCTTGTTGTAATATCGGTACTAAATCAAACATACATTTAATAATGTTTAACAGTTACTAAAGAGGCAATTGAAGAGACTTCATAAACGGGTCCCGGTTGGGGGTAACTTTGCAGTAGATTGCATGTTCTCCCCCTTCTGCTCCGCAAATACCTTTTACTTTTTAATTTAAAGATGACACATTTTAAAATTCAAGAAGGAGAAAGTGTGAGACTGACAAAATCTGATGTCTACCAACTTATTTTTTTCCGTCAGAGACTAAAGACATCAGTGTTGTACTGCCGCTGTATGCTTGGAAAACTGTAGAATAAATTGAAGCCAAAAATCGGAATTTTACTTGCCTTGTTTCCACGTAATAATATTTTATACCAAAATGCCACCAAATCTGCAGAGCAAAGTAGAACAAGTGGTTTGAAGATAACGTGCAGCGTTAGAAGGACAGCAAAGTGGATTGCAGTTCATCGATTTAAGTTTGTTACAGGCTTTCCAGAAAATTACTATCCTGAAAAAATTACTGTCCTGAAAATACTATACTATAAATTACTCCTGAAAAAACGTTGAGTTTCGTCACTTTCGGTGGGGCAACAAAGCAAGCTTAAAACGAACGTTTGGCCATACTTTAAAAAATTGGATATACCAGCCTGGGCAGTATTTCTTTTTAACTCTATTATTCTTCTGTAGGTCCGCGAAGCACAGAAGTCAGCGCTGATAGACGCGGTGCAAAATATGGACAGTGAGCAGGCCGGGAACACAATTTATCAAGTCCTACAGCAGAGGCACATGCGTGAGAGAGTACAACTTGAGGAACAGTTCAGCAGGGAGATTGCCGCTGCCAAGGCTGAGGCGCGGGCTCAAATGGCTGAGACTCGTCAAGCGGAGAGAGAGGAAATGGTGGCTGACCAAGAGAAGGTGAGAAATACGTCATATAACGTGAACTGAAGTGTAGCTACGGTGTAACTGCGGTATTGTCCTTATTATACGTGCGTTAGCGTTTGATATATGATATTAAATTTCATTCATATATGTGTTCGTTATTTTTTACTTCCTTTCAGGAATTCATGGAGTTGATTGCTAAGTCCAACTCAATGAGCACTGCTGAACTCTCACAGAAGAAGGCTGAGTTGAAGTTACAACACAAGGTAACAGCGAGGGTGTCCTAACTGCTTAAGTATTACCGACGCCAAGACGCCTTTCCCGAGATGGTTTTCTTGTTAACCATTTCCGTACTAACGTCTAAGACTAGAGCCTGGTGTATGAAATCCTAAAGTGTGATCACTCAAGTGAAAGCTATTGAGCAGTACTTTCCTGTGGTGCTGTTTATTTTGCGTTTAAGCTGGACTCTAGACTTTGTCGATTAAATTCTAAAATTGTGACCATTCAAATGAAAGCTACTGAGCAGTACTTTCCTGTGGTGTTGTTTATTATGCTGTACAAGGTGGCTCTAACTTTTGAGTCTGTGGATGAAATCCTAAAGTGTGACCATTCAAATGAAAGCTACTGAGCAGTACTTTCCTGTGGTGTTGTTTATTATGCTGTACAAGGTGGTTCTAACTTTTGACTCTGTGGATGAAATCTTAAAGTGTGACCATTCAAATGAAAGCTATTGAGCAATACTTTCCTGTGGTGCAGTTTATTAATCTGTATGAGATGATTCTCACTTTTGAATCTGTAGATGAAATTCTAAAGTGTGTACTATTTAGATTGAAAGTAGTACTTCTCCGTTATGGTGTTTATTATGCTGTACAATTTAGGTCAATTTTTCAGACTGTGGACTGATGAATCCTCAAATGTCATCGTTCAACTCAAAAGGTTTTTAGACTTTGGACGAAATGTTTGAGACTGTGGACGAAATCCTAAAATGTGACCACTCGGATGCTATTACGAAGTTATTTCCCTTGTGCTGTTTGTATGGTCGTACAAGGTACATTAATAACCAGCAATTTCAAAATGTTACTTAAATAAATAAAATAAATAGTTAATCGTTTTTTTCTTTTTTCTGTTTTACAGAAACAACTCGCCCAGTTTGACGCGGAAACACAGGAGAAACTGGCTCAGGCCGAGCTGGACACCGTGCCTTCACTAGAGGTTAAACACGCGCATGCCCGACTGGAACTTAGAGAGAAACAACTGCAAGAGCTCGCGGGCACAATGAGCGAGCTTTCTTCTGAAGAGGTATCGTAATTTTTCTGCAACATGCATGCTTTGGCTTCGATTCCGTTCCATTTTCGTAGACTTGATTCAGTTTACCTTTTACAATTACAAATTTCTCGGACAAACAAGTACCTTGTCTGGACGTTTGCTGCGTTTGGAAGGAAAAGGATGAATTAGAAACAAAGCCAATGTATAGTTCGCTTGCGTTCGTTTCGTGTAATGGGCCTTGGTTGTGTTTTTGTTTTTAGTTTGTTGTATTATTGAGTTTTCAGACATGTTTGCTGTACGTTTGCTTTTCCCAGTATCATTAGACTGGCATCTTAACAAAGGTATATTTTTTCTTGCTTTGCGTTAGGAGCTGATTAAAAACTACACTGAAGAGGCTGAACGTGCCTCGCAGGCAGCCAAGGAATATCGCGAACAAACCATGTTTGAAATGGCGGAGAAGATCAACAAAATTAAAGCGCAGCGACAACAGCAAAGCGAAGAGCAGAAGAAGAAAATGGACGAAGAAGTCAAGTAAGAAGGCGATTTGTTACTGGCAGGTTTTTGCTTGTACCGGTGTTTCGATTTGTTTATTTGTTTTTGTTTTTTTGTTTTTTTGGTGGCTTCCCCAGCAACTTAAACTTATTTTCGTTGTTTCAGTTTTTATTGTAATGTCCTGTAAAGGAAAGAGGGAAAAAAGACGGTCGCAGTTTCGGCAACTAGAGATGCTCAACCAACTCGTTAACGCGTTAAGCCCCAATAGTGACAAGCATCTAATTTCTCCTTACAGTATCATTACTTGATCAAACATAAAGTCATGAGAATCAAGGAAATGATCGCCACTGATACAATGTCAAATTCTTCCAACTAGTAACATAAAAAGTATAAGGAGAATAGTGAGGAGAATATGGATGTTAAATGTATAAAATTTGAATTAAAAACAGTGATTGTTACATACTCATCATTGGCATAATCTTGCAGGCGCCTTGAAGCTGAACTGGAGAAAGAAAGAGAACGAGAGGAACTGAGACTAGCGGAAAGAGAAGCTGAACGAGCTGCTAAGAGATTGAAAGCAGTGCAGGAAAGCGAGGCTGCTAAACAGCTGGCAATGGCGCAAAGAGGAATGACAGAGGAGGAGAAGGAGGTCAGTTGAATGAACCACAGGGGAGGGGAGAGGAGGAATACCCATGAGGAGAAGGGAATCAGTACAATGCTTCTTTCAGGGGTGGGGAGGGACGTGAGACGGTATAGGTTAAGGTGGGGGTGGGAGGATGGGGAATCTCTTAATCCTGTCTCCGACACGCCGGTTTTTGTCAAAGAAGTTTTTTAAACAATACGAGGTTTCCATATGACATTATTCTTCAAGTCCTGATGTTCCTTCTGTTTTGTCTACAAAAATTCATACAAGCGATACAAATCGAGTTGAATTTTTTAAATCCTTAGAAACTTATGAGAGAGCACCAAGAAAGCATGGCTAAATTCGAAGCTAACCTGAAGAAGGAACAAGAAAAGACGAAGGCCGCACTCCGCGAGAAACTTGAGGCCAGGAGAAAGAAGAAGAAAGACGCAGAGATGCAGAAGATCAAGGCTACTGCCAAGATTGAAACGGAGGCTGCGGAAAAGAGAGAAAGAGAAGAAATGACTGCACTACAAAAACATGAAGCAGAGCTGTTGAAAGCAAGCACTCCGGTCACGCCCAAGGCACCATCAGATACACGAAAGAAGGCCACAGGTAATAAACAGTGCATGCATGCAACATGTTCGCAATGAAACCGTGGGAAATCCCCACCTCTGATTCTACTTTATTGCTCTACCTCGTAAGTTTTCTGTGCGCTATCGAGCGCAGCAAATTCAGGTGTGAATACGTGTTAAAAAGTAGAAACTGCGTGTAATTGTACGTCGTTTGTCCGGAACTTTAGAAAGATTTTTGACTGAGGTAATGTGGCGTGACCACTGTCGCCACTAATGTATCAGTGATTTCTTTTGCAAATTTTTACCCAGGTGAAAATTAGGCCACTAGTGCACTTGTAGGTAGAAATGGTTAATTGCAATTTTTGTGTTCTTAATTTTAGAAGACCTCCCCATCACAGAAACCTTACTTACATCCTCAGCGGATAGCGCAAGCGCTGCACCCGTAATAACTGCTGGACTGCCCGCGGGCGTATCGGAACAAGACTGGGTCTCGATGCTTATTGGCTCGCCAATCTTCGACAGCGTGAACGAAATCGAAAACATGTTGAAAAATAACATCGGCGAGGGAGGAGTGGCTGGGGCCAAAGGTGGCCGGCCTTACATCGATATAAAGGACGCCCAGTGGCTATGCAGGGGGGATTTGGTTCCTGTAGACATCAACGAGCTTAGCCCCGCTAATTTTGTCGTGTATCGCTTCGGAGTCTTCATCACTCAGATGCTGCACAAGGCCATGGATACGCCCGAAGTGACGTTGCTGCTGGCTTCTAATTTGCCACCAAACAACTACGAGCGTAACGCCTTCCGGAACTCATTCTTCTACGAGCATGCGCGGCGGGTGCTGTTTGTGAGGCAGGAGCGAATGGAGTCTGTTGGCGACTTCTTGGTGGTGATCATGCATGCACTGTCACACATCAAGACAGACGACCTGGTTGATGACCAGAACCCGCTTTTCCTCAGGGAATTCTATAAGGTATTGTAACTTATTGAGTCGAAATTTGCGCCTTATTTTGTTCGTATCCCCCATTCTCGTTCCCAGAGCCTACGATCTGTTCTGTCAGCGGTGGGATCGTAGGGCTCTGGTATCAGCCATTACCGGATGTCGCGAAATTCACGACATCCGGTAGCGCATGTCTAATTCGTTAAGGTGCTATTGCGCCTGCTCCGTTCTTGTCCGTGGAGCTCTGGGCATGACAATTCTGACAACAACTGAGAAATTTGAATTCCTATCGATCGAGTCGTGGTGCTTTATGGATCGACTAAAAGCTGTTCGGGACCCTCTTAATCTCCTGCAATTAGCGGAAAACCTGGAGCTTTAAAAGGAACAAACTTAAGAAGCTGCCTTTCGTGCCGTAGTTGTTCAGAAAAACGATTGTCCCTGCATTTTGCTCACGGGTTTTGGATTTGTATCTTGCCTGATTAAAGGTATAATATTATTGCATTTGCGTTATATTGAATTGTACAGTTATGTTATTACATTCGTCTGGTTCCTGTTGTATGAGAATGTCAACTGTGTACTTATCGTTTCGCCGCCCCTAAACTCTATACTGTATTACGTTTTACCCCATCGAAAATTTCCAGAAGCATCTGGCGCCCAAGTTTTTAAACATCGACATCAAGAGGTCATTACAAAAGTTGATGAGACAGTTACATGTAAGTTTATTTATGGACAAGCTGTAGTTTTGCAGAAAATGCTGTAGCGAGGAAAGAATCGCTGGCATTTAGCGACAATCTCAACACTTTGAGTTCAAAATTTGGTCGCTTGATCTGCCCTAAGCCGCATTCTTTGCGTGGAAATTGATCAAGTCAATATATTAATTAATGCCCTGATTAATTCAATCGGAAATAAAACGTTATGCGTAGTAGCCAAAAAATTTTTACGTTATTGCGCACACAGTTTGAATCGGCCAATCAAAAAAATAAATTTTTGGCCGTTACCAGAGCTACAAGAGACGTAATTTAAAAAAAGCCGCGTAGCTCTGGGGACGAGAATGCGTATCCCCACACAGGTTACTTCTGGCAAAAAGAGATAAAGTGTTAAATTTTACAGCGTCGAACTGGTGAGCAAGTGAAAACGCCAAAACGTACGAATAAACGCGTTGATTTATGTGTGACTGCAGTTGGTTACAATGATAAACTAAAAACATAAATAATTCTCGGTTAATTAGTTCGCTAAAATATTTCCCTTCCTTCTCCAGGCGATCCGTATTTGTTGTCAAGACATGTTCTTCGCGCGCTCTCGCAATACTCCAACTGCGCAAGGCCTTGTGGGTAATGCGTCGAGCGCCAGTCCCTTGGAAACAGCTTTCAAGCCCACGCGGTCTATGACCGAGCGAGTAAATGTGGTGGGAGAACTGGTGAACATCAAGGTGTCAAGCCCAATCGATGCCGACTTCTCCGTACAAGTAAGCTAGCTTTGTCACGTAGTCATTTCACTCTCAACTTCTCTTATTTCTCACACTTGGACAGTATACTAACCAGTTGCCTTTCTGTTACCCCATAGGGAATCACAGAGCGCCTGGCTCGCAAGAACGCCTTCCTTACCCGCGCCAAACTCAAGGAGTACCTCTCTTCTGCGCATGTGCCTTCCTCGAAGAAAGAGGAGTTCGCCATGTCGAGGCTGAAAGAACTTAGGGGCGAGAAGAGTAGTGACGAACAAAAGTAAGTTTAGCCACAATATATTTTGTTGCCTGTGTTCATTGTTGGCTTTAATCAGAAACAACAACATCGATTTAAACTTAGTTTAAGAAAATACCGTCAACTTGCACCTCCGGACATCTCGCTTCTACGGGCATTCCGCTATTACAGACAATGAGTTGAACTCGCGCTGGCAGATTTACAGTTTCATTTTCACAGTCAAATCTCAACTGGTTTGGTCTAACTTTTGAGTCTGTGGATGAAATCCTCAAGTATGACCATTCAAATGAAACCTATTAAGCAAAACTTTCCCACCTTGTCCTAACTTTTGGATTAGTGGATAATATCCTAAAGTGTGAACATTCAAGCAAAAGCTACTGAGCATTGCGATTTATTATGCTTTCAAGGTAATTTTAAATTTTTCCTTCAGTTTTGAAATGTTGATGTTATAGTTAGTTTGGCATTTTTTTCTTTTTCAGACCCAAGTCTCGAACTGGCGTTAAAACAGGTTTGAAATCTCCCAAAGAACTCCTCCAGCGGCAGATAAACGATTTGGAGAGACGGGTAGATAGTCTGAACACGGAGCTTGCACAAGTCTTAAAAACAGAGTCTGATCTAAATGTTACAGTGAACGAGATGGAGCAAGACAGTAATATACCTGAGGAAAGACTGCAAATACTGCGAGAACAACTGACCAGCACCGAACAACGCAAAGACAATCTCTTGATGAAAGTGGATTACCTAGAGGAGGAGATTGTAAAGAAAACAAAAGAATTAAAGGCTTTAAAATAAGCATTTGAGTAACGGTGTGTACCAACCGCTATGGGTGTTTCCGCTGGACAAGGGAGCAAGGGCCCTGGCTCCCCAACTTTGTATGTTGTGTAATTAGCCAGTACAGAATATTTTTTGTAGGATCAATATATCGAAATAGAATAACTAAGTCTAGTAGTTTTATAGTAGTTTTTGTGTAAATAGATAGTCGTTTAACTGGTTGAAACAAGAACCAATGGATAGTACACAATACTAGAATCGCAGTATACGGTATTTATTGAAAATGTGAGATCATTATGTATTTATAGTTGAAAATGAAGGCACCTCATCGTAGGAATTGTTTCTTAGTTTCGTAGGTTGTTAATAGCTAAGGGTAAAATTATTCCGGTAATTTCTCACACATTTTCTTAAGGCCATGTCTTCAATACTAAACGAACATATTTCCTGTTGATTACAATTTGATAGTTTTCGTGTACTTACGGACAATTTTCATATTTTTGTACCGCCATTTTGTTGATTTGTTTTATTTATTTATTAATAAGTATTGTGTGATGATGACGACTGTGGATATTTTTATACGTGTACTGATATTTGAAATAAAGTCAATTTTTTCCAATAATCTTGTCTTTGCTTTGGATTTTAAAATTAATTAGCAGTTTACTGCAGGACTTAAAGGGGCTATGCCACTTGTTTTTAATATTGCTTTAAAAAGCTTAAAAATGAAATAAATAAATAAATACTTGGAATTAGCAGTGGCTTACCCACTGTATCCAGATTGAATTGGAATTGGAAATGTTGATTTTTGAAGAGAGAAAAAACTGGAGTACCTGGAGAAAAACCTCTTGGAGCAAGGATGAGAACCAACAACAAACTCAACCCACATCCGACGCCGCGTCCGGGAATCGAACCCGGGTTCATTGGTGGGAGGCAAGTGCTCTCACCACTGCGCCAACCCTGCTTAAAGAAGACCCAGAACCAATAGTTCATTCTTGTTTAAAATTACTCCACTAGTTTGTTATAATTGTAAACAAGTATCTTGATGCGGACTACCATATGATATAAATGGATTTTAACCTGAACGAAGTGGACCATTTTTTTTCAAGTTTTTCCCTCGTGTCTTTGAAAAATTGCTAAAAACGTGTTGTGGCTTGTCTTCCCTCCAAGAAAATTACTTGATATTTTCCTCGTAGTGTTGGAGGAACAATTGCAACACTAGGATACGTTTTTTGTTTTAATTTCAGCACATTTTTGAGCTAAAGACGTAAAACCTTTAGGTGCAACCTCGTCCCCATTGCCTTCTGGGTATTCAATATGGCGGCGGGTTCGGAGAAGACCCCTGGGGACGAGGTTGCCCGTAGGAGAGGATGAGTAAAAAGCTTGATCAATTACAACATTATCTAAGCAACAAACGTTTCTTTATTTAAATCTCGTACAGAAAAACAAATTCTTCTTACAAACGGAAATGGCAGTATCAATAAACCATCTTATAGAGCTCCTATAAGCGGTTTCTGTAGCGTGAAGGATTTAACAGTGGTCAAATAAAGAAAGCTGGTACCAGCTCTTATCTGTTAGTAACAACCTTATCTTCCAAGTTTATAGTCGACACCTTCCTTCATGCGCTGCACATACGATCGCTATGGGAACACGAGGCAATTGTGAAACCTTATCTTAAAAGGCAATTACATACTGTTGCAATGATTTACACGTTTGCCTTCTAAGACAACTACAAGTTTACGCTATATGATTAATGTAAAACATTGTGCTTCAGCGGCAGAAGTAAAAAAAAAAATGCTGTCAAAAGCTATTGCCTGACGGAATAACAGCTCGGGATAACTTTCAATAGAAAGCAAAGGGTGATTTTCCCTTCTTGGCTTCGTCATTTCCGGTTTGAGGAAACCGGAAGTAAGAAGGGATATTGGTGGAAAGGACTTCATTCTGACTTCTTCTATGATGAGTATACACGTGGTTCTTGTAAGCAGAAGACTGGGTAAAACGTTTGCCACACGTCTGGCAGTGATATGGCTTTTCGCCGGTGTGAATTCGCTCATGCGCAGTAAGGTTCCCTGACTGAGCAAAAGCTTTGGGGCAGAACTGGCACTTGTATGGCTTTTCACCAGTGTGAATGCGCATGTGCACCTGAAAACAATGAAATTTAAAATCAATGGCAACCTCGTTCCCAGGGCCTGCGTTACTGTGGATGAGGCTTGTTATGTGGGCACGGGGAACTAAATTGACTGTGCGCCCTTTTAAAGAAGCAGTTAGTCCAAACTGCAAAGGCACTCTTGTGTTTTATTACTCGCAATCCCTTCAACCGAGGTGGAAGGAAGGAAAAACGTAAAGGGAAAAAGGGACATTAGTTAAAATCTGATCTGCTTATCACGGTTTCAGGATGTGCAAACGTGTACTACTTCTGCGCATTCTGCAGCTGGCTTCAAAACCGTTTCCAACACACTCCTAAGCGTTGCATTGTTAACAGTTGGTCAGCATATATTTGACACTGCATTCTGCGCCTTGACAAAATTTTGCAAACATTTCCCTCTCAACCATTTTTGTTGTTGCCATTGTTGTTTACGGTTCTCTTCCACTGAAATACCCGCCCTCCCCTTTCAATTAAACTGCCTCCTCTAATACCAGTGTTTAGTATCCTTAAACAAACATCAAAACCCCGCAAAGTTGTAGAATATGTAACAAAATGTCAATTACCAGAGTCGTGCCCGTGGAGAGTACTGTCCCGTGGTTCTGTGTACCGTGCTGTACAGGATGGCTCTAACTATAAGACTCTGGATTAATTACTGAAGTATGACCATTCAAATAGAAGTCACTGAACAGTACCTTCTTGTGGTTTCCCCCGCAGTCGTTTTCAAGGGAATCGTATTACCCTCCTACCTTAGAACGACTGCGTGGAAGGTTATACTTTCCTGTGGTGCTATTTGTCATGCTGTACGAGGTGGTTCTACCTTTTGAATTTGTGACGAAATTCCTAAGGTGTGACATTCAAACTAAGGCTACTGAGCAGTACTTTCCTGTGGTGCTGTTTATTATGCTCTACAAGGTGGTTCTAACTGTAGAGTCTGTGGATGAAATCCTAAAGTGTGAGCATTCAAATGAAAGCTACTGAGCAGTACTTTGCTGTGGCACTGTCTATTATGCTGTACAGGGTGGCTCTACCTTTTGAATCTGTGAGGAAAATCCTTAAGTATGACCATACAATTTAAAGCTACTGAGCAGTACTTTCCTGTAGTGTGGTTTAGTTTTCGACGTTTTAAAAAGTAAAATTTAGGATTTTTCTTGTATTAGATTATTCTGTGCTACTGGGAATGAAAGGCTTAAATGAACTACTGACCTTCAAAGCTCCAGTTTTGGAGTATGTTTTATAGCATATGTGGCACCTGGGCCGTTGGCGAACATCTTTCGTTGGCAAAGGCATCTGATCTTGAGATGGCATGTTGATGTAAATAACAGGAAAGCTGTGAGACCTGCAAAAAGACAAATTGTATTCTCAGTATCTTCCTTGTATTCTTCACATCTTCTGAATTGTACTGGTTATTTTATAAATATTCAATTGACTTCATTCATCTCGTCATGCCTTGAACTGAGAGACAAACTAGTTACAATGGCTTCCTCTCTGAAGGGTTAAAAATAAGAAATGGTTGTAATCTCTTTAGGTATTTTAATTAATTAAATAATTAATAATTAAATTTAAGGGGCTTTTGCAATACTGTAATACTTTGTTATAGTCATGCAAATAAAGCTTGTTGTTGTTGATTCTTAGCCACTCGCGTTAAACTTTTTACAGGAAGACTAGCGTTTAAAATTTTATCTTAAAATTTTTGCCTTTGTGCAGCATCTAAGGCTACACAAAAGGTAGCCTACATTTTATTTTTCTTTCCCGTCAAAATTTACATTTACATGATAAAAGATATTTCTACTGAGCATTTGGTGGAATCTTGATTCTACTACACGGCTCTTTTTAAATTGATTTCGACTCTGCTTACCAATGAAGACAATTAATGCGTGGAAATTCTCAAAAGCACGAAAGAAAACAATGAATAGAGCGAACCGAATATTGAGCTGAAGTTTGAACATAAATTACCCGACTTGTGAATGGCCACATGTGCACGTGTGAAACATGTCCCCTTAACTTTCAATGTATTTTCCTCAAAACGGAAGCACAATTAATAGTCAGACAGCCAGTCTGCTACCTTGTTTAAGAGGGTTGTCCAATACTCACCACTTGTTCAAGTCGTGAAAGTGGTGATTCAAGTGGTGCAACTTGCTACTGAGCAATACTTTCCTGTGGTGCTGTTTATTACGCTGTACAAAGTGGTTCTAACTTTTGAGTCTGTGTATGAAATCCAAAAGTGTGACCATTCAAACGAAAGCTACTGAGCAGTACTTTTCCGTGGCGCTGTTTGCCTAACAGTAATTCCAAGACGAAATTTGCAACTCGTTCGTCTAGTGTTTACAAGCGAAAGGATTTTAAAACGTTGACCTGAATCGAAATAACAGAGTCCTTTTCATTTGAACTTACCCTTGCCACTTAGGAATATACTGAAAGGGCTTCCATGTCAGAGATCCGGACATGAGGTTGTACTGAATGCCATTTCCTAAAAGAGAGCAGAATTTTTTTAATGAAAAATTGCTAGAATGGAACAATTGTAAGAATAGAGCTACAAAAAGACAACCTGCCCCGATATTGAATCAGAGTGAAAAAAAAAAAAAAAATAGAAACGTTTTTTGTGCATGACCGTGAACTGAGAAGTTTTGCTGAAGTTAAATTTGTAGTTAATATTTTTCCTTTAAAAAGCGCGATCTGACAAAAAGTCAAATTTCGTGTTTTTCCATAATCATTTCAAATTTTTCGTGTGCCATTGTTTCCTATAGCTACCAACTAAAGTTACTCGTACGACCATGAACTAGAATTTGCGTAAAATCTATTAACCTCTTTCTGAAGGCAATTACCCTCCCTTCCCTTGCTAACTGTGTAAAACTCGTCAGAAAAGTACGGAAAATCCTGTTCATTTTATGATCAACTGATACTGCTAGATCCAACCGGTTCTAATACTATAATCCTCAACTACGAGTCGTGAGACGAGTAGCAAGTGGAATGTAGATGAGAAACTCACAAAAACAATAACATTTGAGAGAAAACCGCGAAAAGTCTTGTCTTGAAAAAAAAATCCTCCAAATTCGTGAAAATTCAGCACATGTCGCGGAATTTCAGCTTCCCAATCGCGAAATACAAGGTAGTTTATTTGTGGGGCATTACCGACACAGATCAAACCAGCGGTCAGTAACATATTAGTTGATTTAGCATTGAATTTGGTATTAAAGGCACCCATCAATTGCTGAGCTTTCATGTGATGTCGATAAAAATTCTAAATCTTAATCTAAGGCCACCTCAAAGATACTCTTGTTTGTGCATCAAAGGAGGTTAACGAACAGAAGTTAACCTCAGTTGCAATATATTGACATAACAGTGTTGTAAAAGGGAATATCAAATGTTTTCATATTTCAAACTTAAATCTCTCACTTTTATTTTCTGCACAAAATTTGGCGACATATAAGTCGTTGTTGTCCGTTGAGATCTGTCACAAAGAGAAACAAGGAAGAACAAAGGAAACCGGCAAGAAACAAGGAAAGGCACCCATCAATTGCTGAGTTTTCATGTGATGTCGATAAAAATTCTAAAACTTAATCTAAGGCCACCTCAAAGATACTCTTGTTTGTGCATCAAAGGAGTTTAACGAACAGAAGTTAACCTCAGTTGCAATATATTGACATAACAGTGTTGTAAAAGGGAATATCAAATGTTTTCATATTTCAAACTTAAATCTCTCACTTTTATTTTCTGCACAAAATTTGGCGACATATAAGTCGTTGTTGTCCGTTGAGATCTGTCACAAAGAGAAACAAGGAAAGAACAACCTGGAGTGTTTTTTTCCGAGGAGCTATTCAGGTAAGGGAAAAATTTTCTCGGACCTGAAATGTCTTCGGGAGCCCTAATCCTTTCACAGTTCTAGGGGGTGATCAGTTCAGTTTCATTTCTCCTCACGGTATCACTGTATGATGAAGCATACAGGTCATGAGAATGAACGAAATGATCACCAAAAAACGAATAAATCTTCGTTCTCAAACATATTCTTCTTACTTTTACCATTAGAAATATGTGAAGGGCAGAGAATATGCATATGAAAGGGTAAGAAAAGCGCGCCTGAAAACTGAAATCCAAAATTCTTATTTTGATCTTTGACTGTGAACAAGCATGAGATAATAAACCAAAATATAAATTTGTTCGTATTCTCATTTTGCAACAGGTTGTGCTGTTTTTTTTTTAATTAATAAACTGTTTTACACGACTAAAAAGTCGTAGAATCGGAACATAAAGGAATAAATGAACAATTACCAATGAAAAAGAAAAAAAGAAAGTCACTGGCCGTTACCTTGATTTTCCTCCATATTTCTTTGGCAGCCCAGGCGATAGTTGACTGAAATGAGTTTTAGAAAAGGGAGAAAATATGTATTTTGTATTTTGATTTATTTAAGCTATTTAGTGGAATTGCGAAGGAAAAAAGTAAACAAATAACAGAAGTGAAGAACGGTCATTTTAACAATATGTTACCTTGAGTTTGCTCCATACACTTTGACAGTCCAGGCAATAACTGACTCAAATACTTACAGGCGATAAATTTAATATAGAGCATTCCGTGCAGCAAAAACGAAAAACAATCTGCCGTAATTCAAGGGAATAATTACGACCAACCATTTGATTGGTTGAATTCTACCTAACGTTTTGCAAAACTGTATTGCGCATGACTCAAGTGCGCATTCCGTGCAGAGAGGCGAGAAAAATCGACCGCCAAAATATACCTTTCTTTGAAGTATGATCTAAGTTCCATCCACCAGAATCAAAACAGATTATTTGATTGGTTAACTTCTACAAAACTCCATTCAGAACAGTGTTGCGCATGGCTCAGCCGTGCATTGCGTACAGAGAGGGAAAAAAATCGACCGCCTAAAAACATCTTTCACGAGGGTGCTATTAATTTCCATGGAAACCAATCAAAATAGACCATTTGATTGGCTTAATTTTGCGTTAAAGTTATTTTGTTGTCCATCATCATTAACTAACAACAATTTAGTTATTGAGATGTTGAGATATTTGAAATGTTGAGATACTTGAGATATTGAGATATTTCTAATTTGTGTTTATTCTGTACAAAGAGAACATGGGCTGCCATCATGGACGAGTGTTTCAACACGTAAGGCTAGTCTACTAAAATGGAACAATAAAGGAAATATGCGATGAACTTTTCCTGGAATAGATTAACTATTGGTCAGCTGCCTTACCTAACGTTGTAAGGGATGCATTATGATCCGTTGGTGTTTGCTAAAACAGCTCAAGTGAAATTAATTATGACATCACTTTATACATGTCCTGTTATTTTGCTAGCTGAGCAACATTCATATCCCTGTTTTTTAATTGCAACTATAATTTCAGTCTCACGAAAATTCAGAACAAAATTCAGCCCTCCTTTTGCTTGTTCAGACTTATATTTGTTAAGGCCTTAGGAGCTTGGTTTAGGTTTGGAAGGAATCCAAAATCCAAAATCGTCTAGTATTTTTTTTTTCGCGAGGCAAATTGCAATGCAGTGTAGGAGGTTTTCAGATAAAAGTAAACATCTTCTAGTCATTTATCAAAACGATATGAGTCATTTATCAGTCGACATGATTCATTTATCAAAACGATATGAGTCATTTATCAGTCGATATGAGTCATTTATCAAAACGATAGGAGTCATTTATCAGTCGATATGATTCATTTATCAAAACGATAGGAGTCATTTATCAGTCGATATGAGTCATTTATCAAAACGATAGGAGTCATTTATCAGTCAATATGATTCATTTATCAAAACGATAGGAGTCATTTATCAGTCAATATGATCCATTTATCAAAACGATACGTGTCATTTACAATTTTAAAAAACGAATTTGGGGAATTGTTTCTAGTTTCGAATTACAACAAGAAGGTTACGTTCACTTGATGAGAATTTTACAAGATCAAGCCAAGCAAAAAGATCTATCACCAAATACTGTTACAGTTTCTCCGGGAAGTCATGCATTTTCCATTGTTTCTTGTCTCATCTTTTGCCTTATCCTCTCTTCTTTTGTGCAGTCTCAAGTGACTTTGTAAACTTGTCTTTTAAGCTGTGGACGAAAACATGAAAAATGGCCAGCAGATAAGTTTGGACGGAGTTATTGAGGAGTACATGAGTTAAGTTGAAATATCATGAAAATACAACAATACTACACCCCTACTGCACCTCTGGGATTAATAGAGTAGGTTACCATGGTAATTATAAACAAAATAGCATAATGTAATCAGAGAAATTGGTGGTGTTGGAAGCGTGAGAAAACAGCCGACGTTTCGCGAGGTCGCCACTTGAACCCTCGCAAAACGACGTCTGAGTAACGAGCGCAGAAATTCCATACTGATGACGCGTCACTCCCCAGAACTAGGTAGTACTTCTGATTGATTGAAACGCGAGAGAATTTCGTTTCAACCAATCAGAAGCACTACCTAGATCTGGGCAGTGCGGACACGTCATTAGTATGGAATTTCTGCGCTCGTTGCTCAGGCGTCGTTTTTTGCGAGGGTTGAAGTGACGACCTCGCGAAACGTCGGCTGTTTTCTCAGGCTATGGTGTTGGTAGCCATGGTAAATAATTAAAAATGCTCAAAGGGATTAGTGTCGTCATTAACCATGGCAATTTACAGACACGATAACACTTTATACCTGCTATCACTATTAATAGCAACATGAAACCATGGAAACGACATGCACAAACAGTGTACTCGTTTTCGCTACAGATTGCTATCAAGGTTGAAATAATTTTTTTCAGCATTTCAAAACACCGGTTCAACTTTATTGCATGTTAAAGGACGTAGTAGTATGTAGTTAAGAATTTGCTGTCATTGCACCCTAAATTCAGTAGGAGATGAAATGCACTTTTTATCTCCCTTTATACTATATGAAGGTCTGAGAAATAGCCTTTTTAACAAAATCATAAAAAGAAATCCATTATTTTCCCATTTTGATTATCATGAAAAAGTCTCATTTCTTTTCAAAAATACTGATCCATATATTAGTAGACTAACTTCCGCTTGTGATAAAATACGTACATCTCAATTGTGTACATTGTAATAGATTTCTTTATTGCAATCTTACGAAAATTAGCCTCTTTTTGTTTATTGTAATTGCAATTGCATTAATATCACCATGTGTGGAAATGGTAATACCGAAATAATGTTGTCATTGTTGCTGTTTTGTTTTTCCGCTCAACGTTTGCGCAAAAAGGAGACCAAGCGCAAATCTGTATACGTCGTTTGTTAGAATATGGGTGACAAATAATGCATTTGTAAAGCGAAACACGTTGTTTCTTTTTAACTTCAGGTTAATTTAGGAGGGTTTAGTATACCATCTATTAAGAAAATCACCTTATTACGTGAAATTTTGGCGACAACTTAACTTCGCAGTTTTGGTGATTTAAAAAAAGTCGCCAAACTTAAGTGTCGCAAACCTAAGAAGATGCGAAAATTAAGTGCCCGTCATTATGTACATCAAGAAAGGATGAATTTATTACCAATAATGACATCATTTTCCTTCAGAGACCTTTAGCACGTTTCACAGTAAACAGAGAAGGATAATGATGAATATTGACTATTATTTTATTTACTTGTTTATTTATTTATTTATACACGGGAAATCATCAGTTACAAATACGCTAAAAACTATCATGAAAATATCCTAATATAAGCTACAAAATCAACTGGTTTACATGATTGTCGTGTGGGAGACTAAAGAAAAAAGGTAAGCTTTCACCTTTTTTTTGAAAACCCCAGAGAGTTACATTCCCTAAGATCCTGTGGCAGAGAATTCCATAAAGCGGCACCACCATAGGAGAAGCTGCGCCTCAGGTGCTCTGTTCTAGGCTTAGGCAATATAAGTTTGTTTATAGAGTTAAGCCATAATTAGTCTGTGATTTGCAAAGCATATGTAAAGACTTGAAAACCATGATGGCCTTGTGCTTTTGTCGGTTGGAGATCAACTTTTCCCACCCAAGTGGGTCCAAAAGCAAGGACGAGAACCAACCATACACTCAAGCCACGTATGACGCCGCCACCGGGAATCGAACCCGGGCCATATTGGTGTGAGGCGAGTGCTCTCACTACCGCACCATCCCTGCTCAAAAAAGACCCAAAACCAATAGTTCATTCCTGTTTAAAATTACTCCACTAGTTTGCTAAAACTGTCAACAAGTATCTTGATACGGACGGCCATGAGAGAAATGGATTGTAACCTGAACAAAGTGGACCAATTTTTATCAAGTTTTTCCCTCGTGTCTTTGAAAAATTGCCAAAAACGTGTTGTGGCTTGTTCTACCTCCAAGAAAATTACTTGATATTTCCCTTTTGGTGTTCTAGGAACATTTTGTGCACTAGAATACGTTCTTTGTTTTAATTTCAGCACATTTTTGACTCCAAAACGTAGAAATCTCTGTGAAATAAAACCTTCGGGTGCAACCTCGTCCCCAGGGGCCTTCTCGGTTTTCAATATGGCGCCATATTGAAAACTGAGAAGACCCTGGGGACGGGGTTGCCCAGATCGGTTGCCCAAAGGTGAGGGTGAGTAAAAGGCTTGATCAATGACAACATATAATCTGAGCAACAAACGCTTCTTTATTTAAATCTCATACAGAAAAACAAATTCTTCTTACAAACGGAAATGGCAGCCTTAGTGAACCATCTTATAGAGCCCCTATAAGTTGGTGCTTGCATGCAGTTTCTGTAGCATGAAGGATTCAACAAGGGTCAAATGAAGAAAGCTAGTACCAGCTCTTATCTGTTAGTAGCAACCTTATCTTCCAAGTTTAAAGTCGAGACCTTCCTTCATGCGCTGCACATATGATCGCTATGGGAACGAGACTATTGTGAAACCTTACAAACTGTAGCAATGATTTACGCGTTTGCCTTCTACGACAACTACAAGTTTACGTTAAATGATTAATATAAACCATCGTGCTTCAGCGGCAGAAGCCAAAAAATACTGTCTAACGCTATTTCCTGACGGAATAAAAACTCGGAATAACTTTCAATAGAAAGCAAAGGGTGATTTTCCCATCTGGACTTCTTCATTTCCGGTTTGCGGAAACTGGAAGTAAGAAGGGCTATCAGTGGAAATGACTTCATTCTGTCTTCTTTTATAATGAGTATACATGTGGTTCTTGTAAGCGGAGGACTGGGTAAAGCGTTTTCCACACGTCTTGCATTGATATGGCTTTTCACCAGTGTGAATTCGCTCATGCTCAGTGAGGTTCCCGGATTGAGCGAAAGCTCTGGGGCAGAACCGGCACTTGTACGGCTTTTCACCAGTGTGAATGCGCATGTGCACCTGAAAACAATGAAATTTAAAATCAGTGGGAACCTCGTTCCCAGGGTCTGCGTTACTTTTGATAAGGCTTGTGGGCACTGGGAACTAAATTGACTGTGCGCCCTTTTAAAGAAGTAGTTAGTCCAAACTGCAAAGGCACTCTTGCAAAGTTGTACATGTAGAATATGTAACAAAATATCATTTCCCAGAGTCGTGCCTTTATAGAGTACTGTCCTGTGTTTCTGTTTATCGTGCTGCACAAGAGAGCTCTAACTTGAAGTCTTTGGATTAATTACTGAAGTGTGACCATTCAAATAGAAGTTATCGAGCAGTACTTTCTTGTGGTCTCCCCAGCAGTCGTTTTCAAGGGAGTCGCGTTACCCTTCTCCCTAAAAACGACTACGTGGGAGGCTATACTTTCTGGTGGTGTTGTTTGTTATGCCGTACAAGGTGGTTCTACCTTTTGAATCTGTGAGGAAAGTCTAAAGTGTGACCATTCAAATGAAACTAGCTACTGAGCAGTACTTTCCTGTAGTGCGGTTTATTTTTCGACGTTTTACAGATTAAACTTTAGAATTTTTCTTTTATTAGATTATTCTGTGCTATGGGGACTGCAAGGCTTAAATGAACTACTGACCTTCAAAGCTCCAGTTTTGGAGTATGTTTTATAGCATATGTGGCACCTGGGCCGTTGGCGAACATCTTTCTTTGGCAAAGGCATTTGATTTTGAGAGGGCATGTTGATGTAAATAACAGGAAAGCTGTGAGACCTGCAAAAAGACAAATTGTATTCTCCCTCGTATTACAATAATTGATTGATTCTTAAAAGTTATTTACATTAAATAAAATAACACATTAATAAAATAAAATAAAAAATAAATTTTCACGAGGTAAGAATAGCCTATCGATGTCTTTACCCACTCGCGTTTTACTTTTTTATGAGGAAGACTAGCCGTGTTTAAAATTTTATATTGAAATTTTTGTGCTTGTCCATCAAAGGTGACACAAAAAAAGTAGCCTCTATTTTTTTTCCAGTCAAAATTGACATCTTTATTAGATAGCAGAGCATTTCGACTAAGCGGTTAGCGATACCTTGATTCTACTAGTTTTGCACTCCGCTTTACCGATGAAGACAATTCGTGCGTAAAAGTCCTCGAAAGCACCGAACCGAATATTGAGCTGAAGTTTGAGCATAAATTGCCCGACCTGTAAATGGTCACATGTGCACGTGTGAAACATTAATATTTTTGTCGCCTTTTAATGTGTTCTCCTCAGATCGGAAGCCCAATGAATGGTGAGGCAGCCAGGCTGTTACCTTTGTTTAACACTGATCAATGTTTTGCGCTGTTATTCAATCAACGTCTCCTAAGTTCTTAAGTAAATAAGTTTTTAATTATTTTTGTAATTAAATTGTTCCTTTCAGCCGTTACAGTACCAGGTTCTTCTTGTTTTTTAAAAAACAGTCTAACAGATGTTCAATGACAGTAGGTAACTCGTTCAATAAAACCGTCGGCCAGGGCGACCATCTCTCATTAAAAGGCACAAGAGAAACAGTTTTTCCAAGAAGAAATTTTTAATTCATTTTTCCATTTCTTGCGCTCACTTGAAATAGCAGAGTCCTTTTATTTGTACTCACCCTTGCAACTGAGGAATATACTGAAAGGGCTTCCATATCAGAGATCCAGACATGAAGCTGTCCTGAAAACTATTTCCTGGCAGAAAGCAGAATTTTTAGTAAAAAAAATGCTAGAATAGGATAACAGTTATAAGAAAAGAACTATAAAAAGGAACTTGCCGCCATATTGAATCAAGGCGAACAACAAACTGTAAACTTTTATGATCCGTGGATTGTTTCGTTTTGCTGAAGTTAAATTTTTCCTTCATAAAGCGCACTCTAATAAAAAGTCAAACGTTGTGTTTTTTCCACAATCATTTCAAATTTGTCGTGAGCCCTTGTTTTCCATAGCTACCAACTAAGATTACTTGTGTGAACTGGAATTTGGGCAAACTCTATGAAACACTATCTGAATGCCCCCGTCCTTCCTCCCTTTGCCAACTTCGTAAAGCCTTGTCAGAGAAGCACAGAAAATCCCGCTTATTTTCTGATTTAATGATAATACTAGAGTCAAGCGGTTCTGATATTCCTCAACTCGGCCAGACTTCAGACGAGTGGCAAGTGAAATGTAAATAGGAATTTTTTGTAAAATCAATCACGTTCGCGTAAAAACCGCGAAAATTCGTTTTCGGACAAGTTCTCCAAATTCGCGATAATTCAACACGTGTCGCGGAATTTCAGACTTCAAAAATCGCGAAATACAAGGTAGTCGGTTTTGTGGAGCATTACACAAATCAAACAATCAAGCAATAAAGTATAAGTTTAATTTAACGTTGAATTCAGTGTTAAAAGCCAATATCAATTGCTGAGTTTTCATGGGGTGTCATCAAAATTCTAAGACTTAAACGAAGGCCAACACAAGGATAATCTTGTTTGTGCATCAAAGGAGGTTAACTAACAGAAGTTAACCTCAGTTGTAATATATTGACATAAGAGTGTTGTAAAAGGTAAATTCAATTGTTTTCGTATTTCAAACTTAAATCTCCCACTTTTATTTTCTGTGCAAAATTTGGCGACATAATAGTTCGTTGTTGTCCGTTGACATCTTTCAAAGAGCAACCTGGGGTGTTTTTCCGAGCAACTATTCGGGTAAGGGAAAAAATGTTTCGGACCCGAAATGTCTTCGGGAGCCCTAACCCTTTCATAGTCCTAGGGGTGGCCAGTTTTTAATTTCTCCTTTCTGTATCACTGTATAGTGAAGCATACAGGTCATAGGAATAAACGAAATGATCACCAAAAATCAAGTAAGTCTTCGTGCTCAAACAAATTCTTCTTACTTGTACTGCTAGAAAAATATGAAGGCCAGGATATACATGCTGATATTGCGATCAAAAGGGTAAGAAAAGAGCTCCAGAAAACTGAAATCCAAAATTTTCATTTGATCTTTGACAATTAACAAGTATGAGATGATAAACCAACAAATAATTTGTTCGTCTTTCTATTTTGTAACAGGTTGTGCTGTTTTTTTTAAATTAGTAAACTGTATTACACTACTGGACAGTCGTAGAATCGCAACGTAAACGAATAAATGAACAATTAGCAATAGAAAAGAAGAAGAAAAAAGAAAGTTACTGTCCGTTACCTTGAAATTTCTCCATATTTCTTTGGCAGCCCAGGCGATAGTTCACTGCAACGAGTTTTAGAAAAGGGAGCAAAAAAGTATTTTGCTCTTTGAGTTATTTACACTATTTAATCGTGGAATTTTGAACTAAAAGAGTAAAAAAACAACAGAAGTGAAGAATGGTTATTTTGACAATACTTACCGTGAGTTTGCTCCATACACTCTGACAGCGCAGGCAGTATTTGACTGAAATAGTTACAGGCGATAAATGTAATATAGTGCATTCCGTGCAGCGAGAACGAAAAACAATCGGCCGTATTCTGGGGAATAATTACGACCAACCATTTGATTGGTTGAATTCTGCATAACGTCATGCAAAACTGTGTTACGCATGACTCAAGTGTGCCTTTCGTGAGGTGAGGCGCGAAAAATCGACGGCCGAAAAATACCTTTCTCTGAGCAACAACAACAACGAGAAGCTTTATTTGCATGACTATTACGTCATCCAATCAAAACAGATTATTTGATTGGATGAATCCCACAACACTCCAAGCAGAACAGTACTGCGCATGACTCAGCTGTGTATTGCGTGCAGAGAGGGTAGCAAATTGACCGCCTAAAAACATCTTTCACTATGGTGTTATTAATTTCCATGGAAACCAATCAAAACAGACCATTTGATTGGCTTAATTTTACGTTAAAGTTGTTTTGTTGTCCGTCATTATTAATTGATATTAATTGAGATATTTACGATTTGTGTGTATTCTGTACAAAAAGGAACACGGGCTCCTATCAAGATAAAAGGGCAGATTTAATAGGCCAACATTTCAACACGTGGAACTAGTCTACCATAAACGTAACAATAGAGGAAATATGTGATGAAATTTTCCTGGAATAGATTAACTCTTGGTCAGCTGTCTTATCTTGCGCTATCGCTATAAGGGTGCATTTTTCGTCATTATTTATTGCTAAACTAGCTTAAGAGACACAAGTTATGACACCACTCTCTACATGCCCTATTATTCTGCTAGTTGAGCAACATGTTTACGCAAATTTAGATTACAGTTGAGCCTTTGGTTTGCTCGTTGACACTTATATGACCTTATATTCGATGAGGACTTAAGGAATCCAAAATCCAAAATCGCCTTTTTTTTCAGGAGCCAAATTGGAATACAGTGTAGGAGGTTTTCATATAAACGTAAACATCTTCCAGTCATTAAGAACTGGATACCAATCACTTATCAATCGATATGATTCACCTGTCAAAACGACGCTAGTCATTTATCGAAACGATGCGAGTCACTTAATAATTTTTAAAACAATTTTTGAGAATTGTTTTACCATACCCTACCATACCATACCATACCATACCATACCATACCATACCGTACCATACCATACCATACCATACCATACAATACAATACAATACAATACAATACAATACAATACAATACAGTACAGTACAATACAAGCTTTATTGACACTCCCCAGAGGAGCTTTTCAGTTTCGATTTTCTGTTACCACTTTTCAAATCCGACAATCAAACCTCAGCAGGAACCTATTACCCGGACCATACAACTTACAAACTACGTCCGTGGAAAAGGCAATTTCTCAAGTTAGGTGATTTTTAGGCGACCTGAAGTCTTCTAAAGATTTCCGAGGATGATCCGAAGTCTTCCAAAGATTTCCAAAGATGACCCGAAGTCTTCCAAAGATAGTCGAAGGTCACCGAAGACTTCCGGAAATAACCGAAGATCCACAGAAGTTTTAAAGTCGCTGGAAGGACTTAAAACTTTTCAACTTGTGACGTTGCACGAATGCATGGGATTTGGACAGTCCGTGTAATGGGCGCCTGACCTCAGTTATTAATGTGGTTGTAACGTTCGAGTCTGTGGAATCCTAAAGTATGATCATTCAAATCAAAGTTACTGAGCAGAAATTTCCTGTAATGCTGTTCATTGTATCGTACAATGACGTTCTATTTTTTGAGCCTGTCGATGAGATCCTTAATAGTGGTCATTCGAATGTAAGCCGTCAAGGACCACTTTCTGTTTTTAATTGGTGCTGTTGCTCCTAAGTATATTGAAAAGTAGGGGAGACATTTCTCTGCAATTTTGAACTCACAAATACTCTAGCTCTTTTAATGTGTCTATAAAAAAGGAAAACGTGAAACCCTGGTCCCAACTGCATGCCATTACAGAAACGTCTTTTAATTTTGATTTTGGGTTTCCAGGTATTCTACAGATTACAACTACCTTGCTTTTCAGGCAACTATTGTAATCTCTTATTACTGAAGTCAGCCAAATCTTCGCACGCTCCTCGTTGGAAATGATTTCACGTGCCGCTCGATTTCATGATTAAATAAAGAAGAATCTCACGCCCTATGTAACACTGTGTGCGAAAAGGACTAATGATGAAGATAGGAACCGATCCGGTATACGTTCAAAGCGCTTGGCCTTGCATTGGTTTTCAAGCACACGGGACGATGCATTCGCCGCTGCTTTGGTAACTGATTTGTCCCAGCGTTGCCGGGAATCCCCTGTCCTTGATGATTTGTTGCAATTGTTGGATAGCCAATGGATGTTGACTCTGTAGCTGTAGGCTCCATACAAGGAAATGACGTGGCACTGTGTGAATGTATATCTCCGGGAAGACCGGGTGTAAGATGTGGGGCCTGGGTCTGCAAGGTCGTTCACAATTTCGGATGTTGAAGTTCCCGTAAAGAAGCCGCACCTGAGAGATGCCGTACTTGAGGTTGAAAGCACTTTGAGGTCCTGGGGAAAGTGGAGCAACCGAATAATTATTGTTTTTTTTTTATCCTCAGTGATTTGAAAATTGCTAAGGGCTTCTTCATTTGTGATCAAATAAGGAAATTCTAAAACTTGTGAATATTCGATTCCACGTACGCTTCTGTCATACGTACTTCCTTTGATTTCCCTTTGGTAATAGCAAATAAAATATAAACATCATGCTAGTGAGATGGGTTATCCATAGTGCCTACTGTGTTATACTTCAACATATTCAAAGAACTGCTTTGCAGACATCAGGGTAATGACAATCTATCCCTGATCGCCCTGATCGGGCGCCATCTTGGATTTAGTGACGTCACGCACATTATTATGACGTCACGCACATAATAATAATAATAATAATAATAATAATAATAATAATAACAATAAATAAAATTAACTACCTTCTGAAAATATTAAGAAATCTTATTAAACTTGATTCTCAAAAAGTAGACATGACATTAATTCTACCGGGAAAGTCAACCGACTAAACCCGCACATGTACACATTACGCACCTATTTTTGAAGTGTGGCATATCTTACCTGAAGGGGGACAGGAGGGTACGAATGACTGCTACCCACCACAAAATGTCCGGGGCCGTGGTCAAAAGAGGAACTGTGTAAAAATATTTGGCTTAAAGACAAGCGAAAATGAGCAGTATACGCTCGAAGCTTCCTCCAAGCACTCTATCAGAGAAACAACAACAACAACAAGTTTATTATGTAAAAATAACATAAAAGGAAACGTCGGAACACACTGCCTAAAGTGGAGACTTTTGACAACAGAGGTCTTTCGTGCTGGTATGGACGGCAAAAACGGAAAACGAAAACGCTGACGTCACAACTAATTATGAAGTCTCTAGTATTGCGGGGATCGCGGGTGCAGTAATTGAAGCATACGCACAAGACAGCAAAAAGTCAAGTAAAAGCCTGTAGGAGGAGTACATTAAGTTGAGTATTGAGGAGTACCTGAGTTGAGTTGAAATAACATGAAAATGCTACAAAAACACACCCTTCTAGATCTCTGTTATAGACATTTTTTATCTCACCTTTCGCAGAAACTGTCAAGCTCTCGGCGTCCTAGACATTCCATTCTTTAAGGTGGTCTTATACTCAAAAAAGGTGATGTTAGGTTGCAAAAGTCACTTTTTTATAAAATGGCAAAATTGTAACCTTTAAACACTTGGGAATGCTGTCCTGAAATAATCTCACTCGATTTCCAGCATTAAAGCAGCGAGATTTAAGAAATCTAATCAGCAGTATGCGACTTTTTCCATAGCAACGGCCATAGCAACAATTGTTTACATTTATTAAATGCTCACAAACAAGCCTCAATAAGAACATTACCCCCCCCCCCCTCACCTCTCTGTAAAATGACATCTGGTAGTACTGTGGAGAGACACCTGACTGAGGAGAGAGTCCTGAGGTCCGAGTTTCAGCCGACAAAACATGACCCAAATCTTACAGAAACGATGGTTTTTGCATCAAAGTACCGTTCAGCTTGTATTTTAGTGTGGCAACTTGAATTTGACAATAGTTTTAGGATAATGAGCGACGGATAAGCTGCCTAGAATCCGTTCCCTCATCTTTCAGACTGCTTTTCTCCAATCACAGAATTTCTCGACCTGAATGAACTTTTGAGCACGATATCTCTGGAGCATTGTAACCTAGTGTTCTGAAATTTTCAGCAAGATTAAAGGACTTTAAAATTTCCTAGGTCGTAAACCTAAAAAATGCTCACGATCTCGAACTGCTTCTCAGTAAGTGAATCCTTGCCCTCTTTTATTTCCTTCTACCTTACTTTCTGGAAAAAAAGAATACAAATAAATTCTAAAGAGGCCAAGCTGCTTAATTTTCGAGGTTTATCCCCTAAAGAATTCATCTGTGGACAGATTTAAGTTGATTTCATACTTATCCAACCGTGCGTTAGTTAGATATCGTGCTTACAATGAACACCCCTATTTTTTACTTAGAAGGCTGGTTAATCATTAACTATTATGACATGGTGACCTGAAAAGACTCATTTTGAAGTCAGGGCGTGAATCCCTATAAAATGATGGTAAAAGTTTCCCGCAAAGTTCTTTTCTAAAGAAATTCACTTTTTGGGTAGATGACCACCTTAACAATTTTCTTCCTTTCAGAAAAAACTAACAACACTTAAAACTGAGTATGTCTTTAAAAATATAATCAACGTGGGCAGAGACAAGTGATCGCAAGCGTCTTAACCAAAATGAAAAGTACTCAGAGGAAGTATATAGTATACAGATGACATTTGTTTGTTTGCTGGTTTGTCTATTTTTCACTGTCACTATACTAACAACAAACATCTTCGTGTAAGTGAACTGTAAGGAAGAGACTGCTGTAGGTTTCTTTGACACATTTAGCCACCCGATGGCATTTAGACTAGGCCATCGTTTGTTTTAACAAAGATATTTTGCGAACTGTGATGGATCGAAACTTAAGTTCATAATCGTGTCGTTTTCTTGAATTTTGGGAGACCAACATTTACCGTTGCAATGTCTTTAATTAAAGTGTTTAGTAGAGTGAGTTACCATGGTAATTACAAACTAGTGTACAAATTTCAAAATAGCATAATCAGAGAAATTGGTGATGTCAATAACCATGTTAATTTATAAACAAAATACTATGTTCATAGGGATCGGCGGTGTTGGAACCGAGGTAACTTATCAACAACAATTAAAGAAATTAGTGACATAATTTTCCATGGTAATTTATGAATAAAATAATATGTTTAAGGAGACTAGTGGCGTCAGTAACCATGGTAACCTATAAAATATGTTTAAAAGAATTAGTGACGTCAGTAACAATGTTTAGTGTAGCAATAAAAAAATTGTTTGGCCCGTTACTATGCTAATATATAAATAAAATAGGACATTTTTATACCGTTTAACCCTGTCACCATAGCAACATAAACCATGGGAACGTTATGCAAAAACTTTGTGCTTGTATTTATCATAGATTGATTTCAAGGTTTAATGAATTTTTCTCGGGCTTGTCAAAACACTGGTTCATCTATATTGGAACAGCTTTGAATTTATGCATCAATATAGATAAGCCCTTCAGTAAGCAGGATGTTTTTTTAAGTTCAGTTCAGTTTAGGCCAGATTATTTCACCATCTCATGAAAAAAAAAATCACGTAAAAAAATTCAGTTCTCTGGCCAGTGGTAGTACCTTGTCAAAATCAGCTCAAAAACACAACAGTACAGGTGGGAGGTAATTTTGGCAGCAAACGCTCAAGGAAAGTCAATTGTTCGCAATAACAGCATAGGACCCCACAGGCTCACAACAGAACTCCTCAAAGGCAAAATGTAAGGATTTGTATCGTGAGTTCGATAAAATAGCAAAAATGTACATACACAACCATTAAAGTATCCATAACTTATGAAGTAATGTCTGTGTGTTGTTTTCCGACTGTGTACTGCCCTATAAACACCATTTTAGCACGTTTTGGAGGAGAGAAACCAGAACACCAAAACTTGCTAAAGTGACGTTTATAGGGCAGGAAACAGTCAGAAAACAACATACCGACATCACTTCATCAACGTATATACCTAATTCAATAAAGGTTGCTTTGGCAATTGGGCATTGGGCATTTAGGCTTACGGAAAACAATGGAATGCTTTGCTTGAGTGACCGTCAAACAATAGCTTCCCAATGTGCCATTGCCCAATGCCCAAAGCAACGTTTATTGAATTAGGTATATACACTTATTTGGCTGTTTATGTACATTTTTGCTAGTTTATTCAACTCGCGATAAACTCCAATACAATTAATTGTATTTTGCCGTTCAGGAGTCCTGTTATGAGCCTGGGCTACCTGTGATAACAGGAGCACGAAATGGCAAAGAAAAAACAAGTTTCGGTTCAGGATAGCGAGGGTCTACAATAGTTTGTAAAAGATTTGAAAAAATTCAGCCAATTGGAGCGCAGTATGGCCAAAACCATCGACCGATCTCAAAACACCAGTATGATGACTGTATAACTGGATTGAATTTCTCAGTAAAAATCCTACAGTAAAAAGTTAATCGAATAACGGCATTCTAGACCTATGATACATTTCTAAAAGGATCTTATAAATTTTTAGGGTATTTTAAAACGGAACCATTGAAAAAATCCAGCCAATTGGCGCGCAGTATGGAAAAAACCATTGACCGATCTCAAAACACCAGTATGATGACTGTATCATGAGCTGGATTGAATTTCTCAGTAAAAATCCTACAGTAAAAAGTTAATCGAATAACGGCATTCTAGACCTATGATACATGTCTAAAAGGATCTGATAAATTTATTGGGTATTTCAAAGCGGAACCATTAAAAAAATTCAGTCAATTGGAGCGCAGTATGGCCAAAACCATCGACCGATCTCAAAACACCAGTATGATGACTGTATAACTGGATTGAATTTCTCAGTAAAAATCCTACAGTAAAAAGTTAATCGAATAACGGCATTCTAGATCTATGATACATTTCTAAAAAGATCTTATAAATTTAATGGGTATTTCACGGCGGAACTATTGCAAAAAGTCAGCCAATTGGCGCGCAGTATGGAAAAAAACATTGACCGATCTCAAAACACCAGTATGATGACTGTATAACTGGATTGAATTTCTCAGTAAAAATCCTACAGTAAAAAGTTAATCGAATAACGGCATTCTAGACCTATGATACATGTCTAAAAGGATCTTATAAATTTATTGGGTATTTTAAAACCGAACAATTGAAAAAATCCAGCCAATTGGCGCGCAGTATGGAAAAAACCATTGACCGATCTCAAAACACCAGTATGATGACTGTATAACTGGATTGAATTTCTCAGTAAAAATCCTACAGTAAAAAGTTAATCGAATAACGGCATTCTAGACCTATGATACATGTCTAAAAGGATCTGATAAATTTATTGGGTATTTCAAAACGGAACCATTGAAAAAATCCAACCAATTGGCGCGCCGTATGGCCAAAACCATCGACCGATTTCAAAACACCAGTATGGTGACTGCATAATTGGATTGAATTTCTCAGCAACTTACAGTAAAAAGTTAATCGAATAACGGCATTCTAGACCTATGATACATGGCTAAAAGGATCTTATTAATTTATAGGGTATTTCTAAGCGGAACCATTGAAAAAATTCAGCCAATCTGAGCGCAGTATGGCCAAAACCATGGACCGATCTCAAAACACCAGTATGATGACTGTATAACGGTATTCAATTTCTCAGCAATCCTACAGTGAAAAGTTAATCGAATAACGGCATTTTAGACCTATGAGACATGTCTAAAAGGATCTTATAAATTTATTGGGTATTTCGAAGCCGAACATTTAAATAAATCCAGCCAGTTGGGGCGCAGTATGGCCAAAACTATCGACCGATCTCAAAACACCAGTATGATGACTGTATAACTGGATTGAATTTCTCAGTAAAAATCCTTCAGTAAAAAGTTAATCGAATAACGGCATTCTAGAGTTATGATACATGTGTAAAAGGATCTTACAAAATTATTGGGTATTTCAAAACGGAACCATTGAAAAAATCCAGCCAATTGGCGGGCCGTATGGCCAAAACCATCGACCGATTTCAAAACACCAGTATGATGACTGTATAACTCGATTGAATTTCTCAGTAAAAATCCTACAGTAAAAAGTTAATCGCATAACGGCATTCTAGACCTATGATACAAGTGTAAAAGGATCTTATAAATCTATTGGGTATTTCAAAACGGAGCCATTGAAAAAATTCAGCCAATTGGCGCGCCGTATGACCAAAACCATCGACAGGATCTTAAAACACCAGTATGATGACTGTATAACTGGATTGAATTTCTCCGTAATCCCACAGTAAAAGGTTAATCGAATAACGGCATTCTAGACCTATGATACATGTCTCAAAGGATCTTACAAATTTTTTGGGTATTTCAAAGCGGAACCATTAAAAAAATCCAGCCAATTAGCGCGCAGTATGGCCAAAACCATCGACCGATCTCAAAACACCAGTATGATGACTGTATAACTGGATTGAATTTCTCAGCAATCCTACAGTGAAAAGTTAATCGAATAACGGCATTCTAGAGCTATGATGCATGTCTAAAAGTATCTGATAAATTTATTGGGTATTTCAAAACGGAACCATTGAAAAATTCCAGCTAATTGGCGCGTAGTATGGAAAAAACCATGGACCGATCTCAAAACACCAGTATGATGACTGTATAACTGGATTGAATTTCTCAGTAAAAATCCTACAGTAAAAAGTTAATCGAATAACGGCATTCTAGACCTATGATACATGTCTAAAAGGATCTTATAAATTTATTGGGTATTTCAAAGCGAAACTATTGAAAAAATTCAGCCAATTGGAGCGCAGTATGGCCAAAACCATCGACCGATCTCAAAACACCAGTATGTTGACTGTAAAACTGGATTGAATTTCTCAGTAAAAATCCTTGTGTAAAAAGTTAATCGAATAACGGCATTCTAGATCTATGATACATTTCTAAAAGGATCTTATAAATTTTTTGGGTATTTTAAAGTGGTACTATGATCAAAAAATCACTTTTATTTTTTCTTCTGATTTCGAAACTATGTTTGTTAAACACTCCCCAAGCGAAATTATAAGCGTTAATTTTGAGAAGAAGACCGTTAATTTAAACTGCAATTTTCCGGTTTAATGCTCCGCCATTATTACACCAGAAAGGATACTATGACGTCATACACTCAAGAGCTGTAAAATGTAGTGTGTGAACGCGGCTTACAAATTATGCAAAACACGAGTTTGAGAGTGTGAAAGCTCAAAACTCCCGTGCTGCATACTAAATAAGGCACTTTCACACACACTGCATTCTTAAGCTCTTGAGTGTATGACGTCATTGTATCCTTTCTGGTGTAATAATGGCGGACCATTAAAACGGAAAATTGCAGTTTAAATTAACGGTCTTCTTCTCAAAATTAACGCTTATAATTTCGCTTGGGGAGTGTTTAATAAACATAGTTTCGAAATCCGAAGAAAAAATAAAAGTGATTTTTTTCATCATAGTAGCACTTTAAAACGGAACCATTGAAAAAATCCAGCCAATTGGCGCGCAGTATGGAAAAAACCATTGACCAATCTCAAAACACCAGTATGATGACTGTATAACTGGATTGAATTTCTCAGTAAAAATCTTACAGTAAAAAGTTAATCGAATAACGACATTCTAAACCTATGATACATGTCTAAAAGGATCTTATAAATTTTTTGGGTATTTTAAAACGGAACCATTAAAAAACTCCAGCCAATTGGCGCTCAGTATGGAAAAAACCATGGACGGATCTCAAAACACCAAGTATGATGACTGTATAACTGGATTGAATTTCTCAGTAAAAATCTTACAGTAAAAAGTTAATCGAATAACGGCATTCTAGACCTATGATACATGTCCAAAAGGCTCTTATAAATTTATTGGGTATTAGTAGTAATGTACGCTCGTATGGCACAAAGGGTGGCTTCTGATTGGTCGAGAGCTTTTGGCTTCTGATTGGTCGAGGGGTTGTCATGGGAACGGAAACCACAGGCCATTAGGATCGTGGGCTCAAGGGGAAGTCACATGACTGGAAGTGACGTCATGGGAACCGGAAGTCACGTGTTTTTGAATGGGAAACCGCTGACGAGTAGGAAAAATGGATCGTGGGCTCAAGGGGAAGTCACATGACCGGAAGTGACGTCATGGGAACCGGAAGTCACGTGTTTTTGAATGGGAAACCGCTGACGAGTAGGAAAAATGGATCGTGGGCTCAAGGGGAAGTAAAACCGCTGAGAAAACGCGGGCTCAAAGTCCAAAGTCCAATTTTAGCAGCGGGGGGTGATCGGAAAACAACATAAAAAAATTAATAAATACTTTATTGTCATGTCATACTTTTTCACAACAAGTGAGAAAAAAATGAGTCCAAAGTCTAAACTGGATATGGTGGCTTGCGACGATGTCTGGAGGCATGATTCCATGAAGAGAGGCACCTGGTAGAGGACGAGGGCAGAATGACGAACTATGCAAGCCAGGCAGCGGCACGGAGTCCAAGGTTCAATGTCATGGGAAGGAACACGCGCCCTGGGAAAGAGTATAAGTCGATCAGAAAAGTACTAATTTGCAAACAAATAATTCTGACCTAAAGCATGACCTTTGTATTTTAAAACGAATGAAGCGTATCCGGTCGCCAAAACAGAATTAGAAGAACATAGCTTTCCAATTGACAGTTGTAAAACAGAATTAAATTTATTCACAGTAAACAGATTGAATTTACGACAAAATGTGTCAAATGTGTGCAACACTGTGCAATAATCTGTAAACAAAACCAAAAGAGAATTTCTAGTAGTTTCGAAGCGAACACGCGTCTCCAATTACAAAATACAAAGCGACAAATAAAATAACAGCAATCAAAACAAACGAAAAATGCCGATAAACGATTAAATGAATTTCCCTAGCGAACTTAAAGTGAAAGCACAAATAGATAAACTAGATTTGCTTGAATCACGAAACAGAATTATAACTCTAAGTTTATACTAAAATGATACGCTTAATAAAACTATACAGTAATTAACGAGGTCAAGTACCTAAGTTAATAACAGTAAACAAGATTAATTCTGAAGAATTTACAGGCGGCCGATGGTAACCGGTAGATATGGAGTTCCGCTTTTAGGCTTGGCTAAATCTATATATTTTTTTAGCTGACAGTAAGAAAAAAATGATGCTTACTTTGCGTGGAGGTTTGCTTGTTGTTGTTGTTGTTTTCAACAAGCCGCTCGCTTTCTTCTCGGCGAAAATGCGAGTTGTCATCTCGTTTGTCTCACCGCGTTACAGTCAGCACATCGTTGGACTGTGGAAAAAAGAAATACAGAGAGAGTAAAAAATAAATCAAATAGTCTTTCGGGTAGAAAAGGATTTTTTCACAACAACGCGGGGAATGGGAAAACATTGCAAGCTAAACAGAACCGCTTCGGTTTTCAAATTTTTTCGAGGCGACAAACAAATATTTTTAGCCGGCAGCAAAACACAACACTTACCTCGTGTTAAGCTTTCGCTGTTTTCAAAACATCCATTCGGCGGCTTTTACAGATAAAAATCTCCCACTTTTTTCGCTGAAATCTTAGCTGTCATCGTTTTGTTTGTAAGGCCGAGGGTTGCTGGGGTAAAGCGATGAATAAATCTGTGAAAAAACTGTCGTAAATCTCCCTGACCTTCCTCCATCTTGAAAAAAGTGAGAACTTGGGGGTAATTTTGCTGCTTATATAGCTAAACAGTATGACGTCATTTGGTTGTGATTGGTCAGTCCCAGTCAGGCCATGGTCAAGGTCCAAGGCCATGGTCAAAGTATCAGCCGATCAGAAGCAGAGTTTCACAACAACGCGGGGAATGGGAAAACATTGCGAGCTAAACAGAACCGCTTCGGTTTTCAAATTTTTTTTCGAGGCGACAAAAAAAAATAGTTTCATCTCAACTCTCCAGAAAAAGTCAACGGACATGACGTGGTTGTTTTTTATAGAGAAAGCGAATCATTAATTAAATCCTGGAGCACGTGGGCTCAGAGGAAAGAAAAGAGAGGACATTTCGTGACGCTTACATGACGTATCAGAATAGGCCTCTGGCTAGGGTGGGAAACCGCTGACCAGTGGAAAAAAAGGATTGCGGGCTCAGGATAGGCAAAAACCGCGGAGGAACGGGGGCTGAAAGTCCACAGTCCAATTTGAGCATCGGGGGTAGGTATAAAAAGGTAACCAGAGGGGTTAGGTAGTGACCATGAGTTTTTACATCACCCTGATCAGTGATCAAGCACAAGGCACGGGTCAAAAATTTACTGCCAGACTTCCCCATTCACACTATTTGGTGGAAGATGATTGGGAAGCAGCCCTGGTTCATATCTCACACCCTGGTTTTTATCAACAATCGGAATATCAAACCAAGCAGAATTGGACGCAAGAAGATAGTCAAAAACATTGGATGAAAACAGATATCAGATACATACCAAAACGTGCTGCTGGAACGGCTCCCATTCAAGTGACCAAACAAATCCATTTACCGCCAGGGTATTACTACAATTTGAAAGAAGCATGGATCGCCATCGCTTACGAAATGGAAAAACAACACATGGAAGTCATGATGGATATTGCCAAAATGGACGTGGACGATCAAGCTAAACGACAACAACTAGCCGCTCTCAACCTGGCTCAACCCTACGTGAAAATCACCAATGCCGGCATCGCCTCCGAATTAGATTCGTTGTATGTACTCATTCCAGCCAACATGCAATTTGAAATGGAATGGAAATTCGCTCAACTGATGGGACTGGTGAAAGATGGACCGCCAACGCAACAAATTGTCCAAGAAAAAAATTATTTGGTGAAACATATCCACCGCATGGCATCGTGTCCGTCAGCTTTACTCACCCCGATTTCGAGTATGAGTTGTTCTTGGGTCCCAATCTCAGTCGACAACCATTTCCCACCACCCAAACCGTCAAACCGCAACAACAACAATTGATGATTTACACGGATCTGGTGGCACAGAGCATTGTGGGAAATCAACAAAAAGGTTTTTTACGTACCTTGGATGCCGGCAATACCAACCATCAGTTTGATACCACTGAAAGGATGTATTTTCCTCTTGGCAAAACCATCTTTGACAGCATTGCCATGGACATTCAAACAGCGAATGGACAGCCGGCTCCTTTCAAACAAGGCAGTACCATCATTACCCTTCAACTCTCCAGAAAAAGTCAACGGACTTGACGTGGTTGTTTTTTATAGAGAAAGCGAATCATTAATTAAATCCTGGAGCACGTGGGACCTAGCCCGGTTAGCTCCAGAACAGGCTAACTACTTAGATTGGTTTGTTGAAAGAGATGAGGAATAAAAAAGGCTTACCGCTATTCCGTTTTACTTGACATTCTTGCTTGTTTGCTTGCTTGCTTGCTTGCTTGACTGCTTGCTGGCTTGGGAGTGAAAAAACGGGGAGTGGAGGCGGTCTTTTATAGAGATCCTCGCAAAGTATTGTGGGCCAACTAGGGTGGGGGGACCCCCCTCCCCCCTCCCTAGATAGGCCATCAGGCTTTGTGGGGAATGATCCCAGAGACTATAAAACAGATCGCACCTCGAGGTGGGTCATCTCAAGATGGCCTCTCGTCAAGACGACTTACTCCAAGAGTTTGAAGAATTTGAAGCGGATCTCCCATTTTATTGTGAGTCAAGGCTGCTGTGAGTCAAGACAAATTATTTATAATCCACGTGCAAACTCAGGGTTGTGAGCTTTTTTATTTTTTAATTAAAAGAGTTGATGTTTTTACAAATGGTTGTCTGTATTCTTTGCCACGCGGGTTGGGGCGCGCCTATGTACAAATTGAAAAAGCTATCTACAGTTTGAAAAATAAAAAGTTAAAAAGAAAGCTATATACAATTTGGAAAAAATAAAAACTAAAAAATTGAAAAGAAAGCTATGTACAGATTGAAAAATAAAAAAAATAAAAAAAATTACAAATGAAAGTCTTCCAGTTCCATACGCAATTGATCAATGTTCTCGGGTAGACAGAACGTGCGATTGAATAAGGCTTGAATTTCGGCTCGGGTTTTCTCCTCCACATCCCGGGATCCCACGATAGCACTGCTTTGATGAAGGGTGGGCTTTTTAGGTCCCCAAGGAACAAATTGACTGCCAGTGACTAGGGTGGCGGCATTCTCGTTGACTTGGTAGTAATGGTCCGAGCGGTACCATGATTGACTGGGGATATCAAACAGGTAGACGGGTTTGCCTTGATCCATAGCCAATTGCACAGTCCAACCAGTGCCTCCTTTCACGCGTTTATGATCCTCTTCCAAGATGCCAAAGGCATAGATCGTATGGGCTTTTTTGGCAATTTGATAATTGCGTTGCAGCAATTGCAGGGTGTAAGAATGACTGGGCATTTTTTTCCCTAGTTTCTCAGCCGCCTGGTGAAGATGTGGGTTGGCCAACATCAGGACTTCCACCGTAGAAGGGGTGATGAAAGTGGCTCGAGGATGGTTCGGGGGGACGAGGACTTCTAGTTGCATCCCAAAGTGTTTGGCATGTTCTTCGACGAGTGCATCCGTACCTTTGGCTCCCCCGGTGTAGACCACATGTCCATGACCCACTTGCAGTTCCAAGGCACCGAGATCTTGTTCTCCGATCATGTCGATGTTGGGGGGCATTCGTTGGGAAATACGTAGCCGGTGTCTGGGCCTACAATAGCTAGAATCTCCGTGGGAGTCAACCCTAAGGCCAAACCGAAATCAATGACGTGGTGCTGTCGGCACTGTTGGAACGTGAATCCCGCTGCTAGACCTCGTTTGACCCGTTCAGCCAAATAGTCTTCGGTGGAAGCAAAGTCGTCTCGGTTGAGATCTTGGTAGTAGTCCATCTACTTGGAATGACGAGTCGGAGGACCCAGGGAGCTCCTTAAATAGGGGCAGTTGACCAATGGGAAGACAAGAGGACCTTATTTGGAGAGGCAAAAGCTGACCAATGGGAAGATAACAAGTCCTTATATGGGTAGGATAAGCTGACCAATGACAGGCAAGGGCCCAACGTATAAAAAGGCATGGGTGGTAGGGATGAAAATCTTTGAGCACGATGTCTGTCGATCGGAAGAGAAAGCCAAGCGTACACCCTGCGGGGAAGAAGAAGAAGAAGAAGACCATTCAACATATGACGCCCGTGGACTGTGATCCTGTGGTGTGCGACGTGGTGGAAGACACCCGAGCTGCCGTGGAAGACATGATGAAAGAATTGAATGACATGGTGGAGCAACCACCCCCATCACCTACATTCACTCTGACGACCGTGTATGACAATGCGGAGGACTATGCTCAAGCGAAAGCCAACAGAGCCCTAGCTAGTTCGGTGGACTATATGGTATGCCCTTGCCATGAGGTGCGTTTGGAGGCCCGAGAATCTCAAAAGGGATGGAAGTATGTGAAATGTCCCATGCAACCGTGTTTGCTGTTTTGTGGACAAGATCAAGTTCTGGAGTATATGAAAGCCGTGTATATTCAACCTCATGTAGAAGTGTTGGACATGTGGTGTTGTTTGCAATGCTTTTGCCGTGAACCCGCTACGCTTCAACAGAGTCATTCGACTCAGAACCCCGATCGCTTGTTTCTGAATTGTTCCAAGAAAACGTGTGGCTTCTTCCGATGGGCCGATCAACCCTTGGGTCCCAAGTACTGGACTTGGTTTCATGACAACCCTCCCAAAAAAGCCGACCAACAAGCTGAATCGCCTTTAGCCACCCGTGATGCTCAAGGATATCCCAAACGTGGAGTGGACATCCCTGGACCGCCCCCTCCAGTCAGAAGGAAAGAGGATCGGCCCCTGACAGAGTATGAGAAACAATTGTTACGAGAAATTCAAGAGCTCAAGAACCGTCAAGAAATGATGGTAGCCCCAGCTCCACCACCCCCTAAGTACAGTGACAGTGTTGAGAACTGGCAGAAAGGGCTAGAGACCATCAGCTGTGGACGACTCTTTCAATGGTTTAAAAAGGAGTAGGAAATAAATTTTTTTTATCAATGTCACCATGGAGTCTGTGTGTGATGCGTGGGAGTCTATCTTGTCCCTGGGGCAATGGCAATGTCATCAAACCCTTTGTCAAGTCTTATATGATCATCAACCCGGGTCCCAAATCTCCATTCCCCCTTGTCCCGAGGACACGCATCCTCTCCACCTCTTTGAAGAAACCCATGTGGACCGCAACCTGTATCGATGGGTCGTGTTTGTCTTATGGTTAAAAGCTCACCCAGAGGCATGGCGATGGTATCGAATCATTCAAAAGGCGCATCCCCACACGGTCCCCACCATATCGACCTTATGGGGTGAATGCCAAAAAGTATGGCCCCTCGAAAGAGAACCCAACGCTGGAGTTCGTCGTCATCATGGTTGAAGAAAACCAAACGCCCTGTTTCGTCAACGAAGAAGAAGAAGAAGGCCAATGTCTCGCAACAATGGTTAAACCGTTACCATGATCCTCGTGCCCCGGGGAGTTTAGGTGGGGTGCAACGATTTGCTAAAGCCCAGGGTCTCCCTTTGAAAAAAGCCCAACGGGTGTTGGAACAGGATGTGGGTTACACCTTGCATAAACCCCGACGTCGTCGTTTTGCTACCTTACCCGTGATCGTAGGGGGGTTGGATGATCAATGGGCCGCGGATTTAGTGGAAGTGCAACGTTTGGCCAAACATAATCGGGGTATACGCTACTTGTTGACCGTCGTGGATGTGTTGTCCAAGTACGCGTGGGTCGAACCGTTGAAAACCAAAACCGGCGTGGCCCTCGTGAAAGCCTTTGAGAAGATTGTGAGACAAGGAGGACGTCACCCGAATCGATTGCAAACGGATCGAGGGAAAGAATTTTATAATCGGACCTTTCAACGATGGGTCGACGAGCAAGACATTCAACATTTTTCGACCGAAGGGGATGCCAAAGCCAGTGTGGTGGAACGATTTAACCGCACCTTGAAAGAACGGTTGTACCGTTATTTGACCGCGGCCAACACGTTGAAATTTGACGATGTCCTACCCGAGTTGGTGCAGGGGTATAATGCCACCCGTCATCGAAGTATTGGTATGCCCCCCGAAAACGTGACGTGGGACAACGAAGAAGCCGTGTGGAAACGATTGTACAGCAAACGATTGAAAGGCTACAAAAAACCCCAATTGAAGGTGGGGGATCATGTCCGTCTCAATACGATTCATCGTACCTTTGAAAAAGGGTATTTACCCGGTTGGACCGAAGAAGTGTTTGTGGTGCATCGTGTGGTCCCTGGCCCTGTACCCACGTATAAGATTCGCGAATGGGATGAGACCCCCGTCCAAGGTACGTTTTATGAAGAGGATTTACAAAAAGTCCATGTGTCCGATGTGTTTCGGATCGAGAAGGTACTTAAGCGACAAAAAGGTCGTTGGTTGGTCAAGTGGAAAGGGTGGCCCGACAAGTACAATAGTTGGATTGCTCGTGGAGACGTGACATCCCTTCGACCCCGCAAACGACGACGACGACGTGACTAAAAAATGACGTTGGTGCCCAACTCTTCGTTTTACGTGACGTTGATGAGTCATGCGAGTACCAAAGAGTTTCCTGGGAACAAGAGTCATCATTTCAGAAACCGATTGCCTAAACCCATCCGATTTATGGGACGAGGATGGATGGTGGGTATGGTGAGTTTATCCTTACCCACCATTCCCGTGATAACGGAAGAAGGAGGCGTGGGCGATTCCCATCCTCTGTTGTACGTACGATGGCACGAACGGGTGCATGACACAGACGAGCAAGGGGACGATGTCTGGTACCATGAACGTCGCGAACTCACTGTCTACGGGCGAGATATGAGAAAGGAGATGACTTCGTCGACGGGATCGCACTTTTTTCATCAACTGGTGTACCGTTACGAGCAAAGCCGTGCAAAACAAACCCATCCCAAAAACAAATGGACCGAGGACAATGGCGTTAAATTGGTTCCGACCTTTGAATGGACCTCCGAAGGGGATTTGTTATTGAATACCACCAATGTGGATTACAAAAGACAAGTAGCGTACGTGTCATGGGGCAGAACCTTGGCTCTGAGAATGGGATGGATTGAACAAGTGTCGACGGGTGTGTATCGATTAGGTCCGAATCTCTTGCAAGAATTTCAAGGCATTTCCACCATTCCCACCCCGACGGATATCCGCGATAGCAGCAACAAGCCCATCTTTTGGAAAGTGGAGGGGGATTATCTGAAATTGAGTCTATCGTGCCCTTGGCGGTTTGTGAATGTGAACAAGGCCTTTCGTCCTTCGTTGGAATTTCCCTCGGCGCGTCCTTTGCACGTGTATTGTGATGTAGGGACCAGCAGTATGGTAGGGGGTCGTATCACCGATCTCTTACGAGAAATCAAGTACCAGCCACAAAACACCACGCACTTTGAACCTCGACATATTCAATATGTCCCAGTACGCAACGAAGTGGTGGAAATCGTGGAAACCCAGATGGCCGAAACCAATGGGGATCTGGTGAAATTTGGTGAAGGACATACCCTCTTGACTCTCCACTTTAAAAGGGAAGTCGTGGTGTGAAGAAGAAGAGAAAATGTCGTTCTACGTGACGTTACCCAGTCATGCCAACCGACGTGAATTTCCCAACAACCAAGCCAATTCCTTCAAGATTCGTTTACCTCAACCGTTACGGTTACAAGGAGGTGGATGGCAAGTGGGGTTGAGTGCCATTTCCTTACCGGATACGCACGTCAATTTGTACGAGTTGGTGCAAAAAGATGGGTACATCCTATCGACGACCTGGGACCAAACCTATCCCAAACCGGGTGGAAAAGACGGGGAAACGGTCGGGCGAAGAGACAGCGCACAAACCCTCATCAATGACATTCAACATTTGGATTGGGTGGTGGATGGGGTGAGTTTCATGAAAGCTGCCATTGCTCACTTGGAACAACGACGCAAGGAAACGGCGATTCAAGGAGGTCGTTTTGTCAACGATCAGGGCAAACACAGATACGTCAAGTTTCGTTGGGAAGCCGATGATCTCATCATTGACAACACCAATGTCTGTCATTGCAAAACCGACACGCCAGCCCTGTACATCTACACCAAGTTGGCTGTCAAGATGGGATGGTTACGTAAAATTAGCAGTGGGTTGATTTTGGGACCAAACTTACAACAAGACTTCATGGGGGATCAAATCCCCAACATGACAAAACCCGTTGACAACGATTGGAACGATGTGGACGACGATCAACACAACCCGGTCTTTTGGACGGTGCGTTCATTTTCACCGGATCATTTACGATTGAGTATGAGTTGTGGGTGGCGTTTCACCAACTTGAATGTGGCGTTTCGTTCGGTGGTGGGAGATCCCTCGCGATCGTTGCACGTGTACTCGGACGTGGCAGGCAGTATGATGGTCGGCAATCGCGTGACCGATTTGTTGCGAGAAATCCATTACAAGCGGGAAGGCAGAGGTACCATGTACTTTGAACCGTTGCACATTCATTACCTACCGCTTCGTAATGAAGTGGTGGAAATCATTCAAATGCAAGTCACCGAAACGTCTGGCACCGAGGATAAGTTAGTCAGGTTTGGCCAAGGCAACACCCTGGTCACCTTGCACTTCAAAAAGACATAAAAAGGGAAAAAAGGGGATGGTCAGTCAAAGATGCCAAAGACAAGAGCACGTCGAAGAAGAAGGCAACGAGGCGGTCTCTTGCCTCTGGCCGCTCTCGTGCCAGCCTTGATGGTCGTGGGGAAAGCTGCCGCGTTGGGAGCAGTGGGTGGTGCGGCGGGTTACGGTGGCAAAAAAGCCATCGAAGCAGCGACCACTCGGAAGAAAAAGAAAGGCCGATGAGAGGGGGTATAAAAAGACAAAGGGGGTGACGTGAAGCATAGACCTTGGTGAAAGAGCAAAGAAGACAACCATGCGAGGGAGAAGTTTGACACGATTTCGGACAGACGAGTGGTATGATCAACATGGCAGTGGGTTGATGAGGGAGGTCATGCGTGGTGGGTTCCAAGGCCTTAAAAGCACGCGAAATCCTTTAAAACTGCCTAGTAATATCAAGAGAGGATTGAATGCAGGGTTAACACGCGGTGTTAAACGCAAAGCCGAACAAGTCATCAAAAAAGAAATCACCAAACAAGCCAAGAAAGCCTTGAATCAGAAGAACGTGAAAGACGCCGTGCGTGTGGCCAGTGCTTTGTTTCCCAAGCAAGTCAAACGTGCACGAGATATTTTGGGAGTGTGAACATGGAACCCGTGCATTCACGACCTCGACGAATTCGTAGTAATCGAGGGTTGTCTCAATGGGGAGGACTGTATCCGTTTTGGAAACTCAGGAGAGGACAACGTGGTGGATGGTTGAGTGCCGAGGTGATGAGAGTCCCCGGGTTTGATTTGAGACAACGTTTAGCACGACGCTATAAAAACCCCTCACGACGACGACGGGGTACCACTACTCGACGACGACGACGACGTTAACCATGCCGAATGTGATATCACGCGTGGCACCCCCTACCTACTCTGAAGGGGCTGCCCCAGCGCATCCGCGTTCCGAAGGGACCGTCAACCCAGCCTTACGGATTTTCAAGGTGCCGCCCACGGACATTAGCATCAATGCCTATCGCATGGTCACCATCCAACCCACCACCACAGGTATCAATCCCATGGAATTCATCATTCCGGGGTTGGACGATTTTGTGGATTTGGGACGCAGTTACTTTACCATGGAATTGAGTTTGAAAAAGGAGGATGCCGGGAATTTGGTGGCCAATCAGAAATTGTGGCCCGTCAATAATTTGGCCCATTCCATCATCAAACAAATTGACTTACAGTTGAATGGCACGTTGATCAGTCCTCAATCGGACACCTATCATTACAAAGCTTACCTGGAAACCTTGCTGAATTATGACCGAGAAGATGGCAAGACCGTGTTAGGACCCCAAGGATGGTTCAATCAAGTGGATTTCCCAGCCCAATGGACTGCCAACAATACCAACAGTGCTACAACACATCAAAATTGGCGTGATCTCAGTGCCAATCACAAAGGGGCGTTGGCCGCCATGGTAGCTGAAGTGGAAAAGTATGCTGGAGGTGTCACCCACAGTCTGGTGTTTACCCCGCACTTGGAAGTGTTTCACACTGGCAAATTGTTGGTGCCAGGCATCGAAATCAAGATGAAATTTCATTTCAATGGTCCGAGTTTGTTTTTGAATGGAGTGGGTCTAGCTGGCCGATTGTTGGAAGGCGATGTGAAACTACGGTTTCATCTTTGCCAACTGCGTTTGAATGACGCCATCTACCAGAGTTTATCTGAAAAAAGACACAATGAAGGACAAGTGGCTACTTACCCAACCGTCCGTAGTGAAATCCGGACCTTCAGCATGCAAAACAACCTGGTCCGCTTTGATATCCCCAACCTGTTTCAAAACAGAATACCCGACCGATTGATTGTGGGGTTGTTGGACAGCCGAGCCTTCAATGGAGATGTGACCCGAGATCCTTTCTGTTTCCAGAAATTTGGTCTGACGTCCATTAAACAGATTGTCAAAGGAGAAGAATACCCTTATGAAACCCTACAGTTAGTGCATGACAATGGCACCCGAGATAATCTAGGCTACTTCCGTTTTCTGCAAGCCAGTGGTGCCTGGTGTAAAAAGAAAGGCAATATGGTAGAACTAGGAGATTGGGGCCAAGCTAAAAATTGTACCTTGTACATGTTTGACAATGTAGCCAATGGATGGGCTGACAGTCAAAACCTCAACCCCAAGCAAACAGGCGATTTACAACTGGTCTTGGAATTTGGAGCCGCCCCCGGTGTCAATATAACTGTACTCGTGTATGGAGAATTTGAGAACTTGCTGGAGATTGACAGGAACGGAGCCGTGTTGTATAACATTTACCAACGCTGAAGATGGAACATGTGGCCTTGAATAATGTGCAATTGGATTATTTAGCCCGAGACGACCCCCAATTGAACCCTGTCTTTTACGGGACGGTGGCCTGTGATCGTTTACCCAAGAGTCCTGTCAAGACCCAACCCCAAGGGTACATTGTGAATACGGACCCACACGATCAACCGGGACAACATTGGTTAGCGGTGTGGACGGATGGAAAGGTGTGTGAAGTCCTGGACAGTTATGCTTTGCCCATGGACACGTACGTGCAAGCCACTCCGTTCCGAGATTGGATTGTCCAACATTGGAAGTATGTGGTGACCAATGGCAAGTCCCTCCAAGCCATTTCAAGCAAGAGTTGTGGTGATTACGCCTTGTTGTACTTAAAAGCCAAAGCCCGTGGACGGACCTTGCAAGATTTTTTAAATGAGTTTTCGGATCATGATTATGTAAGCAATGACCATCAAGCCGGTCAACGCCTTCAACAATTGATTGTAGGTCAAGAAGCCAGATGGTATCAACTTTGTTGTCATCCGTATCATCAATGTAATGGTTAAATAAAATATGTTGGAAAAAAGTGGTGTTGGGGTCGTAGCTCAGTGGGTAGAGCCTTAGTCGTGCGTGGGTTCGAGTCCCACCGACTCCCATAAAAAGGTGCCTTTTTTTTCTAAGGGTAGTTCGTCATCATGCAAACGGGGAAACCGTTTCGTTTTCATACTCCCTCCTCTATCTTGGTGGTGGGTCCTTCGGGATGTGGGAAAACCGTGTTTACGGAAAAACTCTTGGTAGACAACCCAGAGTTGTTTGAAACCCCACCGACCCAACTACATTATTGTTATGGGGCCTGGCAAGATCGATTTCAAGGCATGCAAGATCAAGGGGTGGTGTTTCACGAAGGGATTCCCGATCATGAGGCGTTGGTCCAATGGTTTCCTCAAGGACATGGGGTCCTGGTCTTGGATGATTTAATGGATGAAGGCAGTCACGATAAACGCGTGTTGGATTTATTCACCAAACATTCGCATCATCAAGGGGTGACGGTACTGTACTTGTGCCAAGACATGTTTCCCGTGGGTCGCTATGCTAAAAGTATATCCCGCAATGCCCATTACATTGTAGCGTTCAAGAACCCCCGAGATCAATTAGGGGTACGCAATGTCATGCTTCAATCGTTTCCGACCACTTGGAAAGACACGTTGGAGACGTTTCATCAAGCCACCACACGACCGTACGGGTATTTGGTCTTGGATTTACACCCGGCCTCCTCCGATCAACAACGTGTGTTGAGTCACCTGTTAAAAGACGAAGGATGGACTCGCACCTATCAAAAACGACTATAAAGGCACGGCACCCCTTTTGAACAGGTAAAAAAGAGAGAACGACCATGGCCGATGATGATGATGACCGTCAACCTCCGCAATCGTACGATACCGTGGCCCCTGCGGGTATTGGGGCGTCCAGCAGCAATCAAATGTCCCCAGGGACCATGCAACAACTTTTTTTCACGGGAGACGAAGGCCTTGTCGACGTGGCCATGGAGGAAATGCACCCCGAGGTCCTCAGTCAGTTTTTGAGAAGTCTCCCCTCCCCCAGGACAGTCGCCGCCTGGCCCGATCTGGATGGTGCACCCCCTGTACAGGCCTCTTCCCCCGCTGGGGTTGGAAGTCCAGGAAGTCAATCCTACCGTAGCATACACACCACCCCGCCGTCTTCTGGTGCACGAACCCCTGCGAGTCCTCCTAGCGTACCCTTGGCAGCGGGTGCTCGAACAGCAGCGGGTGCTGGGGGTGGTGGTGGTAATGGACGTGGCGGACGTGGTGGTGGACGTGGTGGACGTGGTGGCGGTGGACGTGGTGGTGCTGGTGCTGGTGGTGGTGGAGGTGGTGCTGGTGGTGCTGGTGCTGGTGGTGCTGGTGGTGCTGGTGGTGCTGGTGGTGGTGGTGGTGGTGGTGGTGGTGGGGGTCGTCGTGGACGACGACCGAGACGAATACGAGGACGACGACGAAATACCCCCACTTCCCCTTTGACACCTGCCTCCAATCCAGCCACCCCTCGAGGATCTTGGACGTCTGGGAGTCCATCCCCTCGTACCTTGCGTCAAGCGGATTTACAACGACGTTTACGCATGCTGTTACAAGATCAAGAACAATTAGCCCAAGGACGTGAAATTGCTAATGTCACCATGACCAATAGCATTGTAACCAGTTATAAACAGGGAGGAGCACCGAGCGTACAAACCTCTTCGTCCCGGGTTTCGCCGTGAGGATGAAAACCGTCGTGTCGTTATTGAATGGATCGAAACAGCATGGTATTCGATTCCCACCGGAATTATTACAACGGATGGATTCCTTGTATGCTTTTTATCATCAACAATGGTGGTGTTATCGAAAAATGTTGAATCATTACAAGTGGATGAATGCCTTGTTCAATGGCATGGCATTACTCCTGATGGCTGCCGGCATGATTGCGGGTCCACTTTTGGAAAACAGTACATTGGTAGCCTGTTTGGCGGCGGTGGGCACCGTGGTCAAAGGATGGAACGATTTTAAACAATACCGATTTAAAGTGACCATGAGTCGATTTGCGTTTACCACCTATGCCAAAGCCTTGACCGAATTGAAAACCCATGTGCGTGGTGTTCCCTTAGAGGATCTGGAAAGGTTTTTAATCAAGATGCAAACCTTGGATGATACCATTGTGGATTTCACCCCTCCGTTACCCAAACGATGTGTGCAAGATTACCATCGTCATTTTGTGTACCAACCCGTGGAAGCCCTATGCTATGTGGACGGATGTCCTCGTCCCTTGAGACCCAAAGACTATTGGATAGATAAAAAGCCGCTCCCTCCCAGTCCCACACTCTTAGAACCATGGCCGTCCAACGACGACGACGACGCAGAAAAAGGAAACAAAGAGGAGGGGCTTTAATGCGTTGCAAACCCCGTTTGGTGGATAAAATTGCCCATGGCATGAGTATGTTTCTATCAGGTCCAGCACCTGGGTTTGGACTCGCTTTAGGCAAATTGGGCGGTCAAGCCTTGAAAGGCATTACCGATAATGTACAACATTACCGACAACGAGGTGGGGGTTGGTGGCAAGATTTCAAACGCAATACCCGTCAAGGCTATAAAGAGTCGCGAGACGTGATCAAACAAAACAAAGCCCTTCAACGTGTATTGATGAACCGTTCATGGTGAGGAGGAGAAGATTACGACGACGACGACGTCGTCAACGAGGCGGTTTTTTAAATCTGTTGGTCCCCGCCATGGTGGGATTGGGGAAAGCCGTGGCCTTGGAAACGGATAAACGTATAAAACGCACGATCCAAAAAGCCAATCAACGGTATCGTCGTCGTCACCGATAAAGGATGCAACGCCTTCGACGTCAATTACCGTTTTTACGGTCCATGTTACAAGAAGCCAATGGTTCCAAACGTCAAGAGTTGTTACAACATGCCAATGCCGATCAAATCAATGCTGTGAGTGAACTGGTCTTAAACTTCTTAAAAAACAAGATTCCCGTCACCCCACCCATGCTGGCTAAACTTCAACCCTATAAAAAGGTACTACGTGATTTGGGACGTCGTCGACATTCCGTCAAAAAACGTCGTCAGTGGTTGGTTCAACAAAAAGGACGCGGGTTGTTTCAAGGACTTCACGAGGTGTTATGTCAATGTGTTCGTTAACGTGTCAAGACATGGAAAGACTCTTATTGGAAGCATAAATATCACCTGTTGTGACAGCTGTCGTGCATTGGAAGACCTTTGCCCCTACCATGGACGAGGTCTACATGATTCCCCATAAGGACTTGGAGCAACTCATTCAATATTACAAAGGAGAACTCACCGAAAATGCCTTGTTGAACAAAGCCGCGACGCTCGCCGCCCAAAAACATGTCTTGTTAGCCAATCCCCAATTACCCCCAGCCTTGGTCAATGCTCAAACCAAACCATTGAGTCAAGAATTGACCAAGTTAACCAAACGCATTCGTCAATTTCCTGGTGGGGTGGGGGTTGGGGCACCGGGTGGACCGCCAGGTGAAGAAGGCGAGGAAGAAGCCGGGGATTTGGTGACGGGACCCGTGGAACAATGGTTGAAGCGCATGATAAAAGGCAGCCCGTCCACCCCCAAACCTCCCATTACCCCTGCAACCAAGAAAGGCAAAGGAGCAGCCACTACCAGTAAGATTCCCATTGTCAAGAAAGGGAGCCCATCCACCAGTCGAGGGGATCTACAATCGCGTTTACAAGCCGTGCGAGAACGACGCAAGACTTGGGAAAAACATTTAGCCGAAAGTGGTGTCGCGAAAGGCAAAGGCAAAGGCAAAGGACCCGCCCGAGAAGTGGAACGATTGAAACCTTTACCCGGTTGGGAAGATTGGGCCAAAGGCAAAAAGTTACGACGTCGATTGGATTACGACGACAGTGACTAAACATGCCCACCAAGAGGAGGAGAAGGGGACGGAAACGCACCCAACGAGGAGGGGCCTTGGATGTCCAAAAATGGATTGCTAAGACGGGGAAGGAATTTCATTGGCCTGGTTATCAGTACATGGGCCCTGGCACGCATTTGGCCAAACGTTTAAAACGTGGGGATCCCGGAATCAATCGCTTGGACCAGATTGCTAAACAACACGACATTGATTACAGCCGTGCCAAGAATTTGCAAGAGAAATGGAAAGCCGATACCAAGATGATCCAAGCCATTGATCGATTACCCGGCAAGAAAACCAAGACGGAACGGGTGGTCAAAAAAATCATGCAAACCAAGAAACGTTTAAAATTGTAAAATTTAATGACACCCCAGTTACATGTTGAGTAATAAAAAATGAAAATGTCTCATTTGATTCACGAGTTGTCAAGTTCAATGTTCTGCCAAAATACTGAGACGAGGGTTAAGACACCAAATCATACATCAAATCAATGCCCTCATCGCATGACATGTCATGAACGAGGTCTTCAGGGGGCACCAATGCTTCCACATCAAAGTCCTCGACATCGTTCATGACCTGCTGCCAATCATCGGGTGACATGTCTTTCAATAAGTCCTGCAAACACGAAAGGTGATCCCAGTCAGGGGGTTCCGCGACTTGCATGGTCCCCGAATCCAAATCAAGCAGAGTATGAGAGTCATTCTCCGTGGGCAGTACGTTAGTATCCACAGATTCCAGCGAGTCACAAAAAGCTTTCACATACGCCGTCACAGGAATGGATTTCAAACAATCCGTCAGGGGGATGGTTAGTGTCAAAGGTCCTAAGGCCTTCAATTTCTCTCGAGTTCTCTTTTTCTCCACCAGGCGGGCTCGACGACACCTCTCTTTCTCCCTCAACAGCTCTCGATGGGTCTCCCGATATTGTTGCTCATACGCCAAACGCTGTTCCCGATGGTTTTCCCGGTAGCGCTTTTGCCTCTCCGTCACCTGGGCTCGATGTTTTTCCCGGTAGCGCTTCTCGTACTCCAGCAAGCGGTCTCGATTCCTTTCCCGGTAACGCTTGTTGGCCTCCGCCACGCGCTCTGGATACCTTGCCCTGTAGCGCTTGCAGGCCGCCGCCACCTGTTTACGACGTTTTTCCCGGTAACACTGCTTGGACACCGCGATGAACTCTCGATTGTTTTCTCGGTACTTTTTTCCGCTGTCTGGGTTTTTGGCCCGGTACCGTTTACATTTGGCCCTCATTCGGAGTACCTTGCTATGACGTTTTGCCAGAAACCGTTGTTGAGTGGCGGCTACTCGGTCGGGATGCCTGGCCCGGTACCTCGCTTGAGCGGTCAGTTGCTGCAGTTGTTTACTCTCAAGGTTGGGCAGTTCGTAGTCCTCGTCGTCGTCGTCGTCGTCGTCGTGGGGGTCATAGTCGTCGGCGTCAACGTCGTCGTCGTCGTGGGGGTCATAGTCATCGTCGTCATCGTCGTCGGGGTCGTCGTGGGGTTCATAGTCGTCGTTGTTTTGTTGGTAGTTCACTGGGGGTCTGCGACGGTGGCTGCGACGGTGGCCCTCGTTTCCGGCAGACATGGGGCGATGGTGGCGGTGCTGGGGGAGGTGTGGCTGGCCGTTTAAACTGGTACCGCCAGTAGTCACAGCAATAGTCCAGCCCCTCGATGAACCAATCGCAGGTCATCTGAGGGTAGCAATATTGATGAAAAGGAACCGCCTGTTCTGCTCGTCTTCTCTGGGCCTCTACTTTTTCGGGTTCCAGTTCCTTTAACCTTTTTGCAAACTCATGAATGCTTTCGTCCTCCAACAGCAACTCCCTCTTGACTTTCCCTAAGATCTCTTCCACTTCTAAATCCTCCTCGAACTTTTCAAACTCTATGAGTAAATGGTCTTGACAAGAGGCCATCTTGGGATGACTCACCTCGAGGTGCGATCTGTTTTATAGTCTCTGGGATCATTCCTCGCAATGCATCATGGCCTATCTAGGGAGGGGGGAGGGGGGTCCCCCCACCCTCGTTGCCCCACAATACTTTGCGAGGAATGACTTTAATCCCTATAAAAGCCGAGCACCGGCCACCACCAAGTTTCATCTGATCATGTCCTCTCGCCAAGAGGAGGAAGAGGGGCCCAGTGGCCTCGGCCGCCAAGAGACCTTACAATTGTTAGGCCTGGAGATGTCCGATTCAGAGCCAGAAGAAGAGAGGGCCGCGAATTCCCCTGATGAACCTTTGTTATGCACCGAAGAAATGGCGGACAGTGATGACATTTGTGAAGAGGCGTTGGATCGCTTCGAACGGCAACGTGCCTTTCAAACCCATCTCCTTCAACAAACTGGTGGAGGTTTGGATGCCAATACGGAGGGTGTCTTTGAGTTTGAACTCCAACCCTATGTCGATCGTTTGAGCAACCGTCTGGGAGTACGTGAACGTCATTTCAATACCCAGTTACGCCAAAGAGGTAACTTGATTCCAGGTCAAAACATCACCCAAGCTCTCCAAGAGGGGTTACGTCGCGCGGTGAATCAAGTGTTGACCACCACCACACCTGCACTCCACGATCAAGATCGCCTCTACTTTACCATCGCCTCCAATTTTTCAGGGCTGGGGATTACGAGCAGGAGAATGGCGTGAAGGCGGGGACCGTGTCGAGGCTTTGTTCCAACGTTTAGCCCAAGCCTTGAATAGCAACGAACAATTTGAAATGGACGACTCCTTTCAAGTATCCATTACTCAAGTCCATCATGCCCCTCAAGGAACCGGTAAACCACGCCGGACCAAACCTGGACATCAACCTCTCCGAAATTTAATAGGCCAGAAACGTTCCATTATCCAGATCCAAAACAGGGATGAACTCTGCTGTGCCAGAGCCCTCGTCACCGCCAAAGCCCGGTTGGACAATCACCCGAAATACAACAGCATTCGACAAGGAACTCAACTCCAGAGAAGGCTCGCTTGGGACCTCCATGACGAAGCCAAGGTGCCCCTCGGCCCTTGTGGCTATGATGCCTTGACCCAATTCAGTACCACTCCTTCCCTGACCGGTTACCAGATCCTGTTGGTGGATGCCGACCGTTCTTTTCACATCACGACCTTTGGCCCCCTTCAAGACAAACAACTCATCCTGTTGCACGAGAAAGGCCATTATGATGTCATAACTCGTTTACCAGCCTTTTTCGGGGCCGGTTATGTTTGTGCCCATTGTTGGAAACCCTATGAAAATGAGGGACGTCAACAACAACAAACAACAAACGTCATTGCAGGGCCTGTTGCCAAAAAGAGTGCCCTGATTTCCTAGAGGCTTACCCTCGAGGCCAGAAAGCCACTCAACGTTGTCAACAATGTCATAGGGACTTTTTTGGAGACACCTGTTTCCAAATGCATCTCGTCAAGGACCACGCCGGCAAACCCGTGACCAACCTAGATTCCTCCGTCTGCTTTCGGCGACGTCGCTGTTCTTCCTGTGGCAAGCAGGAAGTAGGATTAGACAAGATTGAAAAACATCAATGTGGGTATATTGATTGTCCCTCCTGTCATGAATACGTGGACGGTGATACCCATCGCTGTTTCATCCAAATAGCCCCCAAACCTCAAGACAAGAAAAGGAAACGGTCTGGAGGACCACGCGCTAAACGTATGGCGGGGGTGGATGCCATACCAGAGGAGGAGGAGGACAGCATACCACCCTTGCATGTCTTCTTTGATATTGAAGCCATGCAACCCCAGGAACAACACATCGCTAATCTCGTCGTGGCCGAAACCGAAGACGACGACCATCCCGTGTGTTTCCCTGGCAACCATTGCGTCCGAGATTTCCTGGAATGGTTGGATACCTTGACACTCAACGATACCCGTCAAGTCAATGTCCTCGCCCATAACTTCCAAGGGTACGATGGTTACTTTATCATCCATCAATACTATGGTGACAACCAATTGGTCGAGCAGCTCCGGAACGGGTGTAAACTCTTGCAAGTTCAACATGACCGTATCCGCTTCATCGACTCATTGAGTTTCTTCCAGATGCCTCTGTCCGCGTTTCCCAAAACCTTTGGATTGACAGATGCCTGCAAAGGGTACTTCCCCCACAAGTTCAATCATCCAGACCATCAAAACTACGTAGGACCCTTCCCGGCCCTCGATTACTACATGCCCGAAACCATGTCACCCGAAGGCAAGCAAGCCTTGGAAACCTGGCATCAAAAGCAACGCGACAAAGTCTTTCACTTCCGCAAAGAACTGGTGGACTACTGCAAATCGGATGTAAAACTCTTGAAAGAAGGATGCCTAACATTCAAACGATTGTTTGAAACGCTGACGGGCTTCAACCCCTTCGACCACATCACCATTGCCTCTGCTTGTAACCGGGATCTACGCATGAATCGTATGATCCCCAACAGTATTGCCAGTGAACCCGTTCGTGGTTGGAAGAACAATATCAACTACTCCAAGGTGGCCATGGAATGGTTAACCTGGTGTGCCCAACAACAACAGACCATTCAACATGCCCGCAATGCCGGAGAGTATCGCATCCCTGGCACTGACTTCCATGTCGACGGTTTCGATGGCAGTACCAACACTATCTACGAATTTCACGGGTGTTTCTGGCACGGATGTCCTCGCTGTTACCCCATTCGTCACGAAAGCCATGTCCGCCACTATGATCGAACCATGCAAGATGTCTACGAGACCACCCAGCAAAGAACCCAACAACTTAGAGAGCAAGGGTTCACTGTCGTGGAAATGTGGGAATGTGATTGGTCCCGTCTCAAAGACACCTCCTTGGACATCCGAACGTACCTGGGCACCCTTCAATTCACAGAACCTTTGAACCCCCGTGACGCCTTCTGCGGGGGTCGTACCAATGCCGTGAAACTGTACCGTCGCGTGACGCCCGGTCAACAAATACATTACATCGATGTGACCTCCTTGTACCCCTGGGTGAACAAGACCTGTGTTTACCCCAAAGGCCACCCTTCATTTATCTCCAACCCTGATCGCACCGACATCAGCCCCTACTTTGGACTGATCAAATGCAAAATCCTTCCTCCCCGTCACCTCTACCATCCAGTACTGCCTTACCGTCATGAGGGAAAACTCCTTTTTCCTCTCTGTGCCGCCTGTGTGGAACAAGAGATGCCCAAAAGACCATTAGAGAGATGCGCAGAATGTGTGCACACGGACGAACAGCGAACCCTGACTGGGACATGGTGTAGCCCGGAATTAAACAAAGCCGTCGAGCTCGGGTACGAAGTCCAGTACATCTATGAGGTTTGGCATTTTGACGAGACATGTGAAGGACTGTTCCGCGATTACGTCAACACCTGGTTAAAAATCAAGCAAGAAGCCAGTGGGTGGCCCGCCGGAGTAGAAACAGAAGAACAAAAACAGAGTTACATAGAAGAGTACTTCCACCATGAGGGCATCCAATTGGAGTATAACAAAATCGAATACAACCCGGGCCTGCGTACCCTAGCCAAGATGATGCTCAATTCCATGTGGGGCAAGTTTGGACAACGTCTCAATAAAACCCAAGTCCAAACGTTTGATGACCCTCAAGCCTTCCACCGTTTCCTAAATACAAGTACTGTGGAAGTAAAACATGTGTCTGTGGTTAATGAACAGATGGTGGAGGTGCATTACACCTACCAAGAGGAAGACATCCCTGTCTCACCTAACCTCAACATCTTTGTAGCCTGTTTCACTACCTGTTGGGCCCGACTCCGACTCTATGCCGCCTTAGAGAAGCTGGGAGAAAGAGTCCTCTACTACGACACCGACTCCGTCATCTATTACACAGACGAAGGACAAGGCGACCCCACCTTGGGCAATTACCTCGGGGACTTTACGAGTGAATTAAAAGGCAACGATTTCATTGTGGAATTTGTGTCAGGTGGTCCCAAGAACTATGGATACCAAACCCAGAATGGTCACGTGGAGTGTAAAGTGCGGGGTTTCCGCCTCAACTGGGAAGGCAAAACCCAACTCAACTACCACATCATGCGTCAGAATGTCCTGGACGAAATCCAGAAGCCCCTCCTCAAACCCCGCCAAACCCAAGTCATCAAGACCTACCAGATCGTGCGCGATCCCAAACACTACCAACTATTCACCTTCCCCGATTACAAACGTTACCAGCTGGTGTACGACAAGAGAGTCGTGGATCCTGTCACCTTCCAAAGCTTCCCCTACGGATACCAGTGAGACAATAGGAACTAATAGGAACTCAAAGGAACTCAAAGGAATACTCACATCAAAGAGGAACTCAAAGTCATCATGGAACCCTTTTTTTTCTCACTTATTGTGAAAAAAAGTATGACAATAAATTGTTTTTTTTTATTTTCTTGTTTTTTTTAGTCAAGGACCACCCCCGATGCTCCAATTGGACTTTGGACTTTGAGCCCGCGTTTTCTCAGCGGTTTTACTTCACCCTGAGCCCACGATCCATTTTTTCTACTCGTCAGCGGTTTCCCATTCCAAAACACGTGACTTCCGGTTCCCATGATGTCACTTCCGGTCATGTGACTTCCCCTTGAGCCCACGATTCTATTGGCCCCAGGTTTCCCGTTCCCATGACAACCCCTTGACCAATCAGAAGCTAAAAGCTCTCGACCAATCAGAAGCCTCCATTTTTGCCATACGGTCTTACATTACTACTGGTATTTCATGGCGGAACTATTAAAAAAACTCAGCCAATTGGTGCGCAGTATGGAAAAAAACATATTGCGATCTCAAAACACCAGTATGATGACTGTATAATTAGATTGAATTTCTCAGTAAAAATCCTACAGTAAAAATCCTACAGTAAAAAGTTAATCGAATAACGGCATTCTAGACCTATGATACATGTCTAAAAGGATCTTTCAAAATTATTGGGTATTTAAAGCGGAACCAGTGAAAAAATTCAGCCAATTGGAGTGCAGTATGGCCAAAACCATCGACCGATTTCAAAACACCAGTATGATGACTGTATAACTGGATTGACTTTCTCAGTAAAAGTCCTACAGCAAAAAGTTAATCGAATAACGGCATTCTAGACCTATGATACATTTCTAAAAGGATCTTATAAATTTTTTGGGTATTTTAAAGCGGAACAATTGAAAAAATCAAGCCAATTGGCGCGCAGTATGGAAAAAACCATTGACCGATCTCAAAACACCAGTATGATGACTGTATAACTGGATTGAATTTCTCAGTAAAAATCCTTCAGTAAAAAGTTAATCGAATAACGGCATTCTAGACCTATGATACATGTCTAAAAGGATCTTAGAAATTTATTGGGTATTTCAAAACGGAACCATTGAAAAAATCCAGCCAATAGCCGCGCAGTATGGCCAAAACCATCGACCGATCTCAAAACACCAGTATGATGACTGTATAACTCTATTAAGTTTCTCAGTAATCCTTCAGTAAAAAGTTAATCAAATAACGGCATTCTAGATCTATGATACATGTCTAAAAAGATCTTATAATTTATTGGGTATTTCAAAACGGAACCATTAAAAAAATCCAGCCAATTGGTGCGCAGTATGGCCAAAACCATCGACCGATTTAAAAACACCAGTATGATGACTGTATAACTGGATTGAATTTCTCAGTAAAAATCCTACAGTAAAAAGTTAATCGAATAACGGCATTCTAGATCTATGATACATGTCTAAATAGATTTTATTAATTTTTTGGGATTTTCAACGCGGAACTATTTAAAAAAATCCGGCCAATTGGCGCGGAGTATGGAAAAAACCTTCGAGCGATCCAAAACTCCAGTATGATGACTGTATAACTGGATTGAATTTCCAATAAAAACCCTACAGTAAAAAGTTAATCGAATAACGGCATTGTAGACCTATGATAAATGTCTAAAAGGATCTTATAAATTTTTTGGGTATTTCAAAACGGAACCATTGAAAAAATTCAGCCAATTGGCGCGCAGTATGGCAAAAACCATCGACCGATCTCAAAACACCGGTATGATGACTGTATAACTGGATTGAATTTCTCAGTAAAAATCCTACAGTAAAAAGTTAATCGAATAACGGCATTCTAGACCTATGATACATGTCTAAAAGGATCTTTCAAAATTATTGGGTATTTAAAGCGGAACCAGTGAAAAAATTCAGCCAATTGGAGTGCAGTATGGCCAAAACCATCGACCGATTTCAAAACACCAGTATGATGACTGTATAACTGGATTGAATTTCCAATAAAAACCCTACAGTAAAAAGTTAATCGAGTAACGGCATTCTAGACCTATGATAAATGTCTAAAAGGATCTTATAAATTTTTTGGGTATTTCAAAACGGAACCATTGAAAAAATTCAGCCAATTGGCGCGCAGTATGGCCAAAACCATCGACCGATCTCAAAACACCGGTATGATGACTGTATAACTGGATTGAATTTCTCACTAAAAATCTTTCAGTAAAAAGTTAATCGAATAACGGCATTCTAGACCTATGATACATGTCTAAAAGGATCTTAGAAATTTATTGGGTATTTCGAAGCGGAACATTTAAAAAAATCCCGCCAATTGGGGCGCAATATGGCCAAAAGTATCGACCGATCTCAAAACATCAGTATGATGACTGGATAACTGGATTAAGTTTCTCAGCAATCCTACAGTAAAACGTTAATCGAATAACGGCATTCTAGACCTATGATACATGTCTAAAAGGATGTTATAAATTTATTGGGTATTTCAAAACGGAACCATTGAAAAAATTCAGCCAATTGGCGCGCAGTATGGCAAAAACCATCGACCGATCTCAAAACACCGGTATGATGACTGTATAACTGGATTGAATTTCTCAGTACAAATCCTACAGTAAAAAGTTAATCGAATAACGGCATTCTAGACCTATGATACATGTCTAAAAGGATCTTTCAAAGTTATTGGGTATTTAAAGCGGAACCAGTGAAAAAATTCAGCCAATTGGAGTGCAGTATGGCCAAAACCATCGACCGATTTCAAAACACCAGTATGATGACTGTATAACTGGATTGAATTTCCAATAAAAACCCTACAGTAAAAAGTTAATCGAATAACGGCATTCTAGACCTATGATAAATGTCTAAAAGGATCTTATAAATTTTTTGGGTATTTCAAAACGGAACCATTGAAAAAATTCAGCCAATTGGCGCGCAGTATGGCCAAAACCATCGACCGATCTCAAAACACCGGTATGATGACTGTATAACTGGATTGAATTTCTCAGTAAAAATCCTACAGTAAAAAGTTAATCGAATAACGGCATTCTAGACCTATGATACATGTCTAAAAGGATCTTTCAAAATTATTGGGTATTTAAAGCGGAACCAGTGAAAAAATTCAGCCAATTGGAGTGCAGTATGGCCAAAACCATCGACCGATTTCAAAACACCAGTATGATGACTGTATAACTGGATTGAATTTCCAATAAAAACCCTACAGTAAAAAGTTAATCGAGTAACGGCATTCTAGACCTATGATAAATGTCTAAAAGGATCTTATAAATTTTTTGGGTATTTCAAAACGGAACCATTGAAAAAATTCAGCCAATTGGCGCGCAGTATGGCCAAAACCATCGACCGATCTCAAAACACCGGTATGATGACTGTATAACTGGATTGAATTTCTCAGTAAAAATCCTTCAGTAAAAAGTTAATCGAATAACGGCATTCTAGACCTATGATACATGTCTAAAAGGATCTTAGAAATTTATTGGGTATTTCGAAGCGGAACATTTAAAAAAATCCAGCCAATTGGGGCGCAATATGGCCAAAAGTATCGACCGATCTCAAAACATCAGTATGATGACTGGATAACTGGATTACGTTTCTCAGCAATCCTACAGTAAAACGTTAATCGAATAACGGCATTCTAGACCTATGATACATGTCTAAAAGGATGTTATAAATTTATTGGGTATTTCAAAACGGAACCATTGAAAAAATTCAGCCAATTGGCGCGCAGTATGACCAAAACCATGGACCGATCTCAAAACACCAGTATGATGACTGTATAACTGGATTGAATTTCTCAGTAAAAATCCTACAGTAATAAGTTAATCGAATAACGGCATTCTAGACCTATGATACATGTCTAAAAGGATCTGATAAATTTATTGGGTATTTCAAAACGGAACCATTGAAAAAATCTAGCCAATTGGCGCGCAGTATGGAAAAAACCATGGACCGATCTCAAAACACCAGTATGATGATAGTATAACTGGATTGAATTTCTCAGTAAAAACCCTACAGTAAAAAGTTAATCGAATAACGGCATTCTAGACCTATGATACATGTGTATAAGGATCTTATAAATTTATTGGGTATTTCAAAACGGAACCATTAAAAAATCGAGCCAATTGGCGCGCCGTATGGCCAAAACCATCGACCGATTACAAAACACCAGTATGATGACTGGATAACTGGATTGAATTTCTCAGTAAAAATCCTACAGTAAAAAGTTAATCAAATAACGGCATTCTAGAACTATGATACATGTCTAAAAGGATCTTATAAATTTATTGGGTATTTCAAAACGGAACCATTGAAAAAATCCAGCCAATTGGCGCGCAGTATGGAAAAAGCCATGGACCGATCTCAAAACACCAGTATGATGACTGTATAACTGGATTGAATGTCTCAGCAATCCTACGGTGAAAAGTTAATCGAATAACGGCATTCTAGACCTATGATACATGGCTAAAAGGATCTTATAAATTTGTAGGGTATTTCAAAGCGGAACCAGTGAAAAAATTCAGCCAATTGGAGCGCAGTATGGCCAAAACCATCGACCGATCTCAAAACACCAGTATGATGACTGTATAACGGTATTGAATTTCTCAGCAATCCTACAGTGAAAAGTATTTCAAAACGGAAGCATTGAAAAATTCCAGCCAATTGGCGCGCAGTATGGAAAAAACCATGGACCGATCTCAAAACACCAGTATGATGACTGTATAGCTGCCCTGAAACACCCGAGTGATCACGAAAAATAGCCGCGCGAAAATGCAATATCTGATGACTGAGTGACGTTAGAGGAACTATTCAGAAATTTTTTGAAACAGTCTGACGGCACAACAGAAAAGTTCGGGTAATGCCATAGGACGTTTCGTGATTATTTTTAAAAGGTTTCAGTGGGAAATATTTATCATTCTACGTCAGTCAGTCTTTCGCGCTTACTGCCTTTCTACATTTTTGGATGAAATGGTTGATATTTCAGTGTATATCCTGCTTGGGTTCTAACGCAATTGTATTAGAAGCATGGAGAATACGCATATCTAAAAAGTTATTTTTCAGTAGCTAGTATGCTAACAGCCACTCTTTCCGCTTATGGATATATGCAGATCTTTTAGAAAACATTTATGTGATAAATGTTCCTGAACAATATCTCAATCTTCTTCCCCAAGCGTACGGCACTGGAGTGGAAAGTACCAGAGTATTACAACTACGGCGCGGCCTGACTTGAGGTTTCTACTCGTAACTAAAGCCGGCTCGATTCTAAAAGAAGCTTTTTACTGTACCTTTAAGCGTCATTGAAATAAGTCAGCAGCATAAATTTTATTTCGATTCAAGCCCAGGAGACGCATTTCTTAATCACATGTCCTTTTCCCAGGAAGCCCTTTCCATTTGTTCTCTGGTCTACCACGCTTGCGTTTTCCATGTGGGCTCCAGAAAAGAGCTGGCCTGGTTACACTGGTTACACCTGGTTGGTTGTTCTTTCATGTTACGCTTACACGAAATAGATATAACTGAATAACTTCATATGATGGTATCACACGTTTACACATGAAAGATTAACCCTGGCGCCGTGATGTTTGCTGGGATCGTGATAGAGACTTCCCACTCCCCGACTATTCACACTGCATACATTAAAGCAACGCATATAAGATTAGTGCACATGAATAAATTATCACTTTGGCTCAACTGCCGTACTGTGCGGATCGTTCTTTTCCGTTCCTCGTGTTTCCTTCTTTTCTCATTTAATGGCGGACGTACAGTATCCTGCAGGACAAGGAGCCCCTGCTCAAGCCGCTCCACCGGTTGCCCAAGGAATTCAGCCAGCCGACGAACTAGCAGCTCAAGCGGCCGGTGGTCAAGTAGCTCAAGTAGTTCAACAAGTTGTTGGACAGGACGCTTTGCCGGCGGCCGAACACGTGGCTCAGGAAATTCAACAAGCCGCGGCTCAAGTACTTCAACAAGCTGTGGGACAAGCTCAACCCGGAGAGTTGGAGGTAGAATATGTTTACTTTTGTCGTTTATGTGTTCTTTTTTTAATAAATTACGAGCAGGGACAAGGGCGGCAACCCTTTATTTGTCTTCTTCTTTGCTTGTGTTCGGCTTTCCCGCTTATTCATTGCTCGCGCTTTAGTCATTTTTTTTGTTTGTTTGTTGTTATTAAGCTTATCGGTAATTCGAGTGTATTTCGGATCTTGGCGGGTTTTTTATGGGTGACTATATGTTGTTAACGTTGGTAGCGTGTATATTTTCTCGTGGATATGGGAATGTTTGTTATCGGCTCGGTTATTATTCTTTTGTTGTGTTGTTGTTATTGCTGTTCAAAACTGTTAGCGGCGGCGTACCGCTGGTAGTTGTTTGACGTTTCTATAGAATGTTGAAAATTTACCAAAGCAAAACAATAGCTGTAAGATGGTGTCAAACTTCACCTTTGAGTGACAAAAATGTATATGTATTATAAAGGCAATGGGGTGAGTGTTCACCAGGAACAGTTAAAATGGGTGAGAGTTCACCACGGAAAAGTGCAATGGGGTGAGAGTTCACCATAGTAAAGATAAAGAGCAATGGGTGAGAGTTCACCATAAAAAAAAATTGAGCAATGGGGGTGAGAGTTCACCATAGTAAAGATAAAGAGCAATGGGTGAGAGTTCACCATGAAAAGAGCAATGGGGTGAGAGTTCACCATAGTAAAAATAAAGAGCAATGGGTGTGAGTTCACCATAAAAAAAAAAATTTGAGCAATGGGGGTGAGAGTTCACCATAGTAAAGATAAAGAGCAATGGGTGAGAGTTCACCGTGGAAAAAAAAATTTGAGCAGTGGGGGTGAGGGTTCACCATAGTAAAGATAAAGAGCAATGGGTGAGAGGTCACCATGAGAAAACAGTAATGGAGTGAGAGTTCACCATAAAAAGAGATGCGAGTTCACTATGTACAGGCAATAGGTAATAGTTCCCCAGGGTAACAAGAAAAGCAATGGGGTGAGAGTTCACCACAGAATGGCACGGTTTTGCTTTATTTTGGGGTTGTTAAGGACCTGTGTGGGTGATGTTGTACATTAAGTCAATTTTCCCCTTCTTTTTTTTTTATTATTCTAGACTCTAAAGAAAAACTTTGCTGTCCTCCAAAAGTCTCTTGATGAACTGACAAGGCTCTCAGTGGCTGCCGTAATAAGGAAGATGTTGGACTATGCAGCACGGCCGCTCTCTGAGTTCAATAAGTTTGAGGCGATAGACATCCTAGAAACCCTCCAGAATACATCCCGCGATAATCAGGATGAGAAACGTGAATTTTACCGTTTGGTGTACCAGACAGCTAGAGGAAAAGTGGACCTTCCAAAAGAACACTTCCGGGCTCTGATTCTACGCCTTCTAGGGGATAAAGATCACACTAAAGTGTATGAAGCTGTCGCAAAGGTGGAAAAAGCGATGGGCACAGGGGGCCCATGGTCTGGTTCGTCTCACCGTGGGCGCAGTAGTGATGTTCCGTACAGGGGGCGTGGCATGAGAAGTAGTGCCCCAGTCCAATGCTATTTTTGTGGAAAGTTCGGCCACATTATGGCAAGGTGTCACGCGAGAAGAGATATGCAGCAAAAGCCCCCGGCGACCCGTGGTCGCGCTAGGGACAATAAGCAATAGAGAATCTGGAATTAAATAGAAGCAAGGCGTGTTTTTTCCTTTTGTTCCACAAATACGTATATATTCTTTTCTTGATTGTAACAAGTACAATTAAACTGAGCTTGGAGTTGATTGTTGTTTGATTTAATCCGATGCGAGGCGTTGTGTCAAGTTAATAAAGTTTTACATGAGGGTTTTCAAGTGAGCAACTAAACATCACAGAGGAGTGAAATAAATATATGCTTCTATACCTACTTAAACCCAATACCCCTCTTTTCTCCCTTTTTTTTTTCTTGGGATTTGCCCTTGGTGCGAATATCCCTTCCTTTTTCACTTTCCGGTATTTTACTTCGACTGTACTCTGGTCACAGAGAGTTGAGAGTTTTGAAAACGGGGTATCTCAACACCCTCCCGGTCATACTGGGTCAAAGCTGTCCTCTCTCTGCTGACTTGTACGGGGTCTTTGTACATGTAAATAAGATTCCTTTTTTTTTTTTTTTTTTTTTTTCCTTTCCTTTTTTTCCTTTAGGCGATATTCTGGTCATGGGAAAAAGATGATAACTTTGACAACCTTATCAGTAATGCTGATGTTTGCGCAGGTGCGATACAGTGGGTAGACATAAGGGGAAACCCCGTATCGGTCAGCAGTGAGTGGACAGGAAATGACCGGTTGGGGCAGAAAGCCCGTCTAGTTGAAAAGGGAGAGGTCGTTGGGCACGTAGATGAGCTACTGTTCCGAGATCCTGATCATTTTATGGCAGGAGAGCTCCACAAACATGCAGCTAATTGGGCAGAAATCGCAAAATTAGCTCCTTCTTTACAACAGGAAGAGGTGTTGTCGTGGATTGGGAATAAGGTGTCAATATTCCCATATTTCAGACATTTTAAAGGAACGTTTAAGGGGGAGCGTTACGATTCTGATCAGCCACCCCACAGGTTGTTTAAGAATAACGTATCGTGCAAACAGTTCGGAGAATTTGTTAGAACAACGCTACTAAGTCGCCTGAAATCCGGTGCGATTTCTCTCGTGGGCAAGGTTGGTCAAGTAAGTCCACCTCATATCGTTTTACCGTTAACAGTTGAGCCTACGAAGCCGAGACTGTGTCACGATGCGCGATATTTAAACCTGTGGATGCTGGAGAAGCCTTTCTCGTTGGACAAAGTGACCGACTTACCCCGGTATGTCTTCAAGGATTCCTATCAGACAGTTCTAGACGACAAGTCAGGATATGACCACCTCTTGCTTTCTGAAGAAAGCCGCACGTATTTTGGTATCCAGTGGGGCGGTTGGTTTTTTACCTATAATACACTACCATTTGGTTGGAAAATCTCACCTTATGTATATCACTCGACGGGCCTTATGGCGTCAAATTTTCTACGCTCCTTAGGTGTTCCGTGTCTCTTGTATATCGATGATAGACGTAATGGCCAGCTCCAGGTGTCGCTTGACAAGGGACAATATGACACTTTAGATTCTATTGATGAGCGCAACCTCGCGGCTGCTAAATCAGCAGTGTTTCTCGTAGCATTTCATTTGGTACGCTTAGGGTATTTCCTTGGTTTATCAAAGTCAATTTTAATTCCTCAGAAGATGGTCCCTTATCTCGGTTTCTTGATAGACTCCGGTAGCGAAGTTTTCCGCCTGATCCCAGAGAAGAAGCGCAAGTTTGTAGGGCTCATCCGGGAAACGTTAAGCTCACGTTATGTATCGGTCAAGACGCTCCAGAGATTGGTGTGTAAATGTGTCTCCTTCTCCCTTGCGGTTCCGGCGGCCCGTCTGTTCACCAGGGAGATGTCAGCGGCAATTTCTATCGGTATGCGCACGTTGAAACCAATTGCGGTCCAGGGTGCTCTGCGCGATGAAATTGCCCATTGGCTTTTTCTAGAAGAGTGGGACGACCCCCTTCCTTGGCGTGAAGAGAGACATCTTCAGATTGAGTTAGCTACGGATGCCTCCCAAACTGGATGGGGAGGGGTCATTTCCACACCTGTGAAGCAGGAAACATCTGATTATTGGTCAAAGGATGAGATGATGTTGGACATTACGACTAGGGAGGCCATTGCTGTGAATAAGGTCTTACATGCATTTAAGGACCTTGTCAAGGATTGTCTCGTCGATGTAATGATTGACAACCTGGCGGTCATGTATGCATGGAATAATCAAGGAGGTAAAGGTCGTGACTTGAACAATGCTATAAAGGCTTTGTTCTTTACTACTATGGATCTGAACATCCTACTGCGCATGTTGTACGTTCCGTCTCAAGAAAATCCAGCGGACGCCCCTTCTCGCAGATTGTCATCTTTAGACTATACACTCACATCGGAGATCTGGAATGAAGTACAACTGAGGTTCGGTGGTGGACAGGGCCACACGTGTGATCTGATGGCCCTCGATTCCAACGCCATGCTTGATAGGCTGGGGCGTCCTCTCCCCCATTTCACGCCATTTCCTTCGCCTGGTTCGATAGGTGTGAACTTGTTAGCGCAAGATTTGACTCAGTTTTCGACAGTGATGCAGCGTCCGTATGTTTTTCCGCCAAATGTTTTAGTCGGCCCAGTCTTGCGCTTCCTTCAGTCCTATAGGCAACCAGGCACAGTTGTGGTCCTGGATACATACCCGAGAAAGTACTGGTGGCCTCTTTTACAACGGTTTTCTAGAAAAGCGCAGAAGTTGGCAGGTGCAGGTGATTCTCAAGCCTTGTTATCACCCTCTAAGAAAGGTTGGAGTGGAGAAAGCGGGATCCCAGCGGACTTGTGGGCTTTCCAGATAGATTTTCCTTTAGAGTTCTGAGTTTGTCTGTGTCAGTAGCAATCTTTCAGAAACACTAGCAATATATTAAATTGACGTTAAAAAAAAAAAACCCTGGAATTTGGGATCCCTTAGTCAGAATAAGAAATTTTCTCCCTCCCTTGTATAAGCCTGGGGTATGCAAATACGAAATTTGATATTAAAGGAGAATAAAGAGTGTTTTTGATAGACTACAAGCCTCTCGTCCTTTCTCTACTTAGGATCTCCCCATCGTTGCCAAGCTGTTTACACCTTCTGTTAGATGTCCAAAATGCTCACACGCGAATGACCAGGATCTTAGATTCTGCCAACGTTGTGGTTATAACCGACAAATCGTGACACCGTTTCATATTGACAAGACTGACATCGATCTGAAGAGCATCGACCAGCGCTTACGTCAATTAATGGACTTTGATCGTGCTACCAGCTATGCTAAACAGAAGGACTCGCTAAGAAAGGAGTTTGAAACCTTTCTTGCTTCACTTCCCGGCCATATCACACCAGCCACTGTGACTCCACGGGATATTTGCCGGTTCCTTGTCTTTAAAGACAAGAATGGAAAAACTCAGATTCACCGTAATGGCTGTAAGTACATTGGCCAAGCGGGACGATATACTTGTGGATGTCCTGTACGTCTATCTTATAAGACGGTAGACTCTTATGTCGGGAAGCTTCGAGCTATTCTCCATTCCATTGGACGAGACGGCGAGTGGGACAAGCGTCTAGGCTTGGGCAACCCAGCCTCTGACAAGTCGGTGAAGGATTTCTTGAGGCTGGTAACCGCGGAACAATTACAGGCACGGGTAACACCAAGGCAGGCCACCCCTTTCTTCGTTGATAAGCTAACACAATTATGTTCTCACCTAGACAAAAAATTGCGAGACTCTGACAGAGCGATTGATAGATTTGTGATAGCCCGCGATCAGGCGTATTTTAAACTAGTTTTCTTTAGTGGAGATCGACCTGGGGACTTGGGACAGATTAAGGTCCCTGAAATCCTACGTTTCCCCAATAACGACGGTTTGCTCTTCAATCACATTTGGGGAAAGACGTTAAGGGATGGGGACGAGAATGTGTTTGGAGTGAGGAGAAATGCGCAAGCGGAAATCTGTCCTGTTCGAGGCATTGAGCGTTATATGGAGGTGACGCGTGATATAAGGGTGGGTTTAACGCGCGGTTACTTATTTCGTCCAATCACACCTGATTTGGGCATAAAAGACGCCCCTTTTACTTCCTCTGCAGCTGAATCACGCTTAAAGGGTTACCTTAAGGAGATGAATGCAGATAACGATGAGACGCTCCATGGTTTCCGCTCCGGCTGTGCGATCACTTTAGCTCTTACAGGTGCGGACCTGGCCGAGATCATGGATCATGTTGGCTGGACTAGGCGTCACACAGCCCTATTCACACTGCATACATTAAAGCAACGCATATAAGATTAGTGCACAGGAATAAATTATCACTTTGGCTCAACTGCCGTACGGTGCGGGGATCGTACAGGTACGGGACGATTGGTGCTTGCGGGGAGGCCCCGGGGATTCAATGCTAGTTTTTTTGTCTTCCCCACCCTCCCACCCTCCAGTCTCACACTGTGACCGTTGTCGGATCGCCAAATTTATCCCCAATCTTATTGCGGTGTGACAATGGATGCAGTGTGGAATAGTTTACAAAGCAGACGAAGATTCTTTCTTCTTCGTCTCACCCCGCCTACGAAAGGACAATTTCTCCTTCCTGTCATGGCATTTTATCTCGTATTCCGACCTAAAAACTCGCAGTACCTATCATATCGGAACCTCTTTCGGTCTAGCCTTCCACCTGCCGGGGGAACTCATGGTCTCACCTTTCACCAGCGCCGCTTACACTGGGAGAACTTCAAAATGAAATTTATGGGGACGATCGTGGGAACATTTTGAAGGAACCCCAAAAGGTTCCAGAATCTCATTTATCTTGGCGTGGTCTCCCCTAGTTCCCGGGTCTGCGAGGATGGAACCTCCCTGGGGTACCTTTTGAAGATACTGAACCAAGTCCCAGGCAATTTCCATCTCATTAAAAATGCAAGACAAACAAGTCTACCTTGCTTCAGCTGAACGAGTTCAACCAAGAGAAAACTGGGATGCTATTTACAGCGCTCATACTCTGGTAATTTCGAGCTTTTAGTTTTCTTAAATTGCACAGAATTTGCGCTGAATTATGCTGTGTTCTTTTATCCTACAGAGGTCTGCATTACGCGTACTTTTGCCGCGAACAATGTTGGGAAATCGGGACCATGTCAGCATAAACAGTGATGATGCTAAAGGCAGCCACCTAAACGAGCTTGATGATACCGTTGGAAGCAGTAGGTCATCGTTTGCAGACATCTGGGATAGCACAAGTATCGAGGTGAGAATTGAGATTGTTTGCAAGCAAAATTTCGTGTTATGAATTGAAGGCGAAAACAATTCGTAATGTGACTCCGACATCGTAATTGCTCTTGAACTGTCCTCGTTTGCCCTTGTGCGTGTGAAGTTGAGATCAAACCGAGCCAAATTAATAGCCATTTTGCTTTTTTATGAGTTTAAATTTAAACTAGTGAGTTGATTCTCATTTATTTGCGGAACCCAGGATATTTTTGTTGGTTTTCAATTGCACAATCATTGAATGTTTGGTTAAATTTTAACAATTGTGTTTTGACTTCGTGCATATCATGTTGAACTGTACATGTTGTACTGCATGACTGATCACTTACTAAGTACTATTTATTTTTCTCTTAAAAATTATTGAGATGGCTTGTCATCGTGTTAAGTTAATCAATGAGTAATAACATCTAATACATAAGGAAATTCTAAATAAAGTGATCAATACTTTGATAATTTTGAAAGAGTCAAGTTAAAAATTAAAAATTGTTATGCAATAAATATTTTTTCAATACGGTGAGACTTCTAATTTGCATGCACAGAACTAGAGTAACCAGATGGACAAACAAATGGAGAGGGAAAGAAATGACACTCCAGCACAATTCGTGTGGGGTAGGCAGGGGTGACCAACTTCACACTTCCAGTACCCTGTGATCCCAATTCCTGTCCCATTTTTGTTGGCTGGCCTACCTCTTTGCCCAATTTCAATTGCAAAATATTATGTGATGTTGTGTCATTGTTTCCCGTTTCTCCTATTTCCCATCACTTTGGAAATCTCACTTCCCATCCTCTCTTTTCCCATTTCTTGTACGCTACCTCTCCTGTTTCTCCCGGTTCCCTCCCACCCCCCACTCCTTTGGAGTCTGAATATGGCAAGTCATTTCCCAAACCCCTTAAAATGGAGGACAAAGTGATCTGATGCATGCCTTTGTTTGAGAGTCTTTTAAAAGTATTCTTACTATGACTGAATAATGACCTTCCTGTGTGAACTTTCAGCAACTACTGGTAACAGTGATTGGATAAATAACTGGGATTGTCTTAAATCTGAGCCAAACAAAATGACTTTTGCCAAGAATTGAACATTGGGGGTTAGGGTGCTGTTAGATGAGGCAGTATTAATTTCTTGCAACTTGCAAGACAATGCTGATCAGCACTTTGCAAGACAAGTAGGAGAATACATGTTGAACAGTGCAACCTATCTTACAATGCTGTGAAAGCTAGAGAAGTAATAGTCTACTGTTTGGACAACTCACCATGATTTTTCTGATCACACTAAATGTCCCTGACAGTGTAGGAAAAGTAGGCTGTGCATAGTCTTTTTGTTTTTGTAGCATTGCAAGATGAGTAAGCTGCAGCATGAAACTTTCTGAAACTTTTCTGACAATGCTCTCATCACCATTACATTGCACGTTGCCAGACAGATTACACTATGTTAATAACAGCTCCTTTAGAGAAGAGTTTTGTTCAACTCACAGCAGCTGTTTTCAAGCTGGCCCTGCTCTGAACTAGTTGCAATGTGTGCATGATTTAGAAGCAAACTAGAGTGAGAGTTTGGTCTCATATCAACTGTCAATGACACATAATTATTTTTTCTAATTTGCTCCTTTTGCTTGACCTTTAACCCTTTAAACCCCAACATCATTATACAAATTCTTCTTACTGGTCTCTATAGATTTTGTTCATTATTAATTGAGAGAACCAGTTTAAACATCGAGACAATTCATGTTTGGTGATCATTTGCCAAATTCTCATGATCTGTATGTTCTCATGATCTGTATATTCTTATTGATATGACGAGGAGAAATTTGGTGCTGATCACTATTGGAGCTTAAAGGGTTAAAGCCTGGGCACACATTTGTGACTTAGCAAGCAACTTTTGTTGGAAAGTTTAACTGCTAACAGTTTTGTAAACTTTTATATCACCATGCTTTTTTCAGATCAGAGATGGGACTCAAAGAGGAGATTTCAATCCCACTACCAGCCTGCTTCTCACGTGTAAAAGTCAGGTCATTTACCCATATTTCTACATCCTGTCCTTGGTAGGTAACACAATCAAGTTTATTTTCATAACAATAATGGTGCTGATTTTCTTATGGTTTCAGCGGGCATCCAATTGATGGCTTGCAATACAATACAAAACCTTTATTTAAAGACGATGTAATTTAAAGCTTAGTAGCTTGAGATGACTGGAGACAACTTGTGACTCTCGGATTAACCCACCCAAACTGACAGTATCTAACATGTGGAGACATTTTGTCCCCTTTATCTAGCTGTTTGACATCAGAGAACCTTGGTGCCTTGTTGTGATGGCAGTAAAATGTACATGCAAGATCAATAATTATGTTTCAGACTTTCCATTGATCACCTTCAGTTGCGCTGGGAAGTGAAACATCAAACTGATTTCTTGCTGATTATTAATATGAGTATGAAACAATACAAAATCACTTTATTTAGATGACACAAAGGTGGTGGCCGCTTAACAGAGGTGCCTCTAAAAGGAGCAGCAACTTAATGTGCCTGTGTGGACTGTACTTAATATGCTGTTAAATGTTCTTTTTCAGGTTGCCTGGCGGCCATTCCACATTCAGTCTTATGTTTACCAGGGATGTTCAGTGCGGAAAGTCCTCAATATTCTGTACACGCTGTTCATATTTTTCTTGATTATATTTAGTTATGCATCAAGTGTAATAGCTTGTCAAGCCAGGCTGGAAATTAGAAAAGAGGTATGCGACCTTGTACACTTTGCATGTGTGGATTGTAGGAATTAAGCTAGATTGGACGAGTTTTCCATGGTTATCTGCAAGCAAATAGCAGAGGGGCTTCAGAATCCCGTTACATCTTGGCTTTCAAAGAATAATCCTTGGCTAAAGACAAGACATAGTAAAATAAAAAAACTTATCAGAAGCCAGTAACTCTCAAGATGCCCATTTTTTTAATAATCTGTAGAAGCAATCATTTAGCATGGTCCCATGTAATGGCACCATTATTTTATTGTGCCTTTCAATAACATGTGCTCTGAAGTTCAAGATCAGGAGGGTTAGACCATTGGTCTCTGCCGTCAATCATTGTGTCTAAAAAAATTAAGTTTTAAAAATCAGTTCAACTTACGTGAGAGGTCATGTTTTTGCACTTTAACTGGTGGATTTCAATTCACTTTGTTTTTCGTGGTCTGTGTGTGGCTTTCAAGTTTTTCCATGTGTTATCAAAAAGGCAGTAATTTGTGATATATATTTTACGGTATACATGTTGTAAGAGATAAATGTGTTTAGTCGAGTCTGCGATGAGAGTAGAACCAGGACCCTGTGCACACTTGTTGGATTCTCTAATCACTGAGCTGCGGGAAAAGACTTGTGACATGCTAAGTCAAATCTGCCATGTTCATATGGGAGTGCTTCCTGCATTCTTCTAGGATCAGCAATGTCAAAAGCGTCTTGTGTGTTGATAAAGAGAAAGATGGTATTTGTTTTCTTATTACATGACCAAGGGTGGCAAATTACTCTCTCTCTTTATCATCATATAATAGAGTGAATTTGCATAACCCGTTTCTTATATGCTAATGAGGCGCATAACATTCTAATGACCGGTTTGGATACGCGCGAGCAATTCACGGTTGAATTGCGTTTCCTGTGGGTACCTGTGTTCAGCATACGCCAAAGAAAATAAGCATTAAAAAAAAGATTAATTCATTAAAAAAGATACGGAGTATATATAACCGTAGAAAAATAATACTTGGTACACTAGGTTTCAAGTTGTCATTTCAAAAAGGATGCTACAAACTCCACACGGCAGCTCGCTTTACATGTGCCTGTATCACTTGACTTTCGACATTTTGAACATGCAATAGTGAACTAAATTTCAGTTCAACGCTTCTCTCGCGAAACCCATATGCAGCCCTTCGTTAAATTAAAAGGCTGACTTTCTGATGCCTGTGGCAGAGAAATACTCATGCCGGTACTTTCTCACGCTGGTATGCAAAACAGAAGAAAAAAAGAATAGCTCATTTTAAGGCTTGTTAGTTTGAAATGTTCACAATTAGGAATTTGAATCAATGGTTTTATTTGTGCGTGCTCAGTTTCTTTATTGTTCTTCTCATTAGCATTTAGTGATTCTCATTAGCATATAAGAAATGAGTTATACGAATTCACTCTAATTTATAACAATGATTATTTATCAACCACAGTTTTATGGTGATACATTGAGTGCCTTCGATAGTTTGAAGAAGAGTCCTATAGACCTCATACAAGGCAAACCACCAAAAAGCTAATGAATGTGACCTAGTAAAAATATACAAATAAATATAAGTTAGTGAAAATACAAAAACAAATTTGATAACATTGTATGTAAGAATGTTAATTTGAGTTTAACCGTAAAATCTATTGAATTTAAAATCGGATGTCATTTTTTTGTGCATGTTCTATGCCAGCATCCAATAGCTACATCATTACCAGTGAAAACCAGTACACCAAGGCCAACGGCACACATCAACATCACAACACATGGAACAAATGGAACAAATGTGACCACGATGACACTGCCGCACACTACTACAAACAATTCAATTTTCAGCACAAACAGCTCCTCGTCTACAACATCCTCAAGCATACATTCAGGAACTAATCATTTCAGCTCAACTTCTACCCCTATGTTAAATAGAAGCAAGACAACTGCGACTCTGATTCCTTTCTACACCTTGGCGACATCGGCACTGTGGAAACCAGCTGTCACTGAGTGTACACATATATTTAGCACGTATGTGGTGCCAAATGTACTACACTTTCTGGCATTCTCCATTGGTTTCTACTTGTTTAGGATTCAAGAAAGTGAAGGGCTTAATGCATTAATAGAAAAGGTAATATTATTAATAACATGCTGTTTTACTTTTTCAGTGAAAGTTTAAAAAAATTATTTATTCTCTTATCATTTTACTATAAGCTGCTATTTAGTTACAAGCAGCATTCCTAAGAGAAGCATTTATTTGCAACATTTACTACTGGATTTGGAACATCTTGTTCGTTTGTTTGTTTGAGAACAGAAAATGCATTATACATCCTGGGGCAAGTTGCATAAAACTTAATTAATGTCCAGCATAACTTCTAACATCAGATGTTCAGTACAGTCAACATCCATTCACTATTTTAACCTCTGACGTTAGCAGTTACGCATATACACCCGGCGTTAGGTTTTGTGCAACTCAGCCCTGGTGTCTTAACCCTTTCACTCCCAGAGTCAATTATGGAGACATTAATTAAAGGTGTTTCTAACTTGAGTCTCTGGATGAAATCCTATGCTGTGACCATTCAAGTGAAACCTCTTAACCCTATTCTGCCCAGGCTGACTTTAACAAATTTTAACTGTTAAATGGCTAGACGAATAATCACCAAATCTCGTGACTTTTCCTAAAATTTATCAGAAAAAATTTCACTGTGTCAATGACATGTCTATGATGATTGACGTTCCATAGCAACCATCTTCTCAGAAGTGTATTTTGACTATTTTCTGTCCATTTTCAGTCTTTTTTCAGGTTTCCCCCCTTCGTTTGTAAGAAGAAGATAATTTTTTACTTTTGTGTGCTTGCTTTGACTACGTATGTTTCTTAGAACAAAATCATATATTTTTTGGTGACGTCATTGTCAGCTGTATGACTGCAGGTTTGGGACTCAAGATTGCAGCCTGAAATTCAAAATGGCGGGTTTGTGATGTTATTGTGACATCACGACACATCATAATTGACACTTCATAAGCCCAATCTGTTAGGCTAATGACGTGCTACAAATGTGCCAAGTTTCATCGCAAGAGGTTTAATACTTTTCTAGATCTATAGGGGGGGCACTTTGTGCCCCCCCCCCCCCAGGCTCAGAGACTCAAAAAAAGCCCAGGCAGAATAGGATTAAGCAGTACTTTCATATGGTACTATTTATTTTGAAGTATTTTAAAAAATAAAATTTGAGATTGTCGTGAATTTTCATTTAAGGCACTCTTGGGAGTAAAAGGGTAAAACCTCTTCCTTTTTAAAACAGAGACTAGTTTCCCTTGGATACTGTTCTTCAGTAATTTAATTACTACTGGAGGGGTGGCGAATGGTCTTTTGAAAAATTAGGGTCTCGCAAAATTTCAGCTGAATCGTAAGCGTCTCGCAGTCTCGTTTTTTGAGTGATTCTTTGCACCTCGCAGTCTCCAATTTTTTGGCAAAACAGTCTTGGAGTCTTGATTTTTTCCAACCTAGCCATTTCAGGATCTTGATCTTTTTCTGGAGTTTCCCAGAGTCTTGACTTTAAAAAAGACTATGAAATAAATCTCGAAGTTTTGGTGTGTACAAGTAACATCGCCCAATGGCAATAACGCAATTTGAAATCTTTGAGAAACAAGTTAATCTTCAGTTGCCCAAACCTGATCTGAAAGTCTCAGGTTCAAATTTTTGTGTCCCAAAAAGTTTTGGGCTCGCATTTAGAAAATTGTAAAAGCTCAGTCTCACAATTTAAGTATTGAAAGGGTTTTGGGCTCGCACAAGAAAACATTGGTCTCACCGTCTTGTAAGGTCTTAAATTTACCATTGATGCTAGCTGCCTCTTACTGGTTACGGTAAGCCTGACTCCCTTTCTTGAACACAAACCACTTTAATTTACTTTATTTATACTGTTGTGCCCTAGATCACTGAGCTTTTGCAAAAACCATGCTATCTTGGACAGCTTTTGGTTTCTCAATCTTGAGTGGTCATTATATCAGGAGTCTCCTGTAATATTGAGCTAGTGAGCTCTTACTGACAAAAGTGGTTGTTTCTTTCACAGGTTTTCCTGCTTAGTTCAGTTCCCAAAAAGATTGTGTCAAGGCTAAGGTATGGGGACAATCTTGAGTGAAATGTTTCATCTGCCAGTTAAATGCTATTTAATTACTGACCAAGTTGCCTAGTTGGTTCAGGAAACATTTAGTTTTAGGTTATGACACCATTAGCAAGGGCCAGTTGTTTTCCTGTCCAATCCGAACTTAACTCAGTCAATACAGGTGTAGGTATTTCTGGGCACAACTGTGCTACTACCTTTTCGCTTTATTCTAGACACAGTCCAGAATAAAGCCTTCTGAAAGCCAAAAGCCAAAACTGAGGGAAGCCGGTATCACAGAGGACAGGAGCGTGCTTCCCAGGGGCCAAGCTTTGCAACTACTGGTGAATGTTGGGTCAGGGACTTCCATTCAGGGTGGAGAAGGGAGATAGTGAGGCTTAGAAATAGCTGTGGTGTGAGAATTATGTCAAATCCAAAGTCCGACTGGTTGTGAATTGGCACTTTAAGGCAACATGATCACTTGACTCTTTGCATGGAAGTTTGGCCAGCCAAGTTGACAAACTCGCCCAGAGGGTTTGGTCACCCAGGGAGTGATAGAGTGGTTATGGGGTCCCTGGGGATCTGCAGGGGAGAGGTGAGAAGAGAGTCCTACAGCTAGGCATATGCAGTGTTCTGTTAGCCTGATAAAACAGCCGCTGTTTCGTGAGGGGGCCACTTGAGCCCTCGCAAAACGACGTCTGAGTAACGAGCGCAGAAATTCCATACTGATGACATGCGCTGCCCAGATCTTGGTAGCGCTTCTGATTGGTTGTGCTGCGAGGGAATTTTCTTTCAACTAACCAGAAGCACTACCAAGATCTGGGTAGTGCACATCATCAGTATGGAATTTCTGCGCTCGTTACTGAGACATCGTTTTGCAAGGGCTCAAGTGGCAACCTCGCGAAACGGCGGCTGTTTTCTCAGGCTAGTGTTCTGTCAGATCTATGGTGTTTTCAATCTGCTCAGATTGGTACTGCCACTGTGCTTATGCTTGATCATCGTCATCATCATCATCATCAACTTTGTTTAAGTGTTGAAACTACTAGCAAATTACAAGTAATTCACTAATTGGGGACACTAAGGTCTTGCTGACACTACACTTGAACCTTAAGGGACATTGGATTGCATGCACACAAAATGAACAGTTGCTGTGCATGGGGCCACACACTGTCAAGTTTTCGGGATTGGCCCACTTTATTCCATTTGGTCTGATGCAAAACAGCTGGCAAGTTTGCTTTCTGTCATCAGTGACATACAGTGGTGCTTTAAATCACCGTTAGTTATTCTTGAAACGGTTTGACTGATAACACAGTGGATACATTTTTAGACACTTTACAGTTTTAGTTTATTGGACCCTCGCCTGCAGGTTCAAGAATGAAATGTGAAAAAGGAGTTAAGTATCAACATGATTCAGTCAAGCCATTGCATAATACATGTAGGTTAAGTATTCACGGTTGGCATGACATATATTATTAGTCTTAGACTGATGATTTGTTTAAACTTACTTCCTTTCTGTTTGGTTTAGGTTTTTTCTGTTTGGCGGCATATTCATGGTGATCCTTGGAGTTGCTAATTTTATTTTGTTTTGCCATGCCTTTTCATTGGCCTCAGTCACTGGTTTCATGTTCAACATAAGGTTTGTTTAACAGCTTTCAAATTACTAATAATTTCACTAAATGTTTAAGACAGATTCCGCTCAACATTCAAGCAATAAGTGCAAAAATTATGTACTAAAAAACTACCATGGTAATATTTTGAATACTATTTGAAAAATCTCACTTTAGTTTGCTTCTCCATTCTTCTCGATTAAATTCTCAAGCATTCTCGAGAAAATTAAATGTCAAATCTCATAAAAAAAATAATAAATTATGTGGAAAAAACAGGCGCCATTTTGTTTTGAACTGACATGAAGTGTCTTTCAATTAAAATATGGATAACTTTAAATTCAATTTTCACTCATGATCAGCTTGGGAGCTTAAGTATTGATAATTTCTTCATCTTTTTTTAATTCAAAATGTTACCACGCTACCAGTATTTTTTGGTAACTTTATTTTTGCACATATTGCTTGAATGTTCAGCGGAAATCTTTTTAAATATTAAAAGTTATCAGTTTTACGTGTATGTAACAAGTGTTCTGATTGGCTGCATCCACAGCTGTTTTACATCAGCTTATGCAAGCAGGGCATGACAACACTTGACATGTTTGAAGGTTTCTCTTTCAGGAAAACGAGACACTGCTTCCGGGGTGTGCTTACATTAATTTATAATAATCAGGTGCAAATGCTAGACTGAATTCAGCAGAATTAATAAAATTTCTGTTTACAAAATCTCCTCTGACTTTTAAGTTAGAACCACATGACATAAGCCTAGGGAGAAACGGGTCACATGGAGAGCTGTGAAGGATGTTTATGGAAATTCTTGGATTTGACACAATAGTTGTTTTAGGTTTAAATTTTTGCCTTGATTCTATTGGGTAGTGTGATTCTGGCAGATATTTTTGGGGGTAATGGTAAAGACTAATTGAAAATTTTTTGGATTTGGAAAAGGACGTGGTGTTTTTAGGGGTTACGTTTTGGTATCATCTTGAGTTGGGACAGCTATTTTTTTGAGTATTTAATAAATTATCATTTAATGACTTTGTGTGCACCTTCCCTTCCCTTAATTGCAATTGCCAGTAAATGTTAGTACCACCCCGCCCCTGTTTTATTGACTGTTTTTCCTTTTAATTTGTCCTCAGTGCACAATGGGCAGTGGCTTTTTTCATGGCGCTAGGTAAAGTGGTAGAGTATTGCGTCAGTGCTGTCACCATTGTGAATTACTGCGCTCAGTGTGAGCTGTTAATATTCTACCTTCGGGAAATTGGTCTAAGAATGGAGGAAAAGAGTAAAGATCTCAGTATCATTATGAAGGTAAATTTTGTATTAATATGTGGTTGATTACTCTAAATTAATTATACTACAACTCTACTAGTCAGCTGACTGCAAAACTGTGGTTGGACTGAGGCGATGCCACTGTCCCTGTTTTCGCCGGCCCTCCCAATCTCCTTGGGTGTTGGGAAAATCTTTGTTATGGACCCTTGAGATGTAATAGACAAACAAGGTCTTCAGGTGTCCATGTGACGGCTTTCCCTCCTGTAAAAATACATTTATTAACAATAATAGTTTAAATTTATTTTGCACAATCTTAGATACCATTTTTGGGTCATTATCAGATAAAAAATACAATGCAATTTATTTTACAGGATGTTCTTGAAGTGAAGAAAAACCTTACCAGAGTGAATGGCCTTATTTCTGTGATTGCAACTCTGATTGTGTTCAACTACTTTGAGCTTGCTGTAATAGGTAATTAGCCTGGAACTCATGTGTTTTGGGATTAAAGAACACACACTGTCAAGTCTGTCTGTTGTTTGCTAATGTTCAGTTAGAGCATTGTTCAGTTAATGTCAGCTGATGTTTAGCTAATGTTATCTCACAAGGTTGTGTTAATAGTGACTTATAAGGTTAGAGTCCCAAGTCTGATTGAATGGGCTTGGGGGAAAAGTAACGCACCAAGTGGAAGTATTGGCCAAAAACTCAAAAGTTGCTAATTAAAAAACATTTGTGAGTTTTGCAAATGAGTCTGACCTGTTGTATTAAATGGCGATGTGCTTTTTGCATTTTTCAACTGTTTTGCTTACATTTGTTTAAAAAATCCTCATAAAAGGGCAGTACTTTGTATTAAATTATGAAGTGGGTGTAGTCTTAGTAGAGTACTAAAGGTCATCACAACATGTTAGAGCGCTTTTCAAACGAGTGTCGTAAAAACCAAAGTAATTACCCCAGCCAATCACAACAAAAACAAATTACCCAATGAACCAATCAGAACTCGAAGCAAGTACATGTAACCGGCGTCAAGCGCGGGAAAACGCATGCGAGCGCGAGCAAGTCGCGACTGATTGGTTTGAATTTTACTCCTGATTGGTCGAGAAAGTGGCGCGAAAGGTTTTAACCAATCACAGAGCGAAGTAAAGCAAAACCAAAGCAAAACACAAATTACTTTCGACACTCAATTGAAAACCGCTCTAATGGTCATACAAATTTAACTCGAACACTTTTTTTTTTCAGGGATGTGTAACCTGGCCTTGTATTTTCCTGAAATACACTCTACGAGTCAGCTCATGTACAGAATAATTGCACCAATCATGGCTTTACTCATGATCGGTTTCCCCATCTTTATAGTAAGTACATTTTATGTGCTATACTTGTGGTAAGGGTACTCAAAAAGGTAAAGTCTATTGCATCAAGTGGCCCATAACTGCTGTCATCCATCCCCATTCTGTAGTATGAGCAACAAGGACTATAATTACAACAGTAGAATTTTCAAGTCAAAAAATAATCTGATACACAAAGCGCAATGCCCATGGCACCACTGCAAGTCAGCTAAACTGAGCCCATGAATTTCCTGAGAAATGTTGTGGCTTTCATTTGAATGGTCCCTCTTCAGGATTTGATCCACAGACTCAAAAGTTAGAACCTCATTGTATGCATAATATATCAATAGCACCACAGGAAAGTTCTTATAAGTAGCTTTCATTTGAATGGTCACACTTAAGGATTTTATTCACAGACTCAAAAGTTAGAACCACCTTGTACAGCATAATAAACAGAACCACAGGGGAGTACAAAAAAGTACTTTCTTTTGAATAGTCACACTTTGGGATTTTATATGCAGGTTAGGCCAGCATTACATGAGGTTTGGTTCTGAGAGCGTTTTAAAACGCTAACTAAGGTATTCACTGATTTTGTTGTTGGCAGGCTGCACGCTTGACATCAGCTGCACGTCACTTCAAACAGAAGTCTTTACAGATTAGAGTGTTTGGATATCCCTCTGCTTCTCAACTGGATCTTGATTCTTTTGTTTTGTTTTCTCATAGTGCTGAAATGAAGGTATGTTATTGCTAGTTTCCCATCTTCCTTGGTTGAATCACTAAACATCGTAAAACATTATAGACTCTGGATTTGATTTGGGAGAAGATCTTGACAGGAATATAAATAAATGCATGCAGGTAGTGTAACAGTAGACAATTTTTTTGTGCAACTTGCCTTGTAACAGCAAAAATAGATAGAGATTTTGACCATTTGGGCTTTACCATTTGGGTATGGATTTTTTTCATTTTGGCTAGAAAGGGGGTCAGGTCTGAAATTGCATTGGGGGGGATGCATTTCTTTTCCTAAAGATTATTGCATATTTTGTTGTGGTCTCAAGAAGAAGATCGCATCCCCCCCCCCCCATTTCCGCCTCCAGGGAAAACAGGGTTCCCTGTGGTGACAAGTGGGTTGATTGTTGTTTGTAAATGGTTCTCAATATCTCTTCTTGCAGGCCAAGCTGTTATTCATGCCTGTTCAAGGCTCATATCTTGCTGGAGTTGTTGCATTACTTGTGTTTGTGCTCTTATTGATGCTCCAAACAAATTTCTTAGCCGGAGACAACCACTACCTCTGAGAAGGGGACTTGCCATGGTACACGCATGTTTCCAGACAACGGTTTCACTGTGTGGTAATTCATTGATTCTACCAGACAGAGAGAAACTTACAGTTACCTTAGAGACTGACAATTGAGTCCAAAAAAGAAAAGCTACTACTGTGATCTGTCCAAGAAATCTGATTGAGCAGGAAAGATCTCTTGGAGTTCCACATCATGTCACTCAAAATTAATAGTTGATTCAAATCAGCCAAAAAAAGACAGTAATAACAATAGAATGCTGTCACGGTTGATTGAATGAAGGTACAGCTTTGTGTATGAGCAGTGAAAAATTATATTATTTTATTGTTGGAACAAGGGTTTATTTGCATTAATTGCTTGGTTCAGTGATGTCAAAGAATAGTATTGTTGTCTTAAATAAAATATACAAGAAGTTTAAATGCAAATAATAAGGCATTATAGACTGATGTGTATTCCAGTGTATGTATAATTGTTGTTGACCTTGGTATCTAGAAAATAGATATTTTGATGATTTCTATCTGTGGTGTCTTTGGGAGTACAAACTCAGGACCACATTAAATTATTATTGCATAGTTTTCAATCCAACAGTGAAAATTTAATATAGGGTAGTGTATAAAAAGTGAGAACTAAAATTTGGTATTAATGAAGAACATTATGTAATGTGTTCATGTAACCAACAACATGGACTGGCTCAACTGAAGGGAAGAGTACAGCCTATTTCTTTATCCTCCAATGCATGGCTGCTGGCATGAAAGTATGTTATTGGGGTTGGAGTGAGGAACTGTCATAGTGAAAGAGTGAATAGATAGTAATAGAGAAATTAGGGACATTTATTAAGATATGTTCTTAAATTCTCAAACTCGGTTGTTAAATTTCTAGCTCTCCTATTGGTTCACCACAAACAGGTTGTGAATAACCCTGCTTTTTACCTTATGAGGAAACTGGACACCATGTCAAGTTCCACGGTGTTCAAACGTTTCCTCCGCTAAGCAAATATTTTGTCCAAAAACATGTCAAAAAATTCACCAGTGATTACCACCAAAGATGAGAGTTTAATAAAGCAATTATTCCACTTGTGCATATTGGATATGAGGTGAATATAGCCAACTCAGCTGTATGCGCCTTTTATTTATCAACTCATATCCAATGCCTGCTTGTGGAATAATTGTCAACCCTTTCAGCCCTGATATGAAAGTGCATATTCTCCTCACAGTTCTCCATACATTTCTTATGGAACTTGTCTAAATAACAAAGCATCTTATCCTTTGTGATCACTTTCTTTATTCTCATCACTTGAAATTTTCGTCACTGTTAGGGCTTAAAGAGTAACAGTTGATTATAGTGTTCGTAAATTCATGACTAAGAGAGAAATACATGGTCGTTTTTCTTTATTTACAAGAAATATAATGTAGAACCTGTGATTTATAAATACTAGTTACACTGTACTGTAAATAGAAAACTACCTTCTTGTTAGGTTGTATATGCTGGAATTCTGTAGTTCGTGCACACCACATTATGCAAGCAATGCAAATTACCTTATAATTTACAAAATTTGTTCCCTAATTATTCTAGGAATAAAAGAGTTGTTGAAAATTATTTTTTGGCACTAAAGCAACCATCAATAAATGAAATATTTTTGCAACTATTGTTACATTATCTGATGCATCTATATATATTTTATTTTCTGTCTGAAGCTCATCTTTAACACATTATACCATCGGAAATAAATAATTAACCATTTACTTTGTAGCTCGTTCAAGAAGTGGTGAAGTACAATGATTAGCACTTCATCGCGCACGTTTTGGTGCTGAAAAGACAAGAAACGCCTTAAGGGCACAAAACCCGGCTGTCGTCCCCCCCCCCCCGGACACCCCAAGATAAAAATTACCGCGTCACTCAACGAAGAAGCCCACTCGAGGTAACCGGAAATTAAAGGCCAGAGTTTTTTTGCCGAGCCAAAAGCGTAAGTCCGGGGCGAGTAAGCTACTGAAAAAAGAATTTAAGGGGTGCTGCTAGATCCGTCGCCCATAAAAATGCTGTATGTCAATCAACCGAAGTTACTCTTCCATGTCCTTTTTCATGTTGAACGTTGAACGAAGCAAATCAACATGTTGAACGTTATTGACCGAAATAGAACAACCTGTCTGTTTGCCAATAACAACTGGGCTTTCAATGTATTAACTTGCTTCGTTGCTGAGAAGCAGGTCTTTGTAACGTTTTTGTTGCTGCTATCGTTGAGTGATTTTGGCAACGCAAAAATTGCGAACATGTTATACACTAGGCAGTTTTGGGGCGCAATTGGCATCAAAATTTTCTTACCATTTGAGTTGCACAAAACATTACCTAGTTTAATAACGTCCTAACCCTTTCAAAAACCTAACTACGTAAATACTGTTAAATGGACTGTTAAAGTACTTGAAATTCTTCATGATACAGCCAACAAAAGGGAAACCTAAAAAAGAGAACAGTATGCTAATAAGAATATCTACTAGGTGTAGGGAAGATGGTCGTTCAGTAAGGTACAACCAATACTGACAAGCTTAAAATGTTCAGCTGGGCTCAGGCAAAACAAGTATTCAACCTGCTCTCTCCTTTCTCGTTTGAAAACTGCCCTTCTAACTTGCGTTTGACTTTATAATCGAACTTTTTGTTCTATTATTATCAAAGAACACAAGTTGTCTAAACTGTGTCAAGGTGTTGGGCACAGGAAACACAATCCAAAGCCGTCAAGGTTAAGACAAGCCGTCTGCAGTCTCCTTCAACAACGGAAACTAAGAATTAGTTGGGAGATGTCTGCAGAAGATTTTTTCCGCATTCGAGCATAAATTCGTGGAATAATTTTATTAGCACATCTCGGGTTATTAGATCAATCGAACTTGTTCAAAATAGTAATAGTCGATCATTTGGTTCAATAATTGTCAACCGTTTTAATAACGCTAAGACACATCTACTAAGACACCTAAACTGAACCACGTGAGGCTGAAACGGTTGATAAGTTCTAAGCTTAAAAACTGTCCTCAAACGTACCTGTTGAATGGATGGACATCCAATGATCTGCTGATCTTCTTCTGAATATGTTTCGGTCACCAAGTCGTTCATCTGTTTGTAGTATTCTTGAACTTTGGCCTGCGGCACAAAAGCTCAGGTAGTAAGTTGCGTACCTTCCTGAAAAAATCTTCAAACCTTTCTTCAAAACATTGGACTTTTGGCCAGAGAATAACAAAGCGGAAATCAACATTCAGTGCAAAGTGATACTGATACGAAACCGGGGGGCTGCGTGGACGATCAATTATTTCCATTCAACACCATTGTAAATGTAGGTTAAACTGTCAAACATTGCTTGTCGAGACACATTTGGAAGAAAAAGCTTGATAAAAACCATGAAAGCTTGTGATAAATACTAAGGAAGGATGTGTGAAGCAGTGGTTAGACAGCACAAAGTCATGGGTTCGACCCCCATTTTTTTTTCTTGTCCTACTGGGAGACTAGTGGCGAAATAGGTCAGTTACTACGTTCATTTGCCACGTCTTGCATACTGCAGGGATGGATGATTATTTTTCAATAATTGTACTTGAGACATAACAAGTTACCTTGACTGGTTTAAACAGGATGTATTCTGTGTCTTTGTTTGCTAAGAACAAAGCCATGCTCTGCAGAGTGCTTGTGAGTTTGGACTTGAGCAGCATGTATGTCTCGCTAACAACCTTGCGAACATTGTCTGAAAAACAAAGAAGAAAAAACTGAATGTTTTTACACGGCTTGTGGGACGACCCTCCAAAGAAAGACAAATAGTATACCTGGTTTTGCAAAAGGCTGTTGCTTCAGAAATGCTTTGGAGTCCTTCCCTTCTTCCTCGGCAAGATTCTTAATAACTGTTACCTGCAATGTTGATTTTGAAGACGAGTGAGGTCAGTTCAGTTATAACATTTTTCTGCACACATCTTTTCACTTGACGCTTGCTAATGAAATCTTAGTTTATAAACGTTGTCACAAAATGTACGAAGTCACAAAATGTAGCTTTTTAAACAATTTATACGCCACGTGACAAGTTTGTAATGGATTTATTACATGATTTCCGTGGTTAAATTACTCATGAGAAGTGAAAATGTATTCACAGCAAGTGTTCCTATAAGCCGGAAAGTATAGAGGATTATATTTAAGCGACAGCACAAAATCAAGAGCATTGGGACCACCAATCTTAAGCTACGGCTTTATTAAGTCCCAAAGTTCAAGTTTTTATAAACGAGTTTCTAGGCTTAGATAAGCCGCAAATAAGGAAACCACAAATTGTTTACCATTTATTCCTTACCTTCGTCAGGAATGCCGACAGAGGGGCAATGAGTGATTCCGATACACTCTGAATAAACTGCTCACACACAATCCGGAGTTCAACATCAACATCCTGAATGAAAGACAAACACATTTTACAAGTTTTAACAGATTCATTCATTTCTTTAGGGTTACTGAATAAACATACAGAGCACAAAGTGAAGACATTAACAATCAAATCAAGACTTCTGTTCTTACCTTCTTTGAGTCCAAGTAGTTTTCTGTTAATTGCGGCGCTCCCTAATGTGGAAAACAAAACAACGCATTAGGCCCGAGTTAAAACGTTCAACGAACATTGCTGAATTCACCGTTGTTTAACACGTTTGTCCACTACGTTGAATGTATACATTAGGCACGACGTTTGTCACATGAACCTAGTTTAATGGCCTTAGCTCCCACCAGTCTCCTATAGCTCAGTGGTATAGCATCTGGACTAGTAACCAGAAAGTCGCAGGTTCGACTCCTGTTGGGAGATTTCGGATTTTTTTTCCGAGTCGCCTGTGTCACTTACAGAATGAAACATCTTTCTCACGTTGACTGTTGTTGAATAGTGTTGAACAAAGTTTGATAGCCATCAGGCATTTATTTGGCAACAATAATGTATTCAAAATTGTTTTTGTGGTGTTTAACTAAGACCGAATCGTTTAAAAACAAGGCTGTCCAGAGCTTCTCCTCTCCCCGGGTAGCAGGAAGACTTTAGGGGCCTACTAGAAACCACAAAACTGCAAATGAACGAATGAATGAATAAACAGTAAATTAAAAAAAGTAAAAAATCGCAAAACCACTGAAAATGGTGGAAAATAACAATCAAAGCCACAAATTCACAAAATTCACTCTCCATAACCTTGATACAACAGCATACTATGCACGATCGAGAACGTGTAGGTTTTTATCGACTTCTAGGGCCGCCGGCTATTGTAGAAACCAAAAAGCGAGGGAGAAGATGCAATAGATGCCTAATTCCCTGAAGACCAGGCCTACAAGGTTGCTGTCGCGGGAAACAAAGCAAGAAAACAAAGCTTCACTAACGCTCACTACGAGAGAAAATCGACACTGGTTTTCGTGTAGTCCCTATTACAGTTCACTCACATCTAACAAGAATTCCAAAATCGCATTGTTGCTACTGAGAGCAAACAATCTGCTGCTGTGACTCCACAGACCGTAGGCCGCAGTCTTCATTTTACTAAAATCCAGCGACATTTCTTTCACAGCGAAATCCACGTCAAAAGGTGCAATCTGCTCTCTGAGGATCAGTAGATGCTTGATAAGGAACAGGTGACCGTTGATGGCATCCTACGAAAAAAGGAAAAATCACATATCAACAATAAATTTTTCGAACCTGGAAAATTTGACCAAAATTTGTTCGTATAAAGGTCAATGAAAAAGGCCGCTTTTTGCGCAGCATCGTGATTTTTGTTATTTCAAAAAAAAAAAACAAAAAAAAAATTCGCGAAAAAAGCGAAAATTTGATGTCGCAAGAATTTCATGTTGTAAGGCACCCAAAGGCAATCGTGCTCCTAAGACCTCTCTTTCTATCGGTTAGCAAACTGAAGTTGCAAGGGCTCCGTAAACTTGTCTAATTTGAAATTTGAAAGTAGTCTTGGATGGTAATGTCGTCGTAGCCAAACTCTGGGTCCCAAGGTCCCATATACCAAGGCAAGAAGTGGGATGTGCTCTCTTTTGATGAAGGGCCGGGATGTGAGAAATGCGGTATTTAAATCATTCTCGGTAAGCGGGATTAGTATCAAGACCTCAGTCAACCCGCACAGCGCCCGCGGGGTGAGGATTCTCACCGGTGCGAGACAGCGCGGGATGGCGCAGGATGAAGGGATGGGGCAGATACTACATGTATTGGAAGTAAAAGGAGGAAGGATTGAATATTACCTTTCTTTGAGTGATGAGTCCACTTGCTGTTTTCAGAGACTGAATACAGGTTGACAAGGCTTCCTGAGACAATCCTTCAAATGTCTCTTTCTATATAATAAACAACGAGAGACAAATGAAAATGATGAGCTAGATTTTCGCCATGGTTTTAAATCACAGCAGTTTTACCCCCAGGAAACTGAGGGCTTGTTAACAGTTTTTGCTGAGAGGAAAGGGCAAACAGAAGGCTGTTTTCCTTCCATATTTGTACCAAACTTTTTAACCTGGAAGAAGTTTTTTCATTGCTCTCTGTGTTGGCCAGTTCGTGGAGCGATAAGTAACCCCATGGCATGTCACTACACCCAGTTTCTCGTAAAGAGTGTTTTTCCCCTTGAGAATTCGAGATAGCTTCTAGACCTCACTGTAAATCAAAAGCCCACTAAAAAGAGAAGATCCTTACCGAGATGCAGCGGTAGAGTTTTGAGAGACAAACCAGCGTGCGGCGGACAGTTGGGTACCACATACCCTGCAGATCAGCTAGAGCTGCTGGCAATTCTACAACAGACAAACAGGAAATATTGATGATATGATAGAGATAAACTACATGCTAACTTAACTACAATCAGACTGAATGAAAACTTAAATCATACAAGGTAGTTCAAATTTAGTGTGGTGCTGTCTCTTGTCTTCGTACATGTAGCTCTCAACCAACTATGTTGTGTTGTAGAAAGTGGGACTAACTTTAGACTCCTCTGGTGTGACCACTCAAATGAAAGCCATTGAGCAGTACTTTCCTGTGGTGCTGTTTATTATGCTGTACAAGGTGGTTCTAGCTTTTGAGTCTGTGGATGAAATACCAAAGTGTGACCTTTGAGATGAAAGCCACTGAGCAGTCTTTCCTGTGGTACTGTTTTGCATACTGTGCAAGTAGGTTCTACATTTGGAATCTGTGGATTAAATCGTTAAGTGTGACCATTCAAATGAAAGCTACTGAGCAGTACTTTCCTGTGGTGCTGCTTATTATGCTGTGCAAGGTGGCTCTAACTTTTGAGTCTGTGGATAAAATCTAAAAGTGTGACCATTCAAATGAACACTACTGAGCAGTACTTTCTTGTGGTGGTGTTTATAATGCTGTAGACGGTGGTTCTCAGTTTTGATTCTGTGGATGAAATCCTTAAGTGTGTGCATTCAAACAAGAGTTCAGCAGTACTTTACAACGGTTCTATTTATTTCTCTCTGAAACGACTTTTGAGAATTTTTCCGTTTTGAGAGCAGACAATCTTGGAAGTAAGGTTCAAAATTATCTTTACTCACCAGCAGATTTCTTCTCTTCTCCATCAGGGCCTTTCTCTTCTTTCTCAGTATCATTTGTGGTCTACAAAGCGTCAAACAGAAGGATTAAGTTGAACTGCACAGCTCTTAGGCTACTGATTTGTACACAGACATGTTAACAATATTTTGAGGATACTTACTCCAATGATGAGTTTCTCAGGATATGCCAAGTCTCCAGGAGCAGGTGAATATTTCTGGATATCAGTCTCAATGTATGCCTGCAAAGTCACATAAATACTTTTATTCTACTTCTGACTGGTGGAGGAATACTTTGTTGAAGAATGATGACTTTTTAGCAAAAGGTATGGGATTGAAAGAGTTGAATTGGGAAAGCTAAATAAAAACAAAAACCAAATGAAACAAACTAAGACGAGATAAGATGAGATGAGATGTGGCAAGATGAGATAGCAGATCGATAAAATCAGTAAATACCTGTGCCCTGTAAACTAATCTTTCCTGAACATCCTCCAGCATTTGTAGAACAACAACCTCAAAAGCAGCTAACTCCTCACCTGAAAGGAAAATAAAGACCCATACAGCCCAATGAATGCAGTGAATATTTTACATAGTTTGGTCAGCACACAGAAGGTTGGATTGAAATGGACTAAACACCTCTAATTTGACTGATTCTGGCGAGTTTTTTACTCACCTTTCTGTTGGACATGGTCCTCAATCATCTCAACCTAAGAAAAAAAAAAGAGCAAAAAAGACTGTCCATAACTAAATGTTGTCAAAACACTTCTTTCAGCAGATTATGAGTATTTCCATCTTGACTCTAGAAACACATAAGGCATACAACACAATCGCATCTTCTTGCTCAACTACCCCAAACTCAAAAAGCATCCCTCTGAAAAACTTTAGAAACAGGGGACATGACTAGACTAGTCAGGTAGCAGCTGAGTTTTTGTGACACAGAAGAATTTAGGATTCTAGAGAAGAGTTAAAGCAGTTAGCTGCTTCTTTCAAATCATTACATTGGAAATTGATTTGCAACCTCAAGTCCATTAGCTAAGGGACAAATTTTGTGAGTTATAGTCTTAACTTTGCTCTGGGATGTAGCCAATGTTTTTCCTCTGCCATCAGCACTTACTGACAGGGCTAAAAGAGGGACTGTTTACAGTTTATAATTACCTCCATCTACTTCCCTATACTATTTATTAAGTTGATGTTTAGATATTTCCTGGCCACCATTATACTGAACAATTGGCCAGCTATGATTTATTGAGAGTTTTGTTCCAGTTTTAGAAAAATCTTTGCATCTGTTCATTTGAAATGTCTGTTTAACTGCAGTTTCACACAAAGACTTCCCATAAACTGGAACCACTTAAACGTGAGTGTCCATGAAAGGGAAGTTTCAAGTTGAACATAAAAAATTAAATGTACCTTTAATATTGAACAAAGCTCAGTCAAAGTCTCCATGTGGTTCATGTGGATGATGACAGGTCGCAGTAAATCATAAAGGACACTACAGAGGATTTCCAGCAAGGAACTGAAATGGATAAAGAAACATTCACTTGACCAGAAACAAAGTATTGGTAAAACAATAGATGAGGCAGGATTGATCAACAATGTCTACAATATCATTATTTATTTTAGCCTGTTCCAGGCTCTGAGATAGTGGGGAAAGCATGAAGAGAAAATGAGGGCAAAAACCCCTTGGGGGCTGGGGAGATACCGCCCCCTCTTCCCCAGATCCCGCACCTGTCATCTTCATGTTCCCTCGTTCCCTTTCTAATTTTTGTGCCGTCCCTACCATCTGAGAGCCTGGAACAGGCTATATTTACTTAAAAATGAATTTTAACATTAAAAAGTCACTAAGGTGTACACTCCTAAAATAATGTTTCCATTTAGTTCTCTGACTTCACTAACAATATCCTTTAACATTTATTATCATACATTGTTTACTTACTCTAGACCAGAACTTGGTTTTGAGAAGAAGTGATAGTACAACTGGTATTCATCTTGACAAACGTGAATCAATATTGAGCAACCTGCACGAACCTAAAGACAAAGTAACATATGATACTTGTGGCCAACCAATCAAATGAAAGCTACAAACGACACCCAATGGCTCACTTCAATGAAATAACTGTTTGAAAGGCCTAAATAATCTGGGATATTCAGATTTAGTTGGCAAAATGTCATGTCAAAGTCTTGTTACATGTGGGAATTTATTTCTTTTTATTTTAGAACCAAATATGCCATTTACATCTGGAGTGCCAAATAAGGCTAGCTAGTATTTTCATAAAGCCAATAGCAGCTCTGGAACTTGGAGGATGAGATTCCCCTGAAGCTATTGAAGAAGACACTTTGGTTGTGCTTTTTTTTAGAATGTGCAACATGGCTCTCATGAGTCTGTGGATTGTGCAACATGGCTCTCATGAGTCTGTGGATGAGGTCCTAAAGTCCTTTCTTATTACGCTGTTTATTATGCTGTACAAAGAGTCTGGAGATAAAAAACCTACAGAGGAACCATTCAGTTAAAAGCTATCAGTAATCCTTACTGTGTTGCATGGTGTTTGCTTATTTTTTCAAAGAAAAGTTGTTATAAAATTTAGCATCTAATTTCTGACAGCCTTACATGCACAAAGTTAACAGTTCAAGACACTCACCATAGAACAAGGATTCCTTTCATATTGTTTGGCCAGCTTCTCTACAGCATCACTGACACATGGTGTCAGAAGCTGAGAACGCTGAGAAAGATAACACTGCTGGCAGTCGCTTAGAAGAGAGCTGTACCTAAAATAAACATAGCACAAAGTGTATGCATTAGTTTTATTGACTGAGTGTGACAGTGATAGCCACCAGACTGCAAAATATTTGCTTGTTAGTGGTTGAATCAATACTCACTCTGAGCTTAAGTGACTTCTTTGTTCAATTTGTTCCATCAGACTCTGAAAATAAAAGAACTTGAAGTCACATCTTAACAAATCTCTTTCATCCTATCTTTAAATAAAGCTGGCTTACAAAAATGCCACCAAATCATTATAACTGCAATTTAACACCAACAACCCATATGTTTAGGTGGATGAGATAAAAGAAAAATATATGACTGGGGCAGAGCCTCTTACTCCATATCTAGTGCTGTAAGAATTCTGACCGGTTTTAAAAGTCTAACATTAACCTGGCAGGCCCTATTAAATCAGGAGCTTGCTTACTGAAAGTTATTCTGCACAGCAACTATTTCCATGGGTTTTCTCCACAGGTTCAAAGAATTTGCCACTTTTTCACATGCAAAAATTGGGGTGAGAGCCAAAACGAAGGGAAGGTGGGGGAGAAGGCATTTTTCACGTGTTGGCCATGCAAAAATTGTGTTGGTTTTGAAATGGTGCAGAAAATCCCACAGAATACTTGCTAGCAAGCTTACTGAAACCAACCTTCACTCTTGGGGCACAGGTCCTGAATTTTCCATAAAACAATGCAAAGGAGTTCTCAGAAGTGTTAGAAGCTTCCTGTAAATAGAAGATAATAATAATAATAAAAAATCATTACCCTCTCTGAAAACAACAACTTATGCAACAACAGCAAAATAAATCAAGATCAATTAGTCTGTTTTAACTGTAGCCCCAATAGTAATAAGTATCAAATTTCTCCTCATTAAATCAGTGTATTACATGTATAGCTCATACAGGTCATGAGAATTTGGCAAATGATCACCAAAAATGAATTTTCTTAATGTTTAAGCAGGTCGTTCCAATTAGTAATCAATGAAATCTAGGAAGACCATTGAGGTGAATTTGCATACATTTATGATGTTGGGGCTTTAAGGGTAAGTGTAACATCCTACCTTGTTTGCCAAGACTTGTGCAGTAGCATTTTTTAGCAAGCTAACAACATGTGACTTTACTTGATTCAATGCTTGGTTTAGGCATTGTTTGAACCTCACAAGATATACTGGACACTCTTTGAACTGGGGCTGGAACAGAAAGGGACAAATTAGTGTTAAATGAGTAGAGTGTTATATTATGCAGTTTGCCATAGGTGTGGAACTCTAGGTAAAATTCTGAGTCCTTGACTGAAGTTGAAGGATGTTACCTTCCACATCCAACTTGGTACTCAAACTACTGAGTAGAAAGTAGAGTGCTTTTATCACTGGTAGAGACTTTGCTGGCATCAGTACTAAATGACAATAAAACTATTAATACATTAAAAACACTTACATTGCTGGACATAAATGAAATACACTCATCAAGTCTTGCTAACATCGGTACAAAAGACTCGCTTGTCACAGAGAAAGTAGGAGAGTTGAGTTTCTGAAATTGATTCAAGTATTAAGTGTTTGTTAAAAGCAATTCCACCTCAAAACTTCACTTTAAATCAAGACTTCATTACCTCACACTGCTGGGGAGTCTCCTGGATAGGCTGTATGGATATACACTGCCCCAAAAAGTATGATTTTTTAGCCATGTTGGTCTGAGAATGAGTATACTTTTAACTGTTTTGGTGTAGATGTGTGATATGGGTTTGGATTTTACTGACTGGGTCTGAAAATGGGTATGGATTTTAGAGGCAAGGTCTGAAAATGGCTATGGATTTTAGAGGCGAGGTACCAGAAAATCACATATTTTGGTCTGAAATAGGGTGGGGGTTGAGTGTTTGGAGAACTGGGTGGCACACTCCCACCAAAATTTTGGAGAAGTACCAACTCCGCCCACACCGGGGTCACACTGCTGGCAAAGAAAATTGTTTGTTGCATGAATACTCACATGTCTAAGATGATCCAAGGCATTAAAATAAGAGAGCTTGTTGCTGATGCTTTCGGCCATGTTCATCAACTTTGTCTGAAATATTTAAACACTGCATAATTATGACCAAGGCAAGTGTGGTTGGGCTTTTGCCATGGAGCCCAAAGCCTGAAGCTTTTACCTACTTGGAGCCCAAACAAAAGTGCTGATTCTGGGAAAATGGAGCCTTTGAGTAAAAGGATGACGCCCTAGAGTCCCAATGTTTCTGTCTTGGAGTCCTGAAGCCCTGCATTTTTTTTAACCCAGAGTCCTGAAGCCCTAAACCCTTGGGACAGCACACTGGATAACACATCATGGCACATGGCATCGCGCCAAGAGGGTGCCTTATAGCTGTACTGCAAAGCAAAGATTGGTGCGGGCAAAATGCCTGGATGCCAGGTAAATTGCATATAAAGAATACTGCGCTTCAGCCCAGGGCTTTCACAGGGATAACACAGGCAACAGTTCCCTGCCCATTGTGCCAAGAGTAATGAGCAACCTTTTTGAAGTCCCTAGCTTAAGGAAACAGACAATATTTTGCACTCGCTGCCACCAGTGCTCCCAGAAAAAGACAAGCATTGGTGGCATTGAGCATGAAATGTAGTCTGTTTTCTCAGGATATGAACTGAGCCCTCTGTTTGGGTTAACTTAGTCTTAAAACCCTAATGCAAGGGCTACGAGTCATACTGAGACCTCATAGACAAGTGTCCAATCAGAATAACAAGTGTTGAACAATCTGCCAAACCTGATCCTGAAGAAGCTGTTCACAGGCTTCATGCAGTGCTCCAGTTTTAGTGGACACCAGTAAATGTTTGTGTTGTAAATCCTGTAGTTGACGCAGTGCCGACTCCACCTCATTAAGAATGCTGTCACAGTGAGAACGATAAGAACTCAATTGTGCAGCATAAGCTCTAAGGATATAAACCAAAGGCAGTGATAAGGATTGACACAGATAAAGATTTAAAGACAATGTAACACTCTTTGACGATAAGGGACAAGTGCAGGGAAGTGGTGAAGTTCCAGTACTTAATCTTCCACGTCCAGTTTCTTCCCCACCCAACTACACTCCCTTGACCACATTTTTCTCTTGGCAATTTAGACAACTACTGAATTTTGCCATGCATGTAACAAACTTCATACCCAACAAACCAAATGTAGATATCAGGTTCGTGTGCTTTATCGGGTTTCTGTAACATGGTAGTTTTTACAGTGTGGGGTAGTTAGCCCCACACCCAACCCTCAACCTGGGGGGCCAGGGACTGCCTTTTGTCTGGTCTCTCCCCCAAGACCCATCCAGCTTGGTTGAACCTGCCAGGAGCTCAAGCCTCTCCGAGCATAGCTCTTGGGTTTTCAGAGCCATGCATGTAGAAGCGGCCTTAAGCGGGGAGACGTATAGTAGTCTAAGGAAACTTCAATTTTCCAATCAAAAGTCCATTTGAAAGTCTCATGTGCATGTAACCAATCCATGACACCAATCCTCCACTGAAGCTAAAGTACTAGTTATTGAAGACTCTACCTGTACGATGATTCTTGATCTTCTTCCATTTGAGCTTCGACATCAGCAAACCAAGTAAAAAACTGCAAGTATGAAAAATAGATTCATAAGTAAAACTAATCCTAACGTTAAATGTACTGGAGAGGCAGGCAAGGCATCAAACTTTTATCCACCTGCTGGGCATTCTCTATCTTCTCTGATCCTAAATCCACTCTGGACATATCCATGGCTGTCTCTTTACTGCTATCACTCAAGGTTCTCTTGGCAGGCAGACTTGTGCAGTCGTCATCAGGTAACTAAATATCACAGAGGAAGATAGACAACATTAATATTCAGGGAAAATTGACCAACAATCTGCATTTGTGCAGACATGTTCCTGATACCTGGCAAGTATTTACATGAAGGAAAAAAATCACCAGGCAGGCAGATGTTGTTTCTATTCAAGCAGCTTTTTGATTCCAGAAATTGTAACTACACTTTCAAATGAAGTCTTACAATTGTAAATAAGTAAACATGAACATCAGCTTGTGAGGACTTCTGTAGTAATTCAGCTGGACGATATAAATGTAAGACTTTACGACTGATAAAAGACCTCTATTAATGAACAAATGAATCAACACGTGTAAATCGATTTTACATGAATAACATTTTTTTGTGTTCTACTTTGAATTGTACTTTGAATCAAAACAAGAACACAGCATCATGCATGCAGGAGGTTTCAAGTTGATGTTTTGAATTCAATTCACCTCATCTAAGAGTGGGCGATCGCCTGCAACAGTGGTAAGTTCTAGTACACTGTTCCTCTGCTTATCTGATAAAGGCGCCAGAGGGGAATCTTTTACATCCCATAAGCTTAATTTCTCCCTCACTTCAGCAGAGTACGGACCTCCTCCAGGAGCCGCCATGTTGGCACTTTGGATCAGATTGCATTCTGGGTAGGGGTACGATTTGAGGACTGCATTCATTCTGAACAGCGGCGTCCCGAAGTGAAACAAAATGGCGGCCGAACTGTCCACTTTGGCCAGTTCGTTTCTAGACACGAAACCAGAGACATACGCGCCGTTTTTCCTTGAATGTGCAGATTCAAAGCAATATTTTAACACAGAGGTAAGTATCTTTCATGTCGATTTGCTGTGGCTTTCCTTCCTTAAAGGTTATCTCGTGTTTAATGTACCACGTGCAATTCAGCTGTACTCCTTGTGCAGACACCCCCCTTTTCAATTACATATTTATTTAACATCAAAGGTACCTTCATTTTATTTAAACTTTACTTTTAGAAAATTCCAGATAGCTGGGTTGGCAAGGTCGATACCTTCCTTAATTCAAAGACTGACAGGTAATGTTGGTGATTTTACAATTTCTTCTCTGTAGACTTGCCACCATCGTACATGTAAGTTGCATTTATTGCGTACTACCTGGGACTTACTCAGGTTGTATGTGAATTGCACACCGAAGAAAACTGACTTGAAAATTCTATGTTGAGTGGTAAAGGTCCATGAAACCTAAAATTAAAAACAACATAATCTTAGGCAAAAGATCTGCAAAGGATGCTTCTTTGCATGGGAAACTGCACTGTTCAGAAACCCCATTACCAGGCCTTTGGCATCTCAGCTTATACACCTGTCATTTTGAGAGGATTGCATACCAAGCCTACTCTGTGAGTCACACAATGGTACCATACTATGATCATGCACCAGTATGCCTGATAGACACCAAAGAGCCTTAGCACAACCTACATGCAGTGCATCCTGTATTGTTGTTGTTAGCAGCATCTTCATTAACTGTTTTTAAAATGTTTAGTTTGGTCCTCCCCTCCATCTCCACTGTCTCCCTCGCCTTTTTCCTAAAACATCCCTCAAATATGGACTTTGTCAACTAATGAAAGTTATCTTACAAAACATTCCCAGACAATCTGGATGTTGGTCCATTGCAGCACCCACTCCACTGCCCCCCCCCCCCCTCACAGACAGTCTGGGATGTTGCTCCATTGGAGCACCCACTCCACTGCCCCCCCCCTCCCCACAGACAATCTGGGATGTTGGTCCATTGGAGCACCCACTCCACTGTCCCCCCCCCTCCCCACAGACAGTCTGGGATGTTGGTCCATTGGAGCACCCACTCCACTGTCCCCCCCTCCCCACAGACAGTATGGGATGTTGGTCCATTGCAGCACCCACTCCACTGCCCCCCCCCCCCCTCCACAGACAGTTGAGATGTTGGTCCATTGGAGCACCCACTCCACTGTCCTCCCCTCCCCACAGACAGTCTGGGATGTTGGTCCATTGCAGCACCCACTCCACTGCCCTCCCCCCTCCACAGACAGTATGGGATGTTGGTCCATTGCAGCATCCACCCCACTGCCCTCCCCCCTCCCCACAGACAGTCTGGGATGTTAGTCCATTCCAGCTCCCACTTCACTGCCCCCCCCCCCTCCCACAGACAGTCTGGGATGTTAGTCCATTCCAGCACCCACTCCACTGCCTCCTTAGCCCCAAACATATTTCATCATATCCCTATCACTTAGATTACAATATAAAAAATTTAAATGAATAATACTGTCTATTGTGTGCAACTCAGTTTGATGTATCTTGTGCACATGAAATGACCATTTTATTTTTTTTATACCAGCTGGTTAGGAGTTTGCCTTCTTGGGATCACTGTTGATCAGTGTGACACAGATACTTTCACAAAGAATTGTGCCTCCTGGATAAGATCTATTCTTCAGATAATTCAGGTAACCAGAATGGTGTAAAGTCATACCTTATTTTTGACCATTATATGAACTTATTGGGACACCCAAAGTTTATAAGATGTTTAGCCAGACTGGGAGGGAATGCAAATATTTCAGAACATACAAAATTTTGGTCATGCAGGGTGCAATAATAGATTTGAACAAAAGCGGGAAAGGATAAACTGTGTGAACCCTATGTCTGTTTTTGAAACTTGTCCTATTTTACACCTGAATGGCCACAGTCAGTTATATATTAACCTATTTGTTACCAATAAAGCACAAAAGCCATTCTCTTCCACCAAGGTTTTAGCCAGAAGAGAAGTGTATCTGGGCTTTCCACGTTTGGAACAAATTCTTTGAAACTCATCAAATATGCTTTCACAATATTATGAGGGGGTCATGTCTCCAGGATACTGTCTCATTTTCACAATCTGCCTACACCAGAAGCTTGCCTGGTACCACACCTGATAAGATTTACATAAGGGAACTTCCCCTCCTCCCTCTCTCTCTCTCTCACCCTACCCCACCCCGGACAAAACTGTTTTGAGTATAAATATGCCGTTAATTATCATTATCCTTTTTTTACTCATTGTTCACAACAGGTTTCAGATGAAACAAACGCCATTCAGTATTGCAGCAAGCTCATTGATGATATTTTACGATATGCAACAGAGGTGAAATACCAAGGAAGCTTTTTTTAGGTTTCAATCATACATAAACAAAATAAGATCCTAATGAACAGTGACTTTTTCTCAGTTTTCAGAGCTTTCAAGAGATTTGTCCAACTCTGTTATTCCAGGCATTATTTCTGCCATGTTGTCCAAGAAATGTACAGTGAGTATCACTGTTCTATATTGATCTGTGTTCCTGGACAAAATGCAATCCATTTTTGTGGTACTTACAGCCTTCACTTCCTCCTCAACAGTTCAATAGACAAATGGTTTAAGTGATCAGGTTAGCTTCGGGTTTGTGTATCAGATTTCGGGTCTGTGTATCAGATTGCATATCAGATTTTTAATTAGATATTTAAAAATTTACCGATTAACATTAAATGAAATATCCTATGACTTTCTTTCCAAAAAATTATCTCAAATCTGTAATTTTACAGTCAAAATGATTATCATAGTTAAAAAATCCTACTAGAATTGAAATCTGTTTTCATTAATAAATGCATTACTAAAATTAAGTGTCCTTTAAAATCCTGATTTTGTAAATAAATATTATTTCCTACAAGTTCCTGTTAGGATCGTATATTCCACCCTGCAAAATCAATCTTGTACATTCCTGATTCTGCAACATATTCTTGTTTACAGGATTCATCTGCTGTGCTGGCCATCCTTTCTTCTTGTATACGTTACTTCCCTGGACCAACTGGACCCTTCAGGGTAAGTATGAATAGCTGTTTTTATGAAGAGAGTAATAGTTAAGTAGTAGCATTAGTTAGAATGATGTACTACAGGTATTAAGTGTTCTGTATAGATCACACTGTCTCAGTGATATCTTTGATGGTTACTGTCAGTAATGATTGTCTGCTAAACAGGAAATGGTTGCGACACAAAATTTTGCACTTTTTTTTACATTATTTTCTTTTCAATTGTCAAATTGAAGACAAATCAAGAGAGTTGTCTATTACAAGAACATTTCTGCAAATACTCCAAATAAGAGAAATTTTAGTGTCATGAAATATTGCCTTTCCAAAGTCATAAAACTAAGCTGTCACAAAAATTACTTTAGAGGGTAGGTACAAGTGAGGAAGACTAAGTTTCTCCTAGATATCTATTGAAGCTGAACTGATATAAATGTCTTGAGAACTAAACATCATATAACAGTCTGCTTTTTCATGAAGTGACCACGCTTAGATTAAAATGATAGTTACTGTATTATCCTGTAATAAGGAACTAATAAATTTCTCTATTTTCTTACTTCTAGAATCAAATTGAGAATTTCCTTTTATCGCTGTTTAATTCACCATGTGAGGAAACAAGAAAGGTGAGCAACCTGTAGTTAATTTTAGAATTCCTCAACCCCTTAACCCTTTCACTCCCAAGAGTGCCTAAAATCAAAATTCAAGACAAATCCCACATTTCATTTTGAAAGATACTTAAATATAAATAGTACCATGTGAAAGTACTGCTGAAGAGGTTTCATTTGAATGGTCACACCATAGGATTTCATCCACAAACTCAAAAGTTAGAAACACCTGAAATGTTTCCACAACTGACTCTGGGAGTGAAAGGGTTAAGTCTCAAAATCAACCTGCAAATTCTCCTAACTACCCTTCAGACATTCCTTATGGTACAAGTTGAGAGAATGTGTATGTGATCAAGTAGAGGGATTGTAAGGAGAGATTAGATGCTTATCACTATTAGGACTTAAAGGGATAAAATAAATAAAATAAATAAATAAATAAATAAATCAACTTTGTTTAACGAGGGTGACACCTAACAGTCTGGGACTGACAAACCTGTGGCCCTCGGGTTCCGGATCAAATTAGAATTTGGAAATGTTGGTTTTTGAGGAGAGGGGAAAACCGGAGTACCCGGAGAAAAACTTCTCAGAGCAAGGAAGAGAACCAACAACAAACTCAACCCACATATGACGCCGGGTCCGGGAATCGAACCCGGGCCACATTGGTGGGAGGCGAGCGAGTGCTCTCACCACTGCGCCATCCCTGCTCCCCCAAGATGTGTCTCTCAGTTGGTGTTTGATGTTGTCTAAAGCTTAAAACCAAAAATGCCAAGACTCAGTTTTTTATTTACACTGGTTTCAGGATGCATGTCATTGTTATGCCTTGTTGCCGAGGTGCAGTCGCAGTGGTAACAGTGGAAAGAAACAGGCATGTCCATGGGAGGCTCAGTGGAACAAAGTACTTTACACAATTCACAAGTTGCTTGATGCCGCCTATGAAAATGTTGAACCTGGTTTGTTGAATCAATCATTTATTTTTTCAATTTTTGTTTTCAGTTGTCTCTCAGAGCAAACACAAATAAGTCGCCATCTCCCTTAAGTGAACATCTTCATGGTACCGTAAAATTGCAGGTTGTAAGCCTGGCACCAGCCACATGCCATGTTTGGTGGGCATATAGTTACACTAAATCAGCCAAAATAAGGATTCACTAAGCAAAAAACTGGATTTTCTCTTCGTTTAAGTCTGTCAGTCAGGCTCTATAATTTATTCAGAAGTGACTGTCTGCTTGAAGTGACCTCTTCTTTTGATCTTAAGATGGTCACTCTGTTTAACAGGTGGAACATTTTTATGAGCAACTGCATTTCTGATATTTATTTTCACAGTTTCCGCCAGATCATCACAGGCTGAGCCTTCCTCTGAGCCAGAAACATTGCCACTTGGTGAAATTCCACAAGTTGAACCTGACCGGACACACACTCTTGTTACTAGATGTAATACATTGCTATATTGTCTGTCAGCAATGATAAGGTACGTAACTGTATTCGTACATAAACGGTGTCGTGGAAAACCACTAGCTAAGAGATTTATGATTTTTTTTCCAGGAAAAAGTGCACATGTACTACATATCTGGTTTCATAACTTATTTTAGTTATCCATTCTTCATTTATTAATTTATTTGTTGGATTCACATGCAGCTACTTGTAGCTTTTTGATTGGGGTGCATCGATGCAGTGGTTAGCACACTGGACTTCAGATCTGAAGGTTGGCAGTTCAAGGCTAAGTTGCTGCCATCGTGTTGTTTCCTTAGACAAGAAACTTCACCCCACTTTGTCTCTCTTCACCCAGGAGTATAAAATGGGTACCAGGGACATACTGCTGGGGGTAACCCTGCGGTGTGTCTGTGGGCCTCTTTGGCTTGTGTGTGACTTTATCTTATTCTTGATCCAGGCATGTGGCAGTTTTTATTTTCCAAGTTCTAATAGATTTCCTGATAGCAGTGTGATAACCTTACAGTTCTGGCAAACATGGCATATTTATTTTCTCTGCATTTCAACTCAGCTCTTTGACAATCGCTTTTGTAACCCTCTCAAAATACCAGAAACTCTTGCCTCTGTTGTAATACAATGTAGTTAAATACATGTTTTATCCAATTTTGTGAACTGTATTTTTTATCATGATTTCAGGGAGGAGTATCTAAAAGTTGTTACAGTTCCTATTGATTCCACTATTAGTCTCTTGACCAGAATTATGTCAGTCACAAGTAACTCTCTGGTAAGTCTGGCCAATGTTCCCTTTGGGTGAAGCAATGTTTTATTAGCTATGTCATAAAAGTGAGAGGGTGGACAATTTTCATGTCAAATAAGCACAAATTTGTGCAACATCTTGCACACATTTGAATAGCATTTAGATGAATTTGCATAACATGTGCGGAGGGGGACAGGGGGGCAGGATCTTGGGAGAAAGGGGGGAAGTGTGTGGGAAGTGGGAGAAGAGGGGGTGGGAAGTGGGATTCCCAAGGTGGGGGGGGGGGAGTGGGAGAAAGAGGGAAAATTATGCAGCATTGTGCAATATCCCACAATAAAAAAAATTGCAAAGAGGCAGGTGCCAAAAAAGGGTGTGAACCATGATTAGAGGGCGGGAAGTTTTAGGCCCCCTGCCCCCTGCCCCCCCCCCCCCCCCATCCCCACACATAATTATATTGTAGACATGTATGTGTGAAGGTCATCAAATGTATAAATCTGATTGAATTCTTTGTGTACATTTGAATAGATACATGAATTTTTGTATATCTTCAATGTATAAATTTTTGTTACCACATGAGACTTTTGATTTGAATGTCATCAAATGTATAAATCTGATTGAAATCTTTGTGTACATTTGAATAATGATACATGAATTTTTGTATATCTTGTATAAATTTTTGTATAAATTTTTGTTACCACATGAGACTTTTGATTTGAATGTCATCAAATGTATAAATCTGATTGAATTCTTTGTATACGTTTGAATAATGATACATGAATTTTTGTATATCTTGTATAAATTTTTGTATAAATTTTTGTTACCACATGAGACTTTTGATTTGAATGTCATCAAATGTATAAATCTGATTGAATTCTTTGTGTACATTTGAATAATGATACATGAATTTTTGTATATCTTGTATAAATTTTTGTTACCACATGAGACTTTTGATTTGAATGTCATCAAATGTATAAAACTGATTGAATTCTTTGTGTACATTTGAATAATGATACATGAATTTTCATATATCTTGACTATGTATAAATTTTTGTATAAATTTTTGTTACCACATGAGACTTTTGATTTGAATGTCATCAAATGTATAAATCTGATTGAATTCTTTGTATACGTTTGAATAATGATACATGAATTTTTGTATATCTTGTATAAATTTTTGTATAAATTTTTGTTACCACATGAGACTTTTGATTTGAATGTCATCAAATGTATAAATCTGATTGAATTCTTTGTGTACATTTGAATAATGATACATGAATTTTTGTATATCTTGTATAAATTTTTGTATAAATTTTTGTTACCACATGAGACTTTTGATTTGAATGTCATCAAATGTATAAATCTGATTGAATTCTTTGTATACGTTTGAATAATGATACATGAATTTTTGTATAATTATCTTGTATAAATTTTTGTTACCACATGAGACTTTTGATCAGAAGGTTTGCAGACAGTGGAGTCTGCTGCCATATTGTGACCTAAGGCAAAAAAAAATTGCTCCACACTATCTCTCTCCACCCAGGTATATAAAAAGGTCTGTAGAACCACTTCATTTAGGCCCACAGCTGCAACTTAGTTTATCATTACACATGTCATTGAATTATTCTATACTCACACATGTTGTTATTTGTTCTTTGACTAACTTACCATCTAGTGCTACTAACCCTCATACAGTCACTGCTGTGCTCAGCCTTTGGCATGTCCTTGCAACTGCCAGTTTACCAATATATTAAGGACAGTGCCTCCTTTTGTTACTGCGCACATATTCTGTGCATCTCAGGATATTCGGGAATTTGCCCCCTAATACAACAATAGTTTTGCACGATTTATGACTGTGGAAAAAGCAGATCTTAGCAAGGGCTATCAGAATCCAAAAAGAAAACTGGGGGAAACCACACATTTTTCAGAGATAATTGAGTTTTTAAATTTGAAAAGAAATTGCCATACATTCAGTATTTAATGCTTTTCTTAGAACAATGGTTGCTTAATTATCTCTGAAAAATGCACAGTTACCCACATTATTCTTTTTAGATTCTAACAGGTCTTGCTAAGATCTGCTTTTTCCCCATAGTCATGACCTGTGCAAAAATACCTCTGTATTAAGAGGCACCGTCCTTAAATCACTTTCTCCAAAGGAAATCTTAGGCTCTTTTTCACTGAAATCATTAATTCTTGCCAATAACTTTTTTTTTTTAAGAAAAGATGGAATATTCAGCATGACATTGCTGATCCTAGCAGTCACCACTAACTCAGTAAATATGACCTTGGCTCACCACGAGTCTTCCAGTAGCTCAGTGGTTAGAGTGTCCGACCGGTGTACGGAAGGCCATGGGTTCAATTCGCGTCGGGGACTCAGATTTTTTCTTTGTCCCACGCTCGCGACATGCTGAATATTCCATCTTTTCTTGTTTCTTCTCCGAACTTAAAATTCACCATCTTTCTTTATTTACCGTAACTTTTTTTTTTGTTTCATGTGCAGAAGAATGCAGTAGTTGTTGAATCAGTGTTGTTGAGAGCAACTTTACCTTTGATTCATACGAATGCAGCAATGCTTTTAACAGACCTTGTAACCAGGTATTATGTTTTCATATATTTAAATGGTGTTACTTAAAATTTCTTGGGCCTTGCCTTACAGAACAGCTTTTCACTGACATTGGTGTAGAGTGGGTGGAGTTAAAGTCACATATACTCACAGGTACCCCACAGGGCTGGTGCACAGGTTGCCCAGGGGTTGTGCTTACTTCCAGTTTTTTCAAGCCAGCAGCATACCAGCTATTTTTATATGTGCCTGTTGCAGTTACCAGGATAAATCACCAGCTTTTTGTCACCACGAAAGGTTGAAAACCTTGATATCTGGCATGTTAGATAGTACTGATTAAATTTGCTGGCAATTTGGGGAAAACTGCTATTACTTAGTAAAAATCAGCAGTGATCGCTAGCAATCAAATTGTGCTGCAATGGCCATATAAGTTCACTTCCTGTGTCCCAGGCTTACATAGGAGTATTACTGCCCCCCCCCCCCCCCCCGATGAGATCCAAGTTCATTGTGTAGCTAACCACGGAAACTTGTTATGATTCTTACAGTTCACCAATACCCGTTTATACATTTGGGTGGAAAGAGACATTAATGTAGAGGAAAGTTTCCTATATGTAAAATAACACAACAGCACAGACCAGATTCAGTCCATCAATCACACAAAATTACCAACATGCTAACTAATTGAGGACCTTATTCCTACATAAGGTATTGAAAAACATGTTAAGGGCATTATTTTATTCTGTGAGACTGATAGAGAAGTTCAATAATTCATCACAGGTGTAGAAGCCTAATGCTGCCATATTGTGACTTACTGATCAGACTCTTGATACAAGAGCTTACTTGGACAAAATGTCAACATCCTAAATATGGTCAACAGAAACCTTACAGGTCAGGAGACATTTCAGTGCAGCTTACATATCCACCCATGTTAACAAATGAACTAAAAGCAAATCAACTTAAACCTTACACAACATCTGAAATCTCAAATTGAACTTAGTACATCAATATAGCACTTAACCATCCATGCTAAGTTTAATTTAATCATTGGACAGGTATAAAGTGACTGTGTTTCAATTTTGTCCAATGAGTGTAAATTTAACAAATTGACATCCATTTTTATGCATCTGTCCTCTTATTGATGATAAATTGCATCATAAGAATGTCAAAGTGTTGTGGATCCACGTGCTGCAGGCAAGTGGATCCACAACAAACTGCCATATGTTTGCTCTAGATTAAATAATATTACTTCATAATTTCTAACAACTTGAAGAAAGATCTTAGTGTTCAATTTTCAAACCCACCAGAAAAGTCCTTGGTTTTTTTTTTCAATTTATTAACAAACTAAGTTATTTTGGAATTGCCAGAACCCTGACCCTGACCTTGTCTGCTTTGCCTTTCCTTATTAGGAATCTGAGGTGTTCTGTGTATCAGTGTCTTGAGCACTGGGTTCAGGTGACAAACAGCCTGCCTGAGGAGGGTGGTATGGTGGCAAAATTGATGCAACATGTTCTGGATGACATAAAGCCTTTAATTTCTCAAACAAAGGTAATGTTGCAAGACTACTGTGTGCTTAATCTTGTTTGCTATCTTGAGAGGAATGAGCCATATTCTTCTGATTCCTTTTTTTTTTTAATTTTCTTTTGTCTTTAATTTGTCCTTTGCTGTGTACTACGTAAAAAGAAGGTAAAAAGGTAAAGTCGCACACAAACCAAGGAGGCCCTCACAGCCAGAGCTTATCCCGGTTTCTGTAGCATGAAGCAACTGAGAGTATTGCTACTCCCCCTGGATGGGATGCTAGTCCATCGCAGGGTTACCCCCAGCAGTATGTTGCTGGTACCCCTTTATACACCTGGGTGGAGAAAGACAATGTGGGGTAAAGTTTCTTGTCTAAGGAAACAACACAATGGCAGGGACTGGGCGTCGAACCACCGACCTTCAGATCTGAAGTCCAACGCACTAACACACCACCGCACCCCCACATGTAAAAAGAAACTGATGAAAAATTTAGGATAGCATGTCAGTTAAAAGGTTCCATAATTGATTATGCAATTAATACCTTTTTGTTTCAGCTGTTGCCATCTACCAGTAACGGAAATCCCCAGATGTCAAAAAAGGTAAATAGTTTTTATGTATTATAATTTCCACTACACATATTTATATGTGGACTCACTATAGACCTGCTTAACAGAACAGACAACACCAGCACCCACCTTCTACTGGAACCGCTTCATATTTTTAACACCTTTTATTTCGCCTAAGGCTAAGAAAAGAAAACTGCAAGAGGATGTTGACCAGTTGCTAACAGGTATTTGTGAAAGTTGTCATTTTCTCAAGATTGCTATGCGTTTCTTTTTTGGTTTTCTTTTTATCTATTTGTACTTATGAAATTGTGTTTCATGTTTCTTTTGTTTCTGCAGGCCAACAAAAGTTTGATTCAAATGCTAATGAGTTGGTAACTTACAGAGCTCTTAGAGGTAAAATTTGGAATCATTAATTAAAATTACAAAACTGAGGTGTAAAACAGGGCATGATTTTGTAGTGCTAGTAAGCTAGTTTCTTGAAACAACTGTCATGCTGTGGCATTTATTGTTGTGTGACATTCAAGTTGTCTGCTTTGTGTCATTTAATGTGGATCACGTGATATTCAGAAGGAACATCTGAACATCAAGTAACTGCAATTTTCTGACAAGAGCAAGGATTTTCGTTTTTGAATTTGGGCATCGCTAATGGTACAAGATGGTTGCCATTAACACAATTTCTTTACTACTTCTCTCAGAATTTTTAATAATTATTTTTACATGTTACCATGATCTTTGTCATTAGTTCTATCTGGTGTTTTGATGGCTAGTGGAGGTGACATTCCCCAAGATACGTTCAGGGTGAGTTGTTTGAGAGAAATAATCCATGTACTAACATAGTATGTTTCAATAAATGTAGCCAAGTAATTATGACAGAAACACTGTGAGAGTATATTTGGAGGGACAGGTCTTGTGGATTGTACAGAATAGAGGGTTTGTAAATTCAAGACTATGTTTCCTGTGTTATTTAAGATGATGGCTTGAATGATGAACTTAGCAAACTAGGCCCACACAAAAAATAGACTCATGTGAACAGCCTTTAGTAAGTAAGCTTAATTTCATAATATGTCCTTTTAGGAAATTCAAGTTTGCATTGTAAAACTGATTATGCAGTGTCAGCAGTCACCACACAACTCCTATCCCATACCATTCAGCAGTGCCGAGTGTCGGAAGGCAATGTACCATGTTCTTCTGTGTTGTCTGCTCACAAACTCACCTTATGTTCCATCGCCTGTCAATCATGCTGTCAGATTATTCAGTGGGGGACTTCAGGATGCTGACCTTAAGGTAGAATGTGTTTGTCTGGGAGGGGAGGGCAGCAGGGAGAGGTGGTGGATGTTTTTTGAGAGAATTGAATTCCGCTGGGGGGATAGTCAAGGGAAATGAACAAGCGAGCGAGGGCAAATTTGCCTGCCACATTGTTACATGATGTGCACGGAAATCGGCCTGCTGTTTTGATACACGAGAACCATCCCCTTGTCATGAAAACTGAAATTAAGTATCCCCTTGCCATGAAAACTGAAATAGTTGCCAATAAGATTTTTTTTAACCAATTCTTGTTTATATAATTTTTTAGGTGTCAAGTTTCTGCCAGGAAGCCTTAGCTGTTACTAATTCAATCATCCATCCAAGGTCCTTCCCACAGGTGTGCTCTGCTCCTGGGCCATTATTACTTGGTACCTCTGAGCACCCTTCTTTTATTGGTTCCTCACCTGGGGCTCATCATCAAAGTATATCTGACTCATACCCTGCAAGTGCACTTAATCAAATGACAAGTGAAGATGATTCATCGCAGCAAAGTATTTTGAGAAGAGAAGCTTCCCAAAATGAGAACAGTATTGCTTACTCACAAATTGAAGAAAACACTGTAAGATATGGACAATGGCAAGGCACTGCTGAGGACAATAATACTCCTAGCATGTTTTTAACTACTGCTGGGAATAAATCTACAGAGGAGAGTCAACTTCTCACATCAGACAAACACACTGAAAAGTCTAATGTCAGTAGATATGAAAACAACTTAGGTTCTCAACAAGAAAAAGCCGTCAGCAAGACACAAGACCTTATAGTAACAAACACTGACAGTCAAACATCGGGAATTCAACTTACAGCTTCAAGTTCAAACACACCAACAGAGCAACTGCTTAATCAGGAGGGATTCATCACAGAAAATACCAGAAAAACTCCATCATCAAATTATAACCATAGAACTGCCAACACAGGAAGCAAAGAAAATGGAATTTCTTTACATCTGATGGGAGAGGAGCCTGAATCAGTTGAAACTCTTGGTACATCTGAGCCAAAGAGAAGGAGAACTGATGATAATTTCAATGTTTCTGATGAACAGCTCCTCACAGATAACCAGGTTGTAGCTGCACCTAGCAAAGATCATATGGCTGGAGGTACTGAAGAGAAGGAAGCTATAACCTTTCAGGTAACAAAACATGAGTGCCCTGGAATTAAACCCCCTTCACAGGATATTAAAAGGATCCTAATAGGATCATATTTAAGATTGTATGTGACCCTATTTAGGATCTTGTGGGGTGGGATCCTAGAGGATCTTAAATAGGATCTCTTGCAGGATCCTGCAAGATTTTTCAGGATCCTGAGTAGGATCCGACTGTAGGATGTCATAAATCATGATCAGAATAACTGCCTTGTAGGATCCTGGGTAGGATCTTACAAGATCCTGTGGCATCTTACAGGATCCCACAAAATCCTGTACAATCCTGTATAGGATTTGTACCAGGATGCCTCTCAAGGATTCTGGCTAACTTATACTGACAAAATGGAAACTCTGAAGGTGAAAATCATTTGGTCACTGGCTGTGTGTTACACTGCTGTCAATCACAAATATTGAAGGGCTTTCTTGTAAAAGGTGTTAGTGCCGCCTTTGCATTGAGATCCAAATTGCTTCAATTTAGCTCAATTTGGTGTACAGGCTGTTTATCATGTAAAAGCAAGACTGATTTCATAATGATTTGTTCTATTGAGCAAAAACAAAACAAATCAACCTAAATTTCCTCCTCTTTTTTTAAATTCCTTGGATTTTTAGGAAAAGCAATACTTATTCCTTAAATGTAAACCTTCAAATTATTAAAAAAAAATAAACATGGACCTACATTTCTTACATGGTAAACAGTCAGAATCCCAAAGTAGAGGTATTAAATTTTAAGCAAGTTGGATTGCAAGTGTGTGATCATCACTAGTGCTCCTCTTGCTCGAAGCCCTTCAGCAGATAGCAGCATCAAACTCAACCATTGGTTGCAGATTAGGAATTTAGCTCTTTACATTTGTTTTCTGCTTTCAGGATACCGATTCTGATGAAACTGCTACAATGTTGGCAACATTTGTTGACTCATACCCAGACTCTGATGAACAAGAAATTGCATGAAGACCAAGTTGGGGATGAACCTTTCCACAATCATCTCACTATCTTTGTGACATGATCCACGTTGTATGGCAGTAACTTAACACAACTGATTTTTTGTAAAGTTCAAAGATTGATTTCATAGTGGCAGGGTACAGATGGAGTAGCTCGGGATGTTTTGAGCTGCAAGTTTCCCAACATTGTGCTAGTTTTTGAAACAGAAAAGACACAAGTGCAATTCTGCAGATATGAAAGAATAATGAGACAAGGAGGCTTACAGAAGGCCTGCCATATTAATTTAAACAAAACTGCCATGGCCTGGATTCAATTAAGTGCCTACAACTTGAAGCTATGAGAGGATTTGTTGATGGTAAAAAGTACAATTAATATGGCTAACAACACAAGACATTTTGTGTAAATGAAACCTATTACTTACTTACCATGCACTATTGCACACAGCATTCCTTTCACTGGAAGCAAGAATAATTGATTTACACATCTTTTTCAATAAATAATAAACTTTGTTTCCTCAGTATGTTGACTTGTATTTTATTTGCTTGATTTTATCACAAGAGTTCAACCTTTCGACCTTTACCTTACTTTTTGGCATACAGCTCTTATTTAATAAAACTGATATAAAACTGTTGGACCCTAGAATTATGTATCTCAAATGAGATTATTATACAATTTTACCTCATTCAAACCACATTTTCAATATAACTGTACAACACTTTGTGTATTTCAGAAACTTAAAAGTTTACAAATTCTTTAATAAGGACCAATCACCAGAAAAAATTTAATAAAAAATTCAAAATTTCTTAAACATTAAAAACAAAGCTTTGAACAGAGCACTTACAAGTCTGTCCAGGAGAGCTGCTCAGTTTGTAAAAAAAATTGTATCTAGATGACAAATGGTTGTTAGCCTGTTCCAGCTGCACTATCTCGCTCTGCATTATGGTGTTCAGATGGTAGTGGCTACAGTTCAGCCTTTCTTGGTCACATCGCACAAGAATTACTGCAAAATCCTGGTCACTAGCCCCCTCCCTCCCTCCCTTCCCCCACATTAGCCCCTCCCTCACCCCCCCCAACCCCAATTTGTGCCAATTCATTCAGCTATTTATTTTTTGCAAAGTTCAGTGTTCCAGGTTACTTATAAAGGCAGAGGGTCAATAAGGAATTTTGAGGGGTCAATAGATGTGGATCTCTTCAAATCTTCCCAAGTTGACCATTTATTTTGTTGGGTTATGTTGCCAGCTTTGTCGGGTTTTTCACCCGAGACCCCTCTCTTATATGGAACACTGAAAGTTTATGTGCATTTTTAGTTTATCCAAAATTTCCACCCTGGGTCTTTTTTGGCCTTGCTAGAACGGTGGGCTCACTACCACAATATTTTGTGCCTCTCAACCGAAAAACCCGTACAAAGTTGTATAGGCCCAGGGCTAAGAACCGGGATTTTACGCTATGACAGTGGGAACCTGACAGTGAGAACCAGTTCTCTTAGGACACCTTTACATGATTCTGGACTGCAGACTATTGCAGGAGTTGATGAGTGGTTCAAATTTTTAACTCCTTGTTGGTGACCTGACCCAGACAGCTAAGATCCAGCCTGTCCAGAGCTGAGAAATGGTTAAGTGCCCTAAACATAAAACTAGACACATTCAACTGGATTTATCAGAAGAACTTTCAGATGTTTCACTTTGATTTTCGCTTCGCAGCAAGTAAGCATCAACAGTCCCTTTCTGTCTATCAACCTCTGCAGATTTCCTACTAGCTAAATCAAACTCTCTTTGCAGTTTCAAGGCAAGCTGAAAGTCTTTGTCTTCCTGCTCTTTTCTTTCGTTAATGAGATCAGATATGCTAGTAAACCAAGAGTCGTCTGTTCCCATACTTTTCAAACAACTTTGGTTCTTGTCAAGATTGTATCTGTTCTGTTCCAAGCCTGCAAGTGAATGTGAGAAACAGACGTTTTACATGGCATAATGATTAACTGAGCATAAAAAACTATGTTCATGAAAACACTCATGAGTGATGTTTCAGCAACATAAAACAATGATAGTAATATTACATACTATATTTAAAAAAATTTAAAGCAACTTTGTAGAATGTCAAATGGTTTAAACCCAGCAGTGTCAGTAGAAATTTGTTCCCTGTGATCAGCCAGAATAACAATGAGGTCTTTAAGCTCAGTGTCAACATAACAATAATATTCTCCTTATTGGTCGCCATACATTTTCTATGGTATTAGTTGGGAGAAGTTGTTAAAGTATCAACAAGGTCATCTTTTGGTACTTTTGGAGGTGACCATTTCCTCACTTCTTATCACATTAATACGATTTACACGGGGAAACTTGATGCTGGTCACTACTGGGGCTTAAAGGGTTAATTAACTACAGTGTAGTAAGATCCACCTGGCTGTGCTTAACTGTCATGTCTCTTACACCTCACACTATCATAATAAAACAAGTAAGGATCTTTAAAGAACACACATCACAGTTTGAAAGAGTAGGGGATGTAGTTCCAGGAATTGTCCTCATATAAAAATGCATATTCTCCTTACTGTTCTCCACATACTTCTTATGGAACAAGTAAGGAAAAGTTTGGTGATCACCTGCTTTATTCTCATCTTTTGAATGTTTGAACAAGTAGTGGTAACGCAAAGAGAAATTTTATTTTTCGTCACTGTTAGGGCTTATTAAAAGGTTAATGCATTCACTGCAGGTACCTAACTGTTAGGCATTAAAAAAAGTTAAAAACCTCGTTTATCTAACGAAGATGACTGTCTTGTTGGAGAAAACCATCTGTCCAGTGTACTGCATCCATGACTTGCTTGGGTTGCTTGTGGTTTATTTTTTTTGCCTTTCCCTGTTTTTGCCCTTGGAGGAATTAATGAGGTTCCTGATGTACTTGGCTGTGAGAGTCTTGCTTTTTCTTGAGAATTCTGGAAATTCAGCCAAAATAGTGAGAAAACTCAGCATGGTTTGATTAAGGAAAGACAACAAAACATTGATAGTAAAAGTTAAATTAGCTTTGTCACAGTTTACAATATATCACTACACAGCCCTGTGAAAATGTTTTGTAGTGGTAGGCAGGATAACAGAAGTAGTAGGCAGAAAGGGCTAAAAGTGCGTGATTTAGTAAGCATTAGTGAACTCCAACGAGAAGCAGCAAAGAATTGACTGTAGGTGGCAAAATTGCCGGCTGCTGGCACATTTTGACAGGGCTGACTACAAATTATGTACAAATTATTTTATTTCAAATCTTTTCAGTAATATAAGGCAGTGTAAAAAGCAACCCACAGGAAGGAATAAATTTTATTGTAAGGACAACATACTGGGCACTTTACACTTTAATTGAAAATCACGTCAAGGTGTTTCAGTTCAAATGATGTTGCGTGCTACAAGAAGCCTTCTAATGAAACCACTACCTTACAGTTAGTCAATTGCCCTCAGTCTACCTCTGCCCACTCTGTTGCACACATAATACAATAATATGACATTCATATAACTCTGTAATTGTAAAATCACTGGGACTCAAGCCAAAATTACAGTAGAAGGACTTGAGGCCCGTCCACATGTTTTTGTTTGAAAGTGCAACTTTTCTTTGCAGATTGGCCTTCCGCCCACACATATCCGACGAAGACAGTGACTGAAAACACAACCTTTAAAAAGCGCTCTCCAGACTTGAAATTTTTGAAAATGGCATTTTTGTGTTTTCATGTGGACAGTGAAAACAGACATTTTTGAAAACGATGACATCACAGTATTGGATCCAGCATACCCAGTGCTACAAAAAGATCCAGAATATTGGAGTTCTTCGTCTGGTATGATTCCCAAATTATCGACATTTTCTGAGGTCTTAGAGACTGTAACTTTTAAAAGCAGTTCCACTTTGTCATCTGTCCAAACTCTTTTGCCCATAGATCTACCCAGTTTTTGTCCTGACTGCGACATCTATAAACTATTTCCTTTCTAACAAAAACAGACACGCAAAACAAAGAAAATGGCACCACCTTCCTGTCTTGCGAATTCATTTTACTGGTAAATGCGCATGCTCCATCAGCGGTATTAGCAATTTCGAATCATTTGTGTTTTGGTGTGAATGGGTGAAAACAATCCAAAAATGCTATGTGTGGATGTGAATTTTTTTGAAAACCAAGAAAAAAATTCATACATGTTAATGGGGCCTAAGTAAAGGCATGGCCTGGGTAACAGATGCTTGTGAATTCATTTTACTGGTAAATGCGCATGCTCCATCAGCGGTATTAGCAATTTCGAATCATTTGTGTTTTGGTGTGAATGGGTGAAAACGATCCAAAAATGCTATGTGTGGATGTGAATTTTTTTGAAAACCAAGAAAAAAATTCATACGCGTGGATGGGGCCTAAGTAAAGGCATGGCCTGGGTGACAGATGCAAAAGGTTGTAATAATGTAATTGAATGCTACAGATTTTGCTTCACTTAACCTCCCTCTACAACACCCCAGGACCATTCTTAGGGTGAACTTAGCATGAACTTAGGGTGAACTTAGGATGATCAAACATTCACCTGTTCTCTCTCTTCTGATACTATTTTTCGTGCAAGCTCCTCATCTTGTAGTGCCTGGTACTCTAAAGATCTCACCAGTCTTTCTTCTTCTTCCTGCAGTTTATGAATGGCTTCTTCACTAGCCCTCATCTCTTGTTCCCTTGCTTGTTGTAACTGAAAAGTGAACAGACCATCAACAACAATTATTATTAACTTGATCTGAGCAGTTCGATGTAAATAGTTTTTAGCTTAAGTAGTTTTCAGTCAAAAAAAGGCCTCGTGAGAGTTTAAATATTTACCTTTCTCAGTTCCTCTTCATATTCCTTGCGAAGCTCTCCATCCTGAGAAATTGTTCGCTTAGGTGGTGGAATATCTGCATCACATTAGTACCAAACAAAAAGTTAGTTGTTGTTTTGTTAGCAAAGGAATTCTCATGTCTGTCGGGCCACACAAAATATAAAGTACTTTAGTTCTTATCACCCTCTCTCCTGTGAAAGTGGGACAGTCAGTTGGTTGGGCAAAAAAAATACTGACAAATAAACACAAAGACTTAAACAATTCCAAACAACCCACTATCACTTCAAAAGGTTTTTGAAACCATCATTACATAGAAGATGTATGCAGAGCATGTTAAAACTTGGAAACACCCAAGACAAAGCTTTTAAGGAGCAGGCATTGAATCTGGAGCATCAAGTCTCTTTTAAGTTAGTCAGGCGATGGGTAACAAAACATGTTCTTGGGATGGTCACAAAATTATGCACAAAATTACTTCCAAACTATTGCTGTCAGCTCAGAAGTTGCCAGCAAGTGCAAATTCAGTATAACAAACCTCCCCTCTCCCCACCTCTTAGGAAGTCAGTTGTTTCCCAGCTGACCTCAGTTTATATGAAACATGCATGCGATTAACAAACAGCTGTACTAAAGTCATCATAAATTTACCCATCTTGAAAATTGTGTGATTAAAAAACATTTAACCATGCTTTCCACCGTTAAGTATCCATGTTTATGAGTTCTATAAAGCTTTCGGGAAAGTTTACAATCAAACAGAAAGTAAGCAAGCGTATTAAAAATATCTTACCGAACAAGTCTTCATCATCTTCCCCACGTAATCTTTTCTGACATTTTTCAGGAAAAAGTTGTTGAATTTGTTCCCATCGCTTTAAATTGACCAAGGTTCCATTTCGGGAATTTCTCCTCGCCCAGCTAGAAATTCTCATCCGACAAAGAGGACAGAGGAAATTCGCTTCCTCAACATTTTGCTTGAAGCAAGGTCCGCAAAGTTCATGTTCGCACGGCATAACAACGGGCTCAATAAGGATTTGTAAACAAATAGGACACGTGAAGTCTGTATATGACATGGAAGTCACAATATCGTCGCTAGAATTGTCTGATTTGAGCATTTTAGGGGTGGTAACTCTCTTCGATGTCGACTGATCGTTTTCCCCACCAGCCGCCATCTTGGATATTGTGAAGCTGCTGCGTGCATAATTTTCGCGCCAAATTATAACCAATCAACCCTCTCCAAACAATTGCCATCGGTGACAAACCATTTCCGGTTGAGTGTTACAAACAAACATGTGTCGTGCCAAATACACTACTTAGAAGAAGAAATACTCCTTCAGTATAGCTCTGGCCCTGATGAGGGCTAATTTTGTTAGCCAAAATATTCGCCATTAAATAAATCAGCCCTTTGCCGTAGTAGAACAATATCAGCAAAGGACCGCAAACGAAAATGCTGCACGTGTACGTAGGATCTAGTAAACCAGACCTAATCAGCTAAAGAAATACTCAAATGACAAAGAAGCAAGGCTGATCTGACTACGTAGAAAGATTTGACTCTGCAAGACATCAACACGACACTAATAGAACTTTAACAGAGCAGGGTTGCAGCCGTAGACAGCTGTTTCGCTCTTCTTAGAGCTCATCAGTACGGCATAGCAAGATGGCGAAAATGCCGTAAAAATACCCATACACTCTGTTAAAAGCCCTAAACGAGGACGCACGCCCACCAAATCACGCCATCACGTGTCTCGGAAAGGTCGAGAGTCCAAGTGTCGTGTCGATGTCTCGCAGAGCCAAAGATATAGGATGGACAAAACCAACCTTATAAAGAAACATGGACAAAACCATGCTATAAAGAACAGCATATCGGATCTATTAGTGTCGTGTTGATGTCTTGCAGAGTCAAATCTTTCTACGTAGTCAGATCAGCCTTGCTTCTTTGTCATTTGAGTATTTCTTTAGCTGATTAGGTCTGGTTTACTAGATCCTACGTACACGTGCAGCATTTTCGTTTGCGGTCCTTTGCTGATATTGTTCTACTGTATGTATGTTTTTGGACCGTAGGTCTTTTTAATAGATCCGATATGCTGTTCTTTATAGCATGGTTTTGTCCATGTTTCTTTATAAGGTTGGTTTTGTCCATCCTATATCTTTGGCTCTGCGAGACATCGACACGACACTTGGACTCTCGACCTTTCCGAGACACGTGATGGCGTGATTTGGTGGGCGTGCGTCCTCGTTTAGGGCTTTTAACAGAGTGCATGGGTATTTTTACGGCATTTTCGCCATCTTGCTATGCCGTACTGATGAGCTCTAAGAAGAGCGAAACAGCTGTCTACGGCTGCAACCCTGCTCTGTTAAAGTTCTATTAGTGTCGTGTTGATGTCTTGCAGAGTCAAATCTTTCTACGTAGTCAGATCAGCCTTGCTTCTTTGCCGTAGTGCTTGTTTTGATGTCTGTTGAAAGGGCAAACATTCAACTTCCGTGTGCCGTCCGTGACTCAAGAACGTCCGTGCAGTTCCCTTTTTACTTACAAAAAATAGTTCATGGTGGAGTGTAGATGCACGGCCGGGGAGGCTCCACCTCTAGGCTAAAATCCTCATTTTCAGGAGCCTGTCATTTTTTCTGGAAGTGGTGCCTATTCCATATATATCCCATAAAAAAATTGCACTTTTTTTGCCTCAATTTTGTATCCCGTCCAGAATCTCAACCTTTTTGTTATGAATTATTTATCAGAAAAATGTCTAAGGAGGATGGTCTGCCTGTTACCGGACACGCACGACACGGTGACTGAGTCAGACTGACGCGGCTGCGAATGGCGGGAGTTAATGGCGGGAAATGGCGCTGTGGCGGGAAAAGAAGCGCGCGTTTCTCGTATAAAAGCTGTATGACCTCGTCCTTTGTCGTCAAACTCGTCATACTTGAGTTCTTTCACCTTGCTTTGAAGCAACCACCTCAGTCATTGTATAAAGCTAAATCTTATAGAACTGGTCTTGTTGAAACAAAAATATGCCAGCAGCAGAAGTTGAGACGACTTGCACGACTCCCGTCATTGAAAAAGAAGTCGAGAAGATTCCTGAGAAGAGCGAGTCACATTGCAAAGAAGACAAAGCCGGCGAAGAAACGAAGACAGTTGAAGAAAACCTCAAGACAACGGAGGAGTCGGAAAAGATGGAGAAAGAGAATCTTCCGGAGCAAGAAAACAAAGAAGAAACGAATGCAATACCAGGAAATGAAGAGAAAGCTGAATGCGAGGGCGAAGTGTCGGCGGAGAAAACGGAAGACGAACCCACAAAGATGACGGGAAATTCCAAACGAAAGTCCACGGAGGGTGATGCAAGCAACCAAGCCCCACAGGAAGAAGAAAGTCCCCGAAAGAAAAGAAAATCAACCTAAAAAGACAGAATGAAGACATTCGACTTTGGTATTGTACTGGAACGTACTTGAGTTTTTTCTTTTATGCCATTTAACATTGCTTTGCTCACGTTGTTTTGACTACAGCAAAATTGGGACTGACCTAAACATATCGATATAAGAAGAAACCGATTATAATTTTAAGCTTCTCAAAGATTTTAATCCGTTTTGTCTTGGTAAGATTATTATCGACTCATTTTCTAAACAGTGAAGTTAAGAACTGATTAAACTTGAACTTAAAAGTGTGACGCAGTAGTCATGAGAAGCTGCTGGTCATGTCTTATCATGAAAGTTGTTTTCGGTTGCTGCTCACATCTGTACAAAACCTATATTTATTTCAATCCTCTATATTTAGCTCAGCCTAGTTTCAGTTTCAACGGTCACATGAAGGATGAAACACTTACATGTCAGTTTGAAAAAGTCATGTTTTCCATTAAAGCTGTAGTTGTGATGAAAACCATGAAGAGCGTGGTATGTCTTTCAACTCCTCCTTTTTGTTTATAAATATTTGCGCGTACAGGAACCGGCCACCAAAATCCCGCTTTGGCTGTCCTTTTCTTCACTTTCAAAGCTTGAAATGCTCTTTGTAGACTACTTTGAACTGTTCGCAAAACTAAAACCTTTTACAAATCGGGCTTTAGCGATGTAGTCAGAAACAGAAATATTTAAGCTTAAGCTTTATAATCTCTATTTAAATGACTTTTTTCATTAAGATTAGAAAAAATACTTATCGTATTAGCCAAGAGCTGTAGATATTTCGGCCTTAGGAGCGGTACGAGGCTGAGGGCTGGTAGATAAGGTAGTTATGATAAAGAGAATCCCCTCCTTATCTACCAAAAGAACTCGGTGAATATGCGAGGTTATCGGAATCTTAACAGATTGTTGTTTCGTTGTTATTCCAGAGTTGATAACTGTGAAGCTTATTCTTCAGTTAACTCCCTGTAAATGGCTTCCCGAGATTTCAAAATATCACAATGGGGTACCAGCCACACCAAAACAATTCTATTTTTCCCCTAGCTCTATTTCATTTTTGAGATATTTAGCTGCATGTTTCAAGGAAGAATAAACATTTTCACTCGACTGATCTCGAATTCGATACATAATTGAAGTTTAATTTGCCTTCACACTTAAAGAAAATAGGTCTTAAAAACTCGTTATAATCGATTTACTGAAGCAGGAGCACTTGTTTGTACAATCTGACCATGAGCCTAGTGTCTGAAAAGGATCTGAAAGACCCTGGAGAGCTGATAAATCAAGTTATTTAGCTTCAAACAGAGGTTTGCTTACTCAGGACAGGAAATAATCAGGAAACCTAACCCTTGACTACAAAACCAATCACTCCCGCTCAATCTGGAACCGCATTCCGCCCCCCTTCACGCACCCAATAAAAGAATTTTGCCTCGATTGCTAGAAGTCTGTTATTAGTCAAAGGCACCGCCGCCAGCTGTTTGCCTCATTGCTTATTCATGATTGATTGTTTCGATTGTTTTGATAATTAGTATTGCACGAATATGGCATGAGCTCCACGGGAACACCCCAAAACACTCACTCGAGCTGTCAACTATCGATCAAGTTAGGATTCTGTTTGATTCACCTACGAATGACCTTCGACATGAAAACGCATTCAGAACTGAAACAGCTATCAGCCTGTATATCTTAGCATTCTCACGCAACGGAACTGTATCACTGCAATAACACTTAAACGGCATTTGGACAACATTCGGTATTCTAACCAACACTTGTGTAATGGCTTCTTTTCGGGTACTTCACGTGGCGTGTTTGTTCAATCTGCTCATCTTGAGTGCATGGCGGGCAGACTGCCAGTCTAGTTCGCAGTTATCCTGTTCTGAACATCTTGGAGCGAACAAGCTGTCGAATCTTCAACCTCCTCTGAAAGGTAAGTAGTAAAGTTTCCCTATTCTTCATGAAGTGTGAGACAATTAGTTTCCTTTCCATTGACAAAGGGTTTTCTAATTTTGTGCTCAACAGGGAAGGAGCCGCAAATTTGTCTGAGCAAGATGACTTGCTGTACAAGACAAACAGAGGACACTCTTCGTGTTAAAGCCGCGAAGAAGATAAAAACTCACATTCAAACAAAATACACGGCCGCGAAAAGCTCGTTGTTGTCGCTTTTTGATGAGTTGAAAGGTAAGCGGCAGTCGACGGTTTGTTACATATTTTGTAAGCTGATGAAAAGCACTTCATTATTTGCTTTACATAAACAAATGCTCCGTGAGATGGATCACAGCTGCGAAAGGATTTGCGGTTCAAAAAATTTTCATTGTGTCAAAAATATGGTACCAGTCGGTAGCCTATAAATCCAGACAAAAAAAATCGTTCTCTCTCGAGGAATTTTCGGACAATGGCCATCAATTTATTTCGAGTTGTTTCCTACAGCCTTATTTTGTTAATTACAGTCCATTGAAGCATGATGGTTTCGGTTGGCGCAAAGATGCAACAGTTCGTTATTTTTAGAGCGTGTTAATTCACTTAGAAAAGAATAAAGTTTAAGTGCTGCCTTTGTTTTTCTCTTCCCAATTTTACAGTTTTGTATTGGACCCTCGCGTTTTTGAAACAGTTCAGTTTTCACGTGAGTCAATACTCTTGAGAGAATAATGTAATATAAGTAGGTCATAAAATCTTCGCTCAATGAATTCGACCATGGTGACTAACTTATTGAAATTTCGATATGGTTATTAACTGTTTTTCGACATTTCGATTGAGGCGGGGAGAGTGTTGCGGAAGAATGATTGTTTCCGGTCCTTGCCGCTATATAAAGTTTGTATGGTTTGTCGATTCGCGTTGAGACATTTTGCAACTGGCTATGAAATGTAGATTTGCTGAAAGAGGTCTCTACACGTCTGTAATGAATAATTTAATTAAGCTTACTTCGTGTGAAACTTGATTATGTTTTCCATACGCAATATCTGTCTTTCAAATCTTATCGTTTCCATGTAAATACAACTGCCAAATACTACGATTTTGCACGGAAATCACTTACTTGACTATGTTTGTTGTGTGACAAATTTCATCGATCATTGTTCGTAGACATCTTTTAAAGAGGATATTGAGGAATTTAATATTTGATTTAAAGAGTTCGCCGCTGCTTTCCCAGAGAGCTTCGTTTAACCCTGAACTGCGGTAGTGAATACTGCCTGTGGAGTTAATAACTCGGCTTGGGCTGGCGAATTTGACATTTAGAATATTGATGACCTGTAAGAATTCTAAATTTTCTTCATCTGCACAGCGGGAAGTTGTTCTTTTGGTCTTTTCTAGTTGAAAGTATTAGGTCACATTCTGTTGGACACCCTCAGAAGTTAGCTTCTAACATATTTTTCTTTCAGAGTGTTTAATTGTATAAATATGCAAATTCTTCAGAAGAATTCGAGTGTATTGACTTTTTTGTGTAAACAAGAAAAATAAAGCTTCTATTGTTCCATTTGATTGAAACTTATTGTTTATAAGTACTCTCGCATTTTGTTTTGATTGAAATATTGCAGGATAGCATAAGAAAATCTATTGAATTTTGTCACCAACGTTTTTATGATGAAACATGTGATGGACAATACTTTCTGGACTTGCCGAATTAAAGTCACATCTATACAGCACTCCTGGGCAACAAAAATTAATTTGAGATGCTGACATGCATTTAAGAAGAAAAATTGGTGACGTTAAATCAGCCCTGTGAAAATGTGTCGGCGGCCGGATGTGGTCAATTTTTATGGTGCTTGCTTGAGACTGGACTTTTTCACGAGAACTTTTCTTAGCAGACTGAGAAACCCAGTCCTTGCTACTAAATGGAGTCACTGTGCTTTTTATCACAAGTTGTCTACTTCAGCTACATTGCCATTTTTGGCCTTGACAGTGAATTGAAATGTCCACTGATTATGTGTGCGGACCATTCATGAACCGAATTTCAACGAAGTTGATAACTTCTATGCTCAAAAGGGGGCTTGTGAGAGGATTTACGTTATTTTCCCCAGACTCCCTATACTGAAGAGCGATCTGTTTTATTGTAGTGCTGTAAACAGATTTAATGTAAATTAAATACAATGAGTGCCCTTTAAAAACATTTTACTTAGAGTGATGGTACATAATTATAAACATTTGGTGGTAATTTGTTTCACCCAAGTGTATTTTGTGTTAATTTATGTGTTTCCAATTTACAGGCTACTTTCAACTTGTTATTCGTGAAGGCCACCGACAAAGTGCTCTTTTCTTGGTTAACACGCAGAAGAATCTTACGATAGCTGAAGTCCAAGTAATATCAACTTTCTTTAAAGACCTTGAAAACTATCTTGTTGATGATAAAATGGAGTTAGAGGACATTGTGAAGACCTTCTTTCGTGATTCATTTCCACTTGTTCTTGAGTACACAAACCCAGCGGGAAAAACTGTCTCAAACTTGTACAAACAGTGCTTAAAAACCAACATGGAATCAATACAACCATTTGGGAGACGACCAGCACATTTAGTGGGTATTTTTGAGCAGGTTTTTGAACCTGTACGCACACTTTTAAAAAGCTTAAAGTTTGGAATAGAGTTGATGAGTATGGCACAGCAATTTAACTTTACGAGTGGATGCAAGAATGCACTCTTGCGGATGAAGTTCTGTTCATTGTGTCAGGGGGTTGACAAAGTCAAGCCATGTTATAGTTACTGTAAGGATATACTGAAGAAATGCTTGGAACCTGAATTTCAGCTACAGAAAGAGTGGGGGTTGTTCATTGACAATGTTTACTCACTTGCTCAAAGTATTGGAACATCTGAGTTGGAGAACTTCTCAAATTCAATTTACAAGGATTTGTGGAGTGCTGCAATGCATGTTTTACTTCAAAAACAGAGTGTTATGACGCAGGTAAGATTGATTTGTTGAATGATGTGTTCTTTTACCGTTGTTGCCAAATCAACAACAGTGTGCAGAGAAGGTTGATTCACATTCATGCAGTTCACATCTTAGTTAATAGACCTGGCATTATTAAGCTGGAGATGGAGGACCCTTGACAGATGTATACCAGCTGAGGTTTATTTGAGAACTATTGTTCTCAAACTCATTAATAATTCATAAAGAGAAAACAAGAGAAATCAATACCGTGACAGTGGTTTGGATACCAGATCTTCATCAGCATAAATATTTTGCAAACTTTTGCTTTGAATTTCTCCAAGAATTATGAATGGTTTGAGAAGCCATATCAAAAACTCAAAAAAGAGTGTTTCATCAGGTATCCAGACACCTCAAAGTCGGTTAAAAAAACTCGGCTGCGCCTTGTTTTTTCAACCTACTGATCATGATGAAACACTCTTTCTTGTGTTTGATATGTTACATCGAAATCCCCTCCCTGGGGCTAAACAGTGTGCCAGCTTGTATGATCCATGATCTTGATTCAAACATGAAGTTACTGAGCACTTTATTGAACTTCTGAAAATGAAATGGATCAGCTCAAAACAGTGGAGCCGGCAGTCCAAAAAAATCTGGTTGGGTTAATACAATAGTCATATTGACCTGGTAATGCTTTGAACTCTAAAAGATGGTCACTGGTGGCGTTAACAAGGTGGAAGAATTAATTAAGATCAGAAAATGACAAAGCTTTTGTTTGAGCCACAGTGTGGTCGTAATAACAGGTAATCATGTTAACCCTTTTAGCCCCTGAGTATCAACTTGCATGTTCTCCCTACTGTTATCCATACATTTCTTTTGATACTACTTGTGAGAATTTGGTGATCCTTTTCTTTATTCTCATGACCTGTATGTTTAATCAAGTAGTGATATTGTGAGGATGCTTGTCACTCTTGGGGCTTGAAGGGTTAACAGCATAGCTGTAAGGTAGGGTTCCTCTCTATATCTACTAATAAAACATTTATATCAACAAATTAACAAACTTAATACAAGTATATTTTACCCTTCTCACAGGCATTAGACAAATGTGGTACGCCAGCTTACATCGATGCTTCATCATCTAAGACATCTCTGTACAAGAAGTCTGTGTCGCCTACTCCCTATGTGAAAGTACGACTGTTTGCCAAGATGGAAACCACAAAAATGAAAGTGTTTCTTCTTAAGTCATTTTATGAAGGCTTGCCCGAAGAGTTGTGTGTTGTAGATGAGCTTTCTGCTGACCAAGCTGACTTTGAGAACTGCTGGAATGGCCAGTCCGTAGGAAGGTGAGTGCTGTGGAAGTTTAAAGAAGGCCTTCCAACATGTTGCGCCAGCTTTCAGAGGTTACAATTGATTTGAACAAAAAAGGAACAATTTTTGGTTGACCTTGTGTTGGTGAACCAAAAATTGTTCAAGGCACTCGGAATCCAAGATGGCTAGCAGTAAATCAGACAGCAACGTCAACTGAAGGAAATAATATTCAGTTCAAGCTAGCAGAGGAAATCGAGAGAGTCTAGAAATAGCAGGGTGTACAGTGTTTATGAAATTCACAAATTGATAAACAACTTTCACAACATCTGCAACAGAAAAGTGTTTAGTGTTGGTGTCTGTTATGTCATGCTAAATAAAATAAATATCTGACACTTTAAACAATCACAGTGCAGCAGGTACTTAGTATACATGTACCATTAAGTTGGAAACTTTTAGAAGCTCCTGATACTTTGTCTTGATTGAGCAAGAGACTTTCAGAATAAAGTATTGAGTAATATTCAGTGTGTTGGGTCATAGTCTCGTGACTCTTTGGACAACAGTGAATTGAATAAACAGGCTGGTTTTTTGGGACCAGACCTACCTCCAGTTTCTGTATGAAGAAAAAGTGGTACATCCCCTGAATGCCATGGGTCATTATTCCTTAAATAATTACTAAGTTTATCATTTTTGTTATGATAGATACACAGGTGTAGACTCAAATCCAGCAGATTTTCAGATGACAACTGAGGTAGCCAAATATTTAAAACTGTTGATGGGAAAGATACGAGAGAAGAATGTGGAAATTGAAAAATCTATCGTCAGCAACGAGGTGGATGAGAATGGAGATGGAGAAAGCGCCAGTGGGAGTGGAAGTGGTGGTAATGTCATTGTTTTATTTTGTAAAAGTGATACTGTGAATAAGAGAAATTAGTATGAAATTATGAATATATGAAATTCATATATTTGAACTGCGGAATGCCGGCAAGCCTGATTTTTCAGGCTTTCTTTTCGCAACTGCATAAGTTGCGTTAATAACTGCGAGGATCTTCTTTACATTTAGAAACTAGTATATACCAAACCAGTGTTTTTCACATGCTCTGATTGGCTACTCAAACTTGTGATAGTAGCTGCTATTCACCTCCTGGTATTTTTCTGCATTCCGCGCGTGAGTTTTCCCTCATTTCTCAAAAAAAGGAATTATTTGGTGCTGTCTATCCACTGATTTGGATATACTAAAACAATTATTTACCTCAATGTTGGTGAAGAGTGGTAGATATTTACCTCGCTGCTTTACAGCTCAGCAAATATAGAGTTTTCAATGGTATTTTCAAGCAGTGATATTTGTATGTTTTTTTTTCTAGGAAATGAAATTCATGGAAGTGCTTGTGGTGATGACGATGAAGACTGTGGCAGCGCTTCTGGTGGAAATTCTAATGAAATTCCCAGCGATCGCTTTGGTAAGGTGATTGTTGAGAAATCTAATTAAAAAAACTGCCGGCTGCTCAGAGAAATAAGAGGGCATTAGAGCACCCTCTTCATTTAACCCAGCTAGAATATTGCATCAGAACTCTTGGGATAACTGTTCAATAACTTGACTTTTCTTGTTTATTTGTTCTTTTTCAGATGGAAACAATGACTTCGATTTTGGTGCTACAACAGAATCAAGCAATAATATTGATGATAATACGGAGGGTGGTGGTGTTGCTTCAAGTCAGCAACCTGGCAATGTGCTAGCTCGTGGAAATTTGTCTTCAACTCTCACCAGTTTGTCTCTTGAGTTACTAGCTCTGCTATTCTTTGTAATGCTCATACAAAACTGGTAGTCTTTGCATGTCTGCTTGTCAGCATTTTGATGTTATTGCCATAGTACAAGTTCAATGAATGATGTTATGCACAACAGAGTACTGGGTACTATTCTTATAGCTGAACTTCTTATAAGCAACCACTAGAAATGCTTGGAGAGATGGTTAAGATTTGGACACTTTTAGGTGGTACTATAAAAAACAGTGATTTGACTCAGAAGTCAGAATCATAAACAGGTGGTTACTCGAGAGAGGTGGTTGCTTATGGGAGGTGGTGTTACAGCTGTATGATAGTATTCTGTGGAGTATGTACAAGACTGCTCTGAGATATAAAAAATGTCCAAAAAAGTGACAATGTTATTTATCTGAGTGGACAAGATTTTTTCTGTGTACAGATCTCCCAACAAAAGTGTTTGTTTGCCCCCAGGACAAAAACGCTTAATTTTGATCTTGAACTAATGATTTATTCTGTGCTCATGATTCATCTACATTGCAATTTGTGCCACTCTCGTTGACTGTAAGCAAACAACAGAAACAGTAAATCTAGCCCTGAAAATCAGAAACTTCCATGAACTAGCACATTCCTGTTCCTGGTTGTTTAACCGTTTATTAAAGCCCTGATATAAAAATGCATATTCTCCTTACTGTTCTCCATACATTTCACATGGAACTAGTAAGAAGAATTTGTCTAAATATCAAGACATCTTGTCCTTTGTGATCACTTTCTATATTCTCATCACTTGATTGTTTGTACAATATTAGTGATAATGTAAAGAGAAATTTCATTTTTGTCACTGTCAGGGCCTAAAAGGGTTACAGCAGCATGAGGCTTACTTGGAGTTAGTATCAATTTTGAATTCAGTTTTGATGGCTAAACAATGCAGAATCCTTAAAGTTCTTCATGTCCCAGGTTTTGACTTTGGCTGGTTTAAAGGTTACTGAAATTAGCAGAAGAGAAGCAGAAACCTTAGTATACATATTTATATTTGAACACAATGTTTTTACAACTTTGCAGAAAATCTTTGAATAGTAGCAGAAACAATTGAGCAAAGCAATACATAATCCAAAAATATAAAACAACTACTTGATGATTCAGACAAATATTTTGTCCATATTTATTTCTTTGCTTTTTGGTCGGTTACTTTATAATTAAAGATCTAATTGGGTAGTGATCCCTGGGCCACTCAAATTTCTACTTCCAGCCTACCCAGAAGCCAGGAACAGGTATCTTGCTTCTTAGTGGTCTCTCCGAACAATGTAAGGTTAAAAGTTAAATTTAGATGATGATGTTAAGTTTTTTGCATCTGTTTTGCATCTTCATTTTCACAAACTCTTTGTTTATTTTGCTGGTCTTATCTTACAAACCCAATCTTTGCTGGGAACATTTTGCATTGCAATTTTGTCTGAAGCCCACAGCATGTTGAACATTCCATCTTTTCTAAATTTGGATTTCTGTTGTCAAGCATGAAGGAAATAGTTATATCAATAGTCACACTGAATTTTATCCTGGTAGGGGAGGGTCACTTGAGTGTAAATTTGAATTGCCTAAAGTAATCATTGGTCAAACCCTCCCCCTCCCCAAGAAAAAATCCAGTAGGCCAATACGAACCCTTCCCCTACCAAAACATAAATACCATGCCTTGTTTTATGAAATTGGTTTTCATAACGCTAACCTGATTAATAGAAATTCGAAAGTTATCTCTGAAAAATGTCAAGCAAAATTTTTGTTTAAACTGAGAAGTTGTTGCCAAATCAAAAGTTAACTGCCAAAGGAATCACTCCTTGTCACTTTTAAACCTGAGAGTCACCCTCACCCACCCATGGACTCATCCCATGCTAATAACCAGTCGCGAACTCCTCCCTTGTTGGGGAGGAGTGTGTGACGAGCCAAAAGAACGTCTGCACAGGAGGCTAACATAAGGCAAGAGACACTTCTGTGTGTAGAAATGTAACTTCATAATCTGTATATTTTATAGTTAATTATGTAATCCTCAACTACGTGTGTTAGCTCAAAGCATTATCATTATCATGTTGTTACATAACATTGTAAGGTGTAGATGTGACCAGATCAGTAGAAATTAGGAAAATAATTATGTAGTAATGCATTGTAAATAAATGTAATTATTTTGTTTGTTATAAACAATTGCCTTATTTGCTTCAGCATCCCATTTCACACTTCAACCACTTTGGGCTCCCCTAAAAAACCCTTTGCAGCTGAGGAAGAACCCATCCAACTACTCTCCTCTGAAATATTTCTTCCTCTTTCAAACGTTATTTTGCCTAGTTTTATTTCTTAGTCCGATACATTTTCTTCTCGTATACCCTTAGTGCCATAGGTTAATTTTTTTCTCTGTGCAAAAAAGAGCCAAGCCAACAAGGAGGGGAGTGCTGATGAAAAACTAATTCTTGGCTGCTTTTCAACAGCCTGTGCACTTCATATCCTTATAGAACGGGCCTCTGGAGCTAGGAACCAGGTTACTTCATATAAAATTTCAGTATAATTGCAAGTTCTCAGCGTTAGTTGGGGCAGGACAGTAAAGCGGTCAAAAATTGGCATGACAACAATTACCAGGTTCAGTACTTTGTCCCATCCCAACCGACGGCTCCTGGGTCTCTGAAAATGTTCCAAGCAGAACTTTATCGTGCTTCTGGACACTTCCGAGATCACTGATCCTATCTGTACATGTAGGTGGTTAGAGCCTCTGATCATTAACAGGAATGTCACAGCATTGATTCAATTCCCATTGGGGATTTCATCTTAGTCTGTGATAAATCCTTTAGCAGACCCATAGTTAATTCTCAGGTTTGTGAAAGACCATACTAGTCGGATCATGTGTACTAAAGACACCCGCGATCGAGTGTCGATCGATACCAGCGATCGACACCTCGACCGACACGCGATCGACACTCGATCGACACTCGGTCGACATATCGGTGACCACTCGGTCGACAGTCGGTCGACATCTCGGTCAACAGTCGGTCGACACGTCATCAAGTGTCAATCGATGCAAGCGGTCACCACACGTTCGATGTCGGGCGAAGTATCGATAGCATGTCGGTCGCCTGTCGGTGATATATCGGTAGTATGTCGGTAATGTGTTCTTCACAGTATCCCTCCTCAAACGACGGTATTTTGTCAAATACACCGTCAGCTAGTGTAAGATCTACAAACCAACGAATTCTGGAGAACTATTTTTCAGCTTTACTGCGCGAGCAAAATAAAAGGGAAAGGGGTATTTAACATAATATGCGAAAAATTCCTTCGAACATAATATGATTTTTGAGGCGAGTCGTGCTTTCCATTATTGTGCGCGTGGAAGCGAAAAGTTCCGCTTCCACTGCTAATGGCGAATGGAGCCGAAACGTCTCGCTTCCGCGCCCACAATACATACATTACTTATTCTATTTCCCTTCTTTTTTCAATGATCTCCATGTATTTATTTTGTGTCCCCAAATTAGTATGGGAATGGAACAAGAAGCGAAACGTCTCATTTCCACACCTACAATATATATACCTATTTCAAAAAAGGTTGCTTCAGTGACGCATGTTTCATAGACCGCAGTACATCATGCTTGCTAAAGTTATGACTGCTTTCCTCTACCTATTAGTCCTAAAGCAAGAGCAAATGTATATTTTTGTATGATTTGGTTTTCTCCTGGAGTGTCTTAAGCGAGGAAAGGGATCAATACATTTATTTTTTGGCAAACATTTTGCTTTGCGGTCTATGAAACAAGGATCGTGCATCACGTATCACTGAAGCAACCTTAATTGAAATAGGTGTATACATTATTAGGGCGAAAGATGCGAAATGTTTCACTTCCAACAGCCAATGAGCAGAAAGATACGAAATGTTTCGCTTCCAACAGCCAATGGGCGGAAAGAAGCGAAACGTTTCGCTTCAACAGCCAATGGGAAACAAGAAGCGAAACGTCTCGCTTCCAACAGCCAATGGAGAAATATTTTGAATGAACAATAAATATACATTATTGGGGCGAAAGATGCGAAACGTATGATATGAAGAATTATGTAGATCTCGGAGGGTTTTATCCGCCTGTTGTGGGCGAGGAAGCGAAACGTTTCGCTTCTTTCTGCCCATTGGCATTTGGAAGCGAGACGTTTCGCTTCTACGCGCACAATAATGGAACGCACGACTCGCCTCAAAAAACACATCATGTTCGAATAATTTTTTCGCATACTATGCCAACTGCTAATGCCCGCAAAAAGACAGACGCGTATCAGAACGATGCCCCAAGGTTCTATTTTTGATAGGCCTTGATGACCTTTTTTGCCTATTGTGTGCTTTTCTAAACAGTATTTTCGTTTGCTTGCTAAATACAATCAGCTAAACTGCAGAGGAACGCAACCTGGAGGAAAGGCGATGTTTTCAAAGTGGATGTGTCAATGTTTTTCTCAACCACCTCGGAAGCCATTTGAGTGCTTTCGCGTGGCTGGCTCACGGCGGTTCTAGATTAAGTCATTGATTAGTTATATTTTCACGACAACTTTCTTCCACGTGGAAAAATGGTTTCTTCCAATCACATTTAAGCTCTCTCACCGGGGGGCTCAGTACTTTCATCATTTTCGTTGCTGACTGGGCGAACGATGTTTCTTCACTAGTGAAATTTTATCGTTCGCGTTTCTGATTGGCTAAGCTCTAAAACCGTACGATTTTTATTTGCTTCCATTTTCGAGAGTAAATCTCAGTACCTATGATATAAATTGGACTTTGTTTTTGTTTTGTTTTGATTCGTTATTTCCTACGACAAGTTCCGTTCAATTTCGTATTTGGTAGCAGTTGTAATTTTTTATCCCTTCCCTCCCCTGGTAGTCTGCCGTTTCTCCCGCCAGTAATCGGTTTTACCGGCTTAATCCGACGGATAGTTAATCGACGGTTAAATCTGCTTTCGGAAACATCATTTTATCCCCCGATTAGGGACTGCGCAATAATTACCTGGAGGGGGGGGGGGGTTGGGAAATGGGTAAAATAAGGCTCAAAATTAAGTCGCAACCCCCCCTCTCACTAAGCAAAAATTAACTTTAACCTCCCCTCACCTACTGATAATATTAAGGTCAACCCTCCCCCCCCCCATTGGTTCCCTCATACCTAATTTACGTGTTGGATGTCTTCCTCAGGCACAAAACGTACTTCATATGACTCTTCAACGTGCGTGTTCTCTCCATTGGAATCACTTGACTCTGATTCTGAAGCTGTGTCGTCTTCACACGAGTTATAAAATTCTTCATCTCCCAGAACATCTCTGGCAGCATTTTCACGTGCGTGGCTGAGAACTCGTTTAGTTAAATCAGCCTTACTTCCGCTTATCTTGAGACCATGTTGTTTCAAATACATTTTCAGCTGGTTGTTCGTAAGCGCTTCCACATCTGTTTCATTTTTCAAGAAATATTAGACGGAAGTGCATTCCTTTTTCTTACTCTTTTTTTCGCCTTTGCATCCAAGAACTTAAAGTGCTCTACGTAACTTTTACACGCAGTTTCGTCCACGTTGTACTGGGAACAGAACTCTTGCAAAGACCTTTCTTCAGAGGAGGACAATTTTCCCTCGTTGAACAATTTCTTTATCTGGATACTCGGGAGATGTTTATAAGCTTACTTTGCAAAGTAATCAAACTGTTTATATTTACATAGATCAATTTATTGCTATTAAAGTCAACAGTTGGGTTTTCCATTCTTTTTAAATTATGATACAATGTAGGCTATCTTTCTTTTTCTTTGAATAACATCATAGTGTCAGGGCGGTAGCCTGACGTTTGTGATAACCGAGCCAATTGCGAAAGCGCCGAAGGGGCGAGCTTTTAGGGGGTCTGGGGGCATGCTCCCCCAGAAAATTTCGAAATCTAGACGCTCGGAAATGCCATTTTAAGCGTTTTCCTGGTGGTATTTTCCCCCAAACATAATCAAAGTCCAAACTAACTTTAACAGCATTCCGGGTGCCAATAAAGTAGAACGGTTTTAATATATAACAGAGGCATTCCTCTCCTACTGCATGACAGACAGGAAAATTTTAAATAATCAGCCAGTTCAGAGGTCAAAGCACCTGGAGTTGATATTTTCCCACTTTAATTCCAGTGTGAGCAAGTATAAATTTCGAACTCTAATAGCTCTTCTACCACTGTTCCAGTTTGTGAAAAAGAGTGAAAAAAGTAATGCCCCCCCTTATGTATTAAATTTTACATCCAACCCCCCCCTCTCTAGTTGTGATATTCCCCTATACCCCCCTCTGGTTTCCCAACCCCACCCCTTCAGGTAATTATTGCACAGTCCCTTAGTTATCCCTGGAATAAGAAATTTAATTGCGGAATAACCGCTAATCAAGGGTCAAAACGTACGAAATTTTGCAAGGACCACAGTGACAAAATAGAAGCACCAGATCCACTTACTGTAGAGGATCTAATCAGCGATAAATGTATAATTCAAGAAGACAAAATGCAAGGCAGATTAAACGGCCTGGGGCTATATTTTTAAATTCCAATATTTCGGAAGGCACGGCCTTCCTTCCTCAGGGTCACAAAAGTCCGCAATCTGTGCGATTTTTAGCAGCCAAATAAGTCGATCCTGAAACCTACCCCCCCCCCCCTCCCTATAATCAAACAGAATGACACCCGTTGAAAACTATCACTTTGACGATTTTTCATTTTAAAATGACCTTTTTTTATGTATAGTTGGTGAGGATTTTTTTAGAACCAGCGCGCATACAATTTTTTTTCTTTTCGAAGGACAACTTTTTATTTTCTAATAAGATTTAGAACATGGTCACACCCACTCAGCCAATCAGTGTCCAGTATTTCGATGCTCTATATTCCATAAACTGTCTTAAATTATGTAAAGTGGCGGGGGCTTTGAAGCACAGGGAAATTGCGGGGTAAAATTACAGAGAATTTCTGCATTCATTAGTGGTTCTATATAGAGCATACTAATGAGGTATTGTTTTCCTTTGTTTGGAAGCCTCATGAGTATGCTCTATATAGAGCATACTAATGACTAAGTAGAAACTACTAATGAATACACAAATTCTCTGTGAATATTTATAACTAAATCGTTAAAAACAACAGCTTCAACGGTGATGTCAAAAGACAACAAAAAAAATGCAATCTTGTAATAGCAAAGCAAAAAGCAAATCGAAAGAAAAACCATTACTTCACAGCTTTACATGAAATAAGAAATGTTCAGACCTTAATTGAAATAGAAGGACAGACTTGTTTCTCCGCGTTTGCCGAACTACGAGAACTTGTCTTTGGTCTCTTGGCTTTCCCTGCGGGTTCCCCACTTGCAGGTGCCGGTGGTTGAAGCGCGTCGAAGGCTGCTTTCACCAGTGTAAATGTAGTAAATCTTGTGGGGCAATCACTGCCTCGAGTTCCTCAATTTCCGTATATTGGCTCATGGCTGTTTACGCATCAACTGTGATAAACCGCGCGGTGTAGCACTCTCAGCAAAACATTGCAACTCAAAGGCGTTTGTACAATAGCGAAAATATCGTAAACAAAATAGCAACGTGATTTCAAGGTGAGAACTAAAAAATTGAAATTCAAAAATACAATCTGCACGCAAAAACTAAATTCTTCGTGAGTGTGACCATGTTCTAAGACGGTTAGACAATGAGCGCTCGTGTCCTATGGGATATAGCGTCCCTCGCAAGATAGAATGCCACTCGGCCTGCGGCCTCGTGGCATTCTATCTTTGCTCGGGACACTATATCCCATAGAACACTCGCATTCATTGTCTAACCCTTACTTATTACAGATCAAGTATGCAACATTGAGTTCATTATCTTATTTATGCCTTGTTCCTTCCTTCCTCAGGGAGTAAAAACGACAAAGCTTTTACGAAATATAATTTACCATTACAAGAGCAAGAAAACCGATACATGTCTTTCCGCATTACAAACAAAAAGAAAAACTAACACATTTTCTCCGGTGGATCAAATTGCATATCTCAAAATTGAATGAAACCTTTATCTATGTTTCTATCATTTTTTATAACGGGAACCTTATGAAGTTCTATTTTTTTTCTCCTCAAATATGAGACAGTTTAATGTCATTTTCCGGTGTAAAAACTTTCGTCAGGAAAGAAAGGCAGAAGTTTGCCTTCTCATGGCTTGAACCGTTTGGACTGCGCCCTTTACTCCGACAGGGCAACTCGGCAACGTTGCTCGATGTCTTTGACCGACGGCTTTCCACAACGCTCCCCCTCCGTGGAAACAACAGTGTTGAACTTATCTTGATCCAAGATTTTTAGCTTACATATGCCGATGAAACATCTCAGCGTATTTCTGGCCACTCCATATTCCTCCATGGCCTTGGCAAGGGAACACTTTCTCTTATTCATTATCCTCAGGACTCTTTCATAACGGGCGTGAATTCCTCCCAGATCTAGCCCTGTCACTAGAAGGCGTAACAAAGTGTAAATCAAATTGTGAATCAAATTCAGTTCTTTCAAGTCCAGCAGCTTCCGTTTATGTTACACGCTTAAAGGGGCATAGTCACGCTATTTTAGTTAACTTTAAAAATCAAAAATATGTCCTCACATCAATGAACGCCCACAAATAATGGTCTAGTTTTGTTTTCAAAGACTACATTACTTCACTGAAACTATTTTCTGTCGTCTGTTGCTACGGATGGCACGGATGGAAATAGATTACAATTTGAAAAAATTAGGCTAAACTTTTCAAATTCTTTCAGCGTGTTGACATTAAATCGATTTTAAATGGTCATGGTTTGTTTTCTGTTAATGAAATTAAGTTGATATGTTCCTTTAAATGTTCAAACACAATACTGGGCATGGATAAAGTTAGCTACCGATAATTTTAGCACAGTTTTGAGTTTTGACCAAAAATCTGCGAAATCCCCGTGACTATGCCCCTTTAAAATGTCTCAATTCGAGTGCAATGGAGTGCGTCTTACTGTAAATATCAGGTAATTCTGGGTTACACTTAGGGAAATCATCGAAATCCTATACCTTATTATAGGAATCTAACGAAGCATTTTAACAACACAAACAATCTTCGCCTTATAAAATTAATGAGAATTTTCGAAAAGTTATGTTTACGCGAATTTAATTAACGCGATTTTCCGTGTGGTGAACGTTTACACGCATTTAATTAACGCGAATTTGGTGCTTTATGCGTGATAATTTCTAAAGCTACCTGCGTTTTTCACAAGACAAAACAATAATGTCCAACAACAGAATACCGGTAAATGGGAAGGCAGAAACGCGATGGACATTTAGCATATGCAAGTAGAAGAAGTGTGCGGGTTCTCCATTTACCCTTGGGGATAACAAACTTTACGAAAGGAAAAACATTTTAAAATCAATATTGAATGACGATGTGTCGACTGACTCTGACGGAGAGGTAGATTACCTGCAACTTTGCTGAAAATAAAGGTGTCTTGAAATAACGATGCTGTAAAATAGTGTCCTTTAAATTAACAATGACGTAAAAATTGATTGAGTTGGATTGGTTCAACTGAGTTTGGTAATCGAACTGACCAAAAGGTTGGAGTTCGATTACATGTGCGATGGGCGAACCAGTCGCAAAACAATCGAACGACTAGAGTTCCATTGCGTTCAATTTGTTTTTCGTTCGGTTTGGTTCGATTGATTACTCCGGGGTACTCTATGTTGTGTACGTTGAAAGTAATTTTTTTCTAACAGCGAGAGTAGTGTTAAGTCACGTTACAGTTATACTGCATTACCGTGTCCGGAATTTCCATAACATATTGTCCGAAATAAGGTACAATAAGCATGCATCACATTTACAGTATATCTTGAAAACTGTAAAAAAAAATAATAACAAAGTTTTAATTTTTTCGCATTTGTGTAACCATCACTTCTAAAAATGTATGTTGTGGCATTCGAAACGTCAAGTTAAATAAAAATTTTCTCCAAACCACTCCAGCATGCGTAGTCCATGTCGTGTCGTGTTTGTTACCGCAGTTTGTTTTATATTCCTTGTAAAAACCGTGTGATCTTTTAGCTTCTTGTAACAATTTTGCACTGTTATCAGTTATTGGTGTGATAGGTTAATCACACTCGACTATTATATACCTCTTACTAACCGAGTTCCAGGTCCGTACTGTAAGTTACGTACCAAGTTCTCCTCCAACCTTTGATTTATGGCCCAAGCGCAAAGCGCGCCGGGGCCATAAATTGAAAGGGGTGGGGGTAGGGGGTGGAAATGAGAATCCGTAACTTACAAAACGGACTGAAAAGACTAGGTTAGTACAATCGAACCTCTTGGTACGGTCGGTGCGGAGACCTCTCCAATACGGACAGTGGAATGTGTTACTACCGTCAGTTCGTCAAGCATCAAGTATTTCTAGTTTCAAGAAGGGAGTAAGGGACTTCTTATCTTCGAGAAATGAGTAGTTATTACTATTTTTTTGTCAATATTGATATTTTGTAATTTTTTTCTCCATGTTGTTGTTTTCTTTCTTTCAAGGTGGTCTGCCTTGTATGGGGTCTATGACTCTTTTGCTGACCGTCCTTATGGCACGCACTGTATTTTATTTAGTCTTTTTTTATCGTCTCATGCCATTAAATTGTAATAAATAAATAAATAAATAAATAAATAAATAAATAAATAGTTTCGTATGTTTCGATAAAATTCTCATATCATTTTTTTAAAATAAACTCTATAATACGGACCCTCTCTAATAAACAACGGACTCTAAATCTCGACTCGGAGAGCAAATTCATTTAAACTTAACCTCTTTATTACTGACACACCGGTGATCAGCTGTCCAGAAGAATATTACAGACTTTTTTAAAGTCTTGAATGTCGATCGAGGGGCGATCGTTATGACGACCGAGTGTCGACGGATCGAGTGTCAGCTGAGCGTCAGTAGAGTATCGACTGAGTGTCGACAGCTTATCGACCGACTAGCAGTCGCGCTAAGGAGGCCATCGACCGACACATGAGTCCGTCGACACTCGACCGACTATCGCCCGTTGTTGGTAGAGCGTCAACCATCTATCGGTCGAGATGTCGACCGACTGTCGACCGAGTGGCGACCGACATGTCGATCGAGCGTCGATCGAGGTGTCAATCGCTGGTATCGATCGACACTCGATCGCGGGTGTCTTTAGTACACATGATCCTACTAGTCTAGTATTCCTGCTCCAATTTCAACTACATGAATGGACCCCCCCCCCCCCCCCACACACACACACACACACACCAGTGTAAAACTGAACATATTAATTAACCAAGAGTCCTCCGATTCCAGCCAACAAACACAGGGTGGGGCAGGAACCAGAAGAAATGGGGGCAAAATGAAGAGAAGGCATTGGAGGAACCAGGTCCAAATGGGAACTTCTACTTAGTTCAAAAACAAAGAAAGCTCGGCCCACTTGTGCAAATGGGGTAAGGTGAAGACTCTGACGCTGGAGGGGGCAAACAGGAATAAAAGGCAAAAATAATGTTGCATATTTTGCAATAGCTACAACCAGAGGGCTAACTAGTCTTACCAACCCAGGTTAAAATACTATCTAAGGCCCTGGCAAAACGACCTCAATATTTCCAGTTCTGTACTTTCTCAATACTCTTTTTTTTAATTAGGCAGCCGTCGTGTACTTAGAGAGCACGTCGCCGACTCATAAAATGGAAGTTGCAGTCCTTTTCCATTCCTTTCGTCGTTCGTCGTGGTCGTCGTCCGTCACTTGGACTTTTAGTCCTCTTGGTGTCGCGCGGCCAACAGAGACAACTGCACAGAAGGCTTAATGAACGAGAATGGTATTGCTGTTATAAATTTTCCATCTATGATCGCGGAAAATTTCAGGGAATTTATTGATGAACTACATTACAATCGCTGCAGACGTGTTAAATCATGTTTTCAAAGGAAATACGGTGACAGATCGTGATAGTACACGAAGGGCTAATTGTGCCAAGCAAGTCACCGAAGGCCAATGTTAAGGTGGTCTTATACTCAAAAAAGGTGATGTTAGGTTGCAAAAGTCACTTTTTTTTAAATGGCAAAATTCTAAACCTTAAACACTTGGGAATGCTGTCTTGAAATAATCTCATTCGATTTCCCACTCATGTCCAATACACCCAAACTGAGTCGAATCGTCTTAAAGCAAAGACAATTCGAGTCAGCTCGAGGATCAAAGACTTCCGACTCACCGGAAGTCCGTTTAGCGGAACTCGACTTACCGGAAGTCAGGTCGCGAATAAATGCGCAGGGAGGTGAAAAATTTTGACGAATCGACTCGAATCGACTCGATTCGAGTTGATTCGTATTTCTAAAAGTCGATTCGACTCAACGGAAATCAGGTCGTGAAGTCCTTCAAGCATGTGCGCGCGACACAATGAGACATAACAAGGAACGCAGAACATGGACCTTTCTCGTTCTTAAAGCGTCACTGATGCGACGCTAAACAGGAACATTGTAATGAAGCTTCTTCCTCGCTTGTGTTGTCGATCTGAAGGATTTGCACACGAAACGACAAGAAGATAACATGAACCTTCCTCGTTCTTAAAGCGTGATGCGACACTAAACAGGAAAATTGCAATGAACCTTCTCCCTCGCTTGTGTTGTCGATCTGAAGGATTTGCACACGGAACGACAAGAAGATTACATGAACCTTCCTCGTTCTTAAAGCGTAATGCGACACTAAACAGGAAAATTGCAATGAACCTTCTCCCTCGCTTGTGTTGTCGATCTGAAGGACTTGCACACGAAACGACAAGAAGATAACATGAACCTTCCTCGTTCTTAAAGCGAGTCGATTCGACCACTTTTCCTACCCTCCCTGTTCGCCTTCTTGTGTGATTTTTTTTCTAATTGTCTCGCAAATCGACTATCCAGTTAGTCGAACCGACTATACAACGGACGATTCGAGTCGAATCGACTCGATTCGAGTCGATTCGACCACTTTTTCTACCCTCCCTGTTCGCCTTCTTGTGTGATTTTTTCTAAGTGTCTCGCAAATCGACTATCCAGTTAGTCGAACCGACTACACAACGGACGATTCGAGTCGAATCGACTCGAATCGAGTCGATTCGACCACTTTTTCTACCCTCCCTGTTCGCCTTCTTGTGTGATTTTTTCTAAATGTCTCGCAAATCGACTATCCAGTTAGTCGAATCGACTACACAACGGACGATTCGAGTCGAATCGACTCGAATCGAGTCGATTCGACCACTTTTTCTACCCTCCCTGTTCGCCTTCTTGTGTGATTTTTTCTAAGTGTTTCGCAAATCGACTATCCAGTTAGTCGAACCGACTACACAACGGACAATTCGAGTCGAATCGACTCGAATCGAGTCGATTCGACCACTTTTTCTACCCTCCCTGTTCGCCTTCTTGTGTGATTTTTTCTAAGTGTCTCGCAAATCGACTATCCACGGCCAGTTAGACGAACCGACTACAAAACGAACGATTCGAGTCGAATCGAGACGAGTCGTCACTATCTAAGACGAATCGAGTCAGTTTGGGTGTATTGGACAACCCTCCGATTTCCAGCATTAAAGCAGCGAGATTTAAGAAATCCAATCAGCAGTATGCGACTTTTTCCATAGCAACGGCCATAGCAACAGTTGTTTACATTTATTAAATGCGCACAAACAAGCCTCAATAAGAACATTACCCCCCCCCCCCCACCCCGCCTCTCTGTAAAATGACATCTGGTACTACTGTGGAGAAACACCTGACTGAGGGGAGAGTCCTGAGGTCCGAGTTTTAACCGACAAAGCATGACCCAAATCTTACAGAAACGATGGTTTTTGCATCAAATTACCGTTCAGCTTGTATTTTAGTGTGGCAACTTGAATTTGTCAATAGTTTTAGGATAATGAGCGATGGATAAGCTGTCTAGAATCCGTTCTCTTATCTTTAAGACTGTTTTTCTCCAATAACAGAATTTCTCGAACTGAATGAACTTTTGAGCACGATATCTCCGGGGCATTGTAACCTAGTGTTCTGAAATTTTCAGCAAGATTAAAGGACTTAATTTCCTAAGTCGTAAACCTAAAAAATGCTCACGATCTTCAACTGCTTCTCAGTAAGTGAATCCTTGCCCTCTTTTTTATTTCCTTCTACCTTACTTTCTGGAAAAAAAGAAAAAAAATTAATTCGAAAGAGGCCAAGCTGCTTAATTTTCGAGGTTTAGCCCCTGAAGAATTCATCTGTGGACAGATCTAAGTTGATTTTATACTTTTCCAACCGTGCATTAGTTAGATATCGTGCTTACAATGAACCCCCTATTTTTTTTACTGAGAAGGCTGGTTAATCATTAACTATTATGTCATGTGACCTGAAAAGACTCAGTTTGAAGTCAGGGCGTGAATCCCTATAAAGGGATGGTAAAAGTCTCCCGCAAAGTTCTTTTCTAAAGAAATTCACTTTTTGGGTATAAGACCACCTTAAAAGTCTGTTTTACTTCTGTTTCTCAAGTAGTGGTGGTTACGAAAAAATTAATGCTAGAGAGGAGTCTAATCCCTTTGTTTTGAGTATTGCTGCGTATGGAAGTTAAGTAAAGGTAAGCGTTTAAATGTTTATGTCGTTTGTTTTTGAGGACATTTGGTTTGGTAAGGGTCAGCGTTTACACAAGCTAGTGATTACTTAATTCCTTTCATACCTGAAGTGCAAATTGTCCATAACAGGTCACCGGAAACCAAGAACTACTAAAGTTTTTGTTTTCCTTATGAAAAGGGGGGGGGGGGGGGAGGGGGGAGAGAGACTATCGGCCGCCTGTAAATTCTTGAGAATTTCTTGTTACATGGGTGGGAGTCAGGCTCACTTAAGATGTGATTCAGGGCAGCATTTCCTCCGAGCAAGGAAATTGGTAGAAAGAGTTGTCATGTAGCAGAATTGGCCAGGAGGCCATGGTGTCGATTTGGGTTTAACTCCTTCCCTCCGAAAGTCAACTTTTCTTGACATTTTAGAGTAGCCGTGGAGACATTGAACCACTTGTGACGTCACCATTTTTGACAACACCAGATTGTACATGTTTTGATAAGCAGCTAACACAGCAAGGACAGATCCATCCATACTTGTGTGTCCACTTTGAATATCCATCAAATTCTGGCAAAGCTATTCTACAAAAACGTGTCCAATTTTGGGTGCAAAACTGGTGGTAAAATAGGCCAAGTCACCTATAGCTGATCAATGTTCCATTTCGAGATTTTTTGAAGGGCTGAGGCCAAAACTTGGTAGAAGATAAAGAAAATAGAAAGAGAGAGAATAAGGAGAGGAAAAGCAAGAAAAAATGGGAATGAATTTTGGCTTATGCAAATGTTTCAAAGCGAAATATTGTACAATTTACAACAGAATCTGATTCAAAATCTGGCTAAATTGTAAGAAAATGCTTTTGTAGCAAAGTCTAGAGGGAATTGGCAACGTGGTACTCAAAAAACCTCCTTTACGGTAAAAAAATGTTCTTTATTTTAAGTGAGCAGTGAAAGGGTAACTTCGTTTCACAACAGGAATTACTCTTGGGGATGCTTTAGCGAGTGAAATAAAAGCAAAGGCTGATCACAGGTCAATTCTCACTCCAGCCACATGGGAAGACAAAGAAACGATTACAACCAAAAGCAGGAGAAAAAGACAGGTGACATCGAGTTCTTATACACAAAAATGCAATAAAACTCAACGGAATTCAACGGAATGCCAGTTTCTTTTCCAACTTTGTTAACAACGTCAGTAAAATAACACCAAAATCCCCGGGGGGATGCTTTCTATAGTGGGCTATACGGGGAGGCTCCACCCGAAAAGGGTGCCTTTTTTAAGCTCGCAGTATATCAAAGGGTAGGAAAAATTGCGATGTTAGTGTACGAAAGGGTCACAAAACCCACTGCAAAGTGGAAGAAATGGTGGCTAAAGCGAAGTGTATAAAAGGGTGCCATATTTTGCCAGACACGACTACACAACTGAATAAGAACGACTGAAGACCCGGGAAAAACGTGGTTATTATAGGAAATTTTATTGTTTTGGCTTATCCTTGAGGTATAAGAAAGGAATGCATTAAATTGCTAAAGGGTTTGAACCTCCGGGCGGTCTCCCCGTAGAAAACTTTATTGAGTAGCCCCCCCAGGACCAAATCTCAAGTGGTATTCACGAGTAAATGTTACGCAAAGCTTTGCAACGAATGTTCAAGGCTTTAGCATCTGATAATGTGACTAACCCACACTAAACTTCACAAAAGGTTAGTCAAAGTATCTTACAATAAATATTAATACCAGAAAAAAAGAGTATCAAAATAAGTGAAAATGCCTATTTTGAAGTCAACAAGATTTGAGGATGGTCTTCAAGTTTAAAAATGTTTTCAAAGTGAAAATGCCTTTTTTGAGGCTAGCGTCAATTGAGATCGAGATTTAAGGTTACTCTTTTAAGTTTCCAAAATTTCTTTAACTGTAACCACTGCCAAAATGGCCTAAATTTATCACCCTCCATTTCAGGCATGCAAATTTTACTTCCAATAAGGAATGGGTCTTGTAGGGGTGTAAAATAACGATCGTAGATGCCAACATTCTTGTTTCAATGAACGTGCGAAAAGCGTGCAAAAGAATATCCAGTTCTAAAAATTCCATGAGACTAATTATCCAATCAGAATATCACTTAGGGGAAGCCAACTTTTTTGGGGGGAGGGGGGGGAGTCTCCTGAAATTTTGATTAAGCATGAAATCTCTTTTAAAAAGTAGGTAAACTAATTACAAATTCATATTTAAGCACGTTTCACTGTAAAATACATGTTTACTTGAGTCATCTAATCTCAACCTTTTCTATCAAGTACTTATGACCACGGGTCTGCAGCAGGAACTTTCGATACAAGGAAGTACTAATACATGCTTAAGACTTTGAGATATATCTGAATTTTCCAGACAGTTCCTTATTCCGAGACAGAGATTATGTAACTTTAACACAACGACTCAAAGACAAATAAAATTTGCAACACACCCCTTGGGATCATTTGTTGCAAACGGACTATTGCCTTGTAACTGTTCATTCAAAAAGGTTTTGAAAACCTCACTCAACTGCACTAATGCATTGATGTAACGTTATGTTAAGGTGCTATAATACAAAACGATAATGACGGCTTTAAACGGGTATTTAAACAACTGTTTAGACGATAATTTTTTCCCAGAGATAATGTACCAAAATAAATCTCTTCTAAGGTGTTCTCTGGTTAAATTGTACACCATAAATAATCAATAACAAAATTTACTGTGATTTAACTATAGGACTGATTTAGAAAAAAACAGCAGAGATACATCCACAAGCCAGTGTCAATTCTTGGCCTTCTCTTGAGCAATGCTCAGGTCCACAGACCAAGAAAGTATTACAACCTTTTAAAAGGTCACAAAGGAACATTCAGGGCTCAAGATTAACAGCAGCCAACTAGAGACAGACTAAAGGGAACATCAGATGAAGGAAAACGATTGAATGCCAGGTGTCTCTACTTTCTAGCATGAGGACACTTAGCAACTTTAAATGCACAGGGTAAATTATTTAAACGAAGTTTAGACAGCATTTAACAAAACCATGGTTTAGACCACCTTCAAGATGGCCATCCCTAACATTTAAATGTTATTTATTGTAAACAAAGTCAAGAAAGCATGTAGTACAGACTAGAACAACATTTAGCTGCTTTAAATGACCCATTAATAACCAGATTTGCAGGTCGAGCCATTGTCTTGAACAGCCGTCTAAGTTATAACTGGCCCTTAGTCTCCAGCCCTGAACATCCCAAAAGCATGACAATTCAAACTGATGCAAAAATGGTGATGACTATATATGCGACATAGTTCTGGGAAACACAAAAATTGGAATTTATCAAACTAAGTTGATAAGGAATTCGGCCACCATAGAGAAATTGAAAGCCAACATTTTAAGCATTAGCCCTTATTTGTAAAGTTCTGGGAAAAACATGATAAAACATCAGTTGCATTTTGCCATGGTATACCAAGTGTTCCATTCTTTCCTCACAAAGGTACTACTAAGCAGATCCAACATTACCTTGGAATTTCAGAAAACATGTATAACAGCTTTTTCCTTCCCAAGAGCATGGGAGACATGTTGAAGAAGGGAAATGGACTGAAATGGCTCCCAGCAATTGAGGAAACTTTGCCAAAACCTTGTTCACTTGTGAATGCAATCATGGATTTTCTTCCACTCCCCTATACTTCCTCCCAATTTTCTCACTGCTCTGTCTCAAGCTCCCAGCTTTCACATGCCTCTTGTTATATCAGAAAGAAAACAACTGTTATGCAGGCTTCCAGAATGATTGCTTAGAGCACTGTCATTTTTTTGCCACAAAAACTCATTCCTTGATCCTTAAGTGCATTAAAATCAAATTGGGAAATGTTCACCCTTGGCAGGTTAAAAATGCAGCAGATGTGACTGGCTTGGACAACCATATTTCCACAACCTTTTTTACTGCCAAAGTTTCTATGAGCATGGTTTCTAAAAACACTTGGTGCAAAAATCATGCTTGCTCCATTAGTTACAAATTATGTACAAGTTTCTGACTAAGTCTTACTCGGTAATAATGTTTTAAGAGTAATATTAATTTGAAATCAGTACGTTTTGAAAATAACGTTTCAAGATTAAACAAATGAATGTATTAAGCATGTCCTTACTGTTATGTGAACTTAAAAATTTACAAATAATTTACACTTCATTCTGAAAGGTTAGTTTCCATATAAAATAGTCCCTTGGAAATGAAAGGCTAGTGGCACACTTTTGAATTTTAAGTCTCTTGATTCGAACGTTTGTGGTAATGGGTAATTGCAACTCCTGCACTGTATGAAACCCTTTCAAAACTGCAGCAGATGGGTGTTGTCTTAACGGCAGTTGGTATCAAAACTAAATCGTCTTTTTGTAGACACCAGATATGCAGTGCGTGCTGGAGTTTCAATGACACTATTTTAAATGCTTGGTGTCATCAAGTTGGAAATTCCGCTACGCTAATAAAGTGGCAAGGAATACCCATGGTGCTGAGATGAGTAACCACACTCCAACATGTTGCCGTGATGCAGAACTATGGTTTGATCCTGCACTGGGTTTGTTAACACCCCCAGCAAAAGCATTTTCGTTCTCATCCTCCTCGTCTATCTCATTTTCTGAATCAGTCGTTGGTTTATCTGTATTTTCTGGTATCTCGTTACCATCTCCGCTCTCTCCACCACTACCGCTTCCACTTCCCGAGCCGCTCTCTTCATCGCCGCTCACAAAATTGATGATTTCATCACCATTTGTAGCTGCATTCAACTGAACTACAACTTCCTGGAGTTTCTCAATTGCCTGCTGTACCCCTGGTTTGGGGTCATCTATAATATCATTGCCTCCATCATTAGGGCTTGTGTACCTGGTGAAAATAAAATGATACATGTTAACCCAGGGTTTACTAAGAAAACAACAATCATGCACAGTGTGTCCTTGGAAATGAAATATCTTTGGAATTTTTTTCGGAAATGTGACCTAAAAACCATTGTTTTTCTACACGATCATTTAGTTCTCTACTAAAAAAATTAGACTACTTGTCTTCACTCACAGAAAACTTGGCCTCATAGTCTAGTAATGTAGTTAACTCTTTAAGCCCCAATATAAACATGTGTAGTCTCTTCTTTTTTCCATCACTTCCTATGAAATTAGTAAGGAGAATTTGCTTAAGCATGAAGACATTTCATGTCTGGTGATCATTTCCTTTATTTTCACGACCTGTATGTTTGATCAACTAGTTATATTGTAAGGAGAAATTAGATGCTTGTCACTCTTGGGACTTCAAGGGTTAAGCTGTCATTTCAACGGTTCAACCAAACCATGAAATCACAAGTTGAAAGTCTACCTTACACATCCTTAGGTTTTGCCTGGGGAGCAAAGAAGTTCACACTGTGAAATCAACAGAAAAAATCATCCAGGTTGATGGGAAGGGGGGGGGGGGGGGAGGATTTCAAGTGACAGTGAGATGCCAAGAAATTTTTTTGGGGGGGAGGGGGGTTGAAATTCCCGATTTTGGGATTTTTGGGGGGTAAGAAACTTTTGGCAAGTATTTTTTGAGGTAGTTTGTACACATGAATACTAGATTTTGGAAAGTTTATTGCGATAGTATGATAAATAAACAAACACACAAACACGACCATTCAAAAAGTACTGCTGTTCTTCGGCATTGACATTTAATCCCTTCTGGGTACTTGTAAGGCTCCAAAATTCAGTATGGGATTTTTTTGAGTTTCATTTTGGTCCGGGGATTTTAATGGGTTTTGTTTCAACCTCGAGGGACTTTCTGGGGTTTTAATTAATGCCCCCATTCCCACCTTCTCGTCACTTGAAAGTACCCCCCTTCCCCTGGGAAAATCTTTAACCCTTTAAGCCCTGATATAAAATTGCATATTCTCCTTACTGTTCTCCATTCATTTCGCATGGAACTAGTAAGGAGAATTTGGCTAAATTTCAAGACATCTTATCCTTGGTGATTACTTTCTTTATTCTCATCACTTGATTGTTTGAAAAAGTAGAGAGAATATAAAGAGAAATTTCATTTTTATCAATGTTAGGGCTTAAAGGGTTAAGTAGACTGAAGTTTGATTTTCAACAAAATAACACTGAACTTACCTCCCCTTCCCAACGCCATTCCAACAGTCAGAGTTATCTTTCACAGAAATGCCACTACAAATATTTTCTGGAAGAGCACTCCAGAAATTATCTGCTACCTTCATTTTTGCCTTGAAACTCGTAGTCAATCTAGAAAAAAAAGAAAATCCCCCTCAATAACCATGATTTTTACCTTACAAACCACTTAGTGATGTGTTGATTGTTATCTCTTGATTGCTAGTCGTCACCAGGCAATGAGGTTGACAGGTCATACAACTGTACATGTGCATGATGTGGATTTGTTTTTGGTGTGAAAATTTTAAACCATTTTTTACCGATGACGTCACATCAGTGACTAGAGCCTATAATTAACTGTTATATAGTCACACTGCTCGTTACCCGGTTTTAAGATGGTTAACCATAAGATGTTGAAAAAGGGGAGGTGGAGTTGAGGGGGTTGTGATGGGACCACACTGCAATGGTGTAAAACTCGTGATAAATTTCACCATCTTGCAAAACAAAACATCGTTGGATCTGTGCAGATTGCGTGCCTATGTTTATCATTATTTTCCTCTCTCAAATTCTCTGCCATAATCTGAAAACAGAGCAAAATGTAAATCAAACTGGTCTGATTATTTCAAACCAAAGACTAATTTAACTTAAAACAAAAGACATACAAAGTACTTACTTGTCAAAGGTAACTTGTGAGGAAGCTGTTCTTGGCAAAGCAGCAGCATCCCTTCTTTGTCTGTTGCTTCCTTCAAGGAAGAAATCATCTGTAGATCTCTTTGTTCGGCCAGGACTTCCACACTCTCTAGCTTGGAAAACCTAGGAAACAAAATGTTTTCATTCTTTACTAAAAAGCTACTCATTGCAAAGTAGTAAACTGCCTTCTCTTGAATGTTCTTTCAACTATCTTATTCATCACAAATAATTTGTTTCCGGGCACCCTGGCTACCATAACATAACCACAGACTGAAGCTGACAAGACATAGGAATCAATGAGATCAAATTTAGTATGAGTTGGAATTCAGAGCACTGGGGATCTCACTTGCATTGTAATTCACATGGAAAATTTCCCCTTAAAAATCAGTTTGCAAGATTTAATACAGCAATGATTAAATGCCAGATTTTAGAGAAGATTTACAGAACAATTTACTCCAGTTAAGAAGAAAACTTGCAAAATTCCAGCTAATAAGACAACAGAATACAGCCCAATTTCTTCCCTCACCTTTTCTTTCACATCCTTCATTTTCGCTGGATTTTGAAAATTCATAATTGCAAAAGAAATCTTGAGGTTTAGCTGTGTGATCACATCCTGTATGTTGGTGGGCCCAGTCTGTTTCTCCAGAAGTTCGTTCAATGCCACCATGTAGCTCTGCCACTGCGTGTTAACTTTGGTGACGTCAGCGAGGCAACCTTTGTGAACATCAGTGCAAAACTTAAAGCAAGGTTTTAAGGATGTCATGGCTTTGCACCAGGAACAGTACTTCAGTTTCACTAGATGATTCTCACAGTCCTCAGATGAAGAAACGGCATTTCCGAGCATGTGGACAACATCCCTGCCCACATGAAGAGCTTGTGCAAAAGTTCTTGCGTGAATCAACACCTTCCGCACTTGTGGCTTCAACTTTTCAGGCACGTCACCAAAGGGTTGTAACTTCTCCATGTGACGAGAGACGCAATTTAGATAAGAGTCCGACATCTGGTATTGGGTGTTCATGATCTGAAACATCTTACTCATGAGGCTCGTGAAGAACTTGTCCATTATGCTGTTGACATCTGCACTGGTTGCACCATTGTAGTAATTTATCAGATCAACAAACAAGTCCATGAATATCTCGGTGTTTTTCTGGTAATGCAAACCATAAATTTTTTGGAACATGGCATCCAAATCCTGTTGGGACTTCTTGATCAGCCCTCGAAAGTAATCTGTGAGATAAAGGACATCAAGAAACAAACAACAATTAATGAGTGAAATCGGCAGGATTATAGTTAGTGAGTCAAACACATCAACTTGATAAGGTAATCTAAGGTAAATTAGCTACTGTAAAGAGACTCAAAAGCCAGATGTTTTGAGCATTATCCTTCTCAGAGCTAGTCAAAGAATTACAGTACAGCTCAAAGGTAAGTTAGCAATCTCACATCATTTCTCACAAGACATGAGTCTTTTCTCTTGAGTCAGACCTCTCAACATGAGATACTGGAACTATGCTGTGCAGTTTGACAATTCAGTCTCAAGTTTGAGTTGTATATGCTGATTTGTTTTGCAACAATTTTGTCTTCATTCACTTGGAAGGATTCGTTTTGCAAAATGCTTACTGCTTTTGTTATGGTCATCTCATGGGTTGCACGTGGTGTATATGTGGAGGGAAGGGGTTGCGCTATAGGTGGACACATGGCAATGTAAACACAACAAGTAAACTAGCTGAATAAAAAAAACACTCTTTGATTCCATGAGGATTAAGAGCATCAACCGAAAAGATAAATTTTGGTTCAGTGTTTCTACAGCTTTTTTGTCTGGTTGTCTCACAATACAGCGGAAATTATTCAGCCATGGAGATCTGGCCGCATTAACAGGGTTTTAAATAAGAAAAGTGACTGCTTGAGCTTTTTTCAGGACAAAATAAAGTGGGCATAAACACGACATAACAGTAAGGTGGGGTTTCACTGTAAGTAGGTCATTTAAGTTGCTACAAACAGAAAGCCAAGTGAAAGGTTTCTGTTGAGGCCGACTAGCGGCCGAACTTGATAAACTGAAAGTGATCTAGGCCTGTTTTAAGCTGACACTCGTTTAGGGTAGAACTGTGCACAGTTGGTTGGACTGTGTCGAATCACGTGACTCAGTGGCACATGGTTTGTCTTTGGAAGAGTTTCGTGTCGGGCGGTTTGCGCTCACAGTGTTGTTTTTTGCTACAGTTTTGTACTTGTCCCATTGAAACCGCACAGAACATGTAAGTATAGGTTTCACAGTTTCCATTTGTCCGAATGTGTTGTTAATTTAGGTCTTTTTTTGTTCAGTTTTTCACTGTAGGCGTAGATCGAGTTGACAAGCCGTGGAGATGTCTGTATTTGAAAGTTGTACACGATACATTAAAGCGTTGAGTTCCTACGACTACGCGTAGAAAAGTATTCTGTGAACTGTCCCCAACAGTTTCTATACTGGGGAAAGTATGCATATTATAAACATTGCACGTAGAACTAACTAAGAAAAAGAAAAAAATTATTGTTTCTCTTCAGTTAGAACATAAGAAGAATTACGTTTAATTGAGAAAGACAAGCTGCCATGGAAACAGGAGCTGTGGGCAATGTTTCCACTTTTGTTTCAAGAACTAGTCTAGCAAACTTCTTCAAGTGCTCCTATTAATTCTACAGAAACATGAAGAAAATGTTTCCTATTTCCTAAAGAAAATAACCCACAGAATATTTACCATGTTTCTACGGAGTTATACAAACACAGCTTTCAACCAACAACAGCACGTATTTACCTAACGTTATTTGTATTTAGTTATGTAATACATTATTCTTATAACACTGAACAGCTTGCAGGAAAGATTAAAGGATTGAGTCAAGCCAAAAATGTTTTAATCTAAAAATGAACTAACCATAAACAGTTGAAAATTCTCCCACGATTAATTATTGATCTCACCAAATTCAGACCAGGAGAAGCTTTAAAATTACCAAATACCAGACAATGGAATCGCCTTCACAGACTACCAAAGCAGACCATATTAAAGTTTAATAACCATGCAATTAGGTGCCAAGAAAAAAAATTTGTCTTCAAAAGGCACAGATTTATCTCAAAAATAACAATTGATATTGATCTCAAAATTTGGAAAAACCTGAAATACCAGGGTAAGGAGAAGCCACTTGCTTTAAAAAAGCAAATGAAATAAAAGGGAAAAAAAAACACTGGTGTATTTATAAGGGTGTCACATGAAAATGACTAATGACTTGGGTTTTTGAATAAAATTTTGCCATCATTATTTTCATCAAGATAAAACAATACACAGAAGTATGGTGCATAATTTCAGCCTGACTCTAATTCAAAATTCTGATCATTTGCATTAAAATGACAATACTTGCATGGCTATATGACCAATATCTCAACATTTAGAGATTAACAAAAAAATGACAAAAACAGTCTTATTTTACAAGGTTTAGTTCTTTATAGGGGCATTTATGCAAGATGCTGTTTGATGTGGTGTAGCTTTAATAAAAGAACAAGAAGAAGAAGAAGAAAAGAAATTTACATTTATACATACATTCATGTACAGAGTATCACCTTGAACCCATCTAAATACTTCGAAAACTTTTCGTCACATTTTAAGTGGCACGATAATATTGGCTTGTGATTCCCTCAGTCAGGACGTCGCAGCAGCTTGTCTCTGAACACAATTATCATACAAACTGGGCAGTCAGGCAAACGTACCTCCTACCTGTCTACTACACTATTGTACTAACGTTAGTCACAATCAAGAATCTTGAAGGCTGTCACAAACGCTCAAAGGAAATAAAAAGTTGTTCTCAACAGCAAAATTTTGAGATGGCTCTTCTTATTACTGTACAACAGCGTCAATTGGGGAATTGGTTCTGGTTAAAGGCGGTGGTTAGGGACATGATGGAGATATCTATTTATAACATCCTTCTTTCTAAAAATAGGCAAATTATGATATTTAATTTAAACAGGCACTGTGACAAACTATTTGTAAACTAATATTGTCTAAACACAGAGAATTGTTTCATCAAAATATAAAATTATGGAATAAACAGGGTCTCTCTCTCAAACTCCATCCAGAAATATACTTTTCAGAGAATAATTCCAACTTATTCGGACTGGGGAAAGACGCTGTATCTTGTTCTTGCGGTTGGGCGTATAATTGTTGGTACTCCTTGCTCTCAACTTTATGTTCCATCTTTCATGAAAGATTAAGTTTTCATAATGATATCTGAAAGTTACCTTGCAAGAAAGAGAGTTTGCACAGCAACTGCACAATTTTAAAGCAGTTCACTGAAATTTCACATTTCTTAAAGCCCTGCCTCCAAGTCCTGCTATTCAGCGATTTTGAACATGTGTATTTTACATTAATCTTGGTTGCAATCCTTTCCCATCTTTCACATTTTTCACCATCCTCTTTCTCAAACAGGTTTCAGTAAATTGATAACAAGTCCTTTCTGAACTTGTGCAAAACCTTGCTAAAAATAGATCACTGAGTCCTTTCAACACTCAATTCAAGACCATCATGGTTTTCAGTGCATTTTTGAGTTGGCAGCAAAAGGTAGGTTGCTGACATTGATCAAATCCAAATCCTATCACAACACTATAAATTTCTGCGACACACAACATATGCAATTCAACGAAAGTATATATACTGGTTACCAGGCATGACTGAAACCTGTAACTCTTCAAAATAAAAAAAAATACATTGTTCATGACTGTCTAGACAGTTACAGATCTAAAACACCAATTATGTAGATCTTTCAGCAATTTTAGGACTAGCTGACTTGACCTTCATATACAAAGTGACTTTCTGTAACAACACACGTCACATAAAGTTTTTCCTGTTAACTCACAAATCACTGTGCAGGGTAGGATGTCATTAAAGAGACATCCAGGAATGTTCTAGAACACTTAACTTTGGAAGTACATGTGTGGTTGAAAGTCTAAATTTTTTTAGACGTTTCACCAACTATTGGATTAATAATAAAACTATTGCCTTTCTCAGGCTCAACCTTAATCGATTCACTATTAATAACTGCAAAGTGCATTACTAAAATCGGGTTCTGTCAAGTCAGGAATGCTAGAAAAGGTATCACCAGTTAGTATTACATGCAAGATGAGGTGATAAAGTGAAATACATCGGGTCGACATTTGATCCTTATTTAAGATGAAAAAACGTTTTCCTCCACAAAACCATGACACAGTGTAAATGATTGAACAATCTGTTTGTCTTTGATAATTGGTGAGTTGGATGTTTCTGTACTTTAATCCAATTATGATCCAATTCCGCAACCTAGACCTCAAACAGACACAGGACTTAGGGGAGTCTTCACTGGTTTTGAAAGTCCTTCCTTGAACATGTCGGCATTAGGAAGACCCCAGTGAGGACTCACTTCCGATTTGATTTTCTGAAACGTGCAGCTTTCGTTACAGCATCTAAAAAACGCTGCTTAAACCCTAAATATAATTCACTGGTTGCATTAAAATCCGCAGAAGTTTAAGCTTAAATTATCACAGGATTTCATAACAACTAGTCTAAACTTGGTCATATTCCATAAGAAAAAATGTGCCCGGCAACGAAGCTTGACCAATATTGAGTTTGGTTGTAAAATTTTGCGCCTGTAAAAATGGCAGCAACGCGCACATTGTAATTTTATCGACTTCAGCATTTTACAAGCACTTTACTGTACACAGCTAATATATTTTGGTTTTGGCGCACTTGTTAGCTGAGTAAACCACGAATTCGGAAAACAATCAAAAGGATAATCAAAGAACTAAAGATTTCATCTTTGCTTAATCTAAATATTCAATAGCCTAAGGCGATGACAAACTGTGACAAACAAAACTCAATTTCTAAATTTACGACTCACTTGAAGTGATTGAACTCAACATTACACAGCTAAAGAAACAAAAAGCTATTTTTGTGGCATCCAAAGGGGGCATTCGTAAGGTTAGAGTTGAGTAAACTGCTCTATACACAAAGCCCATGAGGCAACGAACTTAGGTTTGTAAACTTTTTGTTCAAAAACCCAGTGAAAAACAGCGTGATGTATTGAAAGGGTTTTACCGCAAAAAAGTGCTCGATACCAAAGGAACTGAAAATCGTGAGCGGTAGATGTAATATAATACCGTCATTCCGAACTTGCCGAAAGACTGACGCACTGACACGGTCTTTAGCTCATCTCAAAATGGATATCACAGTCTTTTGTGCTTAAACTTTCACGCCATGAAGCGTCAATGAAACTCGCGGGTTCTTGGAATAAAAGTTGAAAGGATTTTTGGAAGGCGCTTGTTTCGTGTGGGTGATTAACACGCCAAACCGATAATTTCTAAGCCTGTTTTCTCCGACATTCCAAAGACGAGATATGAAGATAAAGTTACAGAACCAGCTATCATTATTTATTTTCATAATTTCCAAATTTGCGGCAAATCCTTCCTTTCACCTCGGGTTTTTCTTGAATGTGAAATCTGGAGGTGCGTTCTTCTCATATGCCCGTCAACTTAAAGTACACTAATGCGTTTTCTATTTTAGTGATACACGGATTAGCTAAAATCAAAGTGACAGAACAAACGAGTGACAATTATTGCTTCAGGCTTATGGGCAAAGTATCATAAGACATGCACATTGATGTTTACTTTTGAGTTTTGTCCAATTTCCTGTAGACCAAACCCGCTCGACCTATATTAGGAACGTTGACCTTCAAAAAATTCCCGCAGTGGCAAAAGATACCCCCGATTTGCTGACTGTACTGTAGCAGTCGAATAAACCGAACGCAAAAAGTCCCGAGCGCGTGGGCCCATGAAAAGAAAGTTCGCTCGAATCAGCACATTCCCAATGAGTCACTATTAGCAGATTTTTCACTCGCAAGCTTTGTCCACACTCTTAACACTTTGTACATTTTATGGAGAACAGCTTACCGTCGAATGTCTTGGCTTGCTCGTTAAAAAGAGCCTTGATTTCGCCAACTTTAGACGACACTGCTTCATCGAAGTCTCCCCGCGATAAGACAGTGAAACGGTCTTCCATTCGTTGCGAGCAGCACTGCTTGCCGCTGTCTTTAGGGCAAACACGGAGGTCATTTCCTAAAACACAAAATAAGTTAGCGATATTATCAAGATGAAAGTCGAACTCGTTTAAATGGTACCCCATGCAGCGAAAGGCACATTAACAAAACGCAGAAATCAGTGAGAATGGTCAGTTATGAGACCGCATATTTAGAAAGCACACTGTTGGTATGGCAGAGTTCAACGCTCACCATCAGTGGCCGAGGGAGGTACGTCTCCTTCTGTTAGCCTCTTCGATCTGTAGGCGATCTTCACTGTTGAACACGATGGATCTTGACCAAAACCAGAAGAAATCCAGACTAGCAAAACAAGGAATTTACAGAAAGAGGCCATTGTTGATCCTAAAATCAGTTCGAAAACACAATCACCAGCGAGCTCTCAAACGCAAATCTTGCCGCTACAAACAGCAACCCGCTCAAGGCCTCGATTGCTTAACACTGGCCTAAAATTCGCCGTTGAACACGTTCAAATGTTCACACAGTAAATGTTTGACCAAATCTTAACAGTAGGAAGGCACTAAAACACTACTTCGCCCGCTGTGCCCGTGATCCGAGTTCGCGCTAATTACAAAGCTTGTTCTCGCTGACAAGCTCGGAGAATTACACTGCGCATTACGTATGCAGAGGCGGGATCTCGATACCGTGAACCAATCAAAATTCAAATATTGTGAATTCCACAAATCACCCACTTTATTTATATTTACGTCTAACTAATTGCTAAGCCGACTCCGTTCTCATCTGACACAATGAAAACTACAAGCTTTGGAGTAACAACAATTACATCGAGCCACAAAAGATTTCAACCGTGATTACGAGTTCGCCAAAAGTCGCGCGTAAATCAGAAAGCAACTCTGTTAATTTTCGCAGACATTAATAAACAAACTTAGTTAATTTCGCTGATAAATACTTTTGTCAACGTATCAACAACGAAAAAATTCGACAATGGCTATACGTCATGTCTTTTGTATGAATGAAAAATTAGTAAAGGCGTTCTTTTCCGTTTTTTGGGCCAAAAATGCAATATTACCATCTAAGGTGTTAATGGCGTTGGGTATTGTTCGAGAGGCTTTTTTTTCTCAAAGCTTTCCTTGATTTGTCACGTCCCCGCCTAAAATCATATTCTTAGGACAGTGGTAATGTACCATTCGGATTTCATAGCTTTTCATCTTGTTTCCAAAAACAGCCGTAAACCAACATATCTTTGCAAGTAGATTAACAAGTTTCAATTCTATTGTTTTCACCGCACAAAACCAAGGAAGTTATTAAACGTTATCTACGTGGACAAAAATTCAAAGAAAACTTTCAATGCGGTGCGTTTTTTTAGCTGATTTGAAAGATGAATGCTGATAAATATGTGTTTGCAGGAAGCTAAGATACTTAATTTAGTTTTTAAAGCGTTTCAGAGGTTAATAGTTTGGGTGAAAGCAATTGCGAAACCTCGTTAGCGGTTCTGAAAAGTTCTTCAGTTTGGTCTTTTAAAAGCATGAGGTCATCCTTGAACGTAATGGACTAAGTTTGAGCTCTAATTGATTTTCTCTTACGTCTGCTTAATTTCACTATCGAAAAAGACTGAACCAATTCAACGCCACACTTTCCGTCCAATCAGATATGAAATAATTTACAAACAAATAAAACTGGTTAATTGAAAGCACACACAGATTAGAACTCGTGGACCGTAATGTAATTTTATTGTTTAAGTTTAAGGTTTTGAGTGTTTTTCCTAAAATAACGGTGACTTGAAAGTTTCCTTTTTAACAACTAGTGGAGAAGATGACACTAACTTGGTGGATGGAAAAAATAACCAGTGAACACAATTAAAACAAAGCTTCAATTTTGTATAGTTTTTCATTATATCTTTTCCCTTGGGTTTGAATGGGTGGCGATATAAATTGAGTTACATAACAGCAAGAGCCTTCAGTTGGGAAGTTTAAGGGTAGGTCATTAAGAAAATATTTCCTCGCATTCCATTTCTACCGGTTGCTGGTTGTATCTTTGAAACTTTTAAGAGCAATTTGAATTTTATTTGCATAAGAAATGGGTGTGTGACATTCTTAAGTGCGCTCTTAAATCTAATGCTCGCGTGGTCACAACTGTATTATGCAATGAAGCTATTAGCTGCAAAAGCCGCTTTGCTGCATTTGAAGTTTAACCAAAGAATGTTTAATCTTTTTCTTCGTTTAAGTCCTTAAGTGAAAAAATAACACTGCCCAGAACCAGCACTGCTCTGTAGCTTTTATTTGAATGGTTGCATTTCAGAATTTCATCTCAGATTCAAAAGTTAGAATTGCCCGGTAGAATGTTATGAACCACTTGAGTTGGGGTCCATACACACGACCCAGGGTCTTAACAACTGGGAGGGGATTAAAGCGATCCGGAAAGTTCTTAGTGAAGAAGTTTCTTTTATTTATACACCAAACTTTAATTTTAGACAGTTTACCAATTCTCCTGAATACTTGTTTAAAAAAATCAATTGCATGCTGTATTGGTTGAGTTCTGACTAACATTTGAAATGTTTTAATTTTATGTACAGTAAATTCCTTAGTCATAAACTGCGAATTGCTTAAAAGGTTAAACGTGATATGTTTGTTTAAAGCAAAGTGGTCTACCGAACTGACCGAGTCAATTCAAAATGAAACAAAAAACGGGCCATTAGTCCATTTTCGATATATTAAAATGCTAACTCGAATAAGAGGCTTTTGGGGAGTAAGACAAAAGAGTTCACATTGAGGATCGAGGGATAATGAAGTACTTTCTTTTGTTTCGCTCGGAATCTCAAATATCGGAAATGGACTGCTCTGAAACGGAAAGGAAACTGGAGAGTAGTTTTAGCTGAATACATCTATCTCCGATCCGAGTTCGCTACGTAACAAACCGACGCCGTTAATCTCTATATTATGGCTTCTGTAGCAGAAATGAAACAACTTGTGCGTACCACTCCCTAGTTATTATAAGCTCTATGGGTACGTTTAGCTTCACGGGGTACGATTCACGAGCCAAAATGGTGTGAAATCGGGTACGAGTTTGTATTTTGTTCTAGCCTGATGAAGGTGAGTTCTGCCTGACTGAAATATTGGGCAAGTAAAGAAGACACTCCCTATAGCTGTTTGCCGGATCAGCTTTGCATTTTTTAAAATTTTGTTTAGAAAATGATGTAATCAAAAATCCGACTGTAAATTGGTTCTGTTTGTTTAGTGGTCCGGTTAGCTTAGATCACAGAGAAGTCCACTTGTATAGATTTTGACCATTTTTGCAAACCAGCCTGAAGTGAGGTATACAAGTTTTATGTTATGACCTGGAATAGTTATGTAGCGGTATTGTTATGATACATGTATGGAGCTCTGACCCCAACACCTTGGCCAAAATTTGAAATAGTACCGCAAACCGGCATCAGTGCACTCGGGTTCAGAGAGAGGGGGGCGACAGCGTCTTGCATACTACGACTTTAAAACGCGTTTTGTTCATTGATTTCAATAGCACATTGCGGTAGAGAGACTCGCGGGTTTCATATTCAATTGCAAAGCCAGCCGTCACTAGACGACATATCTCTCAAAATATTGGAACGAGAAAACGGCAAGAAAAAAATGCATTGAGGGCCGGATTTCCGAGAGCCGGTTTAATCATAGCTGCCATGTAAAGTTTCTATGGGTGCATATATTTGCATGTTCTCCTTTATTTTCGGAATCGTCGTTTTTTAGATCCAAACAGGTGGGTTGTCCGCGTTCAAGTCCAAGATTCTCTGTCAGTTTTTAAAACTTTTGAGTCTATGGGTAAAAATCTCAAGTGTGACAAGTAAAATGACAACTTAATACGAGCCTGTTGCCCCAAATGATGCCAACCTCCTCTCCTTATTTTGTCAAAATTACCTGCAACAAAGAGAGCCACAGTGCCGTATGGTATCTGCAATGATGGTAACTTGCAAAGAGAGAGATAAAAGACCGTATTGTGTATAGCACGTGGTGCTGATAACCTGTTATCACTTACCTGCCGACGGCGCGAGCATTATAACACATGTAGCCGCTATACTGAGACAGATTAGCGATTTAGCTTTGTCTACATTTTAACATTATGACAAAACCATCAACTCTCATTATCTTTTTTTTTTATGTCTGAGAAGCCGCGTCTCGTGTTCCAATTGCTCTGTACCCCATTCCACCCCCAAGGTCCACCTGGTCTTTATCAGTGTATTTTGCTGAAAATTTGCTTTCTATATACGTTAAATAAACACGAACTATAAAGCTTTTCATTGATACCGAATAGATATGGCAGGTGATTAGATCCAAGCGCACCAAAGTCCCAGAGAGAGGGGTACTGTAAAAGCCATTGTAAGTAAGTATATGCGACGATAAAGGGTTTTGGTACTCTCTTGTAAAAGCCATTGATTGTAAGTATGTGCGACGATAAAGGGTTTTGGTTGAGTTTTTTTTTGCGGGGTGGGGGGGGGGGGGGGGGCTGAAAAAGGGTATGGGTCTTCACGTTCAAAACTATAAAAGGACAAAGATTTCAAGCATGATTTCAAGGAATGGAAACTCTCATATAAAAACTTTGAATGCAGGGAGCCATACAACGCAAAATATTTGGGTCTGAGGTAAAGAGGATTAGAGAGGCACAGGTATTCGGTATCCAACTGCGGCGAAAGTCGGGGCTTGTTCACGCTCTCGGAAGCGCTACGCGGGCTATTTCTTTTCAGTGTCTAAAGGTTGTTGTTATTCTTCGAAACAGCCCGGCGAGAAAGAGACAAAAGCAAGTGCAAAGGTATTACAAGTTTCATTTTTCCTGTGCCTTTCGTCGGTCGGCCAACCCAAATAATCCATTTACAAACGATAGAAAACATGGTTCTTTGAAAACTTTGAAAAAAAAAACTTTTCAACCAAGTTTTATCAGTTCTGTAAACGTGTCAAAATTTCATGCACGTTTTCTACCTAAACAACGACACCAGTCTTAGGCGATTCTACTCCCATGCACCTGGCATATTTATTTATTTATTCATTTTATTTATTGCGCGCTTGATAACCTGCTCGATTTCAATACAAAGGAATTTCTTGTCTTCCTTATCAGCGGCACGATGTAACATCAATAGAATTTATCATCTGATATTCTCTTAGTACCATGCAAAACGTGAGGCAATTCCACTCTCTTGTCGCCTTTTTGGACACGCCTGAATGTTTATATTGATAGTTGTTTTTGTTATTTCAGGTAATTTACGCTATTTTAGCAACCTTTGCGTGGTTCTATAAAGTTATGGGAGTAAACTGAAGTGGATGCTTGAAAATAACTGATGCAAAAAGAAGTCTCTCCTGACTCTCCTGGAGTCCAAGGTTAAATTGTGCAATTTTTGTAGTTTCATCCCTAACCTTTGAACCAACGGCAATGCTTTCCTCCAAATGTTCTTGTCGGACTATTTATTGATCTGTACACGGTTAAAACTTTTGAGACTGTGGGTTCTGAAATCCTGACAATTCAAATGAAAGAGACCGTGAAAATGAAAGCTACTGAGTGGCAGTACTTTGCTGTGGTGCTGTTTATTATGCTGTGTAAGGTGGTTCTAACGTATGTAGGGAAGTCTGTGGACGAAAGTCCTTAGTGTGACCACGCTAATAGATGGAAACTACAAGTACAGTAGTTCTTCAGTCTGACACTGTGCTATTGTTTTATTTTCAGTTTTCTTTAATTGGTTTACAAGAACTCTTTTGAAAACCTCAGAAGTGAGAAGCTGCTGCCTTTGCCATGATATGAGTTCGTCATCAAAAATCCCACCTACATACCTTCCGTCTCTTACTGTTAGCGGCAACCTCTCAAGCGAAAAGCCAAAAAACCCGACATTTAAACGTGCAGTTTGTCACAAACCATAAAGCCAGACTTCCGGTTAGGAATTATTTTTACTTGGGAATAAACGGGGGCGGGGATTTAAGTTCCCTTTTCCCTTTTCCGCCCCCTCAGTTCCCGGTTTGCAAGTACATGTATTTGTTTAAGTATTTAAACGACAATCTTTAAATTGCTTTTTAATTAAAGTTACTGCTCTTTAATTTAGCAAGAGGGTTCTCTTCCTTTTCAGATGTGTTTTTTTTCGCTCTGTCCTCCTTACACCGCATGTGGGCAGGTGCATCCGACAGATAGAGCAATTACCAATCCACTGCCGAAATGCAATTGTGTTTGCATTTAAGTTAGCATTGGTTTACTTGCTTTCTGATATTTTCAACCAATCAGGTGGGGAAACAAGCCAGTAGTGATTGTAGGTTTTCCCCCGCTTTGCAATGGGTGCACGTTTTCCCGCACTTGGCACCAGTTGCTAGGCCTAGCTACAAAAATCAAGACTTTTTTCGGGATTTTTAGAACTTCACGAGACTTTTAGAAAACTACAGGATTTTTAGAGGTTTGGAGGGGTCTTTAGAGATTTTGGTGAATATTTTCAAGGTTTTTTGTTTATTTGTTACAAAAAAGCTTTAAACTAATTGGAAAAGTTTCGTCACAAGCAATCCTGAAGCCTTTGTTTGCAATGTTTTGATCCCCCCTCACAGTATCCGTCAGCGGTTTTACCCATAATCCAGCATTCCTTGCTGTCGGTGAGCTTGCTCAACAGAGCCTGTTCGCCTTGTTGACTTGGCTGAGACTGAGGGCGCTAGCAGAAAGCCTACCAGTGCCATCGAATTTTCATCACAGGTCACAGAGTTTTTTTTTAATATCATAGGATTTTTAGGAGTTTTTATGGGATTTTTAGAGTTAAAACCGGGGATTTTAGAACATTTTTGGAGAAATTCCGGAAAGATTTTTAGGCCATTTTTCGGGATTTTTGTAGCTAGGCCTACCAGTTGCTCATTTTCCTGCCCTTGGCACCGGTTGCACATTTTCCCGCGTTTGCTCAATAGGTTGCACATTTTCCCGCGCTTGGCACCAGTTTCACAGTTTCCCACGCTTGTCATCGGTTGCATGTTTTTAATTTTGCTTTGAGTTCTGGCTGATTTATTGTATTGTTTGCGTTTGTTGTCATTGCCAAGCTTTTAGATGTGGTTAACTGTGGTTTTGGCTTTCCATGGAAGGAAAAAGAAACGGCGTCCTTAATCAGTTTCAGACAAAGGCTACTGTAGGCAGGCGTGAAGCCCTTTAGGGGATAAACTAAACTAATTGGGGATTTGGCTGCGGCATTGAGCTGTCAGCATAACGACTAATGCGCCGATCAATTCGAAAGTTCAACATCCCCCCCCCCGGGCAATCCCCCGGGCATTTGAACTTTTGAAGATTGGCTTGTTCAAATTCCCTCCCCTCGGGGCAAGAAAGCCGTTCAAATGCCCCACCAATAAGTACTGAACTGCCTCTCCTCAAAGACAAATTTGGTCTTCAATCAAGCACTTTACATGCCTTTCAGAGAGAGATATTCGGTAATGATACCTTCAATCTTCTTTTAAAGACCCTTTTCAAAGAGTTATTCACTAACAAAGGCGAAGTTCTATCTTGTAAATCCGTCAGACCCCCCCAAAACCGAAAAAAATCACTGGCCTATTACGTCAGAACAAGGGATAAATCCGGTTCAAATTCCCCACCCTTCCAACGCAACGTTCAAATTCCCCCCTCCCCAGGCACGATGCACAGTCAAATGCCCGGGGTATGCCCGGGGGGAGGATGTTGAAGTTTCGAATTGATCGGCGCATAAAAGGCTTTCATTCTCATCTCTTGCTAGTCACAGGTCGCTACATTGTTCACCTTTACCGAAAAAAAAGCAGTAAAGGAACACGGAAAAGGAGAGATGGTTAGTCCTCTAGAGCGGATGTTAAGAAAAGTTTTGGTACTGACCATGTTGAATCTTGTATTTAATTTTCACTCGAACTGAATGGTGTAAACCATTATCACCCTATGAAATTGAAGTGCTCAGTATAGCTTTCATGTAAATATGGTCGTACTCAGCTTGGTTTAAACAGACCCAGAAGTTACGGAACCACATTGAACACAACAATAGACAGTGTCACGGGAAAGTACCGCCCAGTGGTGAATGGCCACACCTAACATTACATCCTTGGAGGTTTGACTAACTCCAGTCCAGGAATGGAAGAGTTAATCAGAACGTGTCATGACTACTTGAAATATGTTGCCATCTATAATTTGAAACAGAAAAGAGATGTTTTTAATTTGTTAAGGTTAGTTAACTTACTGTCAGATATGTATTTAAGTTTTCTACAAAGATATAAAGATCTTGTCTTTTTTTAGTAAACAACGGAACAAAGTTTTTAGCTTATTACTGTGTTTTGTAATCTAATTATAGCTCACAGAAAATCACAGTTTATTCAATGCCAGTAAGCCTTCCTTTAGCATCCTTCTTCGCCACAATGGAGTCGCCGGTATGTGATTCATGTAAGATCGCTAATTTAGAAGTCGTCAAATAGTTTTTCAAAAAGTGATTAAGTGATTACGAGCATATCTCTATGATGCGTCTTAAAAAACATCTTAAGAAACCACCGTTTGAATCCGCCAGGCACTGAAATTAGAAGTCGCTAATTTTTCAGGGAAATAAAAGCTAATTGAAGTTTTCGCTAAAAATGGAAACTTCTGGTAATGGCCCCTCTTGTGTGATATTCTTCTCCTCTTTAAAAGGTTTCCTTTTCAATTTTCTTGGTATTTTTAATAATACAAATTACTCTAAAAACATAACAACAACAATTCTGAGACAGGATTTTTATTTCACTGCATTGCCATTTGGTGTACCGCTATGGTATACTGAAAACTCAAATGCGTAATTAGTTATAAAAGATAACATGTAAAATCGCGTGCAAAGCATACGACAAAAAAAGGAAAGATACCTTTCGCGTGACTTGGAAGAGTTAAAAGAAATGCGTAAATAATTAACACGAAAAATCGCGTGAGTGGAAATTGAAGATAACGATGATTGCTTAATGTCAACACTCTCTTGTCAATTAATGGAAGCCAAAATGTCGGTCGTTTTGGCGTTTTATTAAGACCTGATCACGCCATTGCCAAATATTATACCGTGCGGTTTTCACACATGGGCATACTTATGCCAATGTTCAAAAGCTTAACTAACACTTAGTCTAATTCATGCATAAAGTGTAGCTGTAATTTTTTATTCCGTGGATAAAATCTAGAAACTTTCCTGAGGCGTTGCTTATTATGCTGTACAAGGTGGTTCTAACTTTTGAGTCTGTGGATTAAATCCCTTCGTGTCTCAATTAAATTCAAATGAAAGCTACTGACCAGTACTTTCCTGTGGTGCGGTTTATTACGCGCTGCAGGGTGGTTCTAAATTTTGAGTCTGTGCGGGATGAAATCAAAAAGTGTTACCATTCAAATGAACTGTTGAAAAGTACGTTGGTGCTTTTTGCTTTTTAATTTTATCTAAGCTGGAATTTCAGTTTTGCAGAAGGTAAGGTCAATCTGAGGTGACTTCCGTGACTAATCTGAAAAACTCACAGTGTTTACAGAAACAAATAATACGCTTGGTTGGCACAAGTTGTTTATTTTTTTTAGGTTATTAATTCACGATATTCTTCTTTAAACTGTTTAAATCAGCATCCCTCCCCAGCAAAAATAACAACAATCCGTAACCTGTGTCATCGCTTCGATTTAAGATCGAATTGGCTTCTAAAATGATAACGTCCAGTTATTGATAAATACTGATATTGATTTGAATTTTATGCGGAGGTCTCATTGGTCAAAAACGTACTAGAGGCTATTAAAGTCCCATTGGATTGAGCACCGAATACAATACAAACCACGTCTCTGTGGGTTTACTGACAAAACAAACCCCTTGAAAGGTTAATATAAGGAACACCCCAAAACCTCAAATGCTAGTAGCTATTATCCAGTCAAAACTCGCGGCAACTGAATTTACCTCACCGAAACTGAAATGCAATATACCTCACGTATTTTTGTGGGTTTACTTACAAAATAAACCTCTTGTAAAAGCTTATTTTAGGAACACTCCAAAACCCTGTAAAACCAAGCGACTTCCGGATTGCCATTTTACGTAAACTCAGCTCATTTTCCTCCAACATCCATTTAGGAATTCATGTTCTGTTTCTCATAGCTGTAGGGCAAACATACAGCTGTCCATGATAACTTGAGTGTACTTGCAGCAAACAGATCTCGGCGAATTACTCGTTTGATCTGTCAGTGAAACTGACATGGAATTGTAAATTAAAAGGTTCCCTAATGTTCCGTGACCCTTCAGGGGTAAATGGTTGTCAGACCATGGTGAGGATTTGAATCCAAAATCACGCGATGGATATGTAATACAAAGAAGGCTAGAAGAACATTATTTTTTCGTGCTAACAAGCAATTTTTATTTGAGAAGACATGAAAAGGATGATAAACGATCTTGATGTTAACGAAAATGCAAAACAAAATCGCAGATAAATGGAAGCAGTCCTTGAGTCTCGTATCTCGATCAAGAAAACGATATCGCAACACTAGTTAAAATTAGAATTCTTGATACAAGTGCTGAGTGATGTTTTTTCGATGGGACGTTACACTAATGCGGGGAATGGGGACTGGGTTCATGGGAAATGGAAAATTAAACATGGTCGACAGCCTTTAGCTGTTTAGTAGCGATACAAGCTCACTTGCGCGCGAAACAGACACAGATGGGACGCGGATTGCCTTCATCTCGCGGCCGGAGTGCGGTCATAATTATTTTCTGTCGGCACTCTATCTCTATGCGATTAAAAGCATTTAGTTGGATTCTTGACCCCTACAGTTTTTCGTTTTATTTCATTATTCAAGTTATGCTAAATTTCCACGATCGTACCGAGTGGTCCTCCGGTGTGGAATTCGTGGATGGGATTGTTTGTGGATCAATTACAAGAAATTCACTCTATCACATGCATGAATGCTTTGTCCTCATCGGTTTCATCATAGCCGCGGAGTAGACAATGAGTCTCTGGCTTTTGATATACTGCTTGCACTCCCTACCAGGAGAATACAAAACGCTTCTTTGTAGAGGACCACATAACGGAAAAAACAAACGACATTCCTTTTTGTTGTCAAATCATGATCTTATTAAGTTGCCCGGCCAGACGTCAACGAACAAGTGAAACTCAGTGAAAGGCAGGCATTACGGCAAAAGGGCAGTTTAAAAAATTGTCACTCCAACTTTGGCCTTGGGAAGACTAGTTGTACAAAACTATACCTGTATATTTTTCCCAGTCGACACTGAGAAACCTTGTATGACCCCTCTTGTATTTTACTACTGTAAAATACCGCTTATAAGCCCATAAAAAATTTGGTAACAAGTTATCATTTTGGTTAAGCCCCCTTCTAGATACAAGCATACCACATAAATTTACACTAGAATCGACTGAAACAATGGTTCACTATGATGATATACTGCCTTGTGTCTCTATGTTTCAGCAGGCTCGAAGCTCTAATTTCATTGGACCTTGTTTAATACCACAAGGCTCTATTGTTTTCAGGCTAGCGTCGTTGTTTTTGTTGTTTGTTTGTTGTTTTGTTGTCTTCTCAGCCGATATTGTGAAGCCTTCCGAGAGCTTCCTGGCGTCCCTATGTTTGCTCACCTCTGCGGGTGTGTAAACCAACCAACCAACAAACAAACAAACAAAAAAACAAGCAAAAAAACAGAAGCAGAACAATAATTTCTGATCGGTTGGTTGCAAAATACACTTAACTAACAGCAAATTAAGAGTTGATTGTACTTTTCGTGGCAGGTGATTGGCTAGATGATTTAATTGCTTTTGTTTTTTACTAAAAAAAACTGAGAAAACTGGGGAACGAGCGCGGTCGAAAGCGACCGGTTTGCAGCCTATTTCTCTTGTAGCTGTTATGTTCTTGGCATGTGCTCGGGGAAAACACCGATAAAATAAATTTTAAAAAATGGTTTTTCAATCATATTTGCAAGATGAAAATGGAAAGTTACCAAACCACAAAGCGACTAAGGTTGCACAAAGATGCTGCACCGGACACTGCCAATTATCAGATAAATAAAAGCCGCCGGGCACACTTCATACAAGAACTAAAGAAGATAAGCTACTGTGATAAGAAATGCCCCTGCTTAACTTCAACCTAGGTGGAGTTTTTTATTTTATTTTGATATTTCAAAGGCGGGTCAGACGACGCAAAAATCGCCAAATAAAGCCACTGAAAAAAAATCCTATTGTTGTCTGGGACACTGAACGACCATCTTTCTGGTGGATCGAGTCAAGTATAAAACCGTAAATTAAAAATTTATTTATTACAATTTAATGGCAAAATTATTACAGACAATTTAAAAAAAAGGCCATAAGGACGATTTGTAACAGCGTTCTGTAACCCCATATAAAAACAAATCACCTTATTCATAAATAGACTACAATACAAGCATATAAAAAATATTACCACTAGTAGCTAACTGTGAATAACTTAAGAGAAAAGAAAAATCAAGTTACGTGTTAATTAAGAAATTTATAACTTTCGATTTAAAACTGTCCTCACTAGAAGCAGCGCGGGCCTCAAAGGGCAGAATGTTCCGTCTGTTTCTTACTCTGTGGAAAAAACTGTTTTTTAATTACATTTGTCCTGGCATATCTCCTTTTTAGTGATCTTGTATCGAAGCGGCGAAGAGAGTATCGGTCCTCTTGACAATAAAAATCCAAAAATTATAAAACTTAAATTTAATTTACTAAAATTATAAAACTTAAAAAGTATAAATAATTTAAAGTGATATAACTGTTTAATTGCCAGCGTATAATCATAACATCCGGTGCGGCAATTTTGTAGATTTCTAAATTGGGGTAGTAAAAGTAACAAAACCGGAGCATATCAGAAGAAACGAAACTCGTTATTTTGGAAAAAAAAATGTATGTGTGGGAATTATGTCTGAATGATATCGGTTGTATAAAAAGCACACCCTAGAAGTTTCGTTATGTCCTGGTACGTGTGCTAATTACGTTGTTAACTCGAAAATACGATCTTGTCGGTTTAATCACAAAGATTGAAATGAATAACAGTTCTGCCCTGTATCAAGCGAAAAGGTCAAATTCACAAAGACCTCCCACAACAAAGTTTACGTGGTACGTGATCGTCGATAGAACATAACAGCTGATAGCCTGTACCCGCCTTTTAAAACACCACAGTTACAACTAAAGGAAATCCTTTTCACAAGTCGAGGAAGTGAAGAATTCACCCTAAAAAGATGGTTAAAATTTCTTCACATCGAAGGCCGACCCTCTTGTTGCCTTGTTGCCTGAGGGCGCGGCATCTTATAATTAATGTAATTTTATTTCAAGGACAAAAGCATCTGATCTTATTTTAGCCGTCCCTCTGAGAAAACGATGACGGGTTTTTGATTGGGGACATATTTAATTTATCTTTTGAAGTACAAGCAAATGCTAACTTTCACGTGTTTCAGTGACTGAGTCCGGGCGTGCATTTCTCGAAAGCTCCGAAAACTTTTCGGCTCCAAAAAGCCATTTGTACAAGCAAGAACCACTCATTCTTCAAGGCTGTTATTTTAACATGTATTTAAGATAAAAAATGTTTAACTTGTAACAAAGTTTTATACTTAGAAACTTCTTTGTTTTACAAGATATACGGTGTGAATTGTCGTGCCCAGACTATCAATTTGCCATGGTCTTGTCAATATGCTGTGCGATTTTCAAGTGCACGTTCATGGCATTTTGCTCGGAAACTCATTTCAAGAGGAACAACTTAAAATTGTCTAATCCGATTTCAGTTGTGTCGTGGGAAGGATTAAGTTCTTTGTGAATGTTTGAGATGCGATTTGTGCAAGTCCGCAAATTTAAAAGTTCAAGAAAACATCCCTTTCTGCTCAACCGACCACACATCTGCGCTAATGATCAATGTCTGCTTTAAATCAGATAAACAAACAATTTACAGCCAAATTTCCAGCTAATTTTAAGAGTCCCTGTTAAAATATAGGGCCTAAGCCGACAATACGAAGTCGGCGGGGGACAATTGCTATTTCGCAAACAATTAAATTCATAAATATGTCCGACTTCGAGGTAAAAATATAAGTACTAAGTAGCAAAAAGTCCACTTTAGAAAATCCAGGTTGTATTAGACTTTTCAATTTCAAGAGTGTTAAAAAATCAAATTCAATTTCTTATTGTAATATATCGAAAAACGAGACCCCAAAGTCTGACTCTGTGATGGGTTAAGACTCATCAGATTTCTAATTTAACTTGCAAGGTTCTGAGGCAAAAAAATACAATAAAGTTAACAAAGCGATTTTACTTTGCCTGCGATGACCGATAGTTTATTGAGTAAAACACATTTTTGTTACCACCGTCTTTTGTTTTCTTATGTCGATTTGCCGTATAAACTTATTTAACATACATTATTTTTCAATTACAATGTATCGCTCAGACCAGGATAACCAAGAACCTGAAAATCACTCTATACTTTTAGTTGACACGGCCATTATTTTTTCATTGCAGGATCACACTCATCGGTACAAAACTTCAAGTAGTTCAACACAACTCTACCTAAAAATCACCTTGTTTTCAAATCATCCTCGTTCGGTGATCAGTGTTAAGTTTAACGGTACCACACTTTTCTTGCAATTAAGATTCAATTATACTGTTTTACCCCCTGCACAGAGAAAAGCAGTAAAGAGCATTTTTAATTGTCTAGTCTCTGTGGTTTTATCTCCCCTCTCCCTTCAATAACAAAAGCGGATTTGGGATATTGGATTTGTCGCGTTTTTATGCCGCGTGAAGAGAAAACAGCCGAAAACCTTCATTTAAACAACGCGGAATTTTAAAAGCTCAACAATATTGTATCTATCCACAGAAGCTTTTACGATACTAAGAATATGGTCTTTCACGTTGTTGTTTTGGTTAGAATGGCTAAGGTTCGAGAGGTACCAAGATTTACGACACACATGCAGCGTCGTGATTAAAATTAGGAAGGTTACACGACACGCCTGCGAAACTACAGGCACGCTTCATGCCAGGGCGCCTGCCTCACGATCAAATCTGATTGGCTAGAGAAAAACACTGCGTGGGTTTTCTGTTCGCGTAGGAAGGAATTCGGCAAAAATACTACATTCCACTGCCAAGTACAGTCAATAATCCGGCTAAATCTGTTGCGACACCGGCCAGCCACGGTCCAAGGAAATAGCAACCCCATTCCTTAGAGTCTTGAATTTGGCTAGGGACAAGAATGGATGGGCGTTTGATTGAACCTTTCCGTAAGCCTAAATGTTTTTGGACTCGGTTTCTTGGGTTGTGTTGCTCATTGCGAGGCGTCTCAAGCCTAGCCACCAAGTACAAAATGAGGACACATCGATATTGCAAGACCCTCTGGAGTTTTCCAATACCTATACCTTATACATGATGAGACAATGTAAAATGACGCAAACGATAGGTGCCACTTAACCCTGTCTAGAAACATACTGTTTCCAAATTATTTACCACTTAGACGCTAACTAATGGCTTCCTGTTGCGTAAACTCCTGAAAAAGTCAATAATATTTGTTATTTGCGCAAAACATAATAGTTGCATTGACGTCTGGTGACAAATATTTGAATTCGCTTTTAAATGGTTTCATTCCTATATATATGAAGGAAGGTTATCAACAATAACTCTTGCGTACGGGTGAGGATGTGCACTAGCTGTGTCGCATCGTACCTGAAGGTGGGCGAGCATTCTCTACCTTGTCATTATACAACTCAACTCTCTTGCGTATGACCAACCTAAGCTCTGGGTTCGAGAATTCGGGGAGTAAATCGGTGATGTATTGAGGTTGTTGACTCCATCTTTCCCTTCCCTTTGCGATTCAAGACTTAGAAGAAAAATGATTTGTTTTTATAGAAACTGTGGTGCTATAATTTCATTGGGGTGAAAAACTTCATACATTATATTAACCGAGTTTTTATGAGGTAAATTGGCCACCATAAAGAGAATCAAAAGTTTCGAGCTTTAGTCCTTTAGTCCTTTGCTCTGTCGGAGATGTAGAGGTTGGACCTTGTCGACTTGCTGCATCTTAACCACTCGCTTTTCCAGCCATGTAATAAGGGATCTACTTGGTCAGAAGATCGATCTCTCGCTCAAAATGTTGCATCATCTCATCATTCCAGGAAAGACAGTTATCTAGTCAGTTCATATTGACTTGTGGTCAACTGTAGTTTGTTTCACACGTGAAACCTGATCTTAGCTCAATCAAGACAGTACCGGCAGTTTGCAATCGAGATTAAGATGGTGAACATTAAAGAACACTTCTTGTTTTTGATTGCCTCGAAAACGCTGATGAAAAAAACCCTCAAAATTAAATCATGGTACAGTTTGGTTGCAAAGCAAAATAGGTAGTTCACAAATCAATCTAAGTAACCAGATAGCTGTCCTTCTTGAACTAGTGAACCAGTAGTGCAGCAACATGCAGTTTCAGGTTAAGTCGATCTTCTTATGCGCCGATCAATTCGAAAGTTCAACATCCCCCCCGGGCAATTGAACTTTTGAAGATTGGCTTGTTCAAATTCCCTCCCCTCGGGGCAAAAAAGCCGTTCAAATGCCCCACCAATTAGTACTGAACTACCTCTTCTCAAAGACAATTTCGTCTCAATCAAACACTTCACATGCACGCCTTTCAGACAGAGATATGCCGTAATGACACCTTCAAACTTCTTCTAAAGACCCTTTTGAAAGAGTTATTCACTAACAAAGGCGAAATTCTATCTCGCAAATCCGTCAAGCCCTGCAAAAACCAAAAAAAAAAAAAATAATAATAATAATAAAAACTCACGGGCGTATTACGTCAGAAGAAGAGATAAATCTGGTTCAAATTCCCCACCCTTAGAAGGCAACGTTCAAATTCCCCCCTCCCTGGGCACGATGCACAGTCAAATGCCCGGGGGGGATGTTGAAGTTTCGAATTGATCGGCGCATTACCAAGACGATTTTTGTGGGTTACGTTTTGTCTTTTTGTTAGCCAGTCGTCCTCAGTAGTCAGAGATTCATTCTCCTTTCGTTTTCTCCTAGGCAAAGACTTTAAACGCTTTAATCATTCTTTGGACATTGTAAGAAAGAGTGATATGCACTCCTACAATACTCGCAATAAAGATACTATAAAGCTCCCCAAAATCAAATACAATTGGGGAAAACATCGTTCGCGGTACCACTGTTTCATAGACTTTAATGAGCTAGAGAGAACTGTAAGAAACTCAGCAAGTTTGCCAATTTTTAAGAAGTGTCTTTTTTCTGCTTTTTATAATTTTTTTTTCAATCCTTGTAGTGTATATGTTGTAATTATTTATATATTTCGGTTTTAGCTCTAATTTATAGATTTTAATTGTATCATTATATAATATATATCTAGTGTTAGGACCTCTATGTAAACCACTTTATAATTAAGTGATGGAGCTTCCTAATAAAAGATTGTTATCATTATTATTATTAACAGCTGCATGATGTTTGCATAAAAATCCACAGCACACTCTCCCAACCTACCCCACAAAATAAAATTACATCCCTACCCTACGATTCATTCTTCGGATGATAATGTAGCAAGAATGCCAAGAGATTTTCCATTAACTCTTCATTACCGAGATATATAGTCAAAGCTCATAATGAACGGGGTCATAGCTACAGGAAAGCGCTGCGTGGTAGCTTTCACTTGACTTGTCACACTTGGCGATTTCATCCACAGAATCAAAAGTTCGAATCATCTTGTTCAGCAGGAAAGCACTGCTCGGTAACTTCATCAACAAATTCAAAAGTTAGGACCATGCAGCTTGTACAGCGAGTACGACTTTTGAATTTCAAACCAGTGACGTTTCCAGAGACCTCACTTCGTTCGTGTTGTTTACTAGTCATGACTAGTAAAGACGGAAGCTTCAGAAATAACCTGGAAGATTGGAATGTGACGTGATAATGTAAAGCCTGCAAACTGGAATTGAAAACTCGTACTCGTAGTCAGTCTCATACTTGTACTCAAATCTAAAGTTCCCTAATATCAGCAAAACGGTAGCCTGCGAGCACGCTCTCGGGGGGCGGGGGTTAGGCTTGGATAAATTCTGCCGGCAGAATTTCGAGCATAATAAGCGATTTTTGAGGAGAGCATTCTACTGGCATAATAAGGCATTTTCGAGCAGAATTTGAGCAGAATAAGGGAAAATCAGCGGCACTAATGATATGCATAACAGATGTAAGAAAAATTTAAAACTAAATAAAAAACAAATGGAAAATACCTTGTGTTGGATACGTTGATAATTTCCTGTCTTTACAGTTTACACAGTCTTTACTGTTTACGCATTTATTTGATGTTCCTTTTTGTAAAATGCTACTAAAAAATTCACTGTTTCGTCTAATAGTAGTGACATAAAGTAAGATGAATTACAATTTTGCTACGCATAATGACTATCTAATTAGTTTTTAGGGGCTAGGCCCAGGCTTCGTCTTATATTTGCGAAAATAAATACGGCCCGAAGGGCCGAAAATTTTTTTGGGTACCGAGCAGAATTCGAGCAGAATAAGGGTGTCCAAGCAGAATTTCGAGCAGAATAAGCGTTTTTTTACGAGCACTGCCGGCAGGCAGAATAAGCCATTTTACGAGCAGAATTTATCCAACAAGAACTGGCGCCGAGATCGCGTAGAGATTGGTTACAAGCTGCGAGTGAAGCAAAGGACTGGAGCGACACGACTTCAAAATGGCGGCCGTGTTTGCATTTTCTCGGACCGCCGCAAAAGAGTTTTGCAGGAAAACATTCTATCCTAAACTGTTTTTTCCCAGGTAACGTACTTCAAAATTCATGATCCCTATACTGTTTTGACGAATCAGGCTAGGGATTATTTCTGGTGCTTATGTCGGGTGCTTGGTAGAAAATTTCAGTTTCTACTTTTTTCACTGTATTTTCACATAACAGGCCTAGAAGATTTAACAGTCATGGCCGCATACAACACACAAAAAGACTTGGAAAGAAATACGTGCACTCTGAACCCCCGGAGGATGTCAGCAAACTACGGATGATAATGAGGCCACTGGGTTTTACAATAATGGTACGAGGTTCAAACAGCATAAACGCATTCTAAATGTGGGATTTTCACTCTAAAACCCGATTTCTTAATTTAAGGACAAAAAATTCTTATTTTTTTCCGGTAGTAAGGGCAAATTGTTTCTTATTTTTAAGTTCTTAATTTCCAAACTTTTCTTAATTTTAGCAAAATTTCTCAAAATAAGAATCCCCTAAAATAAGAAAAAACCCACAAATTTTCTTGTTTTAAACTCAGCGAAAGAGTCATGTTTACTTGATTTCAGGTCAATTCTGTTCTCAATTCAAGAAACAAAAATGTCCACTACGATCGTGCGCTACTAGTTCATCGATCTAAATAAAGATGTTTGGGTTCAAAAAAGATTTCACATTTAAGAACGGAAAGAAAACAAATAATAAAAGTCGCTCAAATTACAAAAAAAAGAAAAAGAAAAGAAAAGAAAAGAAAAATAAGACCCACCGACCTGACTCGAACCCGGCTCTTCAGATTTGAAGTCGCCCGTGTTAACCACTCGACAAACATGCACACGCTTACTGCTCTCATTTAAAAATTGGTATAGATACGAACTAATATCGATCTTTAATGCCGGAAACAACACGGCAAATGACTTCTGTTTGTTCATGTGCAATCGCATGAGGCTGGCTGCTTCAAGAAAAACGAGAGAATTCTCACTGTTTTCACACGGATGACTCTTGTTTGCGAGGTTTGTAACCATTCTTGGTTTGGAGGAAGTATTGCCTTCTTTGCTGCGCGTGTTCCATCGCCAAGTCGAGCGAAGTGCGTGTCGAGAAAGCCAGCACGTTGTTATTTTAAGACGATGATTGAGACATGATCATACTAATTCTTATAATAAGAATTTTTTTCTCCTTTTTGTTCCTTAGATTTAATATCAAATTTGTTCTTAAAATGAAGTTTAAAATCAAGATCATATTTCTTAATTTTGTGTCGGCATAGTTTTGAGAAAAAAAAATTCTTAAATTAAAGTTTAAAATCAAGGTTACATTTCCTAATTTGAGAATGTGAGAACTAAAAACAAGGAATGGTTATCTTAATTCAAAAATCCTAGTTTTAGAGTGTTTGTTTCAAGAAATAAACCTCTTTTTCCCGATTTTTGGCCGTTCTGGCCTAAAAGGTCTAAAGGGGAAACTCAGAGATCTTAGCGGTAATGTGCATTAATGTCACCAGCTTAACCATGCTGGGGTCAATCCCAAGGCCAACCCAAGAAATGTATTGGAAAATATTTGGATTGGACTCGATTCTTTGCACGTGGGTGGGAGAAATTCAAAACATTATGCAAGTTCAAAGGACTGAGGTTGGGAAATAAAATTCCTAGATGAAATGAACTCAAATCAGTGTTATCATTTTAATTCATGTTTTGGTTCTAGACAGGTGCTGTCAGTTTTGGAGCATGCACAATTCTCCAATATGAAAGAATTAGACTTCCTTACATCCATGGACACAAATCATATTTCCCTAGTACTGGCTTCCCTAAACAATTTACCATCAGGGATGAGGTATGTATACTAATTTAATAATTTAATGTATACTAATAGAGTAATTTAAAAAAACCTTGTTAAATGGCAAGGTACAAAATCACATCTGTTCCATAGGCAATTCATGCAGCATGAATTTTAATCCAGTTTCAGCCAGTTTCGTTACAACTATGAAACAACCAGGGGTGTTTAAAACAGCCCCTGGATGGGATGCTGGTCCGTTGTCACATTTTGTTAGCTAGTTTATCCTGATGGTTTGCTGCTAGTTACCCATTCATACGCCTGAGTGACAAGAGGCAATGTGATGTAGGTAAAGGTAACTTAAGGTAAAGGAGGCCCATATGGCTGGAACTTAACTTGGTTTCTGTAGCATGAAGCAACTGAGAGTATTGCTACTGAAATTATGAATATATGAAACTCATATATTTGAACTGCGGAATGAAGAAATAAGTGTAAAGAAGATCCTCGCAGTTATTAACGCAACTTATGCAGTTGCGAAAAGAAAGCCTGAAAAAATCAGGCTTGCCGGGATTCGAACCCTGACCCCTGCCATACCGGTGCAGCGCTCTAACCAATTGAGCTAACAAGCCAACTGGGAGCTGGTCATTCATCCCATCCAGGGAGAGTATTGCTACTCTCCCTGGATGGGATGCTAGTCCATCGCAGGGTTACCCCCAGCAGTATGCCACCAGTACCCATTTTATACACCTGGGTGGAGACAATCTGGGGTAAATTGTTTGTCTTAGGAAACAACACGATGGCAGCGACCGGGCTTCAAACCACCGACCTTCAGATCTGAAGTCCAACGTGATGTACAGTTTCATATCTAAAGAAATAAGAAAACACAACATGGTGCAGACTACTTGCAAGCTTCCACCTGTTTGCTTTATATTTCCTTAATTGTAATTTTGAACTATAGCAGGTGTCGATTTGCTTTATTTCAGTTGAATAAATGGTGGAATTCCTTACCTGGAGGTTCAAAGACTGCCTCTGTGATTATTTTTTTAAACACAGCAGTATTCTTGTTATGGAAAATACCAAGGATGCAGGCTTTCATGATGAAGTGGTTTACAATGTCTCCAGGCTCAGGTTGGTCAAAATTACTTAAATGGTCACTTCAGCTACCTCAGATAATTCTGTTGTGTTTTGGATGAAAAAGTAAATTAGAATGTTCAAAAGCTGATAAATACACAATCATACTTCTTCCTACCAACACCTTAATATTGCAGAAACGTCCTTTTTGCAGACAGCAAACTTGGTTTCAAAGAGTCTGAAATTCATGCATACAAGTTACTCCACCATTGTAATAAGTGGATACTTTTAAATGTTGTTTCTTAACCCCATCAAAGGGATCTTGATAAGTTATGGTAGCGGCGAAAATTCACTGGCTACATCAAGCTAATTGATCCATCATAAGTTGCCTGCCAACTTTCTCACAAGGTAAGTGATTGGAATGTCTGACAAGTGTGTGGAAGAGGTCTCCCACTGGGAAAATTTTTTTACAAATAACTGTCTCCTAATAATTGAACTGTATCACTTATTTATTTTTGCCATTGTGGTTGAGTTTAAATCAGATCATTATTTTCTTTTCCAGGCCCCTCAATAAGGTTATTAACGAGCGCATTTAGTCACATGGATTTCTGGCATTTGGGTATTAACATGTTTGTGCTGTGGAGTTTTGCGCCACATATAGAGGGTAATTAGCATTAGTTTTTCAAACATGTAACTCATGTTTTTTTAATTAAACGATGCTGCCAATTTTGCATCAAACATTTCTAAAAGGCCTACCAGGTTATTATGTACAATAATTTAGTGACTGTCCAGTTTCCATAGCACAATAGTGTTGGTTTCCCTTAACCCTATAAACCCTAACAGTGACGAAAATGAAATTTCTCTTTACATTACATGTATCACTACTTATTCAAACATTCAAGTGATGATTACCGTGATATGTCTTGATATTTAGACAAATTCTCCTTTCTAGTTCCAAAAGAAATGTAAGCAGAACAGTAAGGAGAATATGCAATTTTATGTCAGGGCTTGAAGGGTTAGTGTATCACTACAGTTGTATGGGAGAGTTTTAGCTAGAAGGGTGTGCAGGTGTCCTATGGATGCCCACTTTTTGCAAAAATTCATTTAATATTCACTTAATCTCTTATAAAATAAAATAACATTAAAAATACAAAACAAACAAAACAAACAAAAAAAACATACCCTTTGGACACCCAATTTCCTTTTTCTGGCCCAAAGTCTGGTTGAAGGTTTACTCATCAATTATACATGCCAATTTCAGAATCCAAGTTTTCCTTAGCACCAAGTCACATATTTAGGGATGCCTCTCCCATCTCACCTGTTTTATTTCACAGAAAAGACCCAGAGGGCTAAAATTCTCCAGCCTCAAATTGTAGTTGGAAAAATCATAAAAGGATCAAGTATTGTGACTTGCATGCTGGTGTAAGGGAAGAGTAAAAGTTTAGGGCCTGATCACCACTGATTGGTACCGTACCTTTTTATTGTAGCTCTGCTGGGAAAAGAACAGTTTATAGCATTTTATCTTACTGGAGGTAAGTTCATTTGGATACCAATTAATCCCGCTCCCCACATACCTTTTCTTGTTGCAGTATGTAGTTGGTAACGAGGCATTTAGTACCTAACAAAGAGTAATGGCACAGCTCCTGCAAAACCTGGGTTAGTCCTATAATTTGTCAGGTTTCATTGAAAAGTTATGTTCCCAAGGTTCACCTGTGTCTTCCTGGAACCACAGGCAGTCTTTTCAGTTATGGGGGATTGTGTTTGTTCGTAATAATCATATCATACATACCTGTTGCAGTTTTTTTTCAAGTGTGCATTTGGCTTCAGGGTGGGGTCCCAAAAATATTAATGTTTAAAAAGAATTCTCAATGACGACCACTGTTACATTTGAGTCTAACTATTCAAAGAAGTTTCTCATCAATCTCATGTAATCTGTGAGCCATTGTTATTTTCCTGAAGGGTAGAAGTAGAGGAGAACACAAAGTCATCTTACCCATCTGGTTTCTTCACATCCTCTACTGTCCTTGAAGAAATAACAACTGTTTGCAGGCTAGTTAATATGCACAGAAACTCGTAAGGAGTTTTCAAGTCCTTATGAGTTTCTGGTATGTAAAAAAAGCTGCATGTTAAAGGAACTCTCCTGATCTGATTTGAGTAACATGGCCGGGGCACACGGCTGCAGCATGAAACAACTGAGAGTATTCCTACCTCCCCCCCCCCCCCACAGATGGGATGCTAGTCCAGTGCAGGGTTACCCCTTCTCCTGGGTCAAGAGAGACAAAGTGGGTAAAATTTCCTGTCTCAGGAAACAACACGATGGCAGGGACTGGGCATCAAACCACTGATCTTCAGATCTGAAGTCCATCGTACTAACCACTATGCCACCGCGCCTCCACATGATCTGATTTGAGCCATTTACTTTTTTTTCCTTAAGGTGTCTTTGCCTCTTTTGCCAGTACAGCATTCAGAGTTGCAACCTCACACTTCCTGGGTGCATCTCTAGGTGCGGTAAGTTATTTGGAGCAAAGATCTTGTTTACTTCTCGTCTAGTCACTCACATTGTCTCCTTTTACATCTTCGTACATTTGTATAGAGAGAAAAACATGAAGCAAAGTGTCTTGTCTAAACAAATAAGATAATGGTAGAGGCCACAACTAAACTACTGACCTTCAGATATTAACCCCAAAGGTATTGCCAAAAATTGGTAGTCACTAGACCTGACTGTGTTTCCACATTGCCTAGGTTCTTTATCCTTTAAGCTCTAACAGAGACGAAAATGAAATTTCTCTTTACACTATCACTACTTGTTCAAACATTCAAGTGATAAGAATAAAGAAAGTGATCTTTAAGGATAAGATGTCTTGATATTGAGGCAAATTCTCCTAACTAGTTCCATAAGGAATGTACGTGTATGGAGAACAGTGAGGAAAATATTCCTTTTTAATCAGGGCTTAAACAGTTAAGGCACCATTTTGTAGGGAACTCACTGTACCATGTGATGATAAAACTAAACAAGCCATTTGTACTCAATGCTTTCTTAAATCATTCTTTATTTTTCTATTTTTTTTTAGTCTGGTGCCCTCTTAGCTGTTCTGTCACTTGTATGCATCAATGAACCAGATACAAGACTTGCTTTTGTGTTTTTACCTTTTTTTACATTTTCAGCTGCAACAGTAAGTGACTTCTCAAAAAGCAGAAGATCTTGAATCCCTTACATTATACCTGTCAATATTGTAGCCTGAGACAACAGCTGATGTTTTGCGAGGTCACCACTTGAACCCTCGCAAAATGACGTCTGAGTCGTGAACTCAGAAATTCCATACTGATGACGTGCCCTTCCCAGATCTTAGTAGTTCTTCTGACTGGATGCGCTGCGAGGGAATTTTGTTTCAACCAATCAGAAGCACTACCAAGATATGGGTAGTGCACGTCATCAGTATGGAATTTCTGAGTTCGTTACTCAGACATCGTTTTGTGAGGGCTCGAGTGGCGACCTCGCGAAACATCGGCTGTTTTCTCAGGCTATCAATATTTGAGATCTGATTGGGATTACAGAATTGAACTTCTGTAATCGTTTGCTATTAACACGCATTGTGAAAGAAGGTGATGATATTCGTCTCGTTACTGGTTTTTTGCCTCAATCTAGGCATTTGTTTAAGTTGAGCCCCATGCTCTTATTGATTGTCTTCTTATTTTGTTGAAAACATGCTTGCTTTTATTTGGTATTTAAATGGGCTATGAAAAACCAAAAGATACATTTGAGTCAGTTTAAACGTCAAACTAAGGGCCCACTGCAGGTTTTTTTTTTTAGTTACTCTGTTAATGATGTATTAAAACTGTCCCTAAGTGTCTGTTGCTAGCGATAGTCAGGATTGAAGTGGATTGCAACTTGAAAAAACTGGGTCAATTTTTTTAAAGTTCCTCCTATGTCACAAGGGATAAATCATTAATAACATATTCCATTCAAAGAAGTTACTTGATTTCTTTGTCTTGGTGTTCTCAGAGCATTTTGTGTTGGAACAAAAATTGTATTGTCTTGGTTTCAGCACATGTTTGACCAGAAATGGCAAAATGACCGTTACACAGCTCATTTAACTTTGATTTTATTAATTTGCTTCAAACAAGCCGTTACATGATTCTGCCACTTTCAAGCTATGCTCAGTGCCATTAAAACATTGTTCACATTTGTTGCCAGGGGCTTGTGGCCATAGCTGGGTTTGATTTGGCTGGATTGCTTTTCCGTTGGCATTTTTTCGACCACGCAGCTCATCTAGGAGGAGTTTTATTTGGAGCGTAAGTATATACCCCCCTCCCCTCGCCCCCCCCCCCCCCCCCCCACACACACACACACAAACACATAATCCCTTTCAGTAACAGTCACATGTTTTGGTCTGTGTTCCTCCCAGCCAGGTTTCCTATGTAAGCTTATACTATTTCGTTGCTGTACATAATTCCTTTAACAGGTGGTATCTGAAATATGGCCATCATTATCTATGGGAAAAGCGAGGCTGGCTCGTCACTCAATGGCATAAACTACGAAGTGGCTCTAAAGGAACTTGAAAATTTGCAATGGCTTCCACAGAGCTCAGAACAAAGCCGGTGAACAATCGCATAATGGATTGCAGCCAATCTAACTCAAGTGACGTTCCCGTGGTTTGACTGGTTGCGGCTGGTTGCCTGTTTTCCCGCGCTTGGTAGCGGTTGCACGATTTCCCTTGCCTTCAGTGCCTTCACTGGTTGCTTGTTTTCCCGCGCTTGGCAGCGGCGGCACGATATTGCTTCAAGTTCTGATTGGTTCTTGGCACTGTATACCCTGCTAGCAGAGGTTTTTTATCTTGCCTCTTCTCTTACGTAGTCTTTTTACGGCTGTCTTAACCGTTGTTGTTTTCTTCCACCGCGGAGAAAGAAAACAACAACGGTAAAGACAGCAGTAAAAAGACTACGAAAAAGAAGCGGCAAGATAAAAAAAACGTCTGCTAGCAGGGTAGGCACTGTACTGCTTGTGTTCATAGTTTCCCCTTGGTCATTTCAACAAGGCAAGAGAGAAAGCCGCCGAAAAACACTTTTAAATATCTTTTTTTCTACATAGTTTTACAGAGAAACAAAGGATGCGACGATATTTTTACTTTTAGAGACTTGACTACGTCCTTCATTGGTTTTAAGAGGACACACCATTAACCGCTATAGAGAAGTTTATTATATTAAACAATAAAACCACCAGAAACCCTTAATTGAGTGTAGTGTATACCACTTTAGGCAATTTTCTGACGATGCGGTCGAATGTCAGGTCTGTGTCGTCAGACTTGATTGGCTTTCTTGGCTCAATCCATCTCGCTAAATGCGAACCTCGACGTGGTCAGAGCAGCCGGATGTTCGGCGAATGGTTTCCAAATTGCCTTGTTATAATGATGTTATAATGATGCTTCTGCCGTCGTCCTTTGTTTTGCGGTCAGTTGCCAAGAAAAATCTTTATAAAGTGGAAATTTTAACTGTTGAAAGTAATCGACAAAGAAAAAGTCACTGAGAAAAAAATTTAGAAGAGTAATTAGGGGCATGCTGAGTGGTTTAGGGCGCTGGATTTCAACTCGGTCGCCCCGAGTTCAAATCCCGCTCTGGCCACTAGCTGGAGTTGTTTCTTCGGTAGATAGCCAACTGGTCCGCCTCCGGACAGTTAGGATTCTTACTAGTTATTTCAGTTTACATTTTTTTTAAATATTTGTTTCATTTACAGGGCCCCACAGGCCTATGGATTCAACACATACCGTGTAAAAGTAAAGGCTATTTATTGTTATTTATTTATTTTTTCTTTAAAAAAGGATTGTTTGTAGACAAAGCTGAATCACGCTTGACGAAATGGTGCATGGGCTTTTCAAAACGGCTGCCATTTTGAAAGGTTTTTCCCGTTTTGAAATATAACGGCCAAGTTTATATTTTTGGTTTGGTTTGAACAAATTTTCGTTTTGTCTGAAGAAGAGGAAAAAATTCTGTTAACCTTAGTGTGAACGTTTGTCAGTGACAGCGAATATTTACTATGACGTAACGCGCACCCGCGCAACCAACTCACATCTTGTCAAGCGCCGTTTCTCAATGAGAAGCTAACTTTCATTTCGTGTTTGACGACGAAAAAATGGACAGAAGTTTGCAGATGTGTATTGTCTTTTTCGTGGAGAAATCAGCCAAACAAACTTGCTTTGGGAAAAGGATTTTTATGATTTCTTTGAGTATTGACTACAACGATTACCAAGACTAGAATGGTGTAGGCTGTTGTAGGCTGTTTTGCGTGGGTGCTGTTCTCGCGTACTAAGGATGCGCTTGCGTCATACTTTAAATCCAGGATTACGTTATAAATTGACGTTAAAAAGTAAAGAAAATGCTCTGAATTAATTTAGTTGATTGGATATGGGATAAGTTTTAATGTTACTGTTATCTCGAGTATCCTTTTTAAATTTGCCGATGACAAAGTTAACACTCAGCTAGCGGTAAACGCGAACGACACAGCAGTTAAAACATACAAAAAATTCATGTCACTTTCGCAGACGTTTTGCCAAAATTACTGGCTGTTTGTCCATGCGCGAAAATAATTCCTTGTTTCCATTGCATGATTTTGCTTATGCCAGTGAAAAAGTCCAGAACAAGGAGAAAAGGCTAGCTTGTAATTATTCTTCGAAATTTTAACGGGTGTTTGTGTAACTTATAGAAACATAGATTAAGCACACACAAAAACTTCTGTTTCCCGACCAAAGAGTTGTCGTGAACGGTTTCAACCAATTACAAGGTGCATAATGTCCTGTTTGTTTCAGGGAATCCTTTATTTTCGAAGGTTTTGTCAGTGGAAAGCTTAGGCCCAGTGCATGCAATGCTATATAATTAATTTGAAGATGATAAATGGTCAGACAAATATCTTACAAATATTCTCCGAATTGGTTGTTGTTCTTTGTAGGAAAATCAGCAACCAGGTTTTTTCTTAAACCTTTAAGCCCCAATATTGACAAGCATCTAATTTCTCCTTACAATATGAGTACTTGATCAAACATACAGGTCACGAGAATTAAGGAAATGATCACCAAACATGAAATGTCTTGATGATTGTGCAAATTCTCTCAACTAGTACCATAAGAAATGTATCGAGAACAATAAGGAGATTATGCATATTGATGTTGGGGCTTAAGGGTTAATGTGCTTTCCTGCTCAACTTCAGTACACGTGAATGAATGTGTTGTAGAATTTAACCCTTTGCATCATTGACGAACATGGAACGGAAATTTAGCCTGTATACAGCCGCCCGCTTTCACAGGCTACGGAAATTTGGACTGACGCTGCAGCTGAAAACTTCAAAGTCATAATGAAGAAGCGATTAGGAAGGATTGTTCTGTAAAAAGCTAGTCAACAATGCAACGGAACTTCATCCACGGTAAAAAAGGCGCTATTCAATCCATGACGTTTTAGTCGCTGGAAAAAAGAAAGGAAAGGAAGCGTTCTCTTTTTTTGTAGAGCAAATTAACATTAAAGTAAAACTGAACTCGTTTGATAACAGCTGACGATTCAGGAAAATTCACTTCTCGTTGGCTTCCGAGTCTGTTACGTGGTAAACTCCATGATTCTCTTGACTCAACTGTTTTTCCGAGTAAGGTCTGTCAACTGGTGACAAAGAAGCACAGTTTTTGAGGAATTAAACAACAAAATGGTTAGTGCGGTTCAGTGTTGACGTCCACTTTTTTCTTGCAGTTTAACCTCTTTAACCAACATCTTCATCTTGTCCAAGGAAACCATCGAATCAAGCCGACCGATGTGACAATGAACGTGGAATAAGAAACAGAACAAGGAGGGCATAAATGACTAAAACAAACATCTCGCGGACTTAACTCACGAAAAGAACCTCTTTGCACGATTTACGATGTGATGAAAATCCGTTTCTAATTACCAACCGTGCAATAAGGGTCCGTATATACGATGCCGGTTGATATTGCGTTTTTGACAGGTGCAACCGTAATCGGAATAATTCTTACCGGTGTTGTAGGAAACTTGCTGACTCTGTTCGTGTTTATTCGTTACGATCCGTTACGTGATGTCACAGGCATGTTTCTCGCGAATCTCGCGGCCGCGGATCTTCTTCAATCGATTATCGGGATGCCTTTGATAGCGACTTCAGCGTTCCGGGAAGAGTGGATATTTGGAGACACTTTGTGCACGTTAAGTGGAATGAGTAACTCGCTGTTCTGTATCACCTCAGTGCTGACGCTCACTGCTGTGTCAGTTGATAGATACCTGGCGATAGTCCACCCCTTCGAGTACCAAATTTGGCTCACCATCAAAAGAGCAAAGTTGGTGTTACTGTGCATCTGGCTACAGGCATTGGTTGCGGCTCTTCTGCCCGTGTTTGGATGGTCAAGGTAAGTCGTTCAATTGAAATATTTTATAATTCGTCATTACCCCATAAAAATAAATAAAAAAAATTGAAACAGATCATCCGCAAGGCACAGTCCCCCTAACCTGAAACACGTGATAAACTAGTTAACAATTAATTTCTTAAAAAAATGTCGACAAGCTTTGTAATAAATCGTCGCGTACACTAAATTTTTTGCGGCTTTCATTTCTTGCCAATTAATCTTTGATTACAAGTTTTAATGGGATTGCCAAATGTTTCTTTAGTAATCTTAGTTGCTTTAAATTTTCCGATGCCATAATCCTCGGCAAAGAGTTTGGGTTACCAGACGAAACGGTTGACTGGCAAATTATGGAAAAAAAATGATCTGCTCGAAATCATGACTATATGCTTATAATGTGTTGTTATAACTAATGCTTTTTGTTACCAAAAAATTTTCCAAGTTTCCTCGTTTAAATTATTATTATTATTATTATTATTTTTTTTTTAAATAATAGGATGTTTTATTCCATTACACAACAAGGCCGCTCGTTTAAATTATAGCGAAGCCTAAATCAACTTATTTTTATCTGTATTTTAGGCACATCAGAGAATGGTTTTGATTTTAATATCGGTCGTTTAGAAAGTGGCGCGAGTTTTTTTCTAACCAAATAAAGAGCACAGTGAAGCAAAACCAAGGAAACGTAAATTTCTGTCCACATTTTATAGCAACAATTTACCGCATCTACCTTAAACAAGGTCAACTGAACACACATTTCACTAAAATCAATGGTGGCCATTGCACCCCAGCCCTTTGATCGTTGACAAATGCTTGGAAAATGTGGCCTTTGGGTATCCATGGGATATCATAAGCGGCCATGGGTACCAAGGCAGTTTTTCGTGCTGTGATTGCGGAAGTAGCATGCGCTTCGTTTTCTTTTTAGGTATGTTTACTTGCCGTACGAGTTCATCTGCACCGTCCAGTGGGAATATGACAAAGCCTACACTATATTTGTGTGGTTCATATGTTTTATGGCACCCCTGATTGTTACAGTCACGTGCTACACAGGTATCATGAAAGTCGCTTTTCACCAAGCACGTGATAAACCGGCCACAGCGGTTGGAAGGATCAGCGAAGCGGAGCAGATCCCGGATGCAAGTGGGGCAGCGGTGGGCGATGGGAAAAATCCAAGAAATGCCAAAGAAAACCTCGGTTTTATCGCAGAAGATAAAAATAATAGTGATAAATTAGAATCAAATAATTCTGAGGCAACCATCACTGAATGCAGAGAGAGTGAAACAACAGCCGTTGAAGGTCTTTCAAGAGATGTTATCGATCAGAAACGAGTTCGCGACCAACGTGGGAACGTCCCGAGAAAGTCAAAAGCAAGTATGAGCCTCAGTCTCTTGGGTATGCTCGGGACATCCCGAAGAAAGCCTATGGTTGTCTCAGTAGTTCCTAACACATCAACTGTAAAAGAAGATGATGTATCCCGCAAGGACTGCCCGAGCTCTAGCGCTAGCCACTCAGATACGAACGGGATGTCCCGAAGAAATCCCATGGTTGACTCAACAATTCCTAGCACATTATCTGCAATAGAAAAAGATGATCCTTCCCGTAAGGACTGTGCATATTTTAGCGCTAACGGTTCTAGTACAATCAGTCCTTCTGTTTTAGTGATTCTCCCAGAAAATCCTAAAAACTTGGTTCTAACAGAAAAACAAGTTGCACCGCAGAATTATTCTGCAAAAGCATTCGCTAATTCCTGGGGTAAATGCAGGAAGTCCCGTGTAAGTCCCGTGGTAGCTGACTCACCAATGAATGGCTGGACAGAGTCAAACCCACGGCGAAGGGAATTGATGGTGATATCAGAGGAAGAGGAGAAGCTGCACCCTGTGGACTATCCAGTCAGGTCGAGTAAATTGACTGGTTACTTAGCTCGAATACGCGGGCGCATGGCCAAGCGAAGCATTGGGGATAGACATCACAGAAGGTAAGACGGAAAATTGCTGAGAAATGGTAAAATTTAAACTTTGAGTCCGCTATACTGTGTTAGCATGGTAAAACGTTATTAAAACATCCCGACCTTTTCCAACTTTGCGGTTTTGAGGAGGGAAGAATCAGCGGAGTGTCGTGATTGTAGGCGCAGCTCTCGACTTCGGCTCCTCCATTCACCAAATTCAGCCTCCGGAGAGGAGAGAGCCCTGAGAAAGTATTTCCAAAATGGGAGCCGAAGGTGATCACAAATCTCTTTCCATACGGTTTACTTTAAGTTAACCAAAATGACAACAGAAAATCAAAGTTTCTGTTAATAGTCAATAACTACAGACCAAGGGCGAAGAGTATCTTCAGTTGTTTAACAATGAGATGAAAAATTTTATGAATCACTTGCTACTGGTCCTCTTGGCCAGGCCCTTTTTCTAAGAACGGGAATGGTCCTCAGCACACTCAGAGCACTTTCCATTCCATTCCTGAAATTCCAGAAGCGGACTAAATCGAACGATTCGAAATTTTGGAGAAAGAATCCTCCAGACTTTTAGGCACACGTTGCGATGTCGTCCCACCGCTCTGGAATTTCGGAAAAACCGCGTGAAATTAAGTTCCTTTCTTCAACTCCTCTACAGACCCAGTTTATGCGGCGTAAGTTGTTTGTGTTATTTTGGTTGGGGTGGAATTTTGTGAATGGAACAGGTTTGTTTTCCAGTTCGAAAACAGCCAACCAGAAAGTACTGTTCCATTCGCGGCTTGCAATTTTTTGAAATCCAAACCGGAATGTTTGGTCGAATGGAAAGCGTTCGTGACAAACGCTAAATTCCGGAAACGATAAGCAAACTAGCTCGTTGATCGATTGTGAATTTCTTTTTCTGTTGTTGTTTCCCCTAGGAAGGAGATGAAAGTTGCGCTGATCCTTCTTGTCGTCAACGGGACATTTGTCCTGTGTTGGTTGCCTCACTTCGTGGGAGCTTTGTGTTTAACCTTTACAAAAGGCTCGTGCCCATTCCCCGACAATTTCTTCATTGTCACTACGACCCTGGCCATGCTGAACAGCGGCTGTAACCCATTTATTTACACTTTGACCTACCGGAAGTTCAGGAAAGCGTTTAAGCGAGTGCTGCCATGTTTTCGTCGTTCAAGTCACCCTGGAAATATGAACAAGCCTTCGCATTAACTACATACCTGTTGTAGTTTATAAATCCTATGTGGAGCTACCTTCATCTCGCTTGCACATAAGACTGTCCCTCTGATTTAACCTCATTTTCCCAGAGAGAACCAACTAAACTAATAGGAAATCTGGTTTAAGTTTGCAAAAACTGATATTCAACCAAAACATACGCTAGTGTTTTTGTTTTTCATTCTATACATAAGCAGAAGCCTGTTTATTCAGTTCTTGTTGTGTTTGTTTCCTTTTCTAGATTGATCTTTTGACCGCAATTCATCTTTGTGCAAAAAGTGCTTGTAAAAAGTATTAATAATAAAAAAAAACCCTGCGAGCAGAGCATTAACCAACAAACTTTCCTAACTGCTCTCGATAGATGTCTTATGGTAGAAGTCGGGAGAAGACGTTTAAACATATTTGCTTTAGTGATCATTCTCTATACTCTCATGACTTGTATGTTTGAATATGTATTGAAATTACTCGAAGAAGTGAGATGTCGATCCCCGAGAAGGGTCTAGCAGGAGTTGAGAAAAGGGCCAATGGATTATTGTCTCTATAAAAAAATCATAATGGCAAACGAGTTCATATTTAGAAACCAAAACATATTCAAAAGCCACACATGGCAATCACATTGAAATGGGTAATCTATTTGTAATCCACTGAAAACTGAGATAAAATTTACCTCTTTGAATAAACTATTGTGTTTTGATCCTTGAAAAAGGTTCTTCAGTGTCCGAGACAGTACGACGCTTTTAAAGATTGAAAAGCTTTGAAAAAATATGGTAAAAACTCAAAACAAGCATATGCACCTATGAGGTGCAATCTTTGAGAAGAAATTTGGAAAATAAATCAAAATTTGACATGTGCGAACGGTTCAGAAGACTCTGCAAGAAGGGTGTCAATTAATTTAAGTTGAAAGGGAAATTAACTTTCTTCATGACGAAAATTAGTCAAGTTAACCTCTATCAAAAATAAACCTTATTTGGAAAGGCAATTTGTCCAGCAATTTCAAAAGCTCTTACGCGTTTGTCTTTGCTGCGTTATTGGATGTTTTATCAAGAGTTACGATTTCAAAGATATACGAAAATAAGTGAAGTGAATATATATTTTCATAGATGGAAAACGAAAAAATAAAATTGAACGGAAACAGCTGCTGTAGGTTCCCAATAAAGGTCGAAACACTTTTTAATTTGTCACATAAACATTCCCAGCCTGATTCACAACCAGGAGGAAATTTCACTGTATGAGGCCTATTTGTTTGCCATTTTGGACGAAACCGGGATCTTTGTATACAGAACCATTTCTCATTTACCGGCAAATCGATTAAAAGGAAGGAGTGGATTTTACGAGGGTCACATGTTTATCTGAAAGCTGCTTACGTGGAGTTGTCACCGGGCACGTAAAGTCACTGAACTATTTAGATTTTGTTGTAAAACTGCAAGTGTTGAAGACAGTGATCATATTTTTTGCTTAGAAATCGTTGAGGGAACAAGAAATATTTTGCGCTACTGTATGAGAAAGACTGTGCCGCTTAAAACTGTCGAACTTATGAACGTTTGAACTTATGTTGACTAAAGACGTTGAGCACACGCATGCAATAACAAGCCTTATTACCTGCAAAACAATGTTATGAAAAACTGTAACACACGGGAATCAATGGAATAACTAGCTATATCATGTACCATGCTGATCGACATCTCCACAGTAACAGGCGCCATTATGGTCGTTATCGCTTTTATCGGGTCGGTTGGAAATTTTCTTACGTTGTTCGTAATAATACGTTATCGTCCATTACACGATGTCACGGGGATGTTTCTGGCGAATCTCGCGGTAGCAGACCTTTTGCAATCAATTTTCGGAATGCCGTTGATAGCCACATCAGCTTTTCTAGAGAAGTGGATATTTGGAGACACCTTGTGCGTCATAAGTGGGGTGACTAACTCTTTATTTTGTATCACCTCAATGTTAACACTCGCCGCTATCAGTATGGATAGATGTCTAGCGATTGTGTATCCATTAAACCATCACGCACTTCTTACGTTTCCGAGAGCGAAAGTGGTTTTGATGTATATCTGGGCGCATGCGCTGTTAGTGGCTCTATTGCCTGCGTTTGGATGGTCAAGGTAAACATTTGTTTCTTTTATTTTCTTTACTTTGTTAAATGAAACATAGTACTAGATGTTTTAGCCCTGAACTCGTACCCTGCCAAATATAAAATATGGTCATGTTGATAATCAAAATTTCTACTCCTTTCGATCGCTAAGCGTGTCCCTTGTTGCTTAGCAACGAGATAGTATTTTGATAGTGACAAATTTTAGAGGTTAAATCTCTCACTCTCTTATCACATTTTAGTCTGCAAATATTATCCACCCAGCTAAATTCTAAGTGGAAATCAGTTTATTTTCCAAATTAACAAAAAAAAAAAAAAAAAAAACGACAACGACAACCAAAAGTAAAACAAAACAAAAAACACACAAAAAAAGCATAATAATCTTCAAAAATATCCCTATACGGCGCGTTAAATAAAAATAGCCAAAAAAAAAATAGATTGACGTCATACAATGACAAGCGATAACAAACTTGAAAAGTGAAATTTAAAGGGAAAGAAAGCTTTCATTTATTTTTTTGATTATAACAGGAAATGAACCATTCTAAATATTTCTTGTTTGCATCCGTGCACCTGTCATACATTTACATTTGGTAAATTCGGTTCTGCCGATTCCATTTCTGAACAGAATAATATAAACCAAAAAACCAAAAAGGAAAGGAGAGAAAAATATGCAAACGCACTAGAAAAATAAAGAAACGTTTTCTGTTAAGAGAAGTTTAAGGCATACCTTATTTCCGAAAAAAAAGGACAATGATCGATAGCCTCGTTGCATGATTCAGGCACCCAAGCGAGGCTGAATAAGAAGGTTCTATCGGCTTATTTTTTTTATTTTACTTGCGTAACCAAATAAGATGATGGTAACATGGAGAAAATTTTTCGTGCAAGTGTTTTTTGGTTTAACGATATTACCCGATATTTGGCATTTTTCGAGTCACCTTGTGGCGCTTATTATGACGTCATAATTCCAAAAAAAAAAAACCGCGAACCACACGGGCTGGATAATTTCACACACACACACACACAAGTCTTTCAAATAAAAGCACAAACGAGAGCAGAAAAAATACGTCAAATTTACGAGGTGATCGGAAGAACTGGAAAGTCTTATTGAAGAACTCAGTTGAACGTCTAAACAAAATAAGTTTAACAAAACGTTTTTTTACAAGGGCACCCAACGAAAACATTTTAGCAAAATACTTGACATATCATTTTCTACTTTTTTAGATTGGTTCAAGGCATATTTGTCTAAGCTAATATAGGTTCATCTGTTCGGAGTTTTTAGCTGAAAATTTAGGCCGTAGAAAATTTTAGGAAACAGAATCCTATCCACTGAATTTGCGAGCTGCTGATGGCTCTCTGAAAATGCTAACTAGCCTTATTTTATGCTCTAAACAACATATTTGTCTCTCCGAAAACAACAGAAATTAACCAGCCACCTTGTTACGAAAGTCTGAGGTGGTGTTTCGCCAAAGAAATCTCTAGTTTTCACTGCAATTAAATCCGAATATTGCAGGCCATTTAGGCCTTCCGAACAGATATTCTCTGAAAGGACCCGTTGGGTGCCCCTGTTTTTAGTGGTCAGGATTTATCAGAGTTATATGATATCATTTACTGATATTGCCTGAGGATGATTCTGAAATGAAATAAGTTAGGTGCACAAAACTTCCCTTGAGCTCTTATCTGAGACGAGAAGTTCTCATCTCAGAAGACTACAAGTTTCTCAAACGACTGGTCCACTCCTCTCTGTCCTTAAATCATCTTAGGTTTTTGTGTGTTGAATCTCTATAAGACGTTTTTTTTTATTGTTACAGGTACGTTTATTTATCTTACGAATTCATCTGCACCGTTCAATGGGAACATAACAAAGCGTACACGATTTTTCTCAGCACCACGTCTTTTGCGGTGCCACTCACTATTACAGTTCTTTCTTACTCGAGTGTCATGAAAGTCGCTTGTCACCAGGCCCGTGAGACACCCCCAATCACAGTTGGTGAGATCGAGGCTAAGCTTGACCACGTGACAACACCGAATGAAGTCAATGTCGAGTCCGTGGTCACCGATGTTAGTGACGTAAAGATGCAGGTTGACAACGCCCATGAAAATATGATTAATAAAGCGGAAGAAGGACTGAGGTGCAGTTTTTATGCGACAAACGACACCGGCATTGTCGTGGAAAAAGCTGAGATGAACACGCAGATAGCCTTCCCTAACTATAGACAAAAGGAAGGGAAGTTCGACACTTCCGAAAAGAGGACGACGGATAACATAACTGACGCAGAAGGTACAGGACTTACAAAGTGGACTGCAGAAAGGCAAAAACATGGAAATTCACTTACAAGGTTACCAAAGAGAGCGAACGGCATAAAGACTAAAAGAGAGACAGGAACTACTGCTCAGGTCATTGAAAATGACAAGAATTCGAAGCCCAACGTGAAATCTGCTTTTTCTATCCTCAGAAAACGAAAGGTTTCTGTTGACCCTGTACATCTTATTAAATTGTCCCGCAAGCATCCTGAATTAACCACCCAAAATTCCGATTTATCCCGCAAAAGTCCTGAAGTACTTAGTACTAATGCTGGTTTATCCCTCGAGAAACCCAAGTCATCCCCTGTAGATTCCAGTTTGTACTTTACAAATCCCGAATTATCCCGTAAACTTTCCAATTTCTCCCGTTTAATTCCTGAATATTTTTACGAGGATCCTGAACTGTACCGCTTGAGACGTGCATGGACAAGCGAGAACTTGTTTGGAGCAGAGCTGGGAATCATTCCAGAGGAAGACGAAACAACAGACTCACAGCGGGGACTAAGACTAGTGTCTTCAACGAACTGCACGGAATCGCATGGTCACCTAGCGCGGTTGCGCGAATGGATGGCCGTGAGGATAACGAACAAAGAGAAGGCCGAGTCTATCTTACATCGAAAGTAAGCTTGATATGTTTTAGTTTAGATTATCGAAGCACAAAATAATTATAATGGAATGTTGACGGCTGTTCCTCATACGAGGCTTTTTGAAAGGGTGGGGACAAAGGTGGTGGGGGGGGTTGAGATGAACTTTCTCTTTCTCATACACTTGCGCTTAAGGACGGTGCTTCCTAATCTTTACAGAGTAGGAAGATCTTAGCAAGGGCTACTGGAATCGAAAAGAGAATTGGGGATAACGACGCATATCACAGAGCAAAAGATTCTCTTGCGCATGACCAGCTTTCAAAAGTTTGCGTTTTCGTCATCCACCAGGTGTTTTTTTAAAATTGTACATTTTTAAAAGATTTCACTCTGAACACTGTTTTGAAAAGTTTGCTTTTCGATCCGTATTAGTGTTGAAGGAACATGATAACTTAAAGAAATGTTTGTATTTTGAAATGAAAACGCATCCTTTTGGACGAAGCCTCAGATTATTTTTTGCTTCTTAGGAAAGAGATGAAAGTTGTTCTAACGCTAGCTGTCGTCAACGGAACATTTGTCCTTTGCTGGCTGCCTCATTTCATTGGAATCATGTGCTTAACGTTCACAAATGGCTTATGCCCATTCTCCAACAGTTTCTTCATCATCACCACAGCGCTGGCCATGCTGAACAGCGGTTGCAACCCATTCATCTACACTCTGACCTACCGGAAGTTCAGGAAAGCGTTTAGGGTAGTGCTACCATGGTTTCGATCTAACCGCACAGCAAATGTGGACTGTCAAGCGAATTAGGATATATGCAATAGTTATACGTATAGTTCATTGTACATAGTATTGGTTTTTTATAACGAAGTTTCTCTAGCTCTCATTTGAAGAACGATACCTGTCCATTACATAACTTAAGGAATGAGGAGCAACGACAAGGACAACTAACACTGAACTAAGAAAGCAAGTGTCCCCGAAATGACTTTGTAAATAGCTTTAAAAGAAATATTTGACTTTTTGCTTGCTTTTAACATTTAAGCTATCAGTCGTCTCGAGGTTTTCAGATAATAAAATGACTGAACTTTAGTTTGGGCCACAAGAAAGTGGTCGCTGATAAAGAGGAGTTGGGTTTACATTGTATTGTAAATCAAAGGACTTTCTATTTATTTAACAGAAGGCACCTATGTAGTTAATTATATTACAATTTTGTCAATTTTTGTCTCGTGGCTTAAGGTCCCTAAAGTTGCAGGGTAACCCGGCCTGCGATGGACCAGCATTCCATCCAGGGGGGTCGGAATAGTGGATAGTAGTAATATTCCTGGTGCCTCATGTAACAGAAATAGGAATTAACCCTTATCAACATAATATTCTCCTCAGTGTTCTCCATATATTTTGTCTCTTACTAGTAGGTGGAATTTGATAAACCATCGAGACTTTCATCTTTGGTGATCATTTTCTTTTATTCTCATGAAATGTACATTGTTTGATTCGTGAGTAGTGATATTGTAAGGAGAAATTAGATGCTTCTCACTACTAGGGCTTAAAAAGGGTTAACAGACGGCCATGTTGGATATTTGCGGCGAAAGATTACTTTTTTTACTGTTCAAACATTCGTTCTGGACCCAAAACTGCAAAATTTTATAAAAGGACTGCGAGAAGTGTATATCGTTTGTGAAATTTCTGAAACTATTTCGGCAATACAAAGTGTTTATTTTTTGTTTTGTTTTCACTGGTAGGGATTAGACAGTCGAAATATTGGTTGGCTGACCTTTGCACGGAACTAATTGACACTACACTGAACACTGTTTTAGTATGCCTTAAATTCAATTCAAATTTGCAGAACGTTTAAGGGTCAATATCGCTAGTTTTGTTTTATGTCTGTTGGAGATTCTGAATTAAGCTAATCTTGACGATTATTTTGTATTGTTTTATCAAAGGCTAATTAGAAATTCAGACGCCACTTTCATCCCTAATCCTTTTAAAATTAAAGCTGATTAAGGGGTTTTAAAAAGTCAACATGGTTTTAGTTACAACGAGCTTTTAGTATTACTAAGGCGGCAGAGAAATCGTACCTTGAACTTCGTGCGAAAATGTCAAATTTGGATAGGGCGAAAGTGTTGAAGTTTTCTTCTTTTAGTTTCTATTGAGGGCCTTTCAAGCGTGTATACTGAGGTGGCCGGAACAATTTTAAATGATCTTTTATGAGACATTAATTATCACATCGTTAATAGCGGAGGCTGAACTGGGTTTAGACATTAAAAGCAATCAAGATCTTGTCAAATGAAATTAGAAGCAAAGTTTTGCAGCGCCAAGAAAGATGTTCATCACGGTATTATATGGAGGTCAGTGTGATCCATTTTTCTAACTTTTGTCTTCAAAGAAAGTCCAGATCTTAAAATTTCTTTTTCGGTACTGATCAAGAGGTTTCATTTGAGTGGGCACTTAAGGATGTTATCCACAGTTTCAAAAGATAGAGCCACCGTGTACAGCACAGGAAAGTACTGCTCAGTAGTTTTCGTTTGAATGGTCACACTTTAGGATTTCATCCACAGACTCAAAAGTTAGAACCACCTTGTACAGCATAATAAACAGCACCACAGGAAAGTACTGCTCAGTGGCTCTTATTTGAATGGTCACACTTTAGGATTTCATCCACAGACTCAAAAGTTAGAACCATCTTGTACAGAATAATATACAGCACCACAGGAAAGTACTGCTCAGTGGCTCTTATTTGAATGGTCACGCTATAGGATTTCATCCACAGACTCAAAAGTAGAACCACCTTGTACAGCATAATAAACAGCACCACAGGAAAGTACTGCTCAGTAGCTTTTATTTGAATGGTCACACTCTAGGATTTCATCCACAGAATCAAAAGTTAGAACCACCTAGTACAGCATAATAAACAGTACCACAGGAAAGTACTGCTCAGTAGCTTTCATTTGAATGGTCACAGTTTAGGATTTCGTTTAGAATTCGAGAATTGAAGTGTATGAGTAAACTGCCTGAACAGATATAAAAACTAACGATAAACATAGTCCTTATTACTGTTATTATAAGGGATAGTTTTCTTTTCTTCGTAAATCACGCTTTTTTGACATACCACGCAATAAAAACAATTTTTGGAGCGGCATTCGAATTTTTAATCACTGATTATTAAAAGTTCAATTAGAAATTCGTTGAAAGAGGACCCAAGTAATGGGCTCCTGGTTAAACCAGGATAACCAGGATAACTGGTAAATGATAGAACTTAATTACGAGGCGTTTGTTTATTTTCTAGAACAAAAAGAAGCGCTGTTGAACACAGACTGCAGGCTCAAACTGTTGTTGAACAGCATCAGAGAACAATGTCAGTGTGAACTAAAAGGTGGGAAAATTGCCGTATTATCGCGATCCAGTGGTCTCCTTTGATTGCGTTTGAGACGGCGTTATTTTACGATAATGTCGTCTCAAAATGCTGGATTGTGATTGGTTTAAAAACTGTCATGACAACGCGGCCAAGGTCAAACCTAAAAACTTTTCTCCACGAAAACGCCGGCAAATTTTACTTTTGATGAGTAATATAGTTGGAAAAACCTTTATTGCAATGTGATTCATGCCTACAAGCAACTTACCTTGACAGATTGCCGAAAATGTAAGTACTTAAGCTTTAAAACTGTGCATGTTTCTTTAAAAAACAGTTTGTTTTTCAGTTTTTATTTCGCGATGCGCGCACTATAATTGCGCTCAGTCATTTGTGTTCCAGTTTTAACCTGGTAAAGAAGTTAATTGTCACGTTATTCTATTGTTTGTCGATCTCTGAGTCGTAATGTCGTCTCAAAATCGAATTTAGTTTATAGAGGATATTACCATCCGACCAATCTGGTACCAAGGATGGGAAAACGGTGTTTCACTTGTAATTTTCCTCTGTGATTTTTTGTTCAGTTCAAGTGGATCTCTGCGAAGTGAGTGGTCGCCCTAAGAATCTTCCTCAACAACCTCAAGAATCTTATGCGACAAATTACTTAAAACCCCGGGAAAAATACGTGCTTATGCAAATGAAAAGTAAGTTAGCATCAAAATTTTTTACTTTCTAGGTTTATGGTCAGTTTGGGAGATTCAAATCTTAAACTGGTGTCAGATCTCAGTTAGCTCATTTCGTTACGTTCCGTTTTCCGTTGCAGAGGAAAATGGGAAACTTTCTTACAAACCGTTGTGTGCCGATAAGAAGATCATTACGGAGGATTTTATTGGTAATATTCTGTAACTAACCGTTGTTCTTTAATTGTCAATCAATCGGCCTTCCCAGTGTCATGTTTCCCATGCGTCGACATTAGTGGGATTGGAGCCAAGTAAGGCTTGGTTACTAAGGAAGTCGAACGTCGGAATGCCATTGCTCTCTGGTGAGCAAAAAGGAAGTATAAAAGCCTCTGAAACTCTGGAAATTAGGGCAAATGACAAAATGAAAATTTATTTGGACAAACGAAGCTTGTAGAGAAAATTATACATAGGAAGGGCAAAGAGCTACCTTGAGAACTGGCCCAATCTTCTTCTGCGCATGAAAAAACAGTTTGGCAAAATTTGGTCGGTTGTTTGGGGAGAAGCTTTCTTTTGGCCTGAAGACGTATATTGAGCAGTCTAACTGAACGGTCTTACTCATGAAATGAACATGTTAGGCTTATTTTTCTTTCTTTCTTTCTTTTTTTTTTTTTTGCAATCCTTAGCAAGCCTAGAAAAAGAGCTGGCAGAAAGAGATGGGGAGCGATCTCCTGGAGAAAGACACAAAGCGAAAAGAAATTCGCTAAAACCCGGACGAGCTAAAACGCCTGCGCGAATCAAGAGGGCATTGGCAGCAAATAAGAACTCTTAAAAACTGGATTCAGTTTGCTTAGTGACAGAAAATTCATAATTAACGGTGCAGTGAAGATGACTCTCTGTTTTGTAATCAAATTTACGTCGATTTGTAAATAACATGAATAAAGTTTGTTGTATTTTTAGAGTGAATGACAACAAAAGGTGCACTACACAAATTATTATTATTGTTATTTTAAAACATAGGTTATCTCATCTCACTCACGAAGGGTAAGAAAATCTGAGTACCAGTTTGTAACTGAATGAAATGCGCGGTACGCGCAATAACAAACGTTTGCTGATGTTTCCTGGCACTCACTTACTTGCGAAATGTAAACGATTGGTGCAAAGGCTAGCCAATCAGAAAGGCGATTCCAAAATGTATAAACAACGTGCGCACGGTTCAGGTATAAGCAACATACTCGTGATTGTTTTGCTTTATCAAGGTTTTTAGACAACTGCCATGAGAATTAACTCAGGATAACCATCTTTTCAAATAAATTTAATTAATATATAAAATATATTTACCCTTTACTCTCTCTCCCCAGATGTATTTGCCTATTACAAAGGCGTCTACTGTTAAAATTAAGAAAACAATAATTTGATTCATTCTTTTACCTTTTGTCATAGTTTAAAAGCATTAAAAATAAATGTTAAACAAGTTTCTTTGTGTTTCAAGACATTTTCAGTGCGACACGGATAAGTATATGGTCACTTCTACGGTGGTGTTTACAAGATACCGGGAGGACTTTCATTCAGAAATTAGATGAAAACTTTATACCGAAAGTGGCGGTATGAGTTTTATTCTAGAACGAAATGGCGAAGGTTATGAGTGAAGAGAAATACCAAGTTTACATATCAAGAATCATACCGGCCGAGTTTACATGATACCGCATGAATCTTCCTACTGGTATGAGAACCTCGATTCGTTACGGCTTCAGTCCTACCTGTATGCTGGGCCTCACCTTATCAAGGGCTGAACCCTGGATGAGCTTTGATGCCATCGAATTTCACTTTCGGTTTAGACCCTTAGATAGGGTGCGCTTAAATGATTCCAAAGAGGACTATGCTGTTACATCTACCGGGGTGAACTCGTACCGGTACGATTCATATTCTTATGAGGTTTGGACCGGTATCATGTATGAATTCGTAACGGCATGACAGTTGCACCGGTATCGTGTAAATAACCACTAAATTTGAAATTCTTAACCTGCGAAGAGACGCACTTGTTTTGGATTCTCATAAGTGTCCTGTGCAAGCAGCATGCAAAGCTGACGAGGGAACACAAAGGAGGGAGCATGCTTGAAGGCTAATTCACACAATTTCGTGAGATCGATTATCCAGTTAGAATTTGAGAATAGCTTCCAAGAAACCAACAGAAAGCCATAAATTAACTTAAAAGAGTTATCCTCGAATTTTGATTCAGTGGATAGTTGATGCGCGTCGTAGGTGTAATTCTCGCGACTCTTTTCGCAGCCGGTCGCCTGCTGTCCAAGCAAAATGTCGCTCTTTTTCTGACTTATCCAGATGGAGAACTTGACAGACAAGTTTTTGGGGGTGTCAAGTCTTTAAACAGACCAAACATGAACTGATACTTGATCCGGTTCGTCCATCGTCTGAGGAAAAAGAAGTTTAAGACAATTATTATACTAAAGCAAAGTTCCAAAACACCCTGACAAACAAAATAAACCAGTAAACAACCAAACAAAGAAACAAACAACGAGTACCTTGAATTCAGGTTCTGTATGCCTCATGTCTATTGTGTTAGTAAGCGACATTCCTGAATCGAATGATTCTGCATCTGAATGTAAAAATGTCAAAATATTACTATACTTGTCAAACATCAGATTCTTCCTCAAGCTTCCTCTCTCTCGTCTCCGAGGCTGGGGCAAAACGTAGACCGTGGGAAAGCGATTACCCTAAATCCTACTATTTTCCCGGGTTTTATTTTGCAATTATCGTGGATCATCGAAAATTTGCGAGCAAAGAGAGAAAAGTTAATCCCCAGATTATAAAGACTGTTGTTACCAACCGATGATGAGAATTAATTGACAATTGTTTGTTCATCTGACGTTCCAGCCTTTGCTTCTTTCTTGTTAGTCTTATTTTATAGAAAAGGATATTTCGTTTCAAATGTTTTTTTTTTTCATTAAATCTGATTAATCAACCAAAATCAGTCTCAAACGAGTAAGACTTGCCATGAAAAATGATTTTAAGTAGTTTAGTTAAAGGACCGGATATATTGTCCAAAGCAATTGTAGTATTAGGGTACAAAAGGTTCATACTTATCCTTACAAGAATCTCTCGCCAAGTCCTTCATATGGGCGAAGTCAGTCCGACAGAAAGCTGGGTCGAGCGGCCACTCGGGTTCCTTTGGTTCATCATCACCATCATTGTTATTTTCTAAAATACGAAGCCTGGCTGATTTCTCTGACAGTTGCGAGTGGAGTGATTTGATGCTACAATAAAAGCATTAAGACATTACAGGTTGTTATATAGTTACTTGATATGCACTCTCATTGGTTTGTTTCTTGTTTAGACCATGAAGACTAAATTCAATTTTCTCTCAAATCTCAGTCGATGTTTCCTGAAACAGTGTAGTCGAGGGAAACATGAAGATTCTGGGGAAAACAAAACGGTTTTAATGCCGTTAAAACATAAATTGCCGTTAAAACACTTAATGTTGTTTTAGCATACATGTAAAAATGGTCAACACAGAGGCATAAAAATGGCCAACAATTCTTCAGACTGAAATTTTTGGAATTCGAAGGTCACCCCTTTCCGATGTCGAGCCACAATCGCTGGATAGTTTTTAAACACACCATCGTGGACCACTTACATCACATTATAGAACAAGGTAAGAAACGTTTTAACCGTGTTTTTGTAGCCTCATTTAAGGTAATACCCGAAGATTGAAATCAAATTATCAATTAAGTGTTATGCGATTACCTTTTCAAAGGAGAATACTCAGGGAAACTTACATGGCTTCTAAATCTGCGCATCTTCTGTTAGCGACATACAATTCTTCGATTGATCTCAGGTGCTGTCCTCGGCATTCGGCAATGATCTTTTCACTTTCTTGTATGGATTTTTCCAGTGCTGCTATTCGCGCCTCCCTGGGTAAACAAGAGTTACAGTTGATCCACGTCACGCGTGAACGGAAACCTCAGCACGTGATCCGAGTCTTCAAATAAACAAGCTATTTTCAGTGAGATAACGGAGATCACAAGGGAAATATTGAAGATCTCATTGAAATTTCCGAAAATGGCTTCTATCTTTGTAGAAGCAAGGGGTTGTGACGGGACATATCTTTGTTTTATCGAGAGACCACGTTATTTTCTGGGTTCGCTTCTCGTCAGTGGTTCAAAAACGTTTTAGACGACTAGAAGGAGGTGAAATTATGGCAATTATTTTGCTGACGCGTGATTCCTGTTTCAACCGAACGAGAACAAACCTTGGAGCTGAACGCTTGTGTAAGAACGGTAGCTCCGAAGGAAGTGGACGAAAACCAAGATACATCTGCCGTGTCAAGCAATTACTGAGCTTCTAGAGGCCGTTTGGGGCGATTTTCTGTTTAACGGTCGATGCGACATCTGTCAAAGTAAAGCCAGTACGCGACAAGACGACGCTTCGACCGTTAAACAGAATATCGCCCCAAACGGCATCCAGCAGTTCGGAAAAGCGGTAAAGACACAGCAAACACACAAAGATAAGGTTTTTCAAACTCTATTTTGATTTTTAGGTATTTTCCACGGAAAACTGCCGATTATTTTCAATCGAATTTCAGCTCCATACAAACTCTCATATTACGCTTTGGTGACCTGTGCTTCGTCTATTGCATAACCTACTGCTCAACAATCTTTCGCGATTTTCCCATCCATATATCCTAGGTTTCGCTAGTTTGAACAATTCAATAGATTCTACATGCAACGTCGTCTGAAAGTTTAGAAGGATAACTTCGTCCCCCTTGACTGAACGCCTCACATGTACTGAACGTTTCATGATGTCGAATGATACAATAAACAGAGAATAAACAGCGCCAGGAGTTGCACGAGCTGCTGTGGAGATCGCTTTCGGTCCCTGTCCAGTCAAATAACGATCAACTATTCGTCTTCTCGTTTCCTTGTGGAGAGGCCTACATGGCCTGTTCTTCCGACCTAAGGCATAAACATAACCAGGTCTGAACATTTCGAAAAATCTGTGACAGATTCGAAATCTCCTTTCGATTTTCGAAATCCCTCTCTGAATCTCAAGAAACACAAGGCGAATTCCCAAATATGGAGAGCGTGACTCGTCACGTTGTTTTGAATTTTAGAGTTTCCGTTCACGCGTGACGTGGATCAACTGTAACTACTTATAAAGTATTCAAAGTCGGATTAGCGCGTCATGAGCCCCCTCATCATATAGTAATAATAATGTGTCTTTAGCTTAGACATTTTCCTCCACAATATCTCCAGCCCAGATGAAAATTTATATCTGGATGGAAATATACCAAATGTAAATTTATAAGTGGGTAAAGGAGAATTCACAGGAAAATTCGGTGGTCTATTATATCATGTTACATGGAAAAAAACTGAATGCAAAGCTGGCACTGCGACAAAGAACTGATTTATTTATGATCATGTTACACGGTCCCATTCATTTCACTGTTTTGCAACAAGTCAATTCGTACCTCAATAAATTAAATTGTTTGTTTGTTGTTGATAGTTCTTCAACTGCACATGTCTCGTTCGCACCTTTCTCATTGGACCTCTTACCTTCCGTTTTTTCCAGCTGTTATGACTAAAGTAAGTATCTTGGGTTTTGTCCAATGAAGGAAGTAGGGATGTTCAGAGGCTTAATGACACAATGAGCTATGTTTTGATTAAGTACCGTGGTTAGCGAATTTTGCATCCTAAGAACTTACTTTGGCATAGCAATAGCTCTAATGGCCAGATTTCTAGATGTACCTTCTTGTTGCAATGTTTGTTCTAGCTGAAAGGAAAAGGGAAATCCATTAGAAGTCTACCTCGAGATTAAAACTAAGAATTCGTAAACCACAATGTGGACAAGTCGTAGACCACCATGGAAACGACTAAGCAAAGCTTCACAAAGAAGGCTAATTTTGTGACCATGTCTTCCTTACACAATTAATCGCCCCGTAATGTTTGTTACTAACCCGCAATAATTGTTCTCCTAACACCTGAATTCTTTCATCTTTCTCCTTTAACACTTCTAACAAGACTGGAACACTTGTTAATCCATCCAACTCAGCTACTCCTTCATCAGCCGAATAAGAATAAGAATGCCGGCGGTTTGTTGTCTGTTCATCGGTGGCTGAGCACGTTTGCGCTACAGACCAGCCTCTCTGGGTCACGTGCTGAGCATAAGCTTTCCTTGATGGACTCACGTGATTTTTGTTGAGCTGTAAGAAAAACAAAAATAACCATATAAATTTTGTTCAATCTAGCTAATCTAATTTAAATTTTAGATGATCAAACTTAGTTACAGTTACCTTTTTTTTGGAAATTGGTTCCTCTTTGGGATGAAAATGAACTAAGACTAGCTAGGGGTATTCTGGGTCCTTTTTAGTTTAGTTTTTTTGCGATGACAGTGCTTGAAAAGATAAAACAACCCGATAAGTAAATAGAACTCTCTAGTTTATTACCTCTTTTTCTAGGTAAGCTGTTCTTTCGCGGCTTTCCACGAGTGATAAATGCAGTTGTCCTTTGTCGTCTAGAAGTTCTTCTATTTGTCTTCTTTGCTGGTTTATTGTATTTTCTAAATCCTCTCTGGTGGAAGCAAAGCTGTTACCTAAATAGAGAAAATATCTAATTAGATAGGAACAAGAACAGTCAATAGAAAAAACAAGAAATTTTATGACCAATCGAAAAACGAATGTTGATTTTAAGAAGAGAAATTTCAGTCATTCAGCTTTACACTTATCATAATTATGTGATATTCTGTTGCGATAGTTTAAGACAGAATAGCAATAATTTAAAAGTGAATTGGAGAGTATTTGCGGTCGCGCCAAGTTTTTTTGTCGCCTCCAATTAGGTTTGTTCACTTCCGCACTTTTGGCCAGTCGATAACCGTCTGTCTGACAGTAAATATGCATAAAGTATTATAATCAATAATTAGATGTTGGCCAGTGGTGAATCACAACGGACGTTGGAAAGTTCCTGAAGACCTAACTGCTGATGCAAACTTTAACCAGCACGAGGTTATCTATAAAATTAAGATATAAATACGATAACGATGATATTCGCTCTGCCTCGCTTTTCTATCTCATTCTCATGCTATCTGTCTGAGTTAACGGGTAAGAATAATTAACGCCGTTCAAATTCTGATGAGACGTAAAAGTCGCGTTCTCACTTTGACTTATCAGCTGTCGTATTACATTATTCTTCAACTGTAGATCGCTTCTGCACTTTTCAAGCGATTTCTGTAAGAGAAATGAAAAAAAAATGAAACACAAGGATGCAAAATATTGACTTGTATAAAATAATGTAGGAAAGATTGGGTTGCCTGTGGTATAATTTCTATCATGTTTTGTTTTCACGGCATTTTCTCCATGCTAAAAAAATGGCGTGTCTTGTCAAGGACTCCTTTTAAGGAAAAACTTGTCGTGTGCAGAAGGCCTCTTTTTTTTGTCCACTGAGGAAAGCCTGTCAAGAAAGCTTGTTAAATATTTACATGAGCAAATATAAGTTGTCAGGGAAACCTTGTCCACATAATATACACACGAGCGAGGAAAGCTTGCCCGCGTTTAACCAGTTCAGTAGTGTCACGAAGTCGAAGAGAAGTCGGCCATGTTGCTTTAACAAAATAAAGTCTTAGACTTTAGTTAGAATACGGCTTACCTGCAGTACAAATATTGTACGCGAAATTGAAATGAACGATGAGAAGATAGCGCCGTTGGTTGCCATTACAAATCGCCATATGATCTCCACACCAGAACAAATTTCTTCCTTGTGGATTCTTTAACGTTCCTTAGTCTTTTTAAAGAGCACTGAGGGTGTCTTATCGTCCCCTTCTCTTTTGAACGAGAAGAAACGGGCAGCTACGGACAAATGCGACTTCAAATAATGTTAAATATGACGTATGGATTCCGTACCTTCTCTTGTTGTATTCCATCTTTGTATATTTCTAACTCATCTATCAGAAGATATAAATAGAACGAAGACGGTATCGTCATGTCAATATCGTATTATTGCTGCCATTAATTAACTCTAAAGTTGTTCTAAACAACAGACAAAAAGGCGCCGATTCCTCGCCTTTTTCGAGGACTTTTCACTTCTTAAATATATATCAGGTTTTCCTCAGTTGACCTTTTCAAGCCCTTTCTCAGTACGTTTTTGCCATCTAGTCCCGGGGCCCGGGCATGTAGTGAAGTCAATTACAACTTCATCTTTTGCCTTACACACCAACTTACATTTTTATTTTACATATTGTAAAGTGATTGTATTTTTATTCTAAAGGCAACTCTGAATAAAGTTATTGGACCATTATAAGGCCATCTTGGTCAATGGGCTTTCTGGGCATATACCAGCTCATCTCACTTTAATTGATTGACTTTTAAAACTTCGTAAGAAATTCGTATTACTGTTCTGTGTGAGTCATTATCTCGCTGGTCGTTTTCTATTAACTTATTCTCGTATTATTTAGTTTACCTATAAACCAAACACATTAATTCTGTACACAGCCAAAATATCGACCTGGAGCATGTATTACCGGCATGATAGCTCCATTTCGATAAACCGATTCCAAAATTCGAAAAAGCAGATAAGATATTAAGTTAAAGGGGCTAAGTACGACTGTTGACGTTATTTTGACAAGTGTTATTTATAGTTCGTGCACCAAATGAAATTCAACATATTGATCAATTTATACGAAGTACAACTACACGACGCAATCCGAATCTCTGCAAAAACAGAAGGCACCAGGTTTATCCCCTGTGTGATTCCTCTAAAATTTTGGTGTAGTTATTTCAGAACCTAAGGCAAGAAACCTTATTTCACAGCACTGCTAAATCTCTGCTCTATTTCAGACCTGAATTAGAAAAGAAAACTGAAACACTCAATCGTACGCGTAGGGGGTTATAACTTTCGTCCTAAATGCTGTTGTCTTCGGAGTACCCAGTCAAACGTTTGTCGCACTCCGATGCAATTTGTTCACTCCACTTTCTCTGCCACTACTTAAAAGTATTTTCCTCCAGTTCTGTTTTTTTTTTCCACCATGAGAATCGTGACTTTTTGGTCTTAAAAGTCTTATCTTAGTTCAATCTTGATAAAAATTTACATTTGACGGAATTAATTGAAAAACGTCATATAGGTAATATTGTTAATGACTAAAATTAATCCGCAGCTTAAGTGATATCGGTTTAATGGACCCTTAAAAATACCGGCGTCCTTCTTGTGATATTCTCAATATAGAGTAAATATGAAAATCTCTTTGAGTACTCATTGGCGCATTTGTGTCTCCACTTCCATTTTGCAAAATATTTTTGATGAAAATTGACATTTTGGATGAAAAAGAGCGGGTGTATCGTTTTAGTGTTACTTTTACCTTGCTTGCTCTTCAGTTGTAACGCCTTGCTCATGCAGCTCGCAAAAACCCTAGAAAACCATTCGATGGCGCCTTTTGCGAAGGGAAAAGCATTCTTCTGCTGGGCAGCCGTCTTTATTATATCGCCCGAATCTTTATTACTGAACCTATACAATTTTTTAGCTCATTAATCACATTGTAAGGGAATTAATATATCCATAAGCCGCTTGTCGAAGACTTAAACCACATTTTCATAATTCAGATAATTGCTGACTAAAATGATGTCTATTTAGATATTGCTATCACTTCTTAATAAAAATTTTGAGAAAGAAAGCGATTTTCTAAGAATATCGAATACGCAACATGCGCCATCGACATATAGTATAGAATACTACGAACAGAAAAATTGAACGAAGCAAATGAAAGAATTAAATAGAAAGTTCAATTTAAATTTTGAAAAATTCAAAATTCAGAACGTCATGGGTATTCTGTACAACTGGGTTTGAAATTTTCTTTCTCTCTTCACTCAAAGTACTCAAATAATGAATTTTATGTGTGAATTTCCTCCTGTATCGCAAATCCGTTTGAAGCTTGAACTTTTTACGTCGCATCTTTTACAACTGCTTTTGTTTTTCACAACGGATATCTCGTTCTCTATCTTTCCTTATATTGCATTCGTTTTGTTGCTCAAACCAATCTTACCTTGTAACTGTTTGTTGTTTTTCTGCAGTTTTCCCATCTCAGACTCCATTTTCACCCTAGTGTTCCATTCCATAGTTTCTCTTTTCCTGCATGATATTTGTAACTCATCGTACGCAGATCGCATGCTCTCTAACTCGCATTCAAGCTGCAATGTAACCGCAACAGAACTAAGTTAACGCTTCTGCTTTGTATCCAAGGCTCGAATGATACCACACAATATATTGTTATTGGTATTGGTAGACATACAATTGGTATAGTTGTCGTAATACATAAAGTAATACACAAATCTTGTTATCTGCAACCTCGTTCCCAGCCGTCTTCGGCGCGTAATCACTTGGCCCCAATCCACTGTCACTCGGTAGCGCGTTAAGGCTTGTGGACGAGGCTAACGAAGTTGATCGACAGCAACGATCGCACGCCCAGTGCTTTTAAAATATCATTTCTTTTATCTTCTTGTTAACATGACCTAAACGCCAAAAGACACTGGTGCCCTTTACTGCAACCTTGCCCACAACGAACGTCAGCTTGCAAGTTGCAGGTATACCACTCCGCAGGCAAGAAATTTTTTATGCTGCAAAAACTTAACGACACTTTTATTTTTGCAGAGGTGGTAAATGAATAAATAAGTGCAAAATCCGGACCGCAACTTGCAATGCAACTTGTCAATTTATTAATTTGTGCAATATCAGGCTGCAACTTGCAACGTAATTTGTTGCGCGACAATTTCAGGACAATTTTGCCTTATTGCACGGCCTAAAATATCGCTATTTTCCCATAGTAATCACCTTGCAGTTTACTAAAACAATTTAAATTGCTTTTCCCCGTTTTCTATGAGCGGTAGTGAACTCGTTTGCATCTTGCTAGCTAAAAGTTTTAAACTTCCCTGTCTTTTGTCTCTTACTTACCATTTGCATGTTATTCATCTTGAGGTACAAGCTTTCCAGTTTTTCCCTCAATGCCACATTATCACGTGACAACAGTTCCACCATTTTTGTTGCTCTCGAAGCGACTGCGGACACTTCCGGCGAAAAGTCAGCTGTGGCCTCCTTGGCTTCGTCATAAATATCTGAAGAAATAGATTAACTTAATCACTGTGAGATCAAAAAGCATCCATTCATTCAAAGTACAATTCAACCACTCAAGAGAAATGTCAAAACCAATCACAGCTTGGTTTTCTTCGTGTTTCCTAGGTTTGAATTCCTTTCGGTGGCCAATTTACCTTATCAGCTCAGTTCACAATTTTCGTGTTTTTTCAGTGTCCAGCTGTGTGCTTAGCGGTTGATATCATCCTCTCTTGTTGATATATCTTTGTGCAAGGTGTGATGGCCGTCATCGTTTCTTGTTTCATCCGCAGTTCACATAAACGAAGTTCACATTGACAAATCGCTTTACTTACCAAAGTCGTGTTCTTCATCACTGTCCTTGAAACTAAAATCTCTCTCAGATCCATCATCAGTTGTGGATTCGTCGCCGCTATACGCTAAATTTATAATTCTTTGATTTAACAATTCCGCATTCGATCTTGCTCGTTGATTGTTCGTTACTTCCTCGTCATCAGAACTAGTGCCCAATATGTGTTCATTGTCATCTTCATCATCAAAATCGCTAACAGTTATAACTGGAGTTTGTAACACGTGAGAATTTTTAACCGAGGGTTGTGGTTTGTTCTTCGTAGATAAAAATTGTGAGTCGTCCATTTTCGGCGAGGATAGCTTCTCTGTTTCACTTAGAAGGATTTCCCTGTCTTTCGCATCTGTGACTTCAAGGTCATCTGAAACAGTAAGGGGAAACTGAACGATTAAATTATGCCCACTTTAGTTTGTAAGCTTTTCTAATAGCCAGTCAGACGAAGATATAAGATTCCGCCAGTACCCGATTTTGCAGAGTAGAAGAACTGGAAGATTTTCTAATAATAAAAAAAATGAAATAGGACCTCAAGGGGACTTGTTACTAGGATTGGATAAATTCTGTCGGCAGAATTTCGAGCAGAATAAGCGGTTTTTGAGAAGAGCATTCTGCAGGCAGAATGAGGCATTTTCGAGCATAATTTGAGCAGAATAATGGCAAATCAGTAACACTTACGGATATACATAACAATTGGACGAAAAATTGAAAACTAAATACAAAACAAATGGAAAATATCTTGTGATTAATGTGATTATTAGCTAAAATGCGCTCACAAACTAAGATGAACTACAATTTTGCTATGCATAATGAATATCTAATTAGTATTTAGGGGTGAGCTTCCTTCCATATTTGCGAAAATATATAAGGCCCGAAGGGCGGAAATTTTACGGGTACGGAGCAGAATTCGAGCAGAATTTAGGTGTCCGAGCAGAATTTCGAGCAAAATAAGGGATTTTTACGAGCACTGCCGGCAGGCAGACTAAGCCATTTTACAAGCAGAATTTATCCAAGCCTACTTGTTACTTGGCAAAGTGTTACCTAGCAACTCCACTGACCAAAACGTATTTCGTGAGCTGCATCAATTTTAAATATCATTGCGGTTAATCTACTTATACGATAGCTGGAGCGACGGAAAACAACCAGCTTTTGTATTAAGCGTTACAATATACTTAAGTGCTCTTAATGTAAATTCCCTCGTTACTAAGTTGCAACTGTTGTAACTGTTGACTAAATAAAACATCAACTATATGTAGGATCCTCGGCAATAATGCAAGCTTTTATGCCTGTAGTATGAGTTGAAATACAAAGATATCAACTTCGGAATTGTTCCGAATCAGTGAATGGAATGATTCCACAACGTTTGTTAGTAGTACACATGTATTTAACACTAAAACCGGCCAAATTTTTAACGTAGTTCATAATCACTGTATCCTGAACCGCATACGCAAACTTGTGAAATATTGTGAACTTGTTTAACTAGTTCTTTTTATTGAAGTTAAGTAATCTTTCTCATGATTCAGAACTGAATTTTTTCCCTTTCATCTGATGATATGAACCCATATATCCAACTGTACGTATTGACAAACATATCGGCAGTACAAACAATTAGTTGAAGAGGATTAAAGTTGCTAATCAGTACCACAATCACCGAAGGAAAAACTTTACACTCCAGCGGTTGAGTTCTCGTGACTTTTATTTGTACAGGTTTGCATGGAGTCGCTAATTCATGGTTTGCCCAAGCAAATTAGGGTAGCACATAAAACATTAGATCAACTGAAATAATTGACAATTATGACTCAATGAAAGCAGCCATTAGCTATTGTTAAGTTTTTTACCTTTTTCTGTCAAACGAACAAACTAAAAACAAAGGGAGTTGAATAATTATCGAGAAATTAGTGCAGTCACTGAAAACATTTTAATACGAGGGAATAGTCGGAATAAAGATTCAGTTATTTCGGCGTTGAGTGAAAATTTTGTGGTTCTTTTCTGTTAGCTAATTAGACCTAAATTACAAAAAGACTTACAACTAAACCGCTAAGGATAAAAGGGGATTTAATGAAACTGAAGCTCTAATAGATACCACAAACGATCCTTAAACGCTGATGTACATAAACACGCGTTGATCAAGAGTTAAAAAGTTGGCCTGCGGGCCAAAAGAAACAAACGGGCAAAACAAAGCACAATTTTCAAAACATCTTTGACTGAGCTGTGAAAACTAGAATGCCCTTTATTGGAGACAAACTTATCTATGTATTTTAAGAGTCTCTGAGAAATTTCCTCGTAACTAAAAAGCATTTCAAAACTACTGTTCCAATACATAGTAGGCTCTTATGTTGCGGTTTTTACTCGTTTGTTTGTCAAGTTGAACTTCATATAGCTGTACAGACCACGTTTTAAAGCGATTACGGCCCCAAGTAGTTGAGGTATGTTAAAGTATTTATGATCCATTTTGAGGACATAGATAAAAATTTTCAAAGGTCTTAGTTGCAGGGAAATAAACAGAGATGAACGTCGATAAGACTTAATTGAGGGTCAATTATTAATGCGTACTTACTTACCGAGTAAAGTTTCATCCATTTGTATCAAGACTGCTCCAGTTATTGAGTATCCTAAAACCAATTCACAACAGTTAATACTTTCAACTAGAACTTATATCAGGTAAAAGAAAAATGCATTAGAGTTAAGTTATCAGAAAAAAATTATGCAACGTTTAAGTATATGCGGCCTTTCACGAGAGCGTTCAGTTTCCAAGGTAGAGGCGACGAGACAATATTCTCTCTGCTTAACTTGTGATCATATTAGTCTAATATCAATTGCATAATACTTCTATCAAAGTGTATGAGTTTTACTATTTTTTATATTCTTTAATCCAACATCGAGCTAAATCCTGAGTCAAATAAGGTTGTATTTTTGGTTTAGAATTGCTTACCTTTAAACCTCTTGGTGTATTTTGAAAGACCTATGTCCTTCAACCATTGGACAACTTCTTCAGTACTCCAATCCATTTGCAAATGTTTCTTCACACGTAACGTTTGTCGCTTGCAAAGTTCAGCCAAAATGAATATGTCAAGAACCGCAAAACCTCATCTCATTAGTGCTTTGTTTTCATGCAAACGTCTAATGGAAAACTCGTCAGGATAAAAGAAGACGAAGATCGATTCCGCGCTCCAGTTTAATGACCTTGGAACAATAAGCAGGCGTACTTTCAAACAAACGTCACTTGTGCCTCGGAGAGATTGTGTAAATTGATTATGACACCGAAGCTGCATGAAATGCCACTGCACATTGTTACATATTTAGCAGTTAATTAACGTCCTAACACTCAATTTTATAACATTGTTGAAACTTTCTTCAACTTTTAAAATCAGGTAAGTGTAGATAAAGATTGAAGCTTCATGTAACATTTTTGGTACTGGTCGATACATATATAGTCATTCAACAAATACAAAAGTTTTAAACATTTCTTCTTCAGTCGACTCGCTCATCTAGTCTCTTACCTACACGGTTGGATACTTTACTATTTTGGATGTTGCTTATTGCTTTTTCTTGACCGGGTGAATGGAAATGTTTTAAATAAAGAATACTCCCATCTCGTTCGATTATGAAAACATTTTATGGTCAAATGCGTTGGTCAGCCAGCCATTTCCGACAGGTGTTTTGTTAAGACTGTCAGTTATAAAATCTCTAAAAGCATGAACTTTGCTTTCATATACATTTCTATACCCCGTACGTGACTAATGCGATGAGTTGTTGACCTAATAGGATTTTTTTTCGCCTCTGCCATTCATTTCGATCTTGTTACCATGGATGCGTACAAAACCCAACCCATCCGAAAAAGGGAGTCATCGCCAACGCAAAGTTGTGTGCACCCGTTGTCCGAACGTATTCGATGACGAAAGCAAAGTACGGCCAAGTACGTCACATTGTTACATAATCCTTTTTTTTTCCACGGAGTAATTTTTTTCACATCATGGGTTATTTCGTTGTTGCCTGAAAGCGAACGTAATAGTATAAAATCACACAAAATAATAAATAGCACATCTAATATACCATGTCATGGGCGCGAAAATACAGAATCTTTAATGAGAATCCCATGTAAGATTAATTTCATTAGTTTCGAGTTCCTAAAAGTTCATAAACTAAACTCATAACATTCTGAAAATTTTATTGATTAAATCTGAGATACAGTTTCATACATAACTACGCAAGACGCTGTCAAAACGCACCAGCAAATGAATGAATGAATGAACTGTATTAACGTGTCCAAAAAGTCTAGCAGAGGACACGTAACTATAAACAATAGAAAAGGTAACTATAAGATATCTATGAAATAACAATAAAAAAAAAATTAACTGTGACACTTAAATACATAAATAACCACAAAACTACGTACATAAGAACTAATTTAAAATCTGTTTACAGAGACTAAGAATTGCACAGATGGCAGCCCATGCAACCATCTTGTAGAAAGCTCGATAGATTGCATCTTCTTATTTGCGATTTAAAAGCCTTTACGTTGCTCGCAAGTCTCTCCTTACTAAAAAGGTTACTCCACAAAAGTAATTTATAGCTCTTTGTATCAGTAAACCACGTTTAAAACAGTTATCTGGAGTTAACAGTTGACCGAGACTGTTTATTATCAAATTATTTTGCAAGTAATTTTTTTTACTGACTAAACCTCTTTTTAATCTTGTCGTTAAACTATGCGAGTGTGTCTGCAATGTGTTCTCGTTCCCAGGATTTCTCTTCTTTGGGCCCCCCTGGCGACCTTTGACCTCTATACCAGACTGAAAACAAAAAGACAAACACACAAACAAACAAGCGAAGAAATGTATACCTGAAGGAAATACCGTGTTTAAATAAAGTTACCTTACCTTACCTTACCTTAAACAAACAAACAAACAAAAAACAAACAAAAAACAAATTGACCAAAAATCAAAACAGAAAAAACAACAAAAGCAAACAGAAAACAAACAAACAAAGAAAATCAGCAAATAAAAAAATTGTGTATAAAAATTTCCAGAATCGACTGGAATCATGTTTAAATACCCATAGTGTGTTTATTTTGTAAAACTACATTACCAAGTCGCTAGCCACCAGAACAACACATTAATAAGGTGTATAGCTGGCTAAATGGCATACCTCAAACAATGGCCATTTTAGTTTACCCCCTAATTAGTTTATCCCAAACAGGGAAAAAGGCCTAGCGACCTTAATCCCAAACCCTAAGCCCCTAATTACCTTTTTACAGAAAATTTTCGCGGCATCAAATCAGTTTTGGTTTACACGACCTTTTTGATATCGCGAAAATTGAATGACACAAAATACAAAGTCGCTTATTTACTAAAATAAATTTAAAAAATTCGAAAATTCGCGACGAAATACTGTTGCGAAAAAACACCTTTCCAATTAAATTCCACACCATGTTTAAATGGCCACCACCATTTGAAGTAAGCGTACAAAATTTTTATCTCGGATCGATGTTTCGCGGCTTATTACCATTCTCTTAATGTTCATTTAATCCTATGTAACGAATGGTCTTTGCATGTGAACACTATTTTTTATTCAAAGTTAAAATTAACCAGTGTGACAACAATGCCTCGTCAGCAGCGTTCTTTCAAGTTGTTTACGGTTACCATGACGAGAGAATCCGATTTTGGTTTATTTATTTCGGTTAAAAGATTTTAATCGTATTTCTCTTAGATAAAATTGTTTAAAATGGGAAAGCAACGCTTCTTCACCTTTGTTCTCTATGGAATAATTTTGTTTAACGCCGCAGCTGTGCTTAAGAGTGAGTATCATGCTTATTTTATTCTTGTATTCGTAAATTTGTATGATAGTACAAGCGATTTAGATTGTTGATCAATATCTTCTATGCGATTCAAAAAGCAGTGTTCTAAGCAAAAAAAAAGAAAACAGCTTAACGTGTACAGCATTTGAGAACAGTTAACGCAAATTTTGTGACTTGATTTCTCTAAACTGAAATTGACCCAATTTTCGCCTTAATATTAAACCCACTTTTAAATCAAACTTGTAAAGACTTTTAAAGTTATAAAGCTACAGCAGTGAAAATTAAAATTAATTAACTCACGATATTAGCCTAAAACACTTTTGCTTGTGTTGATTATAAAGGGAAATACTTCGATTCCATCCAGACAAAATTTTTTTTGGAGCAAACAACATTACAAACTTTATATTCTGTTTCTTACTGCTACGACAGACATTTATTTCAAGCACATTTCGTCATCGCGTACATGCAGTAAATTGGATGGGGAGATTCGGATCCCTATGGCAGAATGTCCGTCTCATTTGGTGTCGACTCACTGCGGAAGGCTGTTGAGTGAAGTGGATGTCAGTGAAGGACTTGTACCAGGGAAGCAAAGAGAAGAAAACGGTACTTAAGTATCTCAGGAGTAATTAACCTTTCACTCTGTAGACTTTTCCAGGCTTTCAGACTGTGGGAGCGAAGGCAATATGGTGGATGAGGAAAACAAATAAACAAGAAAAGAAACAAACAAACTAATAAACACAAAGACGGCAAAGGGTGAGGGTGGTTCGAATTGCCAAAAACGGAGATACTCGAAAGGCGCGAAGCACTGAAAACGTGGATTCTAGCGTGCGAGCAACTCTGCCTAGCATCTCCGCTATGCGTAACAAAAGACACGATTTATAGTTTTAGAAAAGTAGAACGGTAATCTTAAATAATAATAATAATAATAATAATAATAAACTTTATTAACGTGTCTTAAAATATCTAGCTTACACTAAAGTAAGCTAATTGGGGACACCTATCTATACCTATCTAAAGTAGTAAAAATATATAAAATATTACAATATATACAATATAAAATATAAAATATAATATCACATCATATACGGTGCGGTTCCACGCAGAGATCCAGGTCGCCCAAGCGGGCGGAAAACCGAGCAGTCCCAAGCAGATCCCCCCACCCCGACAGGCGATGAACCCCCAGAGCCAAGGCAACCTAACAACCTATAATGATAAAACCCCCAAAAGTTCAGAAAATCAAAAGTCACTAATTATGACATAGAGGACAGTAAACAAAAATGTACCATTAATTTTGGGTTTTATTTGAGTTCAACTGAATTTGTCTTTAAGCTTTCTAAAGTCGTACTAAAACTAGGTGCATGACATTGCCTCTTTAACCTTCTTATCATATTACAATCTAATTTTTTTTTATTTTTTCAAAATTTTTTATAGTTTACCTGAGTGTTGGTATTGTGAGCACGGAAGGTGACGAAGAAAACCTTCTACAAGCTCTTCGTTCCTTGATAACACACACCTCACCCACGGAGTATCCTCAAGTTGTCATGGTCGTGGCTGTCGAGGGAGGATTAAACGCAGCCATTCTACAACGCATAAAAGAGAACTTTCAAAACGAACTTGATGGAGGATTAATTCAAGTTCTACACCCAACCACCGAGTTCTTGAGGGAAGTTAATGCGGAACCCGTGGGGTGGGAATCTGTGCCATCCAAGGACGATTTTATGAAGAAGATGGAAGATTTAAACAAAAGGCTGATATTTCTTTTCGAATATTGCTTTCGGATTTCCAAAAACTTCTTGCTTTTAACCGATCAAGCGCGTGCTATCAGACGTTATATTCCAGTTATCAAACAAGAGGTTATTAATTTCGAAAGGCAAAACTTATCTTCTTATGCGCACGACTTTGGAGCAAATGCGCTTGCGGGTTTAGGGCGGCTTTATTCTAGAAAACTAACTGGTGACTTGGCTGAAATTGGCAGCATGTTCCCTGATGGCCACCCACCCAGCAAAATAGTCGAGACTTACGAGACTTTAAGAGCTTCTGTAAAAGTGGCCAACCAATTACGAGAGAATTTTCTGTTTAACATGGTGAAGGAACTCCGCGGTGTAAAACCTCAAGTAGCATTTGAGACAAGCTGCGCTTTTGAAGTGGGTCACGGATTGGAGAAAGCTTTCTATGACAAGGAAGGGTTCGCGTGGCTTAAGGTGCCAAAGACAGACGAAAGACTCGTGATGGTGTTCAAAGAACCCATCTGGATCTCGCGCGTACGCATAGCCACTGGAAGTCCGCTGTATAGGGACCCGCTGAGTGACAGTGTGCTCCTGGCGTGCGAAAACAACGATGAAACTAGAAGTTGCGATGACTCACAATGCACAAAAATCGGCGATTTTGGAAATCCAGTTTTGGACGCACAATTGCCTGAAAATGTTTTAGTTTTTCCTGTAAAATGCTTGAAAATTGTTTTTACAGCAGATATAAAACACTGGGTGATCATTCGAGAGATTTCAATATGGCCAAAGAATTAGAAGTAAAAAAGGGTTGTAGGTTAACATATTTATGTTTGATCAGTCTATTTTTAGCTCAGTCGGCTGGTGTGTCTTGTTTCCTTTCTAAAACGTTCGTCAATACATAAACTGACCCCATTCATCCCGAGTTTTGAGCCATATACAGACTAAATAGGCCCAGTAAGAACGCAAAACCATGTAGCAAAACTGTGACCTATAACATGGGCCGATGTTTAGCCAGGGTTTAACAAAACCGTCCCTTACTCGAAATGAAACTGCTCAACCAGAACGTTTTGGGGTCATTTACCGTAAATAATGTTTAGAAGACGTGTAAAACCAACACTGACAGAAAAAATTACAACAACAACAACAACAACAACAACAACAACAACCAGCAACTTGGACATTAATGCTCTAAAACCAGGTTTAACTGTTAGTCCTCGTTTAAAAGATCGGCGTTTTTTGGATATAGATGGAAAACGCCACTCAGCAAGTGTTACTGATGAAAAACGTAACTATTTAATAGTCTTCTCCGTCAAGGGAATTCCTGGTCTCTGTTTATTGGCATACCATCCTCTTTTTGTGTGGAGTCCGGCTTTCTCTACTTTCTGAGAACTTCTGAGCAAGTCGGACTGTCATAATCGCTTTCGCAAGCTTCAAATAATCAAAGTAAACGCAGTAATTATGAGAGTTTTTGTTTCATTTTCATGAGTTTTAAAACACCTAAATTTCACCTTTGATTTAGGTAGATTAATGAACAGGTACACCTATTACACATGCATACCATATGACCACAAACAGGGGTGGTATGCCTGTGCAGACAATGGGAGAAAAACTCCAGTGCAGCCGCGCGTTTCGATCAAAGAGCCTGGTATCCAACGATTTGACCGCTGACCAAAATTACAGATAAGCAAATTGCAAATGGCGGAAAACATGACGGGCTGAAAGCTTGCAGTTCAAAAGCGAATTTCTTTTGTTTTACAATGGAAGACGATGATGATAAGGTCGAAGTAGAGGGGCAACTAACAGCAGAAAGTATCAAGCTCATTTCAGAATCCATGGGGATCTCCAACCTCAACGATGAGGCGATAAGTCTGCTGATCGATGATGGAACATATCGATTGAAACAACTTGCACAGGTGAACTAAACTTTAAATAAAGTTATAAGCGGCTTAATTACTGCTGAAGGTATGTTATGTCGTAGGTATACAAAGAGGCTCTTCTAGGTTGTTTTTAAACTTTTATCGCACTCGAAAAAAATAGCGTAAAAGTATTAAAAGAAAACACATACTTTAATAATACAGTTTGATTTTCCAACCTTACTTCTAATAATAATAATAATAAAAACCTTTATTTAACCACGATCTGTTTTAAAGCAAATACATGCTTGAGGGGTCGTGTGTACTAACTACCTACCTAAGAAAAATTAATATTACATTGTAATAAACTAAAATAAACGATATTATGTTTTGATAAGATTAAGATTTAAAATTGAAAATCACACATGTGTTTCGGAGTTGTCTGGATCGACAAACTGCCAAAATTAAGTTTTTTAAATATGGGGTCCATTCTCGCCTTTTTGCAAAACTGCTTGTGGTTGGTAGCGTTATTAAAGTAGCTTGACACAAAATTCCATAAGACTGCACCTCTGTACCGGATTGAGTTCTTTAAAAACGACGTTGAGAATCGTGGGACAACCGCTTTTAGGTGTCCTCTTAGGACACCTAAAAGTTGTAAAGTCAGTTTTTGTCGGCTTAAAAGGTATCAAGCTGTGGATTTGATGATTTGCTTTCATCCTGAAAAATCTTTAATTTCAGACCGTTTTCATTGGCTGGTGAAAACCATTCTAACGTTTGAGAGTTCTTTTATACTCAACACTTGTCACCATTGTATAATTATTATAAAGCTTAGTTTCAACACAGGAGTTATATCATAAGTAGGTTGTGTATGATTGTGGGTGAGTGTAGTCCTGAAATAGACTGTTGGTGACAGTGACTAATGTTTTGACAATGTGTTCAGAAGTCATCATCACCTTTGACTTTGATGGTGACTTCCACTCAGGTTGTCAAAACGTCAAACACTGTCACCAGCATTCCTTTTTAGGGCTACTCTCACCCGGATGATCATACATTATTATGTGACATTGGTTTGGGCGTGTTACTATTAGCAACCTTCTGACCAGAATACAAGTGTAAGACTTTCAAATGTTCCCAAAGCCCTTTCTTCATCCTGTTTAATACTGACCAGTAAAGAAGGAGGCTTAAGGAACAGTTAGTGTGTGAAAGGTGATCATCTTAGGGATGGTACCTCCTTTTGATACTGCGCATACGTTCTGCGCATCTCGAGATAAACTGAGAAACTTGGTTTTCTTCAGGATAGTTCGTACTAATACAAAGGTATTTTTGTGTAGTATAAAAACTATGTGGGAAAAGCACGTCTTAGCAAAGGCTGTTGGAGTCCGTAAAGAAAATTGGCAGTAACAATGCATTTTTCAGAGATAATTGAACTTAAATTTTGAAAGAAAATGCCATACATTGTCATATATTTTAAAGCTTTTTTGAATTATGGTTATTTTAAAAGTAATTATCTCTGAGAAATATGTGTCTACCCACATTTCTCTTGTAGGCTCGATTACCAGCCGCTGTTCGGGAAAATGAGCCCGCACTCATCCCCCCGAAATAGCGGCTGGACGTGTCTGATTTCTATTGTTGGTTTCAGCCAATCAGGTTGCCGCCTGCAGATTTTTGTCTGGCAACATTATTGCAAAAATTATCATATGTCATCAGAGTGGAAAAGATGAATGCGGCTTTTGAGCGAGTTTTGGAGACGTTTCAAATAGAGAATTTAAAAGATTTACAGTGAGAGGCACTTGAAAAGCTAGTTAGCGGCTTAGATGTGTTCGTTATTCAACCAACAGGATTGGGAAAGTCATTGAATTTTTCCGTCGGCCCTGATTGTGTTTGACACAGTAAGACCGTTCTCAAATGCGAAATCAATCGCCCTTGTGATTTCTCCTCTGGCTTATCTTAGCAAGAGCGAGTGCGGTACCTGAAGTCTGTGGGAATCAGCGCTGAGTTTATCGGCCTTTGCTCTTACTTGATCTGTTGCGTGGCAAAGAGATTTCGAAGGCGCGGCAACATTCGGTGAAGTTCTAGAGTCCGTAGGAACATAACGTTTTGGGTGATTATTTGTTGTAAACTTTTCCTTCAATAAATGTTGAAGAGTTTTGCCTCTTCTCGGATCTTCTCAAGGCGCTTTAGATCTCGATAACAGCGTCCGTTATGGATAGAACTGTCCATGTTTACACTCGACAAATTCTGTCTTGCAAATCAGACACTTTTCCATTTAATTTAGTTCTCTTTGGAAAGTCAGTTTGTTAGCAGCCACGGAAGACGCATCCACTATTAGAGTTAAATTTTTTCAGAGTATTATCGCTTGCACTTAAGCCATCCATTCGAACATCGAAGAAATTTATAGCAATTTCACAATGTAAAGAAATGTACCGAAGAAACTAATTCGAAATTTTTTTGGTAGGCAAGGGCACGTGATGCGTTTTCGAGCCAAATAAACAAGAAATTTGGCGTCCGATTTCACTTCCAGTGACATCGGAGACGCATAAATTAATTTTTCGAATTACGTCACAGACAAGGTCAACAGGTCACACGTCCAGCCGTCTCTCTCGGGGAGGAACAAAGACCGGACTCGAGAGAGCGGTGGAAATCGAGCCTAATTCTAACAGCCATTGCTAAGATCTGCTTTTCCTGCATAGTCATAAACTATGCAAAAATACCTCTGAATTAGGAGGCACTGCCCTTAGCACAGTAAGTAGAAAAGTAGAAAACTTATACTCATTCTCAATCTCATAGGCATACTCTGATCTTATCACCTAGGTGTTACAAACTACACAGTTAGGTGATCACATGCTTTACTTTTGTTTATCACTAGGAGTCTGCTAAATTTATGCAACACTCTAAACGAAGGAAGCTGATCACAGGAGACATTGACAATGCCCTGCATGTGCAGAACATTGAGGTACATGTACAGCTGTGGTGGCTTAATAACAAATCTTTATTAAGATTCTCTTACGAAAACATGTAGGATTACAGTCAGTATTCAAAACAAAGAAAGGAGAAAAACCCATAATACAATTGAAGAGATATCTATTTACAAATGAATACCTAAAATGCTCTTTTTGTACTCCTGGAAAATATGGTGTATTGTAGGTGACTCTGAACTTCTTTGAGAGTTCTCATGTTCATGACAAATTCGATGCAATTTTCTTAAAATCTCATTACATTAGAGTTTGAGAAACAGTAGAACTTGATTGATGTCTTTGAATTTTATCCACAGCCTCTTTACGGCTTCAGCTCCAAGGTGTTCGTCCCATTCCGTTTTGCCAGTGGCGGAGGCAGGGAACTGTACTATTACAAAGACCCTGAAATTTACTTGAATGAGATTGTGAGCTCTCAATTGCCACGTGTTCCAGTGGATGCTACAATCAAAGGTTTGAGGCATAGTTTAAAATGTGTACAGGTTTAAGAATGATTCCATAATACACAAGATTAAAGCAAGTTTGTCGTAATAAAAATGTCTATCATTGTTTCAGCTCACTGGTTGAGTATAGAAGGTTTGCAGCCAGCTATTCCGGAAAATCCTCCTCCAGGTATTTGACTACATGTATGGTAGACACAGTAATGGTAATGATCTTTTGCCTCCAACAAATTGTTTCCAGTTTCTTCTTGGGAAAAAAATCAGTGCCACATTAAAAACAATGCACAATATCTTTCATTTATAAGTACTAACACTTTACGATGTTATTCACATTGTTTTTTTGAGTGACTCAAAGTTTTATTTTAAAAGGGAAACTGGAAGGGTTTTAAGTGAATGTTCTGACTTATATTTTACTAATGTCTGAATCTCTATAACTTGAACTGCAGGGGAAACACAGACTTGAAAGTTTGTGTTATCAAGGATTAAATTGCTGTGCTAAAGTGTCACACGAGAAACTACTTTTGGTTTGAGTTTGCACAAAATTCAAGTTAACCAATTGCTGAGTTACAGAGATTCTACTAACTGTTACTTACACTAGGCATTTCACTTGTGTGTTTAGGGGAAAGGGCCCTGTGCATTTCATTTCATGAGTACCAACTGTTCAGTGTTGTGATTTCTTTAATATATGAGGATGTAAGTGTTGCTGGGTTCCCTGTTTTCTGTTTTTCCCGCCATTTGGGGACACGTGACCTCCTTTGCCGTGCTATCGTGCATGTTATGGCGTAGTCGTACTTGTTTATGCTGTTGCATCGGCATTTCACTCGAAGCAACGACACTTGTAACGACACTTGTGAATTGTTGATGATCTGGAGGGGTGAGTAAACTAGAGTCAGTAAACTAGAGTGAATTTTGGTCTTGTACGTTGAACATACCGAGGGATTTGGCCCTTACAGTAAGTTGATATAGGGTAAACTGGTCATTGTATAGAGATTCAAAAGCTGATTTTTGAATATTAGGGCTCCCTTCATCAGACTAATCATCAAGGGCTAGTATGCACATCAGGTTTTGAACATCTTTGCTACAACCAATTTACCTTATATTGACCGCAAGGAAGGGGGGTACTCCAAGGTTATATAAGCTATATAGGTATGATTGGCACCAAAGGGTATGGTTTTTGAGCCTTTTTGGTCTGAAATAGGGTACCGTATTTACCCGTGTATAATGTGCGCCCATGTATAATACGCACCCTATTTTTGGACTATGATTTCGGGAAAAAAATAAACAAAAGGAAAGAGGAAGTCCAGTGAACAAACAAACAAAATAGTATGAAATGGGTTTAATTCATTTTCAAGATAATGGTATTTACAACAAATGACTATCGGCACTTCTTAAAGCGAAATATCACGAAGGTTTACAAAGCTCCCGTAACAGTAACAAAAGTAAGGGCAAATTTACCTAGTTAAACAACAGTTATCATAACTATAAGTCCCTTTCTTGTTTAGAAAACTCAATATTTACAGTCTGTGTGGTGTTCCTTGTCTTAGATAACATAACTTCAATGAGAACGTACTCACAATTCTGGTAAAGTTCAGTGTTCAACTGCGCATTTGAAGAATGAATTAAACATCGAATCCTTCAAACTCTAACTCTGACTCGGAGTCAGACATAAACATTTCTCGCACAAAAGTGTCATCATCGACAAGTTCATCGTTGGTTTGGTAAACAAGATGATCATCTGATCCATGAAGACGGTTTGTGATTCCACATTTGAGAAATGAAGACTCGATCATGTCTGTCGGAATTTCACGCCATGCGTCCGCAATCCACTAACAAGTCAGTTCTTCCGAGGGCTTCTTTTGGCGGCCGGTTGCAGTAAATTCGTGAATTCCATTCGCCATCCACTCCATCCACCTTTTCCTCACTCCATCTTTATTTGGTTTATTTAAAGAAACGTCTAACGGCTGTAGGATTGAGGTCAAACTGCCGGGAATTACAGCCAGGTTCGTGTTTTCGCGTTCGAGTGCTCTTTTCACCCTGTTGGTCATGTGAGCTTCAAACGAGTCAAAAACAAGCAGGCCCTTCGTTGCTCCAGTCCGTGCATGCCAAACCTTGTCGATCCATAGTTTCATTCCTTCGGTATCCATGCAGCCTTTCTCTTGAGCAGCAATAACAACGCTGTGCTTGTTTGCAACTTTTGGCAAAGTTTTCCTCTCTTAGTCTTCAATTAAAGACTAGTGATGTTTAAGAACATTTAGTTTCTTTGTTTTTATGGTAATTAAGCACACGACTCCAAACAAAAGAATTCCGTGTATAATACGCATACGCATTTTTGAGGCTATTTTAGGCGAAAAAAGTGCACATTATACATGGGTAAATACGGTATGGAGATTTTGCCCATTTTGATCTGAAATAGGGTGTGGTTTGTGCACTCTGATATGGGATCTGGTATGGTTCTCACAAGAAGCTATCTTTTTATTAATTTTCTTCTCCAAAGAACTGAGGTTTGATTAATGTTGGGAATTTGAAGCCCTTCTCAAATGTTTATGCAAACGAAATAGGGTTAGGGTCTGGTCTGAAATAGGGTATCAAATTTTGGGTCAGGTCTGAAATAGGGTAGGGAAAATCACATATTTTGGTCTGAAATAGGGTAAGGGTTTCCAGAAGCGCGCCGCACACCCCCACCCAAATCTTCGCGAAGTACCCCCTGGGATATTGACTCAGTTGATATGGTGGTGCTTTCCTTCACCTATGCTGTTTCTCTAGGAACTTATCCTTTTATCCCCCTTTATAATAAGTTAGGGCCAGGGTTACTTTTTATAATTTCTAATATTATTAGTTTCTGTGGAAACTACCAGTAATCCTTAGTGGTTATTGACTAATCTTTGTTCTGTTTCTGTTTGCTCTATTTAGTGCCTATAGAAGTGCAGGCCAAGAATAGTAAGTCTGTGCAGCCCACAGGAATACCAGCTGGATCAAAAGCACTCAAGCCACAGCTAGCAAAAACAGCTGAAAAAGGAACTAGAAAACAAGATGCTACAAAGAAGAACAGTGGAGACAATACTACTGGGAACAATGGAGACAAGAATGAAAAATCAAAACCACAAGTTACACATGAGTTATCTATGGTATGTTTCTTTTAGTTGTACATGCATTTTGGTAGGTAATGTTTCAACAATCGTATAAATATGCAGTTATTGTGCACCTTATCTAGACCTATTTTCATTGGCCTCTGCAAGCTGTGGCTGCTAGAATTAATTTTTAGGGATAGAGGCATTTTTTGGGTTTGGGAAAGAAATAGAGTAATATTTGATATCTAGTATTATTTGTGATCCAGTAACAGACCTCAGTCTGCAGTTTGATTTTGATATAGAGAAATTACCTGTCTAGGGGTGGGGTGCCTTCTACAGATTTGGGGCATTTGATATATTTCTCAGTTCCCACCCTCAGACATTTGACTGTCAAATTTGTGACCCATCTGGGATCCATTATGTGTTTAGAAAAGAAAAACGAGGGGATTTGACCTGATTTGATCCATCTTATGGCCCCAGGGAGGGCACTTTACTCTACAAACCTCCCCCCCTCGGGCTAAAATTCATTTTTGATGGTTCATTTCCAAGGATATGTCAATATATTTAGTCTGTTTATGCCATGTAAAGGCTAACTGGGCCAGTATTTTTAAAAATGCATGTACAGCACTTACAGCTGTAAATGAAGTGGGTAGGACCATGGCTAAATGCTCGCCAATTCTTGTCTAAAATGAGTGCTGAAATTTTTATCAGGAACAACAGCTGTACTACAAAGAAATCACTGAGGCCTGCGTGGGATCCTGTGAATCAAGAAGAGCTGTAAGTTCATTACCTCTTGCCTCTTTGCACTTGGTTATCAAGTGATCCCTTATAACACTGTTCATTTTGTTCGCTTTAATTGATGAAAATTAAATGGCTGGGTACATAATCTGGTCGTGATCTAGTGAATATTGAAAACCTTTGTTGTTGTTGTTGTTTTTTTTGGAGGGAAATTCTGATCTTGGGCCTGGTTTTCGTAAAGTTGATAAATACTAACCCGGGATTAAAAGTAACCAAAGTTTCAGCTTTTCTTGTTAAAAAGCATTCAAATGCTACCTAATAAAGATATTTTAGGTTACAGTGCGAAAGGAACCAAAGTCAAAATGTAGGACAAGAAGAATTCACAGTGGCCCTTGTTGAGCTATAAACCCAAATTTAAAACTGGCTCTAAGGCTTTGAGCAACCTGGCTGTGATCCTGTTTTGGCACAGTCAAGTTGAGTGAGGCCATGATATTTGCTGTTTTTGATCTTGTTTGCTGACATAGGTAACACTTTTCTGCATCTACCCCTCAAAACAGAGCATGTCCTGCTCTGCACTGTGGTATTTTTGATCCCTTATCCTACAATTACTTTAGGAAACCTCACAGTGAGCAAGACAGCTAGTGAATGTGACTTAAGACCCAAACTTGGCCTTTTATACCTAGACAGACGTCGCAAACTAGACTAATAGTGAATAAGGTACCATTCATAAAGTAAACTCATGCAGTGCTCGAATGAGACATGAATGGCAATATTTTTGTGTTAAACCATACAGAGCGATTGATAAAAAAGTACTATAAGACAGTATTGCAACATTGTTCAGTGAAGAGAAAGGGAATAATGATACATTCATGTCATGTACATCTTACGTGAGTTGATTCAGTTACAATGTAACAACACAAACTCTAGTTCGTCTTGCTCCGCTAACTGCGTTTTACCGATATTTGCAGTAAAGCTTTATTAATATTCTGCCCTGTTTTGTACCCAGTCCCTTGCTGCTGCAGAAACTGCAGTTCATTACTGGCACTGCGTCTTTTAAACAAACTTTACAATGCATGGCCTCTTCTTTTCTAGGAAGCTCTTCAGAGTCTATCTACAGACCCTGGTTTGTACCAGATGCTGCCACGGTTCAGTACATTTATCTGTGAAGGGGTAAGTTAGCACAGAGGTTGTTTAATGCAAGACTGTTATGGTCTTAGGTTAGAGAATCAGTGATGAGTTCACATTCCTTATTCAATATAGATGGTTAATGTATATGTTCTATTCTTTAAAGCAAATTCTCCCTCACAATGAGCTGACTGCAATGTTTTTGAGGTTGCCTGCAGCAGGCAAAGGCAATAATTGCCGTAATCATATCCCTTTTCCCCAAGGTTTTCTTTAGTCTTGTCTCACTCCTCGGCTCCCCTTGAAAAACAGGGTGGTGTTTTCACATTTTATCACTTTCTTGCAGGTAAGAGTGAATGTGGCTCAAAATAACCTTGTGCTGCTTATCTACTTGATGCGCATGGTGAAAGCACTTTTGGATAATCCAACACTCTACTTAGAAAAATATGTAAGTACATTGTAGTAATAATAACTTCAGGTCAAAGGTTTTGGTGAGATTATCTCAATGATCCAAAGCCCATAGACTGTGTCCAAAGGCTGGTTAATGTTCATCTAAGATCAAAAGTTAACCCATTTTGAATAGCTCTGACTCATTTACAAGCATTTTACTGTGAATTACTGCCAAGTTCTGTTGTCTCATGTGCAGTGACACAACTAAACAGAACAGGACTTCCACCAAGGTTGTAGAACATCAGTCTTCTACACAAGTCATTTTGAGGACGACCAACAGTTGAAAAATCACACTGACTTGAATAATTGGTTATTGGGGTGAATCCTTGCACGGAGAAGAACTTTATGTATTATTACCTACACAATTGATTAGTGCATCAGAGTCACAGACAGAAAGCTGTGAATAACAGTTTAGCTTTCTCTTTTCCTTGTCCTCTTTCAACAGTTGCATGAGTTAATTCCAGCAGTGATGACATGCATCGTAAGTAAACAACTCAGTCCCAAGCCAGACACGGATAATCACTGGGCACTGAGAGACTTTGGTTCAAGACTTATTTCTCAAATCTGCAGGTTTGTTAAATGTCACATTTGTCTGATAAATTTAGAAGATTGGTTCATAGGATTAATTTCTTAAACAACAGGGTTTTTCATCTTGACATTATTTTTTTGTCTGCCAGGTCTTTTAATTCCACCACCAATAATGTACAAACAAGAGTAACAAAAACCTACTGTAAGGTATGTTGCACTCATGTAAGGTATGTTCAGCTAAGCGAGGAAAACTGACTTGCCAGACTGCTGGGAAATCAGTCCTACTCTGCAGCATAAATTTAATTGCTGAAAGGAAACCGTAGCATCCCACGCAGTAGTTTTGAGGGAAGTAATATTACCCTCCTCTCCAAAAACGACTGCACGGGAGGCTGAGGAAACCTGTGTTCAGTACATTGCAGAGTTAATTCTCTGACTTCTTAGTTGTAAAGCCAGTGCTTGTAGCACATTTCATGTTTGCTATGCTGGTGGCCACTTGTGGCTTGAGTGCAACTATACCTCATCTTACCATGATTATTGTTTTTACAGGCATTACACCAGGACAAAGCATCCCTTTCTACACATTATGGAGCTATCACTGGACTTGCTGAACTAGGACAAGAGGTAGGATTTCAAACCAAACCCATGAAGCATTAGTTGTGGTGCTGTGAGGGTGTGAAAGAAAATTTCTGATTTTTGTTATTTCACATTTGACAGGTCATCAAAGTTCTTATCCTTTCAAGGCTCAAGATTGAAAGTGCTTTGATCAAACAAGCACAGGAGGGTGTGGATCCTGTTGAGAAAAATGCTGCAGAGAATCTCAAAAATCTGCTACTGGTAAGCATTCACTTGAAGTGTGGGGTTTCAGTTTGTCACACTTGGATTTTTTTTTCAGTTTACCAACATAACATATTCATTCTGTTTTGTGGGTTGAGGATTACAGGTTCATTACTTATCTGAAGGTGATCTGTGAACATTTTGAAAAAATAAAACTGGCTTTAAATGACATCGTCCTATTTTCCCCTGGTGATTAAGTTCTGATTAAGTTCTGTGTGACTAAAATCTTTAAACCATCATAAGTGTAAGTCTTGATTTACCTTTGATTACAGGAATTTCAGAGTAAGTTGCATAAAACCTAATGTCAGGCATAACTGCTACTGTCAGACGTTTAAACAGTGACTGGATGGAGTGAAGGTCTTACAGTAGAAGTTACACTAGACTAAAGTTTTATGCAACTCGCCCCAGAAAATTGGCAAATGCTGATTTCTGAATCGCTATTTTCTTTTCCCTGTAGAAACATTGCCCTGGTGTGTTACTCAGAATTCGTCTCCCACCCGACTCTCCGGAACAGTATGAAAAAGAGTTTGGAGGAATAGGCCGACTTCTATGTGCTAAAGTCTCACAGATGCGACAGACAATCAACGCAATGAAAAATCCTTCAACACTGACAGTACGCACTGTAGCTGGTGTACTAACACCTGGGGTGACAACTCCAACCACACCCACTACCCCTGGAGCAAGTCCAGTAAAAGTGGTTACCCCTACTACCCCTGGGGTATTTTCTATAAGCTTGCCCCCTAAGGGTTCAACCCCATCTACCCCAACCTCAGGAGGGATGGTGTCAGTAGTAGGTTTGTTGCCAACTGGACTTACAAGTTCAAGCGCAGGACAACAGAGAATAGCCAGCCCAGGAACGCCAAAGACGACCATGCCTGGCATGACATCACCAGGTAACACAAAACCCAGTGCGTCTGGCACATAACAATCCACTTCATGGCTGTATTTGTACGATATATTTTTATTGACTGTAAAAAAAGGACTGAAACACTTTGGCAATGTACAGGGAAGTGTCTTGTATTCATATATTATCATTCCTCAATAAAAATTACCAGTTTTTAATGTATGGTGAGTGTTAAAATTACTCAAATGAGAGCTGTTTAGGTTACGTCAATTTGAAGGTGTATGTTTCTGTTCAACACTGAACATTAAATAATAAAAATTACAATTTATGTCCAGTTTTTAACAGAAAGCTCAACAGATTAATGTTATCATTGTATGCCTTTTACGGCATTAATGTCTTATGTACAATAGGTACAGCAACAGTTTTCAGAAACTTGTCAATAAAGAAGCAAAATCCAAATCTCCTATCTTTGTGGAGGCTTGTACACCTAAAGACTTTATGAATGTAAAACAGTCATAGAGAATGTTAATGGCGCTACATGCTGACAGAATAGATCAAAATAATTACATTTTGTAGAATGAATGTAGTGTGTATGAGGGAAAAGCAAGTGGAATTGCCCTGTTTTGTTCATTTGTGTACATAAATAAAGCGAAAAAAGAAAAAAATCTTTTTTCTACATCTACTCTAATCTATGAGAAAAAGCATTACTAAACACAAGAACAGAAAAAAAAAGAAAAAACAAGAAACAGAATGAACCACTATGGTACCACAATGAACTGGAATTACCTACAATGTACTGGAATGACACTGAAATGAAACTCGGAGGAACGGAATGGAACAGAGCTCATTGCGGTGTCGTTCTGGTACCTCTCCAGTCATTGCAGTTCATGCTGTCATTCCAGTTCATTTTGGCTTGTTCTGGTTCACTTCAGTGTTTAGTAAATCCCTTATGAGGAGTTTTCAAATCTAGGGAATGACAGACTACTGATGGTGAGATAACTCAGCTCTACCTCAAGAGAGACTGGAATATCGTGGTATTGATGTGCCAAAGTATTCCATTCTTAACATTCTCTTCAGAATCGGTCTTGGCACATGGTAGTGTGGAATGGAGGAAGGGGAAATAAATGGTTTTTTTGTGCTGTAATCCTCCTCGTCATGGAGCACCAATGCTGATTGGCTCCTTTGTCTTGTTGCAGATGGGATGTGTGCTCCAACTAAGTGGCTTTTGTTGAATCTTGTCCTTTCCTCAGCCCAAGCATCTTCACCTGTGACAAATTAGGTCACAATGTTTAAAACTTTGTTATGTAAACCTTTGTTCAAGTTAAAAAAAAAAGACCCAGAGTAGTAATTATTATTGGTGGCTTGGTGGTCAATCACGTGAAGATTGATACCAATTTATGTTGTGTTTATGTTTGCACTTATATGTAACAGACTGTAATTATTACCTCGAATCACTGTTTTGATTCTGTTGAGGTGCTTGTGTGATGTGACATCAGGATCTGAGTAGCTTTTTACTGGAGTTTCTGTTGAGGAATAGAATTACATCAGCTCTTTTAGCATCTACTTATTTTCTCACTAAATGTGAAAATAAATACATGTGATGCTTTAAATTTTTCTGTCAGAGCAAATCCTAAATTCAGCTATTCAAGATGAAGGACTCAGTGGATGACATACAAGCTTTTATTGAGTATTGAGTGAGATCAATCTTTACCTTCAGTTTTTGCAAAGAGGGTTTCATCTATGAACGAGGTCTTGGACACTGGCTTGTATGTATCATGTAACCTGAAACGATGAGTTTTAAGAACTTTAAACTCATTGTGTCAACAAATTAAAACAATGATCATGTGGAAATGAATATAAGACATAATTCACACATAAAATGGTGATTATTTGATCATTTATTGAAACAATAAATGATGCATTAACCATGCCGTGTTTCAAGTCATCTTGAAGGCCATCTATGATCAGTAGTAACTTACATTCTTTTGCTTGGAACAAATCTAATGTTTCTTGCATGGGTGAATATACCATGTCCATCTTGACAGTGAAAGTACTGGATTCCTTTGTACAGACCACTTGTGTTACCAACTTGAAAATCAACAGAAAATGCAATATCAACTTTAATTTCAAAAGGTTTGTAATAAATTGGTGCGTGCCCTACTTCTTCAAACCCTTACCGGTTTTAAGGCCAAAATAAGTGGTTTTCCCTACCCAATTTCAGTCCTGATGCATCAAATACTCCCCTATTTTCACACCAAAAAAGGCAAAGATCTACACCCTACATGTATTTCAGACTAGCAGGCAAATAAATCCCAAGTTGACCAAAATACTCAAAATCTGTATCAGTTAAAAAAAAATAACAAAAATCAAAGAAGCACCCCCCCCCACCCACCTTGGTCGGAAGTACCACCCCGCTTGGTATAACCTAATACCCTTGCAGACATTGACGACATTTTGAGGTCAGTCCCACACTCCCTGATCAGAAAAAGTTATTAGGTTAACAGCTGTCGTACAAGGGTTTAATACAGAGAGGAGAACCATTCTGTTGTTGTTTTTCAAAAGCGAAATTAACCAGTAAACAAGCAGCCGAAAAAAGAGACCCTTCATATCCCTCACTACTGATCTTAACACTTCAAATAAGACTTAATCATATCATATACCGATGGGTCAGAGAGGGAGACTGGTATGACTTATAAAGGGAAAGGAAGTATGTCTTGCTATTCCTTAAAGGAAGGGCAAAAGAATAGAAATCTACGTTGCGACAACGATCAAACCACGAGGTACTTTGAAAGCAAACCAACCTGCGCAAAACAAAAAGGTTAAAGCAATACTGTAATTATGTAAAGTGCAATATAAACTAGCACTTATTTCCGCAGAGTTTAGTCTTAAGATATAGGTATACAAGTGAAGGTTACTATACGCTTATTCCAACACGTTTAAATTTCCTAAAAAGCGACAAAATCACAATTAACACTACCTCTATTGTCTAACTCAACGCCAACCCAATCGCCATCTTTAGCTACCAAGCTTCCCGCATATCGAATGGTTCCGTTCTCAATTTCTCCTCGCCATTTTACTTGGACACGAGCCCCCGGGTTGATGTTATGAAAGAAAACCATGGATATCTGTTCTACATTTTCTTTTGCGAGTAAAACACGGATCAAATTGAGTTGAAATCCACAAAAAATTTTTAACAAACCACAAACAAACACAGTTGGCGGGAGAATTGACATATTCTATTCAGAGTTCTGATTGGTCTAAAGTCGAAGAATGGAACGATATGGACCAATCAAATGGGACGTAGTATGTGGAAGCCGTTGCTATGGTAAACCCACAAATCATAGCGACGGACCGTATATAGCAACAAGGCAGACATCTTGGATTCAGAAGAGCGCTTTAAGAGAAACAGAAAAGATTTGGCTGTTTAAACAACCATGGCCCTTCCATTTCTCCCCGGCCAAGTTTTCGATCGGAAGGTATGTGATTTACGTCTGTTTTAACTCGATATTTAGAATCTTACAGAAACTTACTTGAATCTCCAACTCTTTCGTCAGATTGGTAAAACCAAATTTCACAAATCACATCAATTTGATTACCGGAACGATGTTTCAGTTTATGTTGGAGAGGATAAAAGTGGAATAGGTAAGCTTTGTGTAGCTATTTTATTCTTGTGAAGCTTATATATTAGCTTAAACTCAGTATCAACCGTGGTTTAATAAAATCACATCTATGAAATCGATACTAAGCTCTGCTGCTGTATAACTGTTTAGGTGGCGATCCCTTACCAGGACAAAAGTTAAAACCTAGACATAGTGCATATCCAAAGGGAATTGGCCCAGAGGCGCCAGCATGGGTTGCATTTGACAGACAGGTGAGTGATTTGCGGAAAAAAGCCGGACACACGAAATCAAATGAATGGTGGAGTATACATTGCTGATTGAAATAAGCCTATGTTTTATTTAGAATACAGTCAATTCCTTCTAAAGCAGACGTCTAATAATCTGTTAGAGGAAGATGAAGGATGAAGGGGACAGTCAATACTTGCCTGTCATTAGAGATGTGTCTGTCTGTATCTATCCCAGTTAGGGGGGGGGGGCGGGGGGAGAACTCCCTCGCAACACTTATATGGGTATGTGCTGCCCAATAGGGTTGTGGTTTTGGGACTCCTTATCTAAAACGGGGTATCCATATTTGAGTCGTTTTCTTCTAGAATGGGGCGTAGTATTGCAAATGCACAAAGGCTTCAAGATAGCAGCAACATTTTAAAATTATTTATAGGAAAATAAATAAATGGCTGATTGACTGATCGTGAAATTACCCAAAATAACACAACCTGATTTACATGGAAACAGTTGTATTTCTGAGGTATAAGCCAGATAAAGAAAGAAATACCTTTTTAAGACATGGGATTTTGAAATTTAGCGATGGTTCTATTCATTTGTGAAATGCAGGTTTTGTGTTTTGATGCTTACTTTCAAGAAGCTGTGCATGAGAAAAGAGAGGAGCAGTACAGGATTAGAAGGTACCTAAGAGTACTTTTGTACCCAAAGCAGGAGGGGATACCCATTGTTTGCATCATTTAGAAGCCATACAAAAATTGGATGAATGAAAAATGTGGCACCTTGCATTATTTTTACCTTGCAACTAATAGTGCCCTTCAATCAATGGTAAACTAGCCAGTAATGGTTAGTTTTTTTATCAACTCACTGTTCATTAATTCAGTTTCTTAGAGAGGTGTGTTCAGTGGTTGACATATATTTTTGTGGTTTATATCAGATGTAAAATCTACTTTTATCTGGAAGATGACAGTATTCAGGTTATTGAACCCAAAGTTCAAAACAGTGGAATTCCACAAGGTATGTCAAAAACAGTCTCAAGGAACATTCAAATGTTACTAGAGTCCCCGGGGGGAGTACTCTCCGAAAATATGGTTGGGGGTGTGCGGCACACTCCTTCAAACCCTTACCCTTTTTCAGACCAAAATATGTGATCCCTACCCTATTTCAGACCTGACCCAAAATTCGATACCCAATTTCAGACCTGCCCAAGAACTGCTTACACTTCTCAAGAGATGAGAAGATAAAAAGAAGCTTCTTCTAAAAACCATACCGAATTCCAGCCCAGATCGCTCAAACCTAACCCTATTTCAGACCAAAATGGTTAAAATGTTTACCCTATTTCAGACTATATAAAACAGCCCAAAAACCATACCCTTTGGCACCTCTGCACAAACCTATCTAGCTGTTGTAAGGGAGTACCCCCCCCCCAGGCCAGAAATCATAGCGATGTGATTCATTTCCACCCCTTAGAGATTCTTTTTGATGATTCTGTCTGGCAGGTGAATTATTTCATCCTTTCACAATAAAAGACTTAAACCATTTGAAGGCTTGGTGATCATTCCTGTCTTTCACATGAATCCCTCCCCCTTCCACCTTTAGTCATGTGATCATAAGTCAGCACATTTAATGCAACAGACATCAGAAACATTTTGTAAAAAGCTATTCAATATACACCACGAAAGCATTAAGAATAGTTACCCTTAATGTGTTGGCACAGGAAGTATCCCTACCCCCCAACCCAAGTTTTTTTTGGTTTGGACCCCCATCTCCTCTGGAAATTACAGTTTAGCTACTTTCCATTATTTAGAAAAATTTGACTTTTGGGTTGCCCCCTTTCTTCAGAATTTCCGAATTAGCTTGAGAGGGGTGTGGATATTTTATATCAGACATAATAATGTGGACCCAAGACTATTCTTTTCTGTCAAATGTAACATAGATGTGCATCATCTCTTTTGATCGACCATTCTGTGCCACTGATTTTGGATTCTTTGCTTTCAACAGGAACCTTGATTCGTCGTCATCGTATTCCACTTCCACCGCCAGATGATGAACAGTTTTACACAGTGGAAAACTTTAACATTGGGCAAGAAATTACACTGTACTCTCGCACATTTAAGATCACTGTAAGTATGTGAAAGGTTAAGATGTTAACCATAGTGACATCTTTGCACGTGATTATCTAGTAAATTTATGAGTTTGCAGTTAAGTTTTTTTGCTTGATTTGTTGACAGGGTTGTGATGATTTCACTCACAGTTTCCTCCGCAAACTTGGAGTTCGAATCAACAACCCAGAAAACATTCCAGGCGATCCATACACTGATCACCGTAAAGAGGTTTGTTCTTGAGAAGTTTAAACTTTAAGGCCCAAAGTATATGGGTAATGGTGTTTTTCCTATTAGCTAATGCATTTTCTGTCAGTTCTTGCTGACACTTGACATTTTGTTATGTACATTTAGTTGGTTGAGAGTATGCAGCCTTTACGACCCTACGAGAAAGAGGACACTCTTCGGCAGTTTCTGCAGTTTGATCGTAATGTGTTGCGTTTCTACTGTCTTTGGGATGACGCCGACAGGTAAGATTATTTCATTTTCATTTCGTTGCACAATTTCTTGAATCTAAATGCTGTTTCCCAAATAGTTGTGATGATCATCTCGATTGCTTCAATTATGGTAAAATTAGATTATTCTGTTGTTAAAGCAATTAGTCTAGATTGTTTCTGGTTTTCATATGATTGCCTTGACAATGCAACAAAATTATGTGCAAAAAAGATTTTTAAACCAGCATCCAAACTACATGTAAATGCCTCTAGTCAGACCAAAAACAAAATGATTCTGATGATTTTCCAGACCTGATTTCTGTTCTGTGGCATCAGTTTCTGCAAACCCCCAGAGAAATAGGAGAACTTAATAAATGCTAAATTTTACAATATTAATGTTATGACACCAGTTGATTAACAACCAGAGTTATGAAAAAATTTAAGAGCCCAGCAAGTTATAGGGAGTTTCAAGAAAAGGGTCCCTAAAACCTAGAGTGTATACAAAAGGTAAAATATTAAACACTTCTTGCTCCATCTCAGACCAGTAGAAAAGGCTAACAGTCATCTTTCACACCAAAATGGTAAAATTATTTTCTACCACCCTGTGTTTGGGGCAGCAAATACTATTTTTGAATAGCTTGACTGTATATTATGAAGGTTACATGTATATGTTAGGAAATTGATGTTCTTAGGCTAAGTACCAGGTTATTAGGTTATTAATCATCAATTTCAGTAATTTCTCTCTTAATTTTTAGCATGTTTGGTGATTCCCGTGAAATGGAGTTGCATTATTTTCTTGCTGACGACACTGTGGAGATTGTTGAGAGGATTCCGAACAACAGCGGCAGAGATGCTGTACCCATGTTCTTGAGGCGACAGAGACTACCAAAGGTTTCTAAAGCGCTTGATTTGTTTTCTTCTTTAGGCATAATGAAGTGTATTTCTGATATTCTTTTTTTTTGATCAGGTATCAGTCATCTTATAAATATTTTCATTTTGTTTAGGAACCTACACAATTGCGTCAACCAGGAGAGATTACTGGTAGAACTGTGTTGAATGTATTTGGCCCCATGGGACATGGTGGAAGATGGATTCTGGACAGCTTGAAGGTAAGCTAATCTTTGATGTTGTTAAGATGCTGATACACAAGGTAGTTTTTTTCCCCCATCTTGCAATGTGATGCTGTTTAGAGTCAAGTTGCAGATGAAACTGTGTTGCAAGTTGTGGGAAAAAGAAAGGTTATTTCTATTTTTTGCAACTTTATAGCGAGATAGCTTGCAGCACATAATGTGTATTTTTCAACTTGTCTGGCACTACTGTCATCGCCATTGCCTGAAAGTTGTAAGAAAAATTAGCTCGTGTAATAACACGATAAAAAAATTGTGGCTGTTAGAAGTTGTGGTTAGTCGTTTCCTGTGATCATATTAAATCCTGTTTTTTCTTTTTTCAGACTGGTGCAGTTCATACAGATTATTATCATGACAGCGATCTTACAATAGGCTCCATTATCAACATATGGGGCCGCAAATTTATCATCTGTGGTTGTGACGAATTTACAAAGGAGTACTACAAGTCGAAATATGGAATTCGTAAGTTGTAAAAGTTTGTTATTTTCTTATCTTTCATTGAGATTTTACAGTACTGCGAGCTGCACATGCACAGTTGCTGCTTCAGTAGTTTGTTATTGGTTTCTGCCAACCTTTTGACGTCTCTTTTTGACAACTCTTTTATGGCCTCCGATCTAGCCAGTGAAAAAAAAAACTGTGAGGGGCGGAGTTGTCAAGTTTAACGTTGTCACTCGTGACTTTAGTTCTTTGATTTTTTTGTTCAGGTGAAGTGGTACCCGTCAAAACGCTCTCACAAAGACGTCAAAACGTAGTTAATCAAAAATTCAAATGGCAACACAATGGACATGCAAAAAAAAGATGCCGAATAAGCATGATCAAACTCAGTAGCGTAGACAGTTCCTCTAGAATGAGAACATGACAGTTCTTGAAGCCCTGTTGGGGGGGAGGGGCATGAATAATCAATAATCCTGGGTAAATTTTGGAAAGAATCCTTATCCCAATTTTGTTAATAAATATATGACTAAAATAAATTCTGTTTTAAGCTTATATCCCTAAATTAAAAGTCTAAAAACAAATAATCCGTAATCTAAATTTAGTGACCAATTATCTGTACTCCTTCTTTAAAACCCCCCAATAATCCATATTCCTAAAACCATAACAAGGCCTCGTTCTTACTCCAGTCGTTTACACCGTTTCTCTCCTAAAAAGACTTAGTGCGTGTATATAACGAAGGAATCCTCGAGCGGTAAACAAATCCTTAAATCCTTAGCATCAAAGCTGGTGAAATAATAAGGTGTCCCATCTCAAGCAGTGTAGTTTATACATTCAGAACATCACTTGAGTGCTGGTTAGTATTCACCACCCACCCCCTAATGTCTGATACCTCGGCCCCTCATTAAATTTACAGCAACTTCACCACTGATATTACTATGATATTTTTTGTCTACAGAGGACTTTGATAGTATCAACTACAAAGCTGACCCACAGCCCCTGCCGCCCCGAGAGATCCCTCCTTATAACGGATTTGGCTCTGAAGAAGACTCCCTCGCCACATGCCTCAGTCTCAGACCCAAGCCTACTCGGCGAGATTTCAAGAAGTTTATGGAGAAAGACAGGTGCGATTTCGAAGCGAGAGAAATGCGGGAAAAAAAAGGGATATTGTCCGATACTGCGCTATTAAATTCTAATTTACAACTGAAAATTAAAAAAACAGTGCTTATCTCGATCGATCCACTATCGATAAACCTGTCACTTGAAAAGAAATCAGTAGTAAAATCATTACTAATTTCGCATTCAAGATCAGTCTGGCGTAATGGACATCGCGCTTTACTGCGAAGCAGATCGGCCGGGTTAATTCGATTCTCAGAGGAGAAAATAAATTTTGTCTCTTTTTTTACTCCTTTCACGACCACATACACCATATTTAACGACTTCAATGAGAGTATTTTCAGAAATTAATAACTGCCAGCGGTAAAAAATTGTGGAGCTCTGCTTTTAGGCTTGGCTAAATCTATATATTATCTTAAACAGTGAACTTTTGCATTGTTTTGTGGTGATGGTCGTAGAATCTTAATGCGGCGCTGCCGGCCACGCGACTATGACTGACACTTTTTCCTAGCTGCGATGAAACAACTTGTCTTGCAAAAACGCAACTGGCGATAATGATGGCGATGAAGTGCCATTTGCAGTGGACCTTTTTTAAAGCAAACCAAAAAAAGTATTTGCTTTCTTGTTTAACATTCCCTCGTGTAACTGCTGTAGTCCTTTCATCATAGTGTAAAACATCTCTTAGACCACAGAAGATTAGTCCGTCTAAAAAGTTTCTTTCAAGGATAATCCAGTGAGAAACGAAACGTAAAACAAATGAGCGAAACGTACCATTACACTACTGTATGTGTATACAGTGTAAATGAGCCAAACAGTTTCTTTTTAACGTTTCTAAACGAATCACTGCATTCAGTACCCTGCGAGCAGAGGCCCTGCGATCTTCCTTATCTAGGAAGATCGAAGGGCCTCTGCTCGCAGGGTATGCATTCAATGATAACGATTGATAAGGACTCGTAACAGGCTTCAATAACAATAATCAAGTTTCTAAGATGTGATCACAATCATGCCTGTGATTACAGCTCATCGAAGGTTGTTTTCTGTTGCAGGAAAGGCCTGGAGAGCAATGTTCTTCGGTTTGTTGCTCGGCTTGACACGACCCGCCCCATTGACATGGATAGAAGGTTTGTGACAAAACTGTCTGGTAGTCTGGAGAGGAAATAAGCTTGACTGAACCCGTGCGTTAAGAAGGGCTAAAGTGGGAGAATTCTGAACGTAGCGCGGCGCTGTATGAGCATTTGTTATTGTCTTGTAACCAAATATAACTGTTTTCAACTCTTAGTAAAAGTCTTAACAAATCTTCAAAGTGTACATGTAAACGTGCAGTTTCAAATGCGATTACCTGTAGGTGTTTCCACGTCATACGGCTTTCAGGATAAATTCAAATACTGGCACTGGTAAAAAACTCCTTGCCGTTTATATTATTGCGTTTAATATACACCTGTAATGGGATATCGTACAAGCTGGTGATCAATCGCAAAAGAATTCATGTACTTAATTTACTGTCCATCGGAGGGAATTCAGTCAGAAAGATCTTAAACAAGATTAGGCTGCGTTAACAAGCGTTTCGGTTTTTTTTCCCTCGCGCATTAGGAGCGTTTTTCGCTCTTTTCCGTTTCTCGCTTTTCGCTGTCGTCCCATTTTTTGCAAGGCCAAAAAGCGAAAGTTTTTCAACGCGTGCAAAACCCACGGAAACTCTTGCTACGCAGACTAAAACAGGATGGTTAAGATGTGGTGACTATTTTTGGAGGGATTGTTGCTTTCGGTAGTTATTAGAGGTTGTCTAAATTGTTAAAACATTCGGGAGGTCTCTATTTACGGAGCGTACATGATAGTTTCAAAACTCTGGGTATACTTGTTTCTTTTTTTCCCCTGGATTTTGCAGGTTTATAATCTCGTACTTCCTCTCCGATGACACGGTTCTCGTGTTTGAGCCACCCCAGAGGAATTCTGGGATACTGGGTGGAAAGTTTCTGGAGCGAGGGCGCATCAAGAAACCTGATGGAGTCAATTATTTTGTTGCTCAAGTGAGTAAAGTTTGTTTTCTTTGATGTGTTCACAGTGTAACTTTTTTACAACTTTGTTGTGATCGAAATAGTTTATTGTATGGCAATAGCCCTTTTCACAGTTACCTTTTGTCATTTGCATTACAATGTTTTTGAACGTGGATGTGAGGCAATTTCGGGCAATTTTGTAGTTTCTGCCCGAAATTGCCTCACATCCACGTTCAAAAGCATTCTAATGCAAATGAGAAAAGGTAACTGTGAAAAGGGCTATCTAGTCCACGTGAAATGACGCTTTGGGAATAGTTCCTTAATTGGTCGGAATTTTACATTTTAGACTGCTGGGGTGGACCGCTTAAAACGATAACTTCCGGAGATGAACGAGTAATACTCGAATATTTCCAAAGATAACTTGAAGAAAAATGTTTATTGCATCAAAATTTAAGTTCAGTGTGATTGCATATTAGATCTAACATTTGTTTTAAAGGGACAATGCCCAGATTAATACATCTTCTTAAGTACGGCCACGAGCTTAATTTATTGTTTTGAAAATGTAGGAAGAAAAATTCTCCAAGAGCGATAAAAGCAAACAAATGTAAACTTGAGAGACAAAATAACGCCTCAAAAGCAAAGTTCCATCAAAATGGTAATTTGGTTTCTGGACTGCCTGTCACGAAATTAAATTTCATGGGCTGCAATCCTCTCCCATTCTCGTAATCCTGTACTTTTTATAGCAAAACTACTTGTTCCGTTTTGCTGTGTGGAATCGATTTGTTCAATGAAGTTGCATATTTGGTTGTATTTAACAATATAACAGGAAATTAGGTAAGCGAAATTTCAATATTTTGGAATGATGCTGTCCTTTTGTTTCAACATCCGGAAAACGCGCGCGAACTGTGCGAAGGAAAGTACAAGTGCTACAAGCGAAAAGAAATGGGAGAAATTTAGCTAGGTAATTTTTCTGGCCTTTGTGAGACCAGTTAGATTGAAAATCTTATTTTTGGTACATAGAAAATCACCTACATGATTTTTTTAAAATAAAATCTTATTCTTATTGCCTCTTTTCCCCGCAGGACTTGTACATTGGTGCAAATGTCGCATTCCATAACCACAATTTTATTTTGATCGACGCTGATGAATATGCCGTCGTTTACATGGAGAAACACGCGGCGGAATTCCCTCAGGCCAACATTCAATTTATTCTGCCCAAACTCAAGCAGATCCTAGAGGAAAAATACGAAGCAATCAAAACAGAGTTCCAGAAATTTGATCAAGAAAACTCCGGCAGAATACCAGCCACTAGTTTTAGGTGAATAATTTATTTTATCATTCACGTTATTTTAGCCGGCGTTTTAATTGGCCCAGAGACCATTACGTCACTGCAAATAACTGCCTACGAATAATTGTCTGCTCATGCACATTACGGTGCGAAGTAACCTGCGATCAGGCTTTCTTTTTTTTCGCGGCGGAGGGAGGGCGAAAAAAAAAGGAAAGCCTGATACAATTACTTGTTGAATCGTCTGCCGCCCCCCAATTAAAGTGTCTGTCAATGAGAGTGTCAGCGATGCCATCAGATAAGAGTGAGCCAATCACAATTTACCGGAAGTCGCTTCGTTGGCGGGAATCAGCAGAGGCGCGAAGCGGGCACGAAGTGTGCAAACATTTGTGCAAACTGCCTTTTGTTTCCCGACCAATCAGAAAAAAGTCCAGATTCTGGACTTTTTACAGACGACTCGACAAGTAATTGTATCAGGCGTTCATTTTTCCGTTGACTACACCGCCGCGAGAAAAATAACGCCTGATCGCAGGTTAGGTGCGAAGCTGTTTTGCTGCGAATAATTCTGCTCGTGCGCAGTTGAGTCACCTGTTTAGAGCTCAAACTCAAACGCCGGCAAGTAAGCCATTAAAGCGCGGAACTTCTGCGATTTTTGACTAAAAATTTTAAAGAAAAAAGTGTGAATCTTCCTTTTGAACGTTGTACTTTTTGGCACTGAATCAGTTGATGTCTTCGTTTTAAAGCAACTAATTATTGGCGAAAGCGGAATTTACTAATTTTGTATTTTTTGTGCAGAATATTAAAGTTTTGAACGGAATGAAAGCGCGCACTTGGCGTAGGAATAAATAATTGTGAAACAAGCGTGCTGGTTAAATGTATAAACACATTGTCTTGTTGAATGATAAAACAATTATTGAACTCGATTTCGCAAAATATCGTGATTTGTCAGTGTCTCGCAGATCAATTATTTGCCTCTGCCTTCGGCATCGGCATCGGCAAATAATTTATCTGCTCGCCATTGACAAATCGCGATAATTTGCTCAACCTCGTCCAATAATTGTTTATGATTCTAGTAGATATTTGCCGTAGTCCATTGCGAGTCTGCGATTCTTATTGGCCTGCAAAGAAAACTTGATCTGCGTAGTTTAGTTGTTAGATATGACAGTGTGTAGCAAAGAAACTTTCCGTTTCATCCACTCCTCCGATAGCTAGTCGCTTCACTCTAATATTTTATTTATTTTTTTCTTTACAGGGAAATCCTACAGCAGTTTGGAAAGGGTCTTTTGACTGTGCACGAGCAACTTACCGTGTCCAGATACTTTGGAGATTCAAAGGTGAGCCAAAGAATATAGTGTTCTCTTGAAGCATTTGTTTTTCAAAACTGTTCAAATATTCTTTGTAAGAACATCACGTGAGACTTTACCCGATGAGCGATTTACTCTTAAGTGACAAATGATTTTAAATCAATCATCTTACCGGCGCTTTACCCGGATTCTGAAGCGTGAATTGACTAGTAGTACATATTGCTATTTCCCCCTGGATGGGATGCTAGTCTATCACAGGATTACCAGCATAAATACTTCATTGGTTAGAGATACGTTTTGTGTTTGTTTTTCAACATGCACAACACGTACCTTTAACCAATGCACTCCTTTTTTTTATATGAACGCGTAAAATTTGGCTGAGCCTGAGGATGTTCTTATTTTCACCCATTTTCTTAAATTTTGGGGCAAATCTCAGCCTCAACGTTCTTATAAAAATGGTTCTTATAAAGAAAAAAGAGTGTAATCAACCAATTCCAGGTGTATTAGCGTCTGTTGTAAACTAGTTAGTGCTGTGTTGACTCGTATCTCAACCCTTTCACTCCCAACAGTGCCTAAAATCAAACTTCAAGACAAATCTCAAATTTCATTTTGAAAAAAACTTAAATATAAATAGTACCATGTGAAAGTACTGCTGAAGAGGTTTCGTTTGAGTGGTCACACCAAAGGATTTCGTCCACAGACTCAAAAGTTAGAGTCACCTTAATGTCTCCGTAACTGACTCTGGGAGTGAAAGGATTAATTCATTACAGCAAAAAAAATAAATAATCAATCAATTCCTCAGGAAGAGGAGGATGATCTTGCGATGTTAGTCGTGGCAGTTCAGGAACAGCTAAGGAAAGCTAACTTTGAGGACTTTTCAAACATGATGGACTCTTGCAGACACGAGGACGTGCTCGGGTGAGTAAGCACTTTCTTTAACGCATCTTGATTAAAATATTAACGAGCACCAAGAGAGGATGAAGGGAGAGAGCGAATCCCCCATGCGTGGTCCTCTTCCGATGAAAATTATTTGAAATCTGTTTCTGGTTCTGTGTCATGCTGCCTGGTTATTTTGAGGACGACACCTCGTTGGTCAGTTGGAATGACGTCATGTAATTTTAGATTGCTGACATGGGAACAACAGCCAATAACCTTCGCAGCGTGGGTGCGAACTAATAATAAATTTCAAATATTTATCATGGGGCACGGGGTTTCACTCTCTTACTTCATCCTCTCTTGCGAGCACTGATCATACAACATTCCGCTTTGCGTTGCTTCGCGAGTTTTCCGAATGTTGTCTAGATACAGATACTTTAGCAAGGCACGAGTGCTTTGGGACGGACCATTAGAAAAGTTATGGGGGGAGGGAGCGGGCGAAATACAAAAAAAATTCATGAAAGGGAAAATTGAGTGCACAGCGAATAGCCCAGGAAAAAAGTTCCTGCATACGGAAAAAACTGAAGGGAAATGTTAACGAAAAAAATTCGTGCAGCTCGAAAATCCCCCCCCCCCCACCCCAATAACTTTTCTAATGGTCCGTCCCTTAGCGTTTCCCAGCAATTCCCCTGACGGAAGACGGAATTTCTTTCGAAAAGGTAAATCAATCATCGTACCGGCGCTTTACCCGGATTCTGAAGCGTGAAGTGACTATTTATGACTAGCAGTATTACTAATCCCCCCTTGAGGGGATGCTAGTCTATCGCACTGTCACCCTCAGAATTTTGTTAACTACCATCCATTTATATATATACTTTGGTGGCTCAGAGAGACAATGTGGAGTAGAGTGTCTTCGACTTGTCAGTTACCTGAAAATCGCGCCTCTGTCCAGATGGGTTGCTTCTTTTAACCAAATAACCGTTGTCGTGACGCGTAACCAGTCGACCTCATCGCTTGATGAAGACTAGCAGTAAGCAGTCGAAACATCGCGATTTACGACTCAAGTAACCACATCGTGAGACAAACGATAATACACTTTATTATTATTATTATTATTATTATTATTATTATTATTATTATTATTATTATTATTATTATTATTATTATTATTATTATTATTATTATTAACCCTTATCCAATATGTTTGTTTTTTCGTTCGATAGCACTGGGTTCCTTCCACTACAAGAACTCTACAACACTTGTAAACGCTTTAACGTGCCAGCCAAGTATGAATTGCTACAGGCTGTCTTGGAAAAAGTTGAACGAAACGAGAGAAATGAAGCGAACTATGAGCAATTCCTGAAATTACTGAACTGGAGAGACTCACCAGGTAAGATGGCGGTGCATTGACTTTGAGAGTAGGGGAAAGAAGTTCAAGCAGGGTGGGGTGCGTAGGGAATTCAATGAGACCCGGGAAAAGGGGAATCAAAGCGCTGTTTGACTGTGAGAGTTGTAGAGTAGATACGTATCACGCTTGACTTGAATTACCGGTCGTAGGATTTTGCCTCATACGATTTTCCTCGCGCTCAGCAAAGGCTGCATTTTTTGCCGTTGTCACGGGTTTCAACTTTCTTCGTACTTGGCACCGGTTGCGTGTTTTTCTTTCCTTTTTTACGAGCTCATCTTATCTTGCACTTCGCACCAGTCGTAAATGCCCCTCTTCTCTGGCATGTTTGCAGGTTACACCAATGACAATAGTTCGCATAATTATATGATCTTAACGAAGACAATTCTTATTCAGCTGATAACTCGGATCTGGTCTCATACATTGTACTAGAGAGCGATAGTTGTAGATCGTTTGAAAGGCCTCAACTTCTCACTGTTCGTTCAGTTGACATTAAAACATTAATTTCTTTTCTCCTTTTTAGTTTCTTCCCAGAAATTTGTCCCTGCTGCCGCTCCCGACCCGAAATCTACGGTGAGTTACAATTTTGAATTTGTGAGACACTTCTCGTGAGATTTCTGCTTAGAGTAAACAGTTATCTTTTTCAAAAACTGATTTGTGACATTCTTGGTCTATTCAATTTGTTTCAGCAACGAACTGGCCCCCAGGATTTGCCTCGGTTAGTCAGCTACAAGGATCTCTTACAAAGCCTTCTGGAAATCTAATACACTTGGATAACAGACTGTTTCGCAATGAACTTGAATTAAACTGCTGAAAGTTTATAAAGGAATGACGTCACGGCTTTGAAAAGTCAGCATCTTATGCCTAGACTTAAGGAAAAGAGACCATTTTTGCAGTTTATGAAATTGAAAAGCACGATGTCATTTCACTGAAATGTAGAAATGTTAGAACGAGCTGGATTTTTATTTGTAAATATGTTGCAGTATATCGTCAAGAAAATGAAGATGCCGTTTGTATGTAATTAAAGCAAATAAACAAACATGAACCACAGTTGTGTATCCATGGGTGTTCAACTATTATTTAAACAACAACAACAACAGGGCCCCGCTGAAAACCACCTAGGCAAGTGGGCTCCCTGGATATTATTATTATTATTATTATTATTATTATTATTATTATTATTATTATTATTATTATTAGTAACAACCATTTCCCTCCCCAGTCCCCTTGGATTCCCTCGCTGCTTTGCTTTTCGTGCGCCTTGCTGGTCACGGGGTGATCGCAAACAAGCAGGACTGCGAGCAAGAGCAAGCTACAACAAAACAACAGCAACGAAAATAACAAGAAAAATATTTATTCATATTGAATCTTGAATAATATACTTACTATGTTTAATAAGCATCTATAAAAATAATGAATAAATAACAGTTAATAGATCAATAACATCTAGTAGTAAGCATATATATGACTCCTATTTGGGGTGCGTAGGACTGGTTGAAAGGGGAGTAAGTTATTGTAATTTCAGTCAGGATCGAGTGCAGTGAACAAAGACACGTTTTCGAGATTTATAGACACCAACAAAGCTTCAAATATTTGAAAAAGGCCAATTTATTTCATTGAGAAAATCCGTAACGGGAGACTGCCTTGTTTATCAGAATATTCCTTCGTCCTTTCCAAAATTTCAAACTCCCTACATCTTTGATAACCACTCCCCCCGATTTTAACGGATAAGGACTAATTAATTTATTTCTTCAGTAATTAACCTTTTTTTTACAATTATTGACTAGAAAAGAGACTAGTTTGTGAATGGGGCTTTAACGCCAAAGGACTGTATCGCTAAAGCCATCGTTTTAATAAGAAAGTATCTATTTTACATTGTTTATCTTTCTTTTTTGGAGCACAAGAATTATTTCACATTTAAAATTCTACAATTCTGCAGAGATCTGCAGTCTTTCTAAACACACAGTTGGAAACGGAAAATTGGATAAGTTTTTTTTAAAGTTTAAAATACAGTCTTTTCATAAGCGAAAAATTTGCTGGCTTCATTACAAGTCAACATCTACATCTTACATTTATAACACAGTAATTTTTAATATTGATACCTCCTGGAGGGGCTTTTATTTATAGCGACAACTGAAATGTTACATGAAGAAAATTAAATTTAACTGATATTTTTTAAACGTACAAAGCGTTACAATGCAACCGCACGAACCAAGGCCACCTGGACAAAATTTTAAGACAACAAAACTGTACATGTTATATGGATATCAAAGGTTTTCAACAGATCGCACATTAACTCTACGAACTGGTCAAGACGAATTTGTAGCCATTTTATTATTTTGACATTGACTTCTGTTTGGCTAATCAGTAAAAATTTCTCAAAATCGCATCTAGGTGACCTCGGTTTGTGTGGTCGCTCTGTAACGTTTCAAATGCAATCTATTAACTTTGCACTGCTCAACATTTGGAAGTTCAGTTCAGCCCTGAATAGCATTATAGTTTACAGTCTCTTACTCAGTGCCTTTCTGTCAAAAGAAGACCACTGGCACTGGGTAGGAGATTAGATGTGTCTTCGACACGACACAGGTCCCATTGGCACTCAGAAAAGGCAAGCTGTTGTTAAGAGTGGTTTTTAATTGAATGTTGAAAGTAATTGCGTTTGCTTTGGTTCTGCTTTACTCTGCTCTGTGCTGGTTTAAAATACCAACGCCACTTTCTCAAAGAACGAAAAGCGAAACCAAACTTTGAGGCACGGATTTTCCCGCGCTTGGCGCTTGTTACATATATTTGCTTCGAGTTCTGATTGGTTCACTGGGTAATTTTGTGTTTGTTGTGATTGGCTGGGGTCAACTACTTTGGTTCTGGTTTGCAACCGACTCGTTTGAAAAACGCTCTATAGCAGTTCCTTACTGATATGAATCATCACGTGGCTCTTTTGTGCGGAGGACTGGGTAAAACGTTTGCCACAGTACTTGCACTGATATGGCTTTTCACCGGTGTGGATTCGCTCGTGCGCAGCAAGGTTCCCGGATTGAGTAAACGTCTTGGGGCAGTACTGACAATGAAATGGTTTGTCTCCGCTGTGAATGCGCATGTGAACCTAAAATAAAGTGCATCGGTTTAAGAAATCTTTAAGTTATAAAACTAATCTATTGTTTACACATTAAGACGATTTCCGCTCAACGTTCGAGCAGTAAGTACAAAAATTAAGTTACCAAAAAAATACTTGCAGCACTGTCACATTTTGAGAACAGGTAAGAAGAACTTATCGTTACTTTTGCTCCCAAGCTGACCCCGCGAGAGAAAATTGGATTTGAAGTTATCAATATTTCAATTAAAAAGACGCTTCATGCCAGTTCAAAACAAAATGGCGCCCGTTTTTAGTATACTTTTACGAGATTTGAAATTAATTTTCCGGAGAATGCTTGAGAATTTCATCGCGGGGTCACTTGGGCAAGTGAACTAGAGTCAGATGTTTCAAATAGCATTTAAAATGTTACCGTGCTATGAGTAGTTTTTTGGTAAATATTTTTTGCACTTATTGCTCGAACGTTGAGCGGAATCCGTCTTAAAAGTCGAACTGTAAAGCTTGGAAGAAAACTCAAACTCATACTTAACTGTTTTAGCACACAAAAAATGGAACCATACCTTTAACGTTCCTGATCGCGAAAACGTTTTCAAGCAGACAGGGCACTGGGGCCGATAAAGCAGTTGTCTTCCCGTGCTTCTTGGAGTGACATCAACTTGATTCTGTGTAAGGTAGCCATACCCTGTGGTGCTCGTGTCAGGCGGGGATCTGGGGCCGGCCTCAGTCTGAGGTGGAGGAGTCTCTGTTTTTTCTATTTTCACCTGCACTTGTGGCATGACAGAGCTAGCTATTGCTATGGGAACGCTTGTTGATGTTACATCTGTGTCCCTCGTGGTACACCTCGACGGCGTTTCCGCGATTGAAAACGGAGGCCTGGGAAGAGCGGAATGAAAACGAATTACGGGACTAAACTTTCGTTTCCAGGCCACCTATAACTCTCAGCCAGCAGGGCCTGAGCACTAATCATGACCTGGTGATTAGTTAATGCGATTAGATGCAGGAAACTACTCGATGCGATATCATAAACCAAGGTACAATCTCCTTTTTATCACCAAAGCAATGTTTGTTTTACAAAGGGACACTTGTCAGTCGACGTGTCGATAGATAATTTCCAGCGTAAGGCTAGTAGAGGTAAAACGGGGCCTGTTAGCTTCGAATTTCTTAAAATTATAAAGTTTAAAAGAATGCTTTCCCTCTACTATGAAACAGATTTTTCAGGAAACTATTGAAGCGATTTTACCGTGCTTTGAAGCTGGGAAAAACACCTAGTGAAATCAATCTGGACAAAGCTCGAAAACATGACCCCTTTCAAGAATGTAGAATGTCCATGTTCTTATGAATTTCATTCGCTCCTCTTATAATTATTCTTACTTCATAACAAACCATATTTTCTCAATGATGTCATTTTACTACTGCTATCAGAGAAATCATTTCGTTTCTCACCGAAGGAATCTTTTAGTTGTTTCAAAATAACACCATCGTAAAATGCCCATTAGGAAGTACGAATGGTTTTTCATTTCTGTTTAGTTTCTACGATGGTTGGCTTCTCTTAGTATTGACAAAGTAGAGGACACTATTTGGTTTAATAAACAAAAAGAGAAACGTCCGTAGAAAAGCTCAGGTTCAAACAGCGGGCTATGGTAAAAAGCCTGGAATACCTAATTTTAAATACAAGGAGTCACTTGATGTGAACGGGATAAACCAAGATATTTTCCTTTCTGGATCCTTTTTTTGTATCGTAAAAAAGATGCTCGTACAAGACATGATTTAAAATGCAGACGGCAATTAGATTTGCCTCCCTTTTCCATTGTTCTGCTTGGAGAATGCAATCTTACCCAGAGAACAAGTAAATGAAGATGAAGCTATACGGTTGTAGTAACCATGGCGACTATTCCCCTTTGAATACTTACTGTTGTGATTGGGGAATATAGTAATCTCCAGGATATTGATAACAGGGGGAGACTCCCCTGGGAATCCTCTTGTACGGGTTGTGGACTAGTGGCACGCTAAAGGCGGATGAAGTGGTAGGAATGATAGGATGGTAATATCGCGGGCGGTTGATCGGGTAAAATGGGTGATAACGGACTCCAGTTGGAAAATACAAGCGTCTCCTTTCGTCTACAGCATGCCTTACTAAAAAGACAAAAGACACAGAAGACAGTTGATGTAAGATCTTGTTAAGTTACACTTGATTACTTAATGGTCGCCACAATTTGCATCGTATCATCATGAAAGTGGCAGACCCGGGGGAGGGGACCCCGCTTCCTTTTTGGCCGAAACTGTATAGACCAGGGGGGCTGAAATGTTTTACTCCGTGACACCATCTTATTAAACAAAACTTCTAGATTCGTCAGTTGTATGTGTACTGGTGATGCATGGCTTTCTCGCGTGCACCGTGAATATCAGGTGAATATCCTTCCCGTTACGGCGTAATCCCAGTGGACACAAATGCATTAGGACATACAAGTATGGATACGCAGAGGAATTATGGAACAAGTGGAATACTCACAGCATACGAAATACAAGCAGAGTATACGTATTTGTCTTATGGCTTTTAAATGCGTGTCCGGAATGTTACATTTGATTAGGAAACACTGAAAAACATTAAAGAGATTTATTGCACTTCTCTGAAAGATTTCGAATTTAACTTGCAACCTGTTTCAATCAGTCGAGATATTCCGAGAACCTTTTTGAAAACTCCGAGCTAGATAATCACGTGTAACGTTTTCTGCTGTTTTTACGACTTAGCAGTATTCATAATTTCGAGCAAAGACCACCTTATTACGGAGAATTTTCACGACTACTATTTCGCGATTTTGCAGAACGATATTTCGCAGCACAGTTTTTGCCAATTCAAGTGGCCTGTTGCACTTTTCTTCCAGTAAAAAAAGCAATTTTGTTTTCGCGACATTTAAATTTTCTCGCCGGATTTATACTGAATTAACCGTGAAAAACGCGAAAACGTGATGTCGCGAAAATCTGTTAAGGTATACACCAAAAGCCTTCACTGAATGTAAGCTGCAACATCGTTCTGTTTCATGTTGAGTTTTTTCGGCAACGAAAATCCTCGTATTATAGATTCGGCCATATAAACACAAGTGGGCAAGAATTGCGAAATTCCAAACTGGCAGTCAAAAGTAAACTTTGGAGCACCGCTAGACAGCCTCAAGAATTATGTTCGCTTCATTTTCGAGCGAATCTCATTTCTTAGCAACTGACAAAGCTCTAATAGTCAAAATATTTTAAGGGTTTTTCATTATCTAATTGATTCCTTCTTTTACTCTCAACCCAATTATTTCCTTCTCAGAGTGATAAGAGAAATAAATGACGATCTGTGGGAAACAGTTTTAGACTAAAACTTTGAGATGGTTATTTTCTACTCATTAATTCTTTAGGTATCGAAAATTAACTGGACGCTTTTTTTTTGCCAAATAAAAGAAAGAAAACGGAAATAGTCCTCACCTTGCCCACGTTCTCCAGCTAGCGGAGAATCAATGGGGAAGTTTCTCTGTTGCCAAGAATTTCGATTCATGTTTCAGTTAACAAGAAAACTTCACTGGCGGCATTAACTTTATGGCGCACTGACTAGTCAGAAAAAAATTGCATGGGGAATTTAATATCCTAAAATGGAGGGCGTTGTCCGTGTTACTCTGGCAACCACAATAATACGAGAAAAACACTGGTCCAGTGTTTTTCTCGTATTATTGTGGTTGCCAGAGTAACACGGACAACGCCCTCTATTTTAGGATATTAAATTCCCCATGCAATTTTTTCTGACTAGTCAGTGCGCCATAAAGTTAATGCCGCCAGTGAAGATTTCTTGTTAAGTGAAACATGAATCGAAATTCTTGGCAACAGAGAAACTTCCCCATCGATTCTCCGTTAGCAGGAGAACGTGGGCAAGGTGAGGACTATTTCCTTTTTCAGGGGATTTAGCCAAACACAGCGAAACGGCAACCCCATCAAACGAAACAAATGTTTGATAGTTGCTCAGTTTAAAGATCACTGTAGTTATCGGTGACTCTAACAACTACGAAAACTGAACAAAGAACAAATTATAGTCCCTCGTTTTGGCTGTTTCAGCTATGAAAAAGCCCTCCTATCACTTCGTAATGAGATGCCTATGCATGGCCTGGGGCTGTGATAATATGTCAACAAATTAAAAAGATTAATGTCCCCAGTTGCCTTTGCTCATGAACTGTTTCATATATGTTCTCTGAAAACATTTCTGTTCACTTGCTTTCAAGGAATCAGTCTTTTGCTAACGTGTATCAATGTTTTTTCACATCGGAATGTCACTTCTTGTTGTGACAAGAAAAATGACAACAAAGATTAAAGGATTTCGAGGGAAAACGGAGAGACATGCATGATTGGCTAGGTGTGTAATTTGGAAATCGTATTTTTATGCGTTTCAGATTCCTTCCAAACCATTTGCAGGTTATTTCTTATGTTTGAAGCCCAACCTTAAATTTTGCAAGTTACAATTTTGTTCAAGTTGCCGGGACTGTCGCAGAGACTCTTTACTTTCTCCCAGCCTCGTTTCCAGTCGTCCTCGGTGGAAAATCAAATGTGACGTCACCCGTAGATTCACCTAGGGTGTTCAGCCCCAAACCTCCCACCTGGGGACGAGGCTAACTTTCTTCCAACATGGTCGGCAATTCTCGTGTTAAGACTATCTTGTTACAGGAAACGTAACACAAACTTTTCGAATGCGAAAGTTTTATTGCACTTTGCTTTATAAAAAAAGCCACTCCCTTTTTTCGCGACATCATATGTTCGCCATGATAAAGTGATAGTCCATTCTATGCTTGATTAATTCTTTTTTGTGCTTTTACTAAAGGGGTTTTGGTCCGGCAATTTTCTAGAGTGTAATGTCAATGTTGCACACCATTAAAATTGGGGCTTATTTGTTCAAAGGGCCTTTTTGATGGGTTTATTTTCGGGAGGATAATTATTGGAGGGTTATTATTGGAAGAGATTTTGCGTCTGAAAGTGAGTAATTAAGTGGCTGAAAATGAGGGATTTTGTGCCTGAAAATGCTATGCTGTGTCTAAAGGAATGTGGGTACAAGGTTGAGAAATTGAACCTTCTCACAAATACTATCTGTAACATAACAGTGCAAGGAATGCAATGCACGCCAAAAAAACAGTGATCGTGCAATCAAACTTTAAAATAAAACCTCGTTTCAAACAATGTAAATTTTTGTTGTTTTTGGTGAATACGCCTGTCGTGGTAAGTAAAACCCGTTGTTGTTGTACGAATAGTAACCAGATTGCTATTTAAGTAGGTGGTTTTTGTGGAATAATATGGTCGTTTTTATCGGAATTTTACGGTATTTCTGAAGGCATTTCACAATCTGTTAAGACCTTTTAAATGTTAATTTTGTTTATAGAATGACCAATTTGCAGTCAAAAGTAAAATTGAGGAAAATGCAAGACAACCACAAAATTATACTCACTTCATATTTCTAGCAAATCTCATTTCTTAAAAACTGTCGACGCTCATTCTTTTATTCTGATACTCAAACCATAAGCGTCCTTTCCACTGTTACCGAAAGTTTTATGACTATCTATGCGCACATAATCAAATTATCACGGCCAAAATTTACCACTCCGCTTTTAGAAATCAAAGTGAACTGCAGTTCTTACCAGAAGCAAGAAAATGATTATGGTTTTACAAGAACAGAAGGCACATACCTGGCTCATTTTTTCCAACTGGCAGAAAACTTGTGAAGTGGTTTTTGGGTTGCAAAGAAATTCGTTTCATCTTTCGTTCAACAAGAAATCGGCAATGCCGACATCAACTTTAGGTACATAATAAACAGTCAGGGAGTACACGATGGACAACATAACAGCGTAGGTGTTGTCGGTGTTACTATGGAAACCGCAATAACACGAGGAAAAAACTGGGGATTTTAGCCGATGACGGTAAAGTGAAAAGAGCATCAAATTAGACAAGTGCTGGATAATTATTTTGTTCGGCTTGCAGTAATCCCTCCGATGATCTCTGTTGCTTTGGTGATTTTAGCCACTCCCAAAACTAAAGAAAACAGTTGATGATTTTGTCTTTTGTGTAGAAATCATATTTATCTTTCGTTGACCAGAATCACCAATGGGGACATCAACTTTATGCCCACACTGAGCAGTTAAGGCGAATAAGGAAAAAATGAAATAACGCCATGAGCGTTGTCGGTGTTACTATGGAAACAGCAATAACACGAGAAAACAATGGGGATTTTAGCCAATGACGGTGAAGTGTATCAAATAAACAAGTGTTTGATAATTACCTTGTGCGGCTCGAAGAAATCCCTCTAAAAATCACTGTTGCCATGGTAATTCTAGCTACTGCCGACACTAAACAAAACAAAAACATCAAAACAACAAAATAATGGTCTTTCATTATTGACTATTCTCTCTTGTTGAGATAGTGATAAATACGAGCACGATAAAAACAAATATAAATAAAACAGAGAAAAACAATTATGTTTCCACGGTTACCTTACGTTCATTGTCGGTTTCATATATGTCCTCTGCACCACTATCGTTTAGATTCTTTCGAGGAATCAGTGTTCTGATTTGTAGCACTATCTTTTGAGACACACTTTTCTTCTTTGCTTTTAAAGGGGTGGAAAATATTCAAAGAATGGAAGAAATGAGACAACGAGAGTTGAAGAGTATTGACAGAAGGTTTGGGGGTATGTAAAAATCCTAAATTACTGTTTAGTTGTGTATTTGGAATTCGTATTTTTCGATGTTTTAAAGTTTAAGTTTCTTTCAAAATTAGTAGTTGGTTATTATTCTTATGTTTGGCGTCAAAGATAAAGGGAATTTAAAGAAATGCAATTCATTTCCACCTGGAATGTTTAAAACCGAAGGAAACATGTCACAGCGTACGTACCGTCTTATGGATCTTTGGGCGGATTACCGTCTTATGGATCTTTGGGCAAGCAGCACAAAATGGCGTCTGCTTTAGTTTTGTTCGGAACTAAAAGTTACCGTTTTGCTAGGGGCATAGGCCCGAATTAGTTTCCAGGGGTTGGACCCCCCCCCCCGATTATTGTTGTCAACTCAGATTTCCATGTGCTCGGTAAAAATTTTTCGCTCGATAAAGTTTGTTAGCGTTGTGTTAGAAAATAAAGTGTTTCATGGTCCTTCGAGCCGGATGGATAAAGTTGGAGATACGACGAGTATCTGTACAATCGAGTGAAAAGGAGAGTTAGTCCTCCATTTGGTTTCCCGAAGCATTTGGTGTTTACGTTTACGGCGACTGGCGCCATCACTTTGCTTGAACGAAGTATTTGGTCTGTTGCGGCGATTGGCGTCATTACTGTGCATGAATTTGAAGGAACAGCACAAATATCGGTATGTCAAAAGAAGAAGAGCTAACAGCCATTAAGAAGAAGCGACGCTTTCTTCGGAAATCAGTTACGGATAGCCTCAAGTCTGTGGATGAAGCGCTTTCGCTGCAGGATAATCATGCGAGGATTCACGTGTTGAAAGATAGCATTGCCAGTAAGTGGAACGACCTACAAGAAGTACAGGCATCGTTGTGTACTTATTTAGAAGACAAGGAGATCGACCAATAGTGTGAGAGTCACTGTGAGTATGAATTACGTGTGGTTGAATACATGGCAAAGATGACGCATTATTTGGAAAGTAAACACGTTGCTGGGATGAGCTTGCCAAGTAATCCAGCAACTCCAGCACCTTCGATTCCCAAGTTACAAGTGAAGCTCCCAAAAACCGATCTGCCTACTTTCGATGGGGATGTTTTGCGTTGGCAGCCCTATTATCAGTCGCTAAAAGTGTCTGTAGTGGATAATCCATCTCTAGCGAATGTGCAGAAATTAGAGTACCTGATGAGATCCTTGAAGGGTTCAGCCGCAGAAGCAGTCAAGGGATTTGCAGTTGTTCACGAGAATTATCAGCCAGTTCTGGAGACGCTTAAGGAACGATTTGGTCACCCAAGGTTGATCCTTGATGTACACGTAAGATCTCTGATTCATTTACCACGCTTAATGTCGGAAGATGGAGTGTCTATGCGTAAGTTCTACGATCAGGTTGTCGGACATGTTAGATCCGTTGAATCCATGGGTGATAAGTTTAAATCTGAAACCTTGGCATCTATCCTGGTACCTTTGATTGTTGACAAGCTACCAAAAAGGGTTGTGGAGAAATGGGAACTTGAAATTGGTGACCATAAAGAGGACTGTGTGGCAGTGAAAACATTGTTTACGTTTTTGGAGCAGTTAATAAGAGCCAAACAGTCTTCCCAGCCTCCCTCTCTAGAGTCAAAGCTCCCTACAAAGGAGAACACTGCAAAGGGTGTAAGCCACGTGAATTTCAAACCTAGTTCACAACGAAGGTCATCTACATCTGCATTATGTGCTTCTACGCAAGTCAAGGAGTGCTGTGTTTGTCGAAAGAATCATCATGTGTGGTCATGTGTTAGTTTTCTGTCACTGACAGTCAAGGATAGATTCAGGATGGCATTGTCCAAAGGTCTTTGTTTTCGGTGCTTAGAAGCTGGTCATGTGGCTCAAAGTTGTGAAAAACCTCCATGTAAACACTGTCGTGGTCGACATCATAGTCTCCTTCATATGGATTCGGTCACTTCTGGGTCTTCGGCCATACCATCCTCAGCACAACCTCCCTCGAAGATAGCTTCCTTATCTCAAGCTCCTCCCTCGACAGCAGCTTCTCATGTAGTAGCAAGTTCAATGGCAGCAAGTGGTGGTGGAAAAGTTATTCTTCAAACTGTGCCAGCTATTATTTGTGGATCCAATGGTTGCTCGAAAGTTGTTCGATGTTTTCTTGATCCCGGTTCACAAACTTCCTTTGTTAGACAAAGTATTGTGGAAGAGCTTGGCCTAGATGGAAAGAGTGTTAGAATTGCGGTGTCTGGATTTGGTGGAAAGTCAGACAAGGAGACTCTGCGAAGGAGAATTGCTTTCACTTTGGCACCTGTCGACAAGCCTGGAAAACCTTGTGGTATTGAAGCACTCACCACCCAAGTAATATGTCGTCCAGCTGAGGCTGTAGATGTTTTTCCTTCTGAGTGGTCTCACCTTCAAGACATCAAGCTTCCCGAAGATTTCCCCAGACGTGAGCAGCAGATTGATGTGCTCATTGGTTTGGACTTTTATTACTCATTTGTAACAGAAGACATTCTGAAAGGTGGTCCCAGTGAACCAGTTGCAGTTCGTACATCGTTAGGTTGGGTCTTCTGTGGTCCAACCAGTGATAGCAGTCAAGAATGTAGAATGAATGTTCAAGTTTGTAGTGAGGACCAGTTAAATGATACGCTTAAGAAATTCTGGGATCTGGAGTCCATTGGTGTTAAACCTGTTGAAATGACAGCCTCGACCAGTCACAAGGAGGCCATGGTCTTACAAACGTTTAAGAACACACTAGTACGCAAGGATGGTCGTTATGAAGTTTCGCTTCCATGGAAAGAAGAGAAAGCTACATTGAAAGATAACTACAAGCAAGCAGAGAGTAGACTGTGCAATCTTGAAAGAAAGTTGATCCAAGATCCAGCCAAAGCCAATTCCTACCGAGAAGCCATTAATAAGTATGTGGTGGATGGAGTAGCAGAAGAAGTACCCCTTGAGCAAGTCGCACCGTCTGATGGGCGTCCTGTGTTTTACCTTCCACATCATGTGGTCATCAGAGAAGATAAGCAGACAACTAAGACTAGGGTTGTGTTTGATGCCTCAACCAGAGGTAGTAATGGCATGTCTCTCAACAGTTGCTTAGAAGCAGGTCCTGCATTACAGCCAGATTTGGTCGGAATTCTTTTGCGCTTCCGCAAACATCAAGTCGGTATTATGGGTGACATTGATAAAATGTTTTTGCAAATCCGCCTGAAAGAAGAAGACATGGACTCGCATCGTTACCTGTGGAGAGATCTAGACATTGACTCTACTCCTAAAATTTACCGAATGACGAGAGTTACGTTTGGAGTTATTTGCAGTCCATACCTAGCCATCTGCACGACTCAAGAGCATGCTAGAAGATGTAAACAAACATTCCCCGAGGCATCAGAAGAGATCTTGAGGAACACTTATGTTGATGAATTTGCCTCAGGGAAAGATGAAGTACATGAAGCACTAATATTGCAAAGAAGTCCCACAGAACTTATGGAACAAGCAGCTTTCAATTTGACAAAATGGTCAAGTAATTCACCCGAGCTGATGGAAGCCATACCTGAGAAGGATAGAGCATCAGAGAGTCTGATCAACTTAGAAAGTGATCTATCAGGAGTATATCCAATCACGAAAGCTTTGGGTTAAAGTGGGAAACAAGTTCAGACAGCTTTATCTTCATGAATGACACGAACTCTCTGAAATCAAGCTCAGAGACATTGTACACCAAGAGAGAGGTAGCATCCTTAGCCGCTGAGGTCTTTGATCCAATTGGTCTCATCGCACCTTTTACAGTAAGGTCTAAGTTGCTGCTTCAGAGTTTGTGGACCCAAGGTGTTGGTTGGGATGATGTAATACCAGTAGAAACCTCAGTGAAGTGGATTCAGTGGGTTCAAGAGCTTTCCGAGCTTAAGCAGCTTCACATACCGAGATGTTATGTTGATTTGCCATTGAGTCAGCACTCTAAGGTGGAGCTACACGCATTTGGAGATGCGTCCGAAGTTGCTTATGCCGCTGTCATTTACCTCAGAATTGTTCCTGAAGAAGGCAGAGCATCCACCAGTCTTGTGATGTCTAAAACAAGAGTGGCTCCTGTTCGAAAGATTACCCTTCCCCGTCTAGAGCTTATGGCAGCTGTGATTACTGCTCGACTTTGTACCTATGTCAAAGATGCCATTGATTGTCCCATCAGCCGTATTGTCTGTTGGACAGACAATTCTTCAACGTTACACTGGATTAGGGGATCAGCCACCCAGTGGAAACCGTTTGTTGCTAACCGTGTTATCGAGATCCAGTCGCTGTTGGATCCCAGCGTTTGGCGCTATTGTCCAGGATTGCACAATCCAGCGGACTTACCTACACGAGGTTTATCTGTGAATCAGTTGTTGGACAGTCAGTTGTGGTGGAGAGGGCCCTCGTGTTTTCAAGAGTCTGAAGTAGATTGGCCGAAAGATTTGAGGTCCCAATCTTCAAATGATGTTGTTGAGGTGGAGAGAAAGAGTAAAGCAAGTGTCAGTTGTGTTGCGCAGCCCAAGGAGTCAGTTATTGACTTTGAAAGGTTCAGCAAATACAGTCGATTGCTGAGAACTGTTGCTTGGATCAGAAGATTCATTCGCAACCTGAGAGTCAAAGAAGATGAGAGAGTTTTCAACCCGCTAACTGGATTAGAGATTCAGGAGGCAGAACAGTGGTTGATATCCCAGATACAAGCGGCAAGTTTCTCAGAAGTTTCCTTGGCCAAACACAATCTTCCTTTGAAGAACAGCAAGCTGGCAAATTTAAATCCATTTCTGTGCTCCAGCAGTGGTTTTCTTCGTGTTGGAGGGAGACTTCACAAGTCCTTATTACCAGAGGAAGAGAAGCATCCCATTATCCTGCCGTCTAATCATCACGTTGTAAAGCTCTTAATCGATGATGTTCACTGTCAAGAGCTCCATGCTGGTGTTGAGCACACTTTATCAGTCCTACGTCAGAAGTTTTGGCTGATCAAGGGACGTTCAACTGTCCGTCGAACAGTGAAGAGCTGCTTACTTTGTCGCCATTATCATACAAAGCCATTTGTGCAGCGCATGGCACCCCTTCCTAAAGACTGGATCAGACCGGCGCCCCCCTTTACCAATGTTGGTTTGGACTTCGCTGGCCCTTTGTATTTGAGGGAGATAGTAATGATAAAGCGTACATTTGTCTGTTTACCTGCGCAGTTACCCGTGCTGTACACTTGGAGTTGGTGAGCAATATGACAGTTGAACGATTTCTACTTGCGCTAAGACGCATGATTGCAAGAAGAGGAATGTGCAGCATAATCTGGTCAGATAATGCAAAGACATTCAAAGGTGCTAACAAGGAGCTAGAGAAGTGTTGGAGAGTACTGCAAGCTGATCAAACCCACGTGGTACTGTCAGAAAAGAAGATTCAGTGGAAGTTTATTGTGGAGAGAGCCCCATGGTGGGGTGGGTTTTACGAGCGACTGGTAAAAAGTGTCAAGACACCTTTGAAGAAAGTCTTCGCAAAAGCAATGTTGGATGCTGAGCAGTTAACTACAGTTTTAGTTGAAATGGAGGCGCAGCTGAACAGCCGCCCACTCACTTACCTTGGTGCAGACCCAGGCGACTTCAGCGTGATTACCCCTGCACAGATTCTTATTGGCAGACACCTACAGGCATCACCAACGAAAGAGACACATGCTACAGAGCACACATCAAAAGCCATCATCAAACGATTCAAGTATCATCAAAGACTTGTGAGCGGCTTCTGGAAGCGATGGAGTACTGAATTTTTAAGGTGTCTGACTCCCCTCAAGAAATGGTCAGACATTGGTCGTGACATACACACTGGTGACCTGGTCCTTGTAAGTGAGGATCATTTGGCAAGAGGTCAGTGGCAACGCGCACGAGTGGAAGCTACCCATTTAGGCCGAGATGGTCTGGTTAGGTCCGTTACCTTACGGATGCCATCTGGAAGTGTTACACGCCGGCCAGTGCAGCGTCTTCACCTGTTTGAAACCTGTGATGCAGATTTAGCAGCAGAACTTAATTGAGACACTGTTGAACATTGTTGTTTTACTTTCTTAACTGAATTTGACTTTGTTGATCTGTGATGCACTCCTGCATCGGGCGGGAGGATGTTCGGAACTAAAAGTTACCGTTTTGCTAGGGGCATAGGCCCGAATTAGTTTCCAGGGGTTGGACCCCCCGATTATTGTTGTCAACTCAGATTCCATGTGCTCGGTAAAAACTTTTTCGCTCGATAAAGTTTGTTAGCGTTGTGTTAGAAAATAAAGTGTTTCAAGTTTGAAGGGGGCTTCTGAAACAAATGGCGAAGCAAGGGAATCTCTGAGTTGTTTTTACTCATGATCAACAGTTGTTAAGGTTGGTTAGTTTAAAAGTCAGGACAAAGTGTTGTAACGTCGAATGGTTACGTTTCTTTGGTGCCACACGTCTTCACAAACGCTCCCATCACTTTCCACCTGCTTATTAACCAAATTTGCATGGCAAGTGTTCTTGCTCTTTTATCGCTCTGGCCAACTGGACAAATTAAAGACAAAACAATGTTTAAAATAAACACACAATCACTTTGTAAAGTCGCCATTAAAATGCTCACCAAATTTTTTTGTACAGGTGATTCCATTTCGACCGTGAGAGCACACTTGGATGAGACGTCGACCACTTTAAGCTCCCCTTGGGCTGCTGTACATCGAGGTGTCATCTACACAGTTCCCCCTTTCACCACAACAAGTACATTTTCTAGCTACTGGCATGACATAGAATCGCCACCTCCTTCGTCTTTTCCTCGTCGCCCTCTTCCTTCTCCTTCTCCTCCTCCTCCTCCTCCTCCTTCTCCTCCTCCTCCTCCTCCTACCGTTCCTTCGAGTTTCATCGAAGCACACAGGTAAGGTTTGGATGAATAATTTTTAGCTTAAACTTCCAAAAATAAGTTGTTGGTATTTGACATTTAAAAAATGGCTACCAAGCAAGAGATGGGGTGGAACAGTAGTCTGAAAGCGATGTGAGATAGCAGTTGCGAAGTTCACCCCAAAGGTGACTCAGATGTAACTGAGAGTGTAAGGAACGCACCGTAAGTATTTTAAAAACGGTTTATTTGAGGCAACTTGACTTTTGTAATGAATTAACATTCTCGTGACATGTACAATAACCTTGACCATAACGGTGGTATCTGAAATCGACATACAAACGTAATAAATACACGGTATAACGAAGAAACTAATTAAAAAAACACAAAAATAATACAGAACTCTTACCGAACGGTGAGTAAGGGCTGGTAGATGGCAGAAAACGTAGGTGATACACATAACTGCAACGCAGAATCTTAATCTGAATACGGTAGACAAAATTTGAATTATTTTCCCGCGTAACTGTTATTTAAATGCACGTTCGCGCTGGACTGGAAACTACCCGAAATGTAATTCGTCTTTTACAGAGGGAAAATTTGCAATTTTCATCTGCATAAACCTTTACAAAGAAACATTACCACATAGAAGTAACGCTCACTACTGACAGTAGCTTTTATTTCAATGGTTTCATTATACGGTTACATCCAAAAGAGTAGTAAGGTGCGCTCATCTGGGCGGTAATACTGGCTTCTGATTGGTCGAGAGCGATCACGTGACCAGAGGATGACGTCATGTCATTTCCGGTGGGGGAAACCGCTGACCAGTGGGAAAAAGGATCGTGGGCTCATGGGAACCGGAAGTCACGTGGTTTAGGATGGGAAACCGCTGACTAGTCTGAAAAATCGATCGTGGGCTCAAGGTGGGTGAAAACCGCGGAGAAACCGCGGGCTCAAAGTCCAAAGTCCAATTTGGGGAAGAGGGGTGGTCCTTTGAAGTGAAAACAACACAAAATAAAATAAATCACGTTTATTGATTTGTTTTACAATAACTGAGAAAATGGTTTTCCTGAGTGTTCCTTAATGTTCAATAGAGGGTCCCCACCATTGTTTTTGACATCGAGTTATTCTTCGCCATTGATTGTTGTCACGGATCCATTGTTGTAGTGGACGTCGATGATTTCTGATCAAAGGTATGGCAAAGGAACTGTAGAATGGGGGTGGTGGTGGTGGCGCCAAATGTTCTCGATCACAGTGATCACAATCGACGATCTTGTTTTTTGATCTCTCACTGGTATCCATAGGGGTAGGTCTTGAAGGTGTGAGGATCCAGGACTCTTTTGTCATAGACCAACTTGTACCATTTATGTTGGGGTTGAGTCAGCAAGGTGTAGTTTGTTGGGTTGCGAACAATGTGGTGACTTTTGGTGACTTGGATTTCCCGTGGTTTGGGAAGGGGGTTCTGGATTTCATCTTGGACATTTTGACGCATGACGTCATAATTGAGTTGCGCGTGTCCTTCACTGTTGAGTCGGAAGCCTCTGACCTTGCATTCGACCTTTCCTTTATTCGTAGTGTAGCCATAATTCTTGGGTCCTCCGCTGACGAATTCTTCGATGTATTCCTGGTCCTTTAATTCGGAGGCGAAGTCCCCTAGATAGGAACCCAAGACAGGTTGAAATTGAGTGGGTGTTTCTTCCAGGTAGATGACGGAGTCGGTGTCAAAGTAGAGGACTCTTTCCCCTAAGCGTTGGAGGGCGTCATAGAGTTTGAGCCGGGCATGGCAGGTAGTGAAGCAGGCCACAAAAATGTTGAGGTTGGGTGAGACGCGGATGTCCTCTTTTTGATTTTGGTAGTGCACCTCTACCATTTGGTCATTGACCACGGACACGTGACGTACGTCCAAGGAATCTTTGTCCAAAAACTGGTGGAAGGCATGAGGATCATCAAAGGCTTGAATTTGGGTCTTGTTGAGGCGTTGTCCAAACTTGCCCCACATGGAGTTGAGCATGAGCTTAGCTAGGGTACGCAGGCCCGGGTTGTATTTGATCTTGTGGTACTCCAACTGGATGCCTTCATGCAGGAAATACTGTTCGATGTAACGTTGCTTTTCTTCTTCTGTCATGTCATCCTTAGGCCACCCACTAGCTTCTTGTTTAATTTTCAACCAGGTGTTGACATAATCGGCGAAGAGGCCCTCACAGGTTTCTTCAAAATGCCAAGCTTCGTAGATGTATTGAACTTGGTACCCCAATTCGACGGCTTTGACTAATTCGGGACTGCACCAGGTACTTGTGAGGGCGCGTTGTTCGTCGGGGTGAGGGCAATGATAAGATCTGTCCAAAAGAGGTTTGGCCATTTCTTCTTCTACACAACGGGCACAGAGTGGAAAGAGCAGTTTGCCGTCATGACGGTAAGGCAGCACGGGATGGTACAATTCACGGGGAGGCAGGACTTTGCATTGAATGAGGCCAAAGTACTGGTGGATGTCCGTGTGACCCGGGGTGAAGATGATTTTCGGATGTCCTTTGGGGTACACAGACTTCTTGTTGACCCACGGGTACAAGGAGGTGACATCGATGTAGTGAATTTTTTGGCCGGGGGTGATATGATGGTAGAGTTTGATGGCATTGGTACGACCTCCACAGAAAGCATCCCGAGGTTCAAGTGGTTGGATGAAGTTGAGTTCCCGGACGAAGGCGTCGATCTCTGGCTGGGTTTTTAGGAGGTGCTCCCATTCACATCCCCATATTTGAATGACGTTGTACCCTCGTTCGGTAAGCTTTTGGACTTTGTCTTGGGTGAGGTCATAGAGGTCCTGCATCGTCCGATCATGGTTGCGGGGATGTTTTTCGTAGCGATGGGGAAAACAGGTAGGGCATCCGTGGGTGAAACAGCCTTGAAATTCGTAGACGGTGTGGGTGTGGGGGCAATAACCATCCACATGGATGTTGGTCCCGGGGATCTTATACTCGCCTTGATTTCGGACATGTTGGATGTACTGTGGGTTTGGATTGGCATTGGCCAGTAGATCAGCGGGGGTAAGATCTTGGAGGGCGCGTTGACGTAGTTGGTGATCGCACCAGGTTAACCATTGAATGGCTGGGAGGGACTGGTTGATGTTGTTGTTTCTCCACCCGTTATGACCGGCGGGTTCGCTGGCAATACTGTTGGGGATCATCCGGTTCATACGTAAATCTCGATTACAAGCCGAGGCAATGGTGACGTGATCGAAGGGATTGAAGCCTGTTAAGTCTTCAAACATGCGTTTGAAAGTCAGACATCCTTGTTTGAGGAGTCGTACATCCGATTGACAATAGGCGAGCAATTCTTTCTGAAAGTCAAACACGACGTTCTTGGCACGCTGCTCTTGATGCCAGGTTTCAAAGGCTTGTTTACCTTCGAGTGTCATGGTCTCAGGCATGTAGTAATCGCGTGAGGGGAGGATGCCCACGTAGTTTTGATGCTTAGGTATGTTGAACTTGTGGGGGAAATAGCCTTTGCAGAGTTCGGTCAAGCCAAAGGTTTTGGGAAACGCAGAGAGGGGCATCTGGAAGAAACTCATTGAATCGATGAACCGGATGCGGTCATGTTTGATCTCTAAGAGTTTACACCCGTTGCGGAGTTGTTGGACGATGCGGTTGTCCCCATAGTATTCTTGGATGATAAAGTACCCGTCGTACCCCTGGAAGTTATGGGCGATGACATTGACTTGACGGGTATCGTGGAGAGTCAAGGTATCCAACCATTCCAGAAAGTCACGGATACAAGTGAGACCTGGGAAAGGCTTGGGTTCATCGTTGTCTTCGGTTTCGGCCACGACGAGATTGGCAATGTGTTTTTCCTTGGGTTGCATGGCTTCGATATCAAAGAAGACGTGTAAGGGTGAGAGGTCGTCCTCGTCCTCGGAGGCAGGGGGTTCCGCGGCGGCGGCACCTCGTTTGGCGCGAGGACCTTTTTGACGGGTCCTCTTTCTCTTCTTTTGGTCTTGAGGTTTGGGGGCTCTTTGTATAAAACAACGGTGGTTGTCAGCGTGGACGTACTGATGACAAGACGGGCAGTCTATGTGCCAACAACGGTGACGTTGAATGCGGGACAAGCCCACATTTTGTTGATAACAGTCAGGGCATCGGTATCGTTGAGAGCACACGGAGGTCTGGAGGCCCGTGACGGGTTTGCCAGCATGGGTCTTGATGGAATGGGCTTCGAAACACGTGGGTCCAAAAAAGTCCCGATGACACGAGTTGCAACGTTGACTGGCTTTCAGGTGTCGGGGGTAAGCATATTGAAAGTCTGGACAATCTTTCTGTCGACAGGCTCCACACAACTTGGTTTTGGTGCATCGATGCAGTCCCTCATGGTCATAGGGTTTCCAACAATCCGCACACACATAACTGGACCCGAAAAACCCCGGCAATTTGGTGATGACATCGTAATGGTCTTGGTTGTGCAACAGGATCAGTTGTTTGTCAGAAAGGGGTCCAAATGTCGTGATGTGAAACGATCGCTGCGCATCGACCAACAGGATCTGGTAACCGGTGAGGGATGGGGCCTTGCTGAAAGCCGTTAAGGCGTCATAGCTGCAAGGACCGAGGGGTACCTTGGCTTCATTCTGGAGGTTCCAAGCTAGGGTTCTTTGCAGTGGACCCTCTCCCTTCCGAATGGCTTTCTGTTTCGGGTGCTGGTCCACGCGAGCTTTGGCGACCACGAGGGCTCTGGCACAACAGAGCTCATCATCATTTTGGATGCGGATGACCGAGTTTTTCTTGGCCGTTAACATGGCCATGGTGGGATGCCCTGGTTTCCCACGACGGGGTCTGCCGGTACCTTGAGGAGCATGATGGACTTGAGTGATGGAGACTTGAAAGGAGTCATCCATTTCAAATTGTTCGTTGCTGTTGAGGGCTTGGGCTAAACGTTGGAACAGAGCTTCCACCCGTTCTGTGTCTCGACGCCATTCACCTGCACGTAATCCCCACCCCTGAAAATTATTGTGCAGGCGATCGGAGGCTATTGCAAAGTAGAGGCGATCTTGATCGTGGAGGTCGGGGGTAGTGGTTAACACTTGATCGACGGCTCGACGTAATCCATCTTGGAGAGCTTGGGTTATATTTTGGCCTGGCATCAAGTTCCCCCTTTGACGTAACTGGGTCTTGAAATGACGTTCTTGTACCCCCATGCGATCACTCTTCCGATTCACAAAAGGTTCTAAGTCAAATTGGAAGGTAACGTGTTCAGAGGGATCCAATCCACCCCCGCTTTGTTCCCATTGGTCCAAGGCCTCTTGACAAATCTCATCACTGTCTCCTAGCTCTTCGGTGGAAATCAAAGGTCCCACACAGGAATGGGTGTCGTCTTCCGAATCACTTAATCCGAGCATGGACATGATCTCACGTCTGGCGAGGCCACTTGGCCCCGCCACATTGTCGTCTTTGTCAGAGGACATGATCAGATGAAGTCACTGGAGATCGGGGTTATGTTTTTATAGAGAACCAAAATGTCACGTGGGAGGGGAAGGAGCCAATGAGAAGGAGGCCCCATCATGCTGTGGGGTGGGAAGGGGTGGGGGGACCCCCCTCCCCCCTCTCTAGTGAGGGTCCCTGCTGTATGACGGGAATGAATGAGAGACTATAAAACAGATCGCCCCTCGAGGTCAGTCATCTCAACATGGACTCTCACCATGAGAATTTGTTAAAAGAGTTTGAGGTATTTGAAGTGAATGCTATCTTAGATGAAGTGAAGGAGTGGAGTATCGATGATGGAGACATCCGGGAGTTTGGGGAAGCGCTGCTTGAGGAAAGGAGGAAGAGGAGGCAGCTCGCCCAAGCAGCCCAAGCAGCACGCCACACGTACGTGCAACAGCACTGGAACCCGGGCTGCTACCCACAAATCACCACCGAGTGGTACATCCGGGGCCTCGACTTCTGTTGTGACTACTGGCGGTATGAGTTTAAGCGCCCGCAGACACCTCCGCCAGCACCGCCCCCCTCGCCCGAGGTCTCCCGTAAGCGAGGACCTCCGCCGCAGCAACCGACGACGCACGACGTACCGACCAAACAACGACGACGACGATGACTCTGACCCAGACGACGTTGACGACAAGAAGGACGAGGACTATGACCCTGACGACAACGACCTTAACGACTCTGACCCAGACGAGGACTTGAACGACATAGACTATGTTCCCGACCCTGACGACGAAACGACAGAGTTACTGACGAAAGACGAACGACGACGGAGACGGAACGCCATCAAAAAAGCTAGGTACAATGCCCGCTACCCAGAGAAAGCCCGAGCGAGGAATATTCGCAAAAAAGCCAACTACCGACGCAAGTACCCTGAGAAAGTGCGTGCTGCCAAAAAACGATACGTAGAACAATATCCGGATCGAGTGCGGGAGTCCAAAAGGCGTTATGAGGAGACGCATAAGGAGGAACGGCGTGCCGCCAAAAAACAATGGGACCAAAAGAACCGAGCACGTCGTGTCGAATACGATCGGAAGTATAGAGAGAAACATCGGGAACGTATCAGAGTCAAAGAGCGAGAGTATCGTAAAAGCAATCGTGTTCGAATAGTAGAGCATCAAAGGGAGTACAACAGAAGTGAAAAAGCACGGGCGACTCGTCGGGCCTATCGTGCTGCGAACCGAGAGAAGCTGCTGGCGCAAGGAAGAGAGTACTACTGGGATAACCGCGAGAAGATGCTGGAGAAATCAAAAAGGTACTACTACAACAAAAGGAAGCACGTGTCTCCAAAACCCAAACCACTGCGGGTGGTATTGACTGATTATAGAACGCAACCTTCTCTGGAAATGTATTTGAATGACTTTTGTACCTCCTTACCTTCTATAGAGAGACAGAAAACGGAAGAGAAAATCAAAGCATTAGGACCCTTGAAACTGACCATTCTCTTGGAGGACTTTAAGAAATCGGCGCCTAAAATGCCTGAGAACTTGTCTTTTTGTGAATCATTTCTTGAGGATTATACTCTCACGGATATGGATTCGGGGGTTGTGCAAGTCATGGACCCCCCTGACTTGGGCCCCTCTGACTTGGAGGACTTTTCGTCTTTGTTGCAGAACATATCGCCTGACGAGTGGACCGAGTTACTGAGGGATGTGGAGGACTCTTGTTCCTTTGATCTGGAGGCATTGGTGCCCCCCGAAGACCTCGTTCATGACATGTCACCCGACGAGGGGGTGGATTTAATGTATGATTTAGTAACGTAAAACATTTTCGTCTCAGTATTTTGGCAGAACATTCAATCGTGACATTGTGGTAGAACGATCAAAGAGACAGTGACATTTTCATTTGTTTTTTATCAACCGGATCCTTTTGTCTACATCACAAGGGGTTCTCCAGAATCCTGTTTGAGAATCCTGTTTTGAGACAGTACAATGAACTTGGTCACAAATGGGTTCTGTCTCGCAAATCCTGTTTGAGACTCGAACTACAGAAGACTACCGAACTGCAGAATAACAATGTGACATTTTTTTTTTTTTTATTGATTCAACATGTCATTAAATGTTTACAATTTCAAACGTTTCTTGGCTTGCATGATTTTCTTGACCACTCGTTCGGTCTTGGTTTTCTTGCCAGGTAATTTATCAATGGCTTGGATCATCTTGGTATCGGCTTTCCATTTATCTTGCAAATTCTTGGCACGGCTGTAATCAATGTCGTGTTGTTTCGCAATCCGGTCCAAGCGATTTTTACCGGGATCCCCTCGTTTTAGACGTTTGGCTAAATGCGTCCCAGGGCCCATGTATTGATACCCAGGCCAATGAAATTCTTTGCCGGTTTTAGCAATCCATTTTTGGACATCCAGGGCTCCACCGGATTGACGGCGTTTCACGCCCCGTCTCCTCCTCCTCCTCCTCTGGGTGGGCATCTTTTTACTCACTGTCGTAATCCAATCGACGTCGTAACTTTTTGCCTCGGTGCCAATCTTCCCAACCGGGTAAGGGTTTTAATGCTTGCACTTCACGGGAGATGCCTTTGCCTTTGCCTTTGCCTTTGCCTTTGCCCCAAGGACTCTCAGCTAATTTTTTTTCCAAGGTCTTGCGCTGTTCTCGAATGGCTTCTAAACGCGACCGGATATCCCCTCGACTGGTGGAAGGGCTCCCTTTCTTGGGAATCTTACTGGTGGTGGCGGCTGCTCCTTTGCCTTTCTTGGTAGCAGGGGTAATGGGAGGTTTGGGAGTGGACGGACTTCCTTTTATCATGCGCTTCAACCATTGTTCGACGGGTCCCGTCACCAAATCCCCGGCCTCTTCTTCTTCGTCTTCGCCTGGCGGGCCACCCGGTGCACCCACTCCCACGCCTCCGGGAAATTGACGAATGCGTTTGGTTAACTTGGTTAATTCTTGACTCAACGGTTTGGTTTGAGCATTGACCATGGCGGGGGGTAATTCGGGATTGGCCAACAACACATGTTTTTTAGCGGCCAGCGTCGCGGCTTTGTTCAACAAGGCATTTTCGGTGAGTTCTCCTTTGTAATATTGAATGAGTTGATTCAAGTCCTTCTGGGGAATCATGTAGACCTCATCCATGGGGGTTGACTACACTCGGAGCAAAGTTCCCCGTCTTCTATCTCACGACAGCTCTCACAAAGACGGGCCTTTAAGATGTGCCTGTACTCTCGATACAACAGGTGATATTTATGCTTCCAATAATGACACTCGTCTTTCCACTGGTCGGTGGCCCGATTGGCCTCTTGTAACAGGGCGATCCATGTGGCCAGAGTTAACGGGGCGGTGGAGCACATTGACATAACACCTCGTGAAGTCCTTGAAACAAGCCGCGTCCTTTTTGTTGAACCAACCACGCCCGACGTTTTTTGACGGAATGTCGACGACGTCCCAAATCGCGTAGCACCTTTTTATAGGGTTGAAGTTTAGCCAGCATGGGTGGGGTCACGGGAATCTTGTTTTTTAAGAAGTTCAAGACCAGTTCACTCACGGCATTGATTTGATCGGCATTGGCATGTTGTAACAACTCTTGACGTTTGGAACCGTTGGCTTCTTGTAACATGGACCGTAAAAACGGCAATTGACGCCTAAGACGTTTCATTGGATACAACACTTGTTAGGTTTTTTGGCATAGCCTTTGTCGATCAACCAACTGTTGTACCCTTTGGTACCCCCTCGTCTTTTATACGCTTGATATTGTTGTTTGTACCCCGATACCATCTTTCTCCCTTGGGCAGCACTCATTTGCGGTTTTTTCAAGGCTTTGACCAAATCACTTGTGACTTCATACCCCTTTTTCACGTCGACGAACCAAGGTATGCCTTCTCCTTGCTGGGTTCTTCTTCTTTTTGTCCGTCTTCTTCTTCTTCGGGAGGCCATGGTTCTAAGAGTGTAGGACTGGGAGGGAGCGGCTTTTTATGGATCCAGTAGTCTTTGGGTTTCAAGGGACGAGGACATCCGTCTACATAGCATAGAGCTTCCAAGGGTTGGTACACAAAATGACGATGGTAATCTTGGACACATCGTTTGGGTAACGGAGGGGTGAAATCCACAATGGTGTCATCCAACGTTTGCATCTTGATTAAAAATCCTTCCAGGTCCTCCAAGGGGACACCTCTCACATAGGTTTTCAATTCGGTCAAGGCTTTGGCATAGGTGGTAAACGCAAACCGACTCATGGTCACTTTAAATCGGTATTGTTTAAAATCATTCCATCCTTTGACCACGGTGCCCACCGCCGCCAAACAGGCTACCAACGTGCTGTTGTTCAATAGCGGGCCAGCAATCATGCCCGCGGCCATCAGGAGTAATGCCATCCCATTGAACAAGGCATTGATACACTTGTAATGATTCAACATTTTTCGATAACACCACCATTGTTGATGGTAAAAGGCATACAAGGAATCCATCCGTTGTAATAATTCCGGTGGGAAGGGGATGCCAGGACGTCGAGATCCATTCAATAACGACACGACGGTTTTCATCCTCACGGCGATACCCGGGACGACGAGGTTTGTACGCTCGGGGCTCCTCCTTGTTTATAACTGGTCACAATGCTATTGGTCATGGTCACATTAGCAATTTCACGTCCTTGGGCCAATTGTTCTTGATCTTGTAATAGCATCCGTAAACGTCGTTGTAAATCGGCTTGACGCAAGGTACGTGGGGGTGTACTATCACTCCAAGATCCTCGAGGGGTAGCTGGATTGGAGGCAGGTGTCAAAGGCGACGTGGGGGTATTTCGTCGTCGTCCTCGTATGCGTCTCGGGCGTCGTCCACGACCACCCCCACCACCACCACCACCACCACCACCGCCGCCGCCGCCGCCACCGCCGCCACCGGCGCCACCAGCACCTCCACCACCACCAGCACCAGCACCACCACCACCACGTCCACCGCCACGTCCACCACCACCACCACCAGCAGCACCACCGCCACGTCCACCACCACGTCCACCGCCACGTCCACCACGTCCGCCCCCATTACCCCCAGCCCCCGCCGCTGTTCGAGCACCCGCCGCCGCCAAGGGTACGCTAGGAGGAGTCGCAGGCGTTCGAGCCCCAGAAGAGTCCGGGGTGGTCTGGGGGCTACGGAAGGATTGACTTCCCGAACTTCCTACCCCGGCAGGGCTAGAGGTTCTAAACGCAGGGGGAGAGGGCAACTGGTCCACATACGCGATCATGTCCTCGACGGTCATTTGATCAAAGGCTTGGTCGATCAAGCTTGAGTCCCCTGTATCCAAAATTTCTTGGATGGTGCCTGGGGACACTTGGTTGCTGCCGGACGTCCCGACCCCCGCGGGGGCCACGGTATCGTACGATTGCGGAGGTTGACGGTCGTCATCATCGGCCATGGTTGCTCTTTTTCCGGTTCCAAAGGGGGTGTCGTGCCTTTATACTCGCTTTTGATAGGTGCGCGTCCATCCTTCGTCTTTTAACAGGTGACTCAACAACCGTTGTTGATCGGAGGAGGCCGGGTGTAAATCCAACACCAAATACCCATACGGGCGGGTGGTGGCTTGATGAAACGTCTCCAACGTGTCTTTCCAAGTGGTCGGAAACGATTGCAGCATGACGTTGCGTACCCCTAATTGATCTCGAGGATTCTTGAACGCCACAATGTAATGGGCATTGCGGGATATACTTTTGGCATAGCGACCCACGGGAAACATGTCTTGGCACAAGTACAACACCGTCACCCCTTGATGATGCGAATGTTTGGTGAATAAATCCAACACGCGTTTATCGTGACTCCCTTCGTCCATTAAATCGTCCAAGACCAGGACCCCATGTCCTTGAGGAAACCATTGGACCAACGCGTCATGATCGGGAATCCCTTCGTGAAACACCACCCCATGATCTTGCATGCCTTGAAATCGATCTTGCCATGCCCCATAACAATAATGCATTTGGGTCGGTGGACTTTCAAACAACTCGGGGTTGTCTACCAAGAGTTTTTCCGTAAACACGGTTTTGCCACATCCCGAAGGACCCACCACCAAGATAGAGGAGGGGGTATGAAAACGAAACGGTTTCCCCGTTTGCATGATGATGATACTACCCAGGGAAAAAAAAAAAGGCACCTTTTTATTGGAATCGGTGGGACTCGAACCCACGCGCGATCCCCCTACACCTGTTTTTTCGGGGGATCCAAAGGCTCTACCAACTGAGCTACGACTCCGACACACTTTTTTTCCAACAAATTTTATTTAACCATTCCTTTGATGATACGGATGACAACAAAGTTGATACCATCTGGCTTCTTGGCCTACAATCAATTGTTGAACGCGTTGACCGGCTTGATGGTCATTGCTGACATAATCATGATCCGAAAACTCATTTAAAAAGTCTTGCAAGGTCCGTCCACGGGCTTTGGCTTTCAAGTACAACAAGGCGTAATCACCACAACTCTTGCTTGAAATGGTTTGCAGGGACTTGCCATTGGTCACCACATACTTCCAATGTTTCACAATCCAATCTCGTAACGGGGTAGCTTGCACGTACGTGTCCATGGGCAAAGCATAACTGTCGAGGATTTCACACACGTTTCCCTCGGTCCACACCGCTAACCAATGTTGTCCCGGTTGATCGTGCGGGTCGGTGTTGACAATGTACCCTTGGCGTTGGGTCTTGACAGGACGCTTGGGTAGTCGATCACAGGCCACCGTCCCGTAAAAGACAGGTTTCAAGTGGGGGTCGTCTCGGGCTAAATAATCCAATTGCACATTATTCAAGGCCACGTGTTCCATCTTCTTCAGTGCTGGTAAATGTTGTACAACACGGCTCCGTTGCGGTCAATCTCCAGCAAGTTCTCAAATTCTCCATACACGAGCACGGTTATATTGACCCCGGGGGCGGCTCCAAATTCCAAGACCAGCTGTAAATCACCCGTTTGCTTGGGGTTGAGGTTTTGACTGTCAGCACATCCATTGGCCACATTGTCAAACATGTACAAGGTACAATTTTTAGCTTGGCCCCAATCTCCTAGTTCTACCATATTGCCTTTCTTTTTACACCAAGCCCCACTGGCTTGCAGAAAACGGAAGTAGCCTAGATTATCTCGGGTGCCATTGTTGTGCACTAACTGCAGGGTTTCATAAGGGTATTCTTCTCCTTTGACAATCTGTTTAATGGAGCTCAGTCCAAATTTCTGGAAACAGAACGGATCTCGGGTCACATCTCCATTGAAGGCACGGCTGTCCAGTAACCCCACAATCAATCGGTCAGGTATTCTGTTTTGAAACAGGTTAGGGATATCAAAGCGGACCAGGTTGTCTTGCATGGTGAAGGTCCGGATTTCACTGCGGACGGTCGGGTAAGCCGCCACTTGGCCTTCATTGTGCCTTTTTTCAGACAAACTGTGGTAGATGGCGTCATTCAAACGCAGTTGGCAGAGATGAAACCGTAGTTTCACATCCCCTTCCATCAATCGACCCGCTAGACCCACTCCATTGAAAAACAGGCTGGGGCCATTGAAATGAAATTTCATCTTGATTTCGATGCCAGGCACTAACAGTTTGCCGGTATGAAACACTTCCAGGTGGGGGGTAAACACCAGACTGTGGGTGACACCTCCAGCATACTTGGCGGTTTCGGCGATCATGGCGTCCAACGCTGCTTTGTGATTGGCAGGGAGAGCGGTCCAGTCTGCATGCGGTCCAGCTTTGTTTGTGTTGTTGGCCGTCCATCGGGGTGGGAAATCCACTTGATTGAACCATCCTTGGGGTCCTAACACGGTCTTGCCATCTTCTCGGTCATAATTCAGCAAGGTTTCCAGGTAAGCTTTGTAATGATAGGTGTCGGATTGTGGGCTGATCAACGTGCCATTCAACTGCAAGTCAATTTGTTTGATGATGGAATGGGCCAAATTGTTGACGGGCCACAATTTTTGAGCGGCCACCAAGTTCCCGTTGTCATCTTTTTTCAAACTCAATTCCATGGTAAAGTAACTGCGTCCCAAATCCACAAAATCGTCTAATCCCGGTATGATGAATTCCATGGGATTGATACCCGTGGTGGTGGGTTGAATGGTGACCATGCGATAGGCATTGATGCTAATGTCGGTGGGTGGCACCTTGAAAATCCGTAACGCCGGGTTGACGGTCCCTTCGGAACGCTCGTGAGCCGGGGCGGTTTGTGTACTCACGTCAGGCATGTTTAACGTCGTCGTCGTCGTCGAGTGGTGGTACGTCGTCGTCGTGAGGGGTTTTTATACCGTCGTCGTCGTGCTAAACGTTGTCTCAAATCAAACCCGGGCAGTCTCATCACCTCGGCACTTAACCAACCGCCACGTTGTCCTCTCCTGAGTTTCCAAAACGGATACAGTCCACCCCATTGAGACAACCCTCGATTACTGCGAATCCGTCGAGGTCGTGAATGCACGGGATCCATGTTCACACGCCCAAAATATCACGCGCCCGTTTGGTTTGTTTGGGAAATAAGGCACTGGCTACCCGCACGGCGTCTTTTACGCTCTTATGACTCAACGCTTTCTTGGCTTGTTTGGTGATTTCTTTTTTGATGACTTGTTCGGCTTTGCGTTTGACACCTCGTGATAACCCCGTTGTCAAGCCTCTCTTGATATTACTAGGCAGTTTTAAAGGATTTCGCGTCCTTATAAGACCTTGCAACCCCCCACGCATCAGATCCGTCATCAATCCTTTGCCTTGTTGATCATACCACTCGTCGGTTCGAAATCGTGTCAAACTTCCCCCACGCATGGTTGTCTTCTTCTTCACCAGGGATAAACGTTTTGTCTGTGCTTCATGGGACCCCCTTTTTATACCGAAAACGCGGCTTCCACTCACATGAGATTGCACGTAAACGATTCCCCCGCATAGCGTTTTCGTTTTCCTTGGCGGATTTCCTCCATGCGTTTCAAATGCGATTTTCTGGCATTCTTTTTCGCCAACTTTTCTATCCCTTTGGTGATGGACCATGCGGCTTTAGGAATTCCCGCAATCACTGCGTTGATCCCTTCGCCCGCTTGGGGACGCTGTTTTCGTCGTCGTCGTCGTCGTCGTCGTTTCGGAGGCATGATGATTGACTTGGGTTCCCTTCTCGTCTCTCTTTTTTATGCCTTTTTGAAGTGTAACGTGACAATGGTATGGCCGTCACCAAACTTGACCAAGTCGCCTCCCCTACCAATCGTTTCGGCGACTTGAACGTGAATGATTTCCACCACCTCGTTACGAATAGCCATGTATTGAATGTGCAACGGTTCAAAGTACAGGGTGCCGCGTCCTTGTCGCTTGTACTGGATTTCACGCAATAAATCGGTCACGCGGTTGCCCACCACACTGCTGCCTGCCACGTCCGAGTACACGTGGAGCGTTCGCGTGGGGTCGCCCACCACCGCCCGAAACGCCACATTCAAGTTGGTGAAACGCCAATTCACGCTGAAACTCAACCAAATCCATGTGGTCCCAGCACCATCTGTGTTCACTTGATAATACTCCGGGTCGTTCTTGCTATTTCTCAATTCAATGTCGTTATTGTTGGGAACCTTTTCATCACGGAATTCCATGGCCAAGTTGGGTCCCAACGCATAGTTTCCTGCGTCGTTTTTTTTAAACCATCCCATTTTTTCGGCCATGAGATGATGAATGGCCAAGTGAGGGACGACAATCGTCGTGTTGTCTTTGTATGGAAGAGGGTACTTGTACCGCATGATATTGCGATTGTTCATCACCAAATCCTCACCGTCCCACTCAAAGGTCGTACACGTCTTCTTTCCCCGCTCCGTATTCGGTGCACCATGGTAGCCCAGGTAAGCAGTGGTCATACGTTGTCTCACCCATTGCAAAAAGGCTTTCATGAAGGTCACGCCATCCACAATGGAAGCATCGTCTTTCAAATCGTCCATTTTCATATTGAAGCTTTTCACCACACGTCCCGCGGAGGGGGTCAATCGGTAACAAGAGGTACCAAACACGAACTGATCCGCCGGCAGCAGATTAAAAATGTTGACCCCCGTGTCCGGTAAGGAAATGGCACTCAACCCCACTTGCCATCCACCCCCTGTGAGTTGTAACGGCTGAGGTAGACGAATCTTGAAGGAATTGGCTTGGTTGTTGGGAAATTCACGTCGGTTGGAATGACTGGGTAACGTCACGTAGAACGACATCTTTGTCTGCTTCACACCACGACCTCCCTTTTAAAGTGGAGGGTCAGGAGGGTATGCCCTTCGCCAAATGTCACGAGATCCCCATTGATTTCGGCCATTTGCGTTTCCACGATTTCCACCACTTCATTGCGTACGGGGACATATTGAATATGTCGAGGTTCAAAGTGCGTGGTTTCTTTGGGGTGGTACTTGATTTCTCGTAACAGATCCGTGATGCGACCCCCTACCATACTACTGCTCCCTACATCACAATACACGTGCAAAGGACGCACGGCGGGAAATTCCGACGGGACACGAAAGGTCCCGTTCAAATTCACAAACCGCCAAGGACACGATAGACTCAATTTCAGATAATCCCCCTCCACTTTCCAAAAGAGGGGTTTGTTGGAGGTATCGCGGACATCCGTGGGGGTGGGAATGGTGGAAATGCCTTGAAATTCTTGCAAGAGATTGGGACCCAATCGATACTGGCCAGGGGACACTTGTTCAATCCATCCCATTCTCAGGGCCAAGGTTCTGCCCCATGACACGTGCGCCACTTGTCGTTTGTAATCCACATTGGTAGTATTCAACAACAAATCCCCTTCGGTGGTCCATTCAAAGGTCGGGGCCAATTTGACACCATTGTCCTCGGCCCATTTGTTTTTGGGGACGGTTTGTTTCGCACGGCTTTGCTCGTAACGATAGACCAGTTGATGAAAAAATTGAACTCCCGTCAACGAGGTCATCTCCTTTCTCATATCTCGCCCGTAGACAGTGAGTTCGCGGCGTTCATGGTACCAGCGATCGTTCCCTTGATCGTCTTGGATATACACCCGTTCGTGCCATCGTACGTACAACAGAGGATGGGAATCGCCCACGCCTCCTTCTTCCGCTAGCACCGGAATGGTGGGTAAGGATAAACTCGCCATACCCACCATCCATCCGCGTCCCATAAATCGAATGGGTTTCGGCAATCGGTTTCTGAAATGATGACTCTTGTTCCCAGGAAACTCTTTGGTACTCGCATGACTCATCAACGTCACGTAAAACGAAGAGTTGGGCACCAACGTCATTGTTTAGTCACGTCGTCGTCGTCGTCTTTTGGAGGGACTTGTCTCTTTGGGTGGGCTTTTCCTCTTGGGTGGTGGTTGGAGAGACGTCACGTCTTGACTACGAATCCAACTATTGTACTTGTCGGGCCACCCTTTCCACTTGACCAACCAACGATCTTTTTGTCGCTTAAGTACCTTTTCGATGCGAAACACATCGGACACATGGACTTTTTGTAAATCCTCTTCATAAAACGTACCTTGGACGGGGGTATCATCCCATTCGTGAATCTTATACGTGGGCACAGGGCCCGGGATCACACGATGCACGACAAACACTTCTTCGGTCCAACCAGGTAAATAGCCTTTTTCAAACGTACGATGAATCTTGTTGAGACGAACCCGATCTCCGACTTTGAATTGGGGTTTTTTCTGGCCTTTCAATCGTTTGCTGTACAATCGTTTCCACACCGCTTCTTCGTTGTCCCATGTCACGTCTTCGGGGGGCATACCAATACTTCGATGACGGGTGGCATTATACCCTTGCACCAACTCGGGTAAGACATCGTCAAAGCGTAAGGTGTTAGCAGCCGTAAAATAACGATACAACCGTTCTTTCAAGGTCCGATTAAATCGTTCCACCACACTGGCTTTCGCATCCCCTTCGGTGGAAAAATGATGGATGCCTTGCTCGTCGAGCCATCGTTGAAAAGTTCGATTATAAAATTCTTTCCCTCGATCCGTTTGCAATCGATTAGGGTGACGTCGTCCTTTCAAAATCTTCTCAAAGGCATGGACCAAGGCCACCCCGGTTTTGTCTTTCAACGGTTGCACCCACGCGTACTTGGACAAGACATCCACGACGGTCAACAAGTAACGTATACCCCGATTATATTTGGCCAACGGTTGCACTTCCACTAAATCTGCCACCCATTGATCATCTAACCCTCCTACGATCACGGGTACGGTGGGAAAACGACGACGTCGCGGTTTATGTAACGTGTAGGCCAAATCCTGTTCCAACACCCGTTGGACTTTTTTCAAAGGGAGACGATGGGCTTTAGCAAACCGTTGCACGCCTCCTAAACTGCCGGGGGCTCTCGGATCGTGGTAACGATTCAACCATGGTTGGGAGACCTTTTTCTTTCGAGGGGCCATACTTTTTGGCATTCATCCCATAACGTCGATATGGTGGGGACCGTGTGGGGATGCGCCTTTTGAATGATTCGATACCATCGCCACGCCTCTGGGTGGGCTTTTAACCATACGACAAACACCACCCATCGATACAGGTTACGGTCGACGTGGGTTTCTTCAAAGATCTGGAGAGGATGCGTGTACTCGGGACATGCGGGAATAGGGATCTTGGACCCGGGTTGATGATCATATAAGACTTGGCACAGGGTTTGATGACATTGCCATTGCCCCAGGGACAAGAGAGACTCCCACGCATAACACATCCACACAGACTCCATGGTCACATTGATAACATCATTTATTCCTACTCCTTTTTAAACCATTTAAAAGAGACCTAGACGACCACAGGCGACGGTCTCGAGATCTTTCTGCCAGTTGTCCACACTGTCACTGTACTTGGGGGGTGGCGGCGCTGGGGCGACCATCATTTCTTGACGGTTCTTGAGCTCTTGAATTTCTCGCAACAATTGTTTCTCATAATCTGTCAGGGGGCGATCCTCTTTCTTTGGAGCTCGAGGGGGCGGGCCAGGGATGTCCACTCCACGTTTGGGATATCCTTGAGCATCACGGGTAGACAAAGGAGATTCAGCTTGTTGGTCGGCTTTCTTGGGCGGGTTGTCATGAAACCAACTCCAGTACTTGGGGCCCATGGGTTGATCGGCCCATCGGAAGAAGCCACACTGTTTCTTGGAACAATTCAGAAACAAGCGTTCGGGGTTCTGGGTCGAATGGCTCTGTTGCAGCGTGGCGGGTTCACGGCAAAAACACTGCAAACAAGTCCACATGTCCAACACTTCTACATGAGGTTGACTATACACGGCTTTCATATACTCCAGGGCTTGATCTTGTCCACAAAACAGCAAACACGGTTGCATGGGACATTTCACATACTTCCATCCCTTTTGAGATTCTCGGGCCTCCAAACGCACGTCATGGCAAGGGCATACCATATAGTCCACCGAACTAGCTAGGGCTCTGTTGGCTTTCGCTTGAGCATAGTCCTCCGCATTGTCATACACGGTCGTCAGAGTGAATTGAGGTGATGGTGTAGGTTGCTCCACCAGGTCATTCAATTCTTTCATCATCTCTTCCACGGCGGCTCGGGTATCTTCCACCACCTCCCCTACCACCGGATCACAGTCCACGGGCGTCATCGTTTGAATGGTGTTCTTCTTCTTCTTCTTGTTCCCCGCAGGGTGTACGCTTGGCTTTCTCTTCCGTTCGACCGACATCGTGCTCACGATTTTCACCCACCGAGGCCTTTTTTATACCTTGGACCCTTGGCTCTCATTGGTCAGCTTATCCTACCCATATAAGGACGTCTCCTCGTCCCATTGGTCAGCTTTTGGCCTCTCCAAATAAGGTCCTCTTGTCTTCCCATTGGTCAACTGTCTCTATTTAAGACGGTCCCTTGCTCCCTGAATCGTCATTCTCCAAAGCCATGCCCCCAGACATCATGATCGGAGAACAAGATCTCGGTGCCTTGGAACTGCAAGTGGGTCATGGCCATGTGGTCTACACAGGGGGAGCCAAAGGTACGGATGCCCTCGTCGAAGAACAGGCCAAACACTTTGGGATGCAACTCGAAGTCCTGGTCCCCCCGAACCATCCTCGAGCCACTTTCATCACCCCTTCTACGGTGGAAGTCCTGATGTTGGCCAACCCTCATCTTCACCAGGCGGCAGAGAAACTAGGCAAAAAAATGCCCAGTCATTTTTACACCCTGCAATTGCTGCAACGCAATTATCAATTGGCCAAGAAAGCCCATACCATCTATGCCTTTGGCATCTTGGAACCGGATCATAAACGCGTGAAAGGAGGCACTGGTTGGACTGTGCAATTGGCTATGGATCAAGGCAAACCCGTCTACCTGTTTGACATCCCCAGTCAATCATGGTACCGCTCGGACCATTACTACCAAGTCAATGAGAATGCCGCCACCCTGGTCACTGGCAGTCAATTTGTTCCTTGGGGACCTAAAAAGCCCACCCTTCATCAAAGCAGTGCTATTGTGGGATCCCGGGATGTGGACGAGAAAACCCGAGCCGAAATTCAAGCCTTGTTCAACCGCACCTTCTGTCTACCCGAGAACATTGATCAATTACGTATGGAACTGGAAGACTTTCATTTGTAATTTCTTAGTTTTTACTTTTGGAATTGTACATAGCCTTTTTAATTTCTTAGTTTTTATTTTTTTCAAATTGTAGATAGCTTTTTTTCCAATTGTACATAGGAACGCCCCACCCGCGTGGCAAAGAAGACCAACCACCCTTTGTAAAAAACATCCTTTTTAATTAAAATTTTAAAAAACTGACAACACTGGTTTTGCACGTTCATCATAAATAGTTGGTCTTGACTCACATGCATCTTGACTCACAATAAAAAAAACGCAACAGGAATAAAAATGTTCAAGTCCCTTCAAACAAACAAAACACGTCGTACACGATTGGCTCGTTCCCGTCTGTCCCGTTCCTCCGCTTTCTTCACTTCACGATAAAAATGACTAATCGTTAGCCATTCATTTCCACAGTACAGTTCCGGCAGATGCGCCGCCATATAAAAATTAAGTTCCTCAAACATCCTCATACTAATCGGCCAATATTTCTCCTCCCTGGTTGCCACTATACGGCGCTCAATAAAAGGGATAATACGCTGCGCCAGTGCTCTCTTTAATTTCTGGTAGGTGACTGGGTGAAGGGGTAGCCCATTCTCCGGCTCCACAAAACATAATAAAAATAAACGAAGGAACGCCTCCACGCGTTGCCGATTCAGGGGGCGCCATGACTCCTCGCGTCTCTCGTACATGCGCCTAATTTGGCGCTGGAGGGGCGTCTCCTCTGGTCGCACTCTCCTCCTCAGCGTCTCCTCACCTCCCACATTCATTTCACTGCCCAGGGACCCCAATACTCTTCTTGTTTCGGCCATTTTTCTTTTCCTCAAACTGACATAAGTCAACCAAGCATGAACTCAAAGCTAGGAGTGACGCCCTGGGGCCTCGCTTGACTTATATACCCCGATCCGCGCAATGCGTCATGGTCTATCTAAGGAGGGGGGAGGGGGGTCCCCCCACCTCTTCCCCTCCCACAGCATGATGGGGCCTCCTTCTCATTGGTCCCTTCCCTCCCACGGGACCCTTTTGTTTCTCTATAAAAAACCCCCGTCTCATTTCACACTTCAACTCATGGATGATCCAGAAACCCAACAAGTGATGGCTCAACCCCAACCATGCCTGGTGTGTAAGAAACCTGTCACCAATCCAACCAATACGGAACTAGCATACACTTTGTTGTTGTGATCTTTTATTGATTCTCTACACAATCATGTTCGTTGACTTTTTCGGGAAAGTTCAAGGGTAATGATGGTTCGGCCTTGTTTGAATGGAGCCGGCTGTCCGTCGGCTGTTTGAATGTCCACGGCAATGCTGTCAAAGATGGTTTGGCCCAGAGGAAAATACATCCGTTCCCTGGTATCAAATTGATGCTCGGTATTGCCCGCATCCAAAGTACGTAACAAGCCTTTTTCTTGATTTCCCACAATGCTCGGTGCCACCAGATCCGTGTAAATCATCAAGGGTTGTTGTCCTTGTTGCGGTTTGACCGTGGGGGTAGTGGGAAAAGGTTGCCGACTCAAATTCGGACCCAAGAACAACTCATAATCGAAATCGGGGTGGGTAAAGCTGACGGAGACGTGCCCCCACGGGGGATATTTGGCGATAGTACCAGTGGTGGGTGACCATTTATGCCGATCGTTGTAATCCACAATATGTTTCACCAGATAATTCTTTTCTTGGACCACGCGTTCCGTGGACGTTCCATCTTTCACCAATCCCATCAAGCCCGCCAATTTCCATTCCATTTCAAATTCCATATTGGCCGGTATGAGGACATACAACGAATCTAATTCAGAGGCGATGCCCTTATTGGTGATTTTCACATAGGGTTGAGCCAGGTTCAAAGCGGCTAGTTGTTGTCGTTTGGCTTGATCATCCACGTCCATTTTAGCTATATCCATCATGACTTCCATGCGTTGTTTTTCCATTTCGTACCCAATGGCAATCCAGGCTTCTTTCAAATTGTGGTAATACCCGGGCGGTAAATACATTTGTTTGGTGACTTTCAGGGGCGCCGTGCCATCCGCCCGTTTTGGCATGTATTTGATATCTGTTTTCATCCAATGGTTTTGACTATCCTCTTGCGTCCAATTCTGTTTGGTTTGATCTTCCAAGGATTGATTAAACCCCGGGTGGGACATATGTACCAACGCCACTTCCCAATCATCTTCCACCAAATAATACGAACGAGGCAATCGTGCCGTAAATTTTTGACCCGTGCCTTGTGCTTGATCACTCAGGAGCGTGATGTAAACACTCATCGTGACTACTCCCTCACTTAGGGTTTACCCCATTTTATACCTACCCCTCTTCCCCAAATTGGACTTTGGACTTTGAGCCCGTGGTTTCTCCGCGGTTTTCACCCACCTTGAGCCCACGATCGATTTTTCAGACTAGTCAGCGGTTTCCCATCCTAAACCACGTGACTTCCGGTTCCCATGAGCCCACGATCCTTTTTCCCACTGGTCAGCGGTTTCCCCCACCGGAAATGACATGACGTCATCCTCTGGTCACGTGAACGCTCTCGACCAATCAGAAGCCAGTATTACCGCCCAGATGAGCGCACCTTACTACTCAAAAGCTCAAAAGTTGGAATCATTCTGTTCAGCTCACAACTGATCACTCCAAAAGAGGGTACTTCAGTAAATGGCTTTCATTGTAACGGCTACACTTTCATCCATATCTGATCAAGAATTAGAGCCACTTTCCACAGCTGACAGCACTGTAGGAAAGTATTGCTTAATAGCTTTCATTTGAATAGTAGTATATTTCATCCACAGACTCAAAACCTTCAATCAATTTAAATGGCCAACGATTTGCTTGTGGGAGCGAAACATGTAAAACATATCTTCAACCGCTTGGAAAACTAAATATCAAATCTTCAAACACTTACAGAAACTAAAACGAGCTAACTGCGTGATGAATTTTATTTATTTTATTTTACTGAATGCTTCTCTTTTCTAAGATTTCCAGTTTTCCTTCTACGTCACTTTCACGAATCTGAAAATGTGAACGGTCGAGCAGACTCAGGTCCCTCATCTTACGTCCAGTCTTCCCCAGTGATAAATACGCAGATTGCCATGCCATTTCCTTATATGGACTCTACAGCTGCAGAGTCAACATTCAACGGCTATTCAACAAGTGCGACAAATCATCAAGGACGGGAAATCCTGGCAATAACGAGACAAAACAATCACTAACGCGGCGACGAACGCGTTGTCCTGTGTGCTTGAAAACCTATGCGAGGCCAGATACTCTGAAGGTAAGAGAGTATTTAGTATTCTAACATTATTGAAGTTAACCTAACTGGGGTAGTTCATAATTACTACAGGGAGGCTACGCCCTAAGGTTCCAACTAAATCGAAATGGTTTATCGAAGTGATAACCCTAGTCATGTACCAAAAGAAAAGTTGCTCTTTTTTTAGCTCAAAGATACGCCAAAAACAAAAGATCATTAAGGACCTTTAGTTGCTTGTAGACTTCAAACTTCCGTATATTTTCAGGTAGTACTGAGATTAAGCTTCTGTCCTTTTTTCACTTCAGTTAAAAAGTGTATTTTGACGACCCTTTAAAACACTATAATAGCAACCTTCAATATCCTTTTGTATTGCCACAAGCGTGAAAAAGGACCCCTCTTTTGGGCGGGGACTCCCGTATAGCCCTCTAGAGGGAAAACAACCACCACCCAGGTATAAATCCTAAAGCAAACAAGAGGGTTAGTTTCTAAAGAATCTGTAGTGCTGCGTCGGTGGGGACGTGAAACACAAAACACAATGTTTGGATTTATCAACTGAATTGATAAGGTAAACTTCTTGTTTTTCACGTTGCCATGTACCTACCAATAGTGTAGCTCCACCACTCTCTATATAAACCAAGTGCAGCCCACAATTCCTTGATTCGCTCTGATGAAGGGCTAACGCTCAAAACGTCAACTTTCACTCTCTTTACGGTGGCCAATTTACCTTATTAACTCAGTTGATAAATCCAAAATTTTAGAAATCTTAAAGTGCCTCTCTGAATTTTCGGCGGGGATGTACTACCCAAATCTAAAATTCTACAACGCTATTTCAGACCAAAATAAGTTAGGTTTCATATATTTCAAAATTTCCGTTCCTTTTTCAATCCAATGGAAAGAACAATTCAGTAGCGTTTATGTGAGCGTAGTATAAAACATCACCACAGGAAAATACAGCTGAGTAGCTTTCAGTAGAAGACCTTGGAATGGTCGCAATTGAATATCTCACTGGCTATAGACTCAAAAGTGAAAGCCACCTTGTATAGCAGATAAACAAACAAACAAAAAATCTCACAGAAAAGTACAACTCAATATCTCCCATTTAAAAGGTGACATGGACTGAAAGAAGGAATAACTATTTGGCGTTTGCCCCTGAAAGAGTCGGGTTAGAAACAAAACTAACCTTGAACGTTTTCTCTGCCGTTTAGATTCACATGAGAATTCACACCGGGGAGAGGCCGTATCAGTGCCCACGCTGCTTCAAGACCTTCACTCAATCCGGGAACCTTAATGTTCACATGCGCGTTCATACAGGAGAGAAGCCTTACTCCTGTGATTCATGTGGCAAGCGGTTTGCCCAAGCATCTAGTTTACAAAGCCACTTGAAAGCACGAAAAAGAAGGGAGGTTCGTATGGCCAGAAAAGATGAGGCAAGGAAGAGTATTAAAGGAATAGTGGATGACATCTCAGAGTAATTAGAACAACAATTCATGGGAAAAGAAATTTCATTTGATTGTTCAAAAATACTTTATCTATAACCATGATATCGTGGCAAGGGCCCACGAGTATATCGGTCAGCGGAGGGTCGTCAAGTGAGAAGCGATCAAAGAAAAACATTATTTTTCATTGGCAGTCCGCACTAACAATGACTGAGCGATAGTCAACTGGGAAAAATTGCCATTATCCCAGAGTCCTTTCTGGCGACCATCCACTGTCCGCAGACCCCGAGGACTTTGGGTACAAACTAAGTAAAAATTCTAAACGTGCCTGGCAATGCTTAAAATGAGTCATTTTCATCACCCATTTTCCTGGTAAATTCATCTTTTAAAAAGGCTCGATCTTTGTAATACCATGATAAAATTACGGGAATTAAAAGCGGGGGCTTTCAAGAGTTCTTTGATGATAAAAGTATGTTCTCTTGAAATATGTTAACAGGCGTTAGTTTATAATTAGATGTATATTATTCAACGAATGGAATACTGAGCGCTGTAATATTTAGGGTGGATTTAGTTACAATAATCGGCTACAAACAAATCCACCCTAGCTGAATTTTTAGAGTGACAAGATCATTATTTCCATTTTATTAAGGAACGAAAGACAAGAGAACAAGATTGCACATTGATGTATCCCACATTAATGAAATGAACAAAAGGGGTATAATCTATCCCTGCTATACTACCAAGGCACTTTGATACATTTCGACGTTGATCTTACTCGTCTCTACGGTCTTTTAAAAACGAAGAACATTTTAATGAGCATGGCAACCATTTTAACAGCAAACATTTTACTTGACTAAAACTGGAGTGACGAAATCCATTGCCTTCGACTAATGGAGAAAACAACCCCGGAAGTTTCTTGTTGAACTTTAAAGATTTGGGTTATAAGCAATTAAGAAATATATTTGGGTTTATATTTCGGTCTTATTATAAACAGCGGTAACAAAAATACAAGAAGCTACAAAAGTATAAATAAACAATTGCCCAATATAGAAATGACGTCCCTTTTAGCGTGTAAGCAGACAAATTATGGATCGCGCCAGTGTTGCTTTCTCGCTCCTAACTCACGCTCCTAACACACTCGTGGGAAACTCAAACAAGAGAACCTGCTTTAGGCTACATTTAAGTTAATGAATTTAACGTTTGATGAACAGTTTATGACAGGAATAAAAATTTCCTGTATTTATCTGAACAGAAAATTACAGCTAACGGAAGAATTTTATGGGAAAAAGTTGATTGGTTGACTAAGGGGGATTACTAAACACCCGGAATATTGGTAATTACCTTAGGAGGCGGCTTTCTGCATTGCCGGTCCTTTTTAAAATTTTGAGACGAACACACTTTACTAGCCGTTATAGAAAGCTGACCGTTAGGGGAGGAACCGGCTTTCAAGGAAAGAATTTGAGTGAACGGATCTGGGTTGGCAGACTCGAAAGAGGAGATAACATAAAAAGAGGAGATAAGGTGCAAAAATAAAGCGAGGCACGCGTGGTGTTATGGGAAGCACCATTGTCCAAAATGCCTTCCGTGCGACTGCGTGTAAACATGAAATAAAATTGAAACGTAGAACATAACAAACAGCACCAAATGATGGGAAGCAACAATGGGAAGCACCATTGTCCAAAATGCCTTCCATGTGACTGCGTGTAAACATGAAATAAAATTGAAACGTAGAACATAACAAACAGCACCAAACGAAAGTACTGCTTGGTAGCTTTCATTTGAATGGGCATACTCCGGGATTTTACGATCCACAGAGACACTCTCGGAAATTCACCCACCGACCCAAAACTTAGATTCACCTAGTATATTGTAAGTATAGGCCTGAAGTCCCACAGGAAAGCACTATTCATCAGCGTTCATTGGAATGCTGACCTCCGTACACAATAGCAAGTAATAAGTTCTCTTGTTACGAAAGTCCGTGATGTTTCGCCGAAGAAATCTCTAGCTTTCAGTGCAATTAAATCTTAAAATATCAGGCGCCTTTAGGCCTTCCGAGCAGATGTTCCCTGAAATGAACCGTTGGGTGCCCCTGATCTGTGAGCGAAAAAGACTACTCCTTGGGTTAGGGTTGACCGCAGAGGGCTCAGTCGAAAATGCATTACCTGCCAGCATTAAAATGTCATCAGACAGTTTTCATTTGCTTTATTACAAAATATGACAATAAATCACAATCTTTTCTTACATCCATTGTTTGCTATCATCAAAAGTCATGACGTCTAGAAAAAAATACTTTAAGCTAAGCAACAGTCTAAACTGGTAATAACAAATAATGTGCAAACTGAGTCTCGACCATGACTCGCTGGTTCTCTCCGCGTGTTTACGTTTGCTACGATCACGTGACAGTTGACGTGAATGTCAAATAAAGAAACTACAGAGCCTGAAGAAACTGGGGTATTATTAAGCTTGACAAAATATTTATTTACACGGATAAAAGCGAATTTTACACAACTTTGAAAGTTTTATTTCTCAGAAATCCACCTACAAAGAACGGAACAGTCCTCCCATTTTGGGGGCAAAAACATTTTCGCGAACTGCATTTTTGCTGTCCTTTCACTAAAACCATGCCAAAGACTCTACCAGACACACTTAACAGAGCAACTGAAAAGGTCAGCGTTTAAACTCTGTTACTAAAACGTAACCAATATTTTAACATCCTATAATATCTCAGCTAAAAAGTTTATTCTACCGTATCACGTCTCAATTTGGCACAATCACCTACATTGTCAGTTGCGCGAGTGCACATGCACTATTCGTGGGGTAATAACCGTGGAAAAACCCTGGGTTAACTTTTCAATGGCATACACCACAGTGTAGTAACTGTAAAGAACAATTCCGAGTTGGAAAACATCCCTGGGGTAACTACACCGGGAAAAAACCCCGGGTAACACCCCTTGGTTAACGACTTGGGGAAATTAACTCTGGAGCAATTGTAAGGGTATACATCAGAGCGAAAGAACTCGAGGTAGTTCCGCGTTAGTTAATAACGTGTGGGCAAAAACTCGAAGTATATCCTGAAGAAAAATGTCCAAAATGTCCCCTGCCTCCAGTGATATCTACGGACGTCCTTTTCCCAATTTAGCCTTTCGTCCCCACTCCTGTTCTGCTGTACCACAAGAGCGAGTTTGTTCTGTAATCAGTAACCAAAGTTCTTGAACGTTTTGCTCAGCGTCATGAAGTATATCTGGCCGCTTGAACTTGACCTTGAAGCAAAGAAAACCTAGAACAAAGCAACAGATCCAAATGAGTTGCCTTGCAAACAGATATCGTTATTGGAATATCAATTCTCCTCACAAAGATTGGTACGTGTCTTTGTAGAAGAATTTGGTGGTACATCAAGACAACAACGCGGTCCTCTACAACAATGTACGAATATTCCATGTTGCGCACACTTACCAGTACCGTTCGTACGACACGAACGTGCGACAAAAAAATGTGAATACCCAACGCCAATCGAACCCATGACCTTCCATGCACCAGTCGGATGCTCTAACCACTGAGCTACTGAAAGACCGTGACTCACGATGAACTACTAATGAAGTTGGTAAATGACCTAGTTCGCCATCTGTTTTATGTATTCATCGAGCGTAAATTTACCGTATTTCTTCATGTACCGTCAAGAAAGTTTTGAATTATCACATTCTTCCTTACAATTCTGTCACAAGTGTTGGGACACTTAGCCTTCGACACCAGAAATTATCTTTTTCGTAGCCTCCCCCTCTCCTCCCCCAGTACAAGGTTGATTTTTACGCATAGAACCAAGGCACAATATCTCAACTTTGTACTGAGGGGAAGGGGGACCAACAAATGGAAGGATGACTAACCTATCTGAAAGACTTTATCGTTAGTTGGTCTTTTCTTAAGTGTCCCAAGGTATTCTCACCACCATTGTAGCTCATTTTGCTGTAATGACCATTGCGCCACTATCCACAGAGCGGCTGGAAAACAGTCTACCTTAGTACACTTTTGCCAATACAAGCATAAGAACTCACCTTTTCGTTTCTTTCACAGAGGAATCTAAACGTCTGGGCTCTTTTATGCATGAACACGCCATCCAAAAGACCTGTCTCCACTGAACGAACCTCGATAGCTTTCTCTCCCCAGCCCATGATCTGCCCTGAACCTACGTGAGCTGAGATGGTAGATATGTTAGTAGAGCACCTTTTTAACGACTGTCTTAAAACCAAAAATCAACCAAGTTACTATCCTAGTAATTATTGTTATGACACTTGCACAAAACCTTTCACTGTAGGACTCCCTCCCCCCACGCAATACGGATTTGAAGGAACCCTAATTATTTCCACAGCTGTAAACATGGACCAGGGTAGGGAGGTAGGGAGATGGTTCCAAAGAACCAGGCCTAAAAGGGCCAAAAAAAACTTTATTCTGAGTGTTGCAATGTGGCAGTGCTTTACTGCGGCTTAAGATCTGACCAATCACAGGAGAAGCAAAGAGTGCAGAGAACCTAGCCTGTGAACAGGGTGTCTAGCGGGGCCCTTTGTCTTTTGACCCAGAACTTCACTGGGAGGCGTGAACACCACTCAGAACATGAGGCGAAAACGTAATTGTATCCGGTGCCAGGCACGGGAAAACGAATACAAGCCAAGTCACGATTGTTTATCATTTTTGTTTTCTGTTGATTGGTGGCAAAAAACTGGCATGTGACTAGGACAAGCTCGTTCATTGAACAAGTAACTCTAACGAGCTTATTACAAAGAAAAATTAACAAAATTTACTTTTGGTCGGTCCATCGAGAACCGGTCTAACCGGATTAGCTTATGAATACAAGTTCAAGGCAATCTGTCTGCTTAATTAGGAACGATGCAAACGTGAAGTCTACTTTGCTGCTGAATCATTCAGAATAACATGACCTACCAATAGCGTATGGTGTTTCTCCCCACTGCAGCACAGCATGTCTTACAAGTTCGCCATTTGTATTCACATACACGCCTTCATCTACGTGAAATATAGCAAATGTTAAAACAGATTTCGCAAAAGTCGCCATTCTACAGTCCCTTTACAAACTGAAACGGGAAAGCACAAGGCAGTGGACGATAACAATGGGAATTTGCGTGCGGGCTTTCCGAGGACGCTAGGGCTTGCAAAACTGCTGTCAAACAATAGGTTAGGCTTTACTTGAACAATACCTTGAAAAATAATGTGAATTCAAAAGAATAAATGAACTATGTACTATGGAAAGATTTGACTTACTGTTGAAGCAGAGAAGAAGCTCCAAACCACTCGAACCTTAAAGAAAATAAAAACACCTAATTCAAGACAAGTTAAATAAGAAAACAACAACCGCAACAACAAAAAGCAAGGGCCCTAACACAAGCCTCCAAATAATTTTTCTCCCTGATGAGGGCATTTGTCAGTCCAGGATTAATGTTCACCGGACAAGAGGCCGGTGTGGTCGGACACATTTTTTTGCAAGATACTTTAACAGGCTTTCCGCAAAATTTATGACTTTCTGTTTCAAATAAAACGTCATTAACTAGAATATTCCACAGGCCATTTTGTCAGGCTAAACTGAGCTTTCACCAGTCAAAATCCAAAATTTACCGAACAACTGTCAGATGACAGGCTGTTATTTGCAGGCTCGCTAACAGTTTAAAACCTGCAAACCGGGTGCAACTTTAACATTTGCATTCCCCAGTCAAGGCTTCAGCGGTCGGGTGAAAACGCAGACTGCAGACTGCAGACTGCAGAACACTTTTTGCGATAAATTAAGTTTTTTTCATTTTTTGCCCGCTGTCGGTATTCGACCGCAGAACTCTGCGCACAAATATATGCAAATATGCTAAATAAATCGTACAAGACAAAATCTACTGTGTCGGGGAGGCGTGCACGGTGAGCAAGAACAAATAGCCACGCTTCAAACATGAAACGTCACACCCCAACACAGTAGCTTTTGCCATGTTCGCGTTATTGTGCGAATTGTCCAATGAGACGAGAACAGCGGGATAAAATTAGCATATTTGCATATATTTGTGCGCAGAGGTCGGCGGTCGAATACCGACATTTGATTTCAGGTACAAGAAGCTCAAAATGTTGCCGTTTATGGTGACAAACCACAAACGTTGGGAAAGATGGAACTTTTCGGGCGTATAGTTGTTTTTCGACTATGGATTCATTCAGATTTGAGGAAATTGTGAGTGGAAATGGCGCATTTCAAGAAATATAGATCATTTAAATGCTTGGTGCGGGTGAACTGTGTATCACCTTTCGTAATTATAACTAATTAGGAGCAAAAATTAGAAAGACGGTTATTCTCGCTCGGAGAGCGAATTTTTGCCCTAGATAGCAAGTACGTAAGATACAAACAAAGAAACACTGTTTATTTCATAAAATTTTATTAATTTTCAGTCATAACTAAAGCTTTGGCTACCTGTACACAAACAAACGAACGTCCACCATATTTGTTTCACATTTAGATTGGTTAAGTGCTGACTACATTAACAGTGGGCTCAAATGAAAATAACTTAATTTATCGCAAAAAAGTGTTCGGCAGTCTGCAGTCGATCTGCAGTCTGCGTTTTCACCCGACCGAGCCTTCAGGTGGACTCATTTGGTTCTCTTAAGTTAGCACTGTACGTACTATACCAGAATCGCTGAGAAATATTATTAGGCAAAGATTCGGAAGCTTCTTACTTGGTAAAGGAATGATGGCGTGAGGCTGGAAGTTTTCTTGAAGCTGTTGAAGGAAAGCAACAGAAAAAGTTAAATACGTGAAGTTGTCCCAACACCCTTTCTGGCTGATACACCATGTTCCAGTACGCTACAAACCAATACTGGACGAAATGTATAGAGAACTACAGTTGCTCCTTTGCCCTTTTAACGTTTCTGTGGCAAGTTAATGGCGTAAATAAACTTCTATCACTGACCTGGCTGGGTATAAACAAATCGTTCACAGAGGCTGAGTCCAAATCCACAGCGTGAAAACCTACACCAAAGAACAAAAAAAAACTACATTAAACAACACTCCTTTGCTTCTCGATCTCCAGCATACACCATACTGGCATTTAAGGGGCTATGTCACTTAAGTATTACTTTAAAATGAAAATGACCTATTGGAATTAAAATAATGGCTCGGTTTCGTTACTAAAATAACTCTACTGTACTCTGTTCTGAAAGCATTTCGTATATGAGCAAGGTGCTTATTCTAATTTCAGTAGTTTTGGACCAAAAACTGAGAACCCCTACGATGTAGGCACTTACGACTTGGGGAAGACAACTGAAATATTTGTGTTTTGGTGTGCAAATGTGCAAATGTGCAATTGGTAGATGTGGGAGTTTCTCACCTATTTCCGAGGAGTAGCAAACTTTAAGTCTGCTGTTTTCTGCTTCTATCGTCACGTTAAGCATCAGCGGTCTTTGGACCAAGTAAGGGAAGGACTATAAAGGAAACAAATCTGTTTGTTGCAGGGTTTATTTTAAAACTAACAGAGATATAGGCATCACTAGAGAAATTTTGTGAGCCAAGTTTGACGCAACAGTGCTAATGTTGTGTGCTAATATTGTTATCACGGTAATCCTGTGATACCGCACTCTATGGTAAACACTGAACTTGTTTCTCGGAGCTGAGGCCCTTTTCTCGAAAGTCCCGATAACTTTGCGGGCCCGGAAAACTAATTTATGTGCGCGATGTTTTCAATTAAGACTCAGATTTTGTTGATTTTGAAAGCTGAGCAATAAAATTCTAAGTTGATAAAACAAGTCGGGCTGATATGCGGGCTAAAAACTACGCCAACGCCGTTCTGTAGGTTCTGATCTTAAAATAGAACTGCGGGCCTGAATAGTTATCGGGAGTTTCGAGAAACGGGCCCCCTGAAGAATATGTATTTGCTTCAGGTTAGCTCAGCGACGACTCCTCTACAAAAACCACAGGCTTGGTCAGCTGTTGCATATGGTACAAGTAAAGGACTTGTATTCCTGCCTGGAAAAAGAAAGATTCCATGCTTACCTTAAAGGCCATAAACTTGTGGTACGGTTTTGGCGCCCATGCATAGACTTCAATCCTATCTTCCGTGGCAATGGCAAGAAACTTAATGCGATGGAAATTTACTGAAATACGACAAAACAAAGTTAATCAACGATCAAACATTTTTTTCAGGCTTATCTAATAAATGACATCAGTTTTTTAATCAATGGGCTACAATCAACTAAGTGAATCATTGATTGTACCACCGCTCTTGTTTGAACAAAGCCAATGTATTTACCAACTTTATAGTGGACACATCCTTCAAGATCGCCAACTGTTGTGTAACCTCGTTGCCTTCGGTGGTGGTCAGCCTAAAAGACAGGGTAATGTGAAAAAAACTCTTCTTTAAGATCGGACGCTGACTATAAGAGGGATTTAATGGCTGTTTCAATGACTTAATCAAGGATGGTGGACTCCGTGAGCAAGAAGGGGTTAAGTGGTTGTTCAAAATAGTCCGCAAATCCTAGTTTCACTAACAAAAACTTTAACAAGAATGTATTGCTCAACAGCTGTTATTTGATTGTAGTGGTGTATTATTTCAGTGAGATTAAGCATCACGTTTATGGCAAACGGCAAATGTAAACCTGCCGTTTGCAGTCTGCTGTTTTAAAATGGAACATTTTCGTAATATTCTTCGTCGACGCCTTCTCGCGTAGACAAAAAAAAAACGCTGAATGGCAGACGGTGAACGTGAAAAATGGCGGGAAAATCGTGTTCACGTGGTTATTTCTGTCGTTCGCGTTTCCCGTAGAAAATCTCTCTAATGTAATATAGTAATTAGATACCTCCTCTCCTTTGAGGATCTTTGCTTTGAGCCAAGACAAGTAATACACCCGGAGTTTGTTTTGTTTGCCTAGGAAAGAAAAAAAAAATGTTTTTCACTTGTTCAAACTCATTAATGCTAACATTCACTAAAAGCTTGATAATTCAGTATAAAACAAAACGAAATTCTAAGATTCTTACCACTTATCGAAATAAGTACGTTTATTCCTTCTAGAACATCTATTTGCTGAAATCTTCGTCTGGAAATCAGTTGAAAAACTGAAAAAAAGGGGAGTAACTGATTAATAGTCTTGCAAACAAAAGTGCTAGGAAAGTCCGCAGCAAAAATAACCCTTAATAATAATAATAATAATAATAATAATAATAATAATAATAATAATAATAATAATAATAATAATAATAATAATAACTTTATTAACGTGTCAAAACTGTAGTAGCTGAGGGGAAAAGTCCCCTCTACTAACTGTGGACACCTAACCTGCCTAACTATAAAACGTAATTAAAATATATAAAATGGAAAAATATTTATATACATTTAAAAAGCCTAATTACAACAATTAACTAGGCTAAAAAAAAAAACTGTAAAATCTGTTTCTTCAACTATATTAAAATATAGTACTCTTACTGTACTCTTTCCATAAATGAGAGAAAGAACTAAAAGAAAGAAAGAAAGTTTTAATAGTAACACATTCTTTAAGTCTTCACCTTTGCCATTCCCGCTTCGGTCCAACAAGTACAATCCAGTCTCTGTACCAACGAGGAGATTAACACCTGAAAAAATAGCAAAGACAGAAAACAGCAGAGTGGAAATGCCACAATTTCACTCAGTTTCGTCATATCAGCATAAAAATACATACCCAAAGCAATACAAAGCAGATACTCCTTAAGGAATAACTACTACAGAGTGTAAAAATCTTACCCCAAAGTGCTCCGCACAGGATTTCTGTACGAAATTTATACTTGTATTTTCTGATCTGAGGCATCTAAAGGAAGGAAAAATAAAACACACAAACGGGAAATTGTTAATTTGCGAATTTTAAGTTTCGACTCTGACATTCAAAGCTTGACAAAAACGTAAATTCCGCCTTTCCTTTTGAGCAAGCAACTTTCAAAATTTGCTTGCCCTAGCGAATTTTCCACTTGCCCAGGTTAAAAGAAATTTTTAAAACTCATGCACTTGCACTGTTTTTGGTGTTTGGGGAGTGATCTCTCCTACTTGAGTGTCTGACATGTAATGTGGTAAATGCACACGTGCAGCGTTTGTTGACCGCTTTTCCCGTGGAGTTTCTTTTATCTCGTTGTTTTTGTTGAGTTAAACCAGCGTTGTGCACTCGTTGTGTTGGTCGAGTTTGGTGACCTTAAATTTTCTTCCTCGTGTTGCTGTGTTATGTTGTGTCGATGATTTACGTGTATTTGTTTGTTTTGTAGCTTCTTATTTGTGGCAGTGTGATTACAGACTCGAAAACACAACGCAACATAAAAATGGACGACACAACAGGCTCCACTACGGCACAAGTCGCATTATTTGCCTTTCCTTTTGTCCAGCAAAAGACGCGTTATCTGCAATTCCCTTGCGACCTTAGTACGGCTCTTGTTGCGTTATTTTCAATTTATTTAATGCGTTTAGTGAGTTAATACGGCACTAGAACTGAAAGTTGATGGACGGTTTGCCGGACCCTTGTATGTCTGGCAAGTGAGCAGAAAAAAACTACTTGTCCTGGGCAACTAGACAGGACTTTTGCTGAAGCACCTCTCCCGTGGGGGGGGGGGGGGGGGTACTCCCTGTAGTGGGCCATACGGAGGACTCCGCCTGAAAGGGATATCTTGTTTGACTTTCAGTATACTGGGAGTAGGGAAATTTACTGTTCTAGCATGTTTAAGGGTCGGCAAAATAACCTTACACTGAAAGAGACAGCTACTAACTCTAAGTACTGAAAATGTTTCCAAAATTCTGGTAGGAAACACAACGAAAAAATATACGAAAGTTTTGGAGCCTTTGAGCGGCTAAAATCCAGTGATGATCAACAGTTTTTGGCTTATTTTAGACGTATAAAAGAAGTGCAATTTTTTTGTTTTAGGTATAGTAAAAAGGGTACCATTTCAAAAAAGATTAGTGTATTAAACGGTAAGGGTTTGAACCTTGGGGAACTGCCTCCTCATGCGAACTTTAACGGGGACCCCCACCCCCCCGGGGTTGAAGCCTGGCAATGATGATGGCAAAACTTACCCCCATTTCATCCAGGCTAGCATTTGATGCTCTGTCTGGTGCCAAATTGACCGACACCTCGGATGGGGCTTGCGATGGCCGCCCGAATCCAAAGCTGCGTTGTTTGGAGAATTTCCTGTCTTTCTTAGAATCTTGAGCTGCAGTTGAAGAGGCAATCGAGTCATCAGACGATATCCGTTCAACTTCTGGTCTCTGAAATTTAAGTTTACGTGACGTTAAACAAGATGGGAAACAAAGAAAAACATGACTCAATTCTCATTTCTGAAAAAAAAAATGGAACCTAAAGATAGACGTTAGAAGCCCTGGCTGTGAACCATTAGGCCACCGAGAATTCCGCCAGTGACCATCCCTGTTCCTGTCAATATTAGCAAACCTAAAGGACTGCAACTTTTGGATAGTAACTACAGTTAAATATGGCGAGTACTTTCAGACAGCTGAAATTTGTAAATATTTTAAGACACTGCTAACTACCAAAAAATACCTTTCTTGTGAAAATATTCCCTACTGTGAGTTTATGTAATTTGAGATGTCCAGTTGACCATCAAAAACTTGAAACATTTTAAAACAAATTGTTTGTCTCACAGTAAAGTCACTTCTTACACCTGCATGACGACGTATTTAAACATGGATTTCAGTACCTACCACTGCCCAGTTTTAACTCACTAACCTTTACTTTCTGTTGCTGTGTGGGTAGAACATCAGGCAGGTTGTTTGTCAAGGGTCGGGCAGGGCTGTTTGCTTCACCAATGCTGGCAGTTGATGCACTATCCTGATGAAGAAAGAGGTTTTGAAGAGTAATGTGTAGGTCCAAAAACTATCCATACTCCTCCCCCTCCCCCCACGGTTGGTTTTTGTTTTACACCCCCTCCCTACAAGAAATTCCAGTTTAGCTTCATACTTTGCTTCTAAAGTTTTGGCTCTTAAGACCCCCCTTCCCCTAGGAATTTCCGATGACGTTCCATGGGGTGGGTATGGATTTTTTCCGGACCTACACAATCAGAAAATGAGGCTTTGCATTTCCACTAGCCAGTTTGACAAATGAAGACAGAAATAGTAACCTCTCCTGATTTACCAAAACTTTTCCAATAATTTACTCACTGAAAATAATTGGTATTGCTAAGACAGTTGATATAAAACAGGAACATTTAGAGGCATTTGCATCACAAGTGATGTACAGAATTTTGTCTGCGGTGCATCTCATTTACAACCTTGAGCCATAAACTTCGAAAAACACTCTGTCCGTATATGTTACATAACACTTCTAGAAACTAAAACCAACAGAAAATAAGAGCTTACTTCTGAGTCATTGTCATCTTCTTTCACCACCATAGTATTGTACTCTCCACCATCTTCATCAGGAGCTGAAGGAGTAAGCAGTGTGGTTAAAAATCTCCATCACTAATTTATACCGTAAGGGGTTTTGCTTCACATACAGGATGCGTTTAGCTTTATAAGCAATGTATATCTACCATCACCATGTAAAAATGTAAATGTAAATTGATGATTATAGTGGTCAACGTGCTTAGCTATCCTTGGTACTGCCTTATGAAACAAATAGTGCAAATGAAACGTAACATGTTTTAAGAATCCCAACTGGAGGGAGGCAAACCAGTTGGCTAGTTACAAGCGCAGCTGAAGGATTTATAACTCGGGACTGCCATGAAACAAATCCATGAAGTGCTCAGAGTGGGATTCGAACCTGGGACCTACGGACTCAAAGTCCAACACCCTAACCACTCGGCCACGCTGCCTCCACGCTGCCACCATCACTATTTTATGTTGTAAGAGGTTAATATTTTCACATGCAGCATGCATTTTGCTTAGCAGGATAAATTTACCTTCTCTTTGTGGCCTCAATGTGAGCTCCCCATCTTGTTGGTCATTCACAGCTGGAACACTACTGTATAAATAAGAGAAAAGTTACTTTTAATTGTTGATTTTTCAAGTGAGTATATTAATGAAAGGATCCTCACAATATGCATGTACCGTATTCTCTCGATTAAATGCCAGGCCCCGAATAAACACCGGGTATCAAAGAGGGTATTGTAATTAAGCCCCTCAGATGTTTGTTTGTTGTAAAATAAACTTAATAAGATTTAAGGGCAAAACACACCGCTGCCAAGAAAAACAAATAACAACCCTTTCTTAAAAAATGGCGGGCCCAAATAAACTGCTGATTCAAACAAATGCCAGGTCCACCATGCCAAGTTTGAAATAAACGCCGGGGGCATTTAATTTAGAAATTATGGTATATATAGATGCAACTATTACTTTACATTTGATTGTATTTAGACTTGACAATTCCGCTTTGTTAACATTAACTGCAAGAGCTGTGATCATAGTGGATCATACACACAGTAATCCTTCTAAGTGTTGGACTAAATTGTTGATGAAAAACTGAATACTGGTGGATGGCTTCTAAAAATTGGGAGTGTTATGCAAATTGCATGGGATTTTCCCTATTTTTGGAAACTTGAACTTTGGTGTCTTTTCATCAAAATAACCTTGAAATTGCCAAGGTTTCAAATTCTGAAATGTTTTTTCGTGTAAATGTTTGATTCCATAATATTTTTCGTTCAGACCAAGACACCTACTTGCTTTTTAAGTTGAATGTGAACTCACCGATGTCGTGAATGATTGGATGCTGTTATGGTGTCATCGGTGTTCATCGTCACAAAGCTGTCAACACTGGTGTCCAGGAACACATCATTATCATACCCACCAGCTGCACCCATGTACTGTGGTGGAGTGTGGTTTTGATTCATTTCCTGCCAAGACAACAAGTAAAATACTGTGAAATGCAAGTAGAATACAGCGAAACGAGTAAAATACAGTGAAACAAGTAGAATACAGCGAAACACCTACGCACCAATAGTATATCCATAGTCTTTTTAATCACATTGTACGTAATTTATCACATTGTATGTAAATGATGTAACATAAGATATGAAGAGCTCTGTGCAAAAACATCCTAGTGATGTTTTGGGTCACTTTTTTGGCTCCAAAGTGCCTAAATGTTTGCATGTGGACTCATATTTAGTCAAAGAACATCACTCTGTTTTTTTTCCCGCATAATTTTGCTTTGTTTTCAAGAAAAAATGGGCAGAAAAATGTAGTCAGCATCTTCTGTTTTCTTTTGTGCAAAAGAAAAAAGAAAACGATAAAGTTCTGTTGTTACATATTTTACATTTTTATCTTCTGAAACCATAAAGACCATTATTATTATTATTATTATTATTAGAATAAATACCACTCTAGATGGAAGGCTCGACTGTAAACCCTTAGGCAACCGAATGGACCAACCACTACGTGATGCCCTTTTAGCAAAAACCTTGTGGATGACAACATTTCATTTTTATCTGTGATTTTAGAGATGTGTCCTCCTCAGAGGGAATGATACAATCACCAATTCTTTGTGTCTGCTGGGATGGGGAATAAATCGGAAATTATTTACCGTTACATCGTGATACTTACAGGGCTACTACCACTGCTGCTCTTTCTTGGTTGGTAGTTACCTACAAAGAATGCATTTCCGACGTTATTTATTGATATTTCACTAGAAGGTAGATATCGTAAGTAACTGAAATTAAATTGTATGATGATGTCGTTGAGTAGATGACTTAAAATGATATGTTTGACCACTGACAAATTTGCACAAGTGGCCAGTTGATTATTACAATTATTGTTTGATTGTAAGTTTGAATTTAAACTTTTCTATCACAACCATCATCATCACTACCACCACCACCACCACCAGTTTCTTTGTCAGTCTTTTCATTTTAACAATGATTCACTACATAAGCTCACCTCTACCAAATGTCCCTCCTTGCATAAGGGTCAAATTTCTTCTCAGTGTTGATTGCACATTAACAATGCTACATGTGAAAGAAAGCAAAGAATTAATAAGTTTTGTGTTAAGTTGCTAGGGTTTAGAGACAGATCAGTGTCACATTCTCACCCCATTTCCTCAGCAATCATTCCTGCTAGCAGCTGTTCATCTTCTTCTTCACTGCCAGAATACTGAAATTCTTCCTCGTGATCAGAAGGAGGAGCTACAAGCAAGGCCGAAAAATAAAATATAAATTTCACACCCTAAATTTCAGTCCCTAACCCCACGAAAGGAAAGGATTCTTCACTGCACCAATATATGATACATGTAACTAGAAGACTCCTTAGACCAACCTTTCTTCTTTTTCATTCTGTCAATGAAATCCTTCAACTCTATCCTTATTTTTCTTTCGTGAGACCTGGCATCCCGAATAAACTCATGCTGCAAATCAAGTGTAAAGGAAACATTTTAACTTAGCTGCAAAGGCTAGCATGAAAACTTATAGTTAAACCTCCCATATGCAGCCACCCAAATTAAATTAATTGACAAACATAAACTGTGAACCTGCAGCAGTTGATCAGCAGTGGGTCGTTGTTGATAATCCTTTATTAAACACGTGTTGACAAAGTTGTGAAATTTCTTGGACCAGGCTTTCTTGGATTTGAGTCGAGGAGGCTCACTTCGTGGGATGAGAAACAATGCTCTCATTGGATGCATGTCACAAAGAGCTGTGGAACACAGAATGCCACATTAGGGTCTTTTGTGTGAAGGAATGAGCAGCATCTTGGGTGAAATGTGTTTTTAAAGCAAAGAGATCACTAAATGGTAGAAAATTGCTATTAGCACATTATCCACATCAAGCCAAGTTTTATCTTAAAGGCGTCTAAAATGAGGTGCAAAGTAGTAAAACTGTTGTTCAATCCATATCCAATTTGTGTCTAAGCTATGAGGGTCTTTGGATAAGAACAGGGGTCCAAACGGATCTTAGGTCAGGCACTCTTAGATACCACTTATAAGAGCATTTGACAGCTTATGTTAACTGTGTCAGTATAGACGGGTTAGTGCAAATGATTTTCTTGCACATAACTGGCCCTGTTGAAAAGAAATGCATTGTTAACCCTTTCAGCCCTGATAGTGACATAAACAAAATAATTTCATAAAGACGTAAAGAGAAATACGTCATCACTACTTATTCAAACATTCAAGTGATGAGAATAAAGGAAGCAATCTCCAAGGACAAGTTGTCTTGATAGTTGGACAAATTCTCCTTACTGGTTCCACAAGAAATGAATGGAGAACAGTAAGCAGAATATGCATTTTCATATCAGGGAATAAAGGGTTAACTTGGGTGGTAACCCATACAGTCCCAAATAATACTCACGGGGTTGTGTTTCTGCCATCTCAATTGAAGTGATTCCAATGGACCACATGTCACACTGAAAAAAACAAACACAAATGAGCTGCACAACTCTCTGACTAAGTGAATATTAATATATGAAATTCATATGTAATTCTATCTCTGACTAACTCTTGAATCAGTTAATAATACAATCCTCTTACTAGTGACTAGAATCAATTAACCACAGAATTGATCATAACAGTTGTAAAGCAGTTAAAGTAAAAATTAAATATCGTAAACAACATGTGACATGAATGTACAGATTCATACCCTGTTGTCATAAGTGGCATCAGGTTGCTCATCGCAAGCAATAACTTCTGGAGCCATCCTGCATTAAAAAACGTGGTTCCAAAATTATATTGATCACTCAATGTTTCTAACCAGTAAGTGCCCAAGTCAGTATTAAAACTGCCCTTTAATTTTCACATGATCTAACTTCTGTAAATTATGTAAACTTATCAAATTCAGGTTCATCCTCAGAAATGTTAAAAGCAAACAACCAAACAAAGTGACTTGCGAAGAGGCAAGTAACAGTGAACAGGATCACATGTCACCCACTCATCAAACAAACAGTATGTCTTACCAATAAGGAGTACCAATAAAAGTGTTTCTTCTTCCAATTGTTCTGTCCAGCTGAGCGCTAACGCCAAAGTCAACTGCAAGTGAGAGGAAAGAATCAATGTAAGGGAAAACAGCAAAATAGAATAATCATTCACTTCCCATTCAACTGATGCTATGAAATCCACAGCAAGCACTAACAACTGGAAGTCATAACACATATGTTAAACTGTCTCCTGGCTGGGCTTAAATCTCTGACCACAGTGTGAATTATTTCTGAACCAACTAAAGGCTACTAAGGGTGTCTCCATTGATATATTTCAGAGCCTTAGAGACAGTAGTTAAATAACAAGAGGCTATGACCTTACTATTCTTACCTAACTTGACTTCTGCACTATCAGTTAACAACACATTCTGTCCCTTGATGTCTCTGTGTATGACGTGATTCTGATGAAGATGGCTCACACCCTACAAAGGTTAAAATGAAGTCAATGACAGCTTCTAAGGACTGTCCATAAAGGGAAAGTGCGAGGTAACATGACCTAGTGGCAAACATGCTGAACTTGTAATCTGGAGCTCTTGGGTTCAAGCTCTCTTCCCAAGCCACTGACTTAGATTTGTAGTTCCCTGTTCAACTCATAGGACATGTTACTTAACAGCAAGCTGGTCATCCTTTGTATTAGTTGTGAAATTACCCTTTTTTTTACAGTTTCTTTCACTTGCAGTTTTAATTATTATAAGCACCTTGCAATAAATACACTGATACTCAACTGAATTATTCATTTATTACAGATGCTTTTTTCCTGTCACTCTTGCCTATACATTTTCATTTACAATTCTAATCACTATGTTAAATAGCTTTGTTGTAACTTTTTCCTGTAACTGAGGATGGCATCAGGGATGCTGAAACATGTTTTTGAAACTAAAAAGTGTTGTGTTGTTCTTCAAAATATTAACTTGTTTCTTGCTACCAAGACCTTTTAGACGTGAGACTGTTTACTGCATAGGAAACTTACATTGAGAACTTCATGGCAGATATATGAAATCCACTCCTCCTTTAATGCTTTTCCTTTTGAAGCTGTGGGATGGATACAAAGAAAAAGGACAAATTTCATATTAAAGTTAGGTCTAGCAAGTGAAGTAGATTTTGCAGAAGAAGTCAAAATAAGTCTGAGCACACCTTTAACTAGGTCTGTTATTGATCCGGCTCCACAGAATTCCATCACAAGCTGTTACACAAACAAATTGAAACATGTGAGAGCAACTTCAAAGTAACTTTAAACTAACTAAAGTAAACTGAAATTGAAGACGATATCACCAAGCTCTGGTACAAACCCATAGCTGATCCTCTTGGCCTGGTAATCCTTTCTTCACAAAAGCTCCATAGTATGTAGCTATATTGCGATGATGAGAAAACTAAAAAAAAAAATTCACCACTTGTTATTCAGCATTCATCTTTTCACTTCCAGAGCATTTAATAAAACAGTGGAAACTCTTCAATGCAGACAACAAAGGGATGGAGTTTATGGGAATCTCAGTCCAAAGAACTGTATACATGTCCACAGTAGACAGGTGACCTTATTATGGAACTGTCCACAAGGAGAAGTTCAACCTTCAAGAGAAACACACATTTCTCACGTCCTGTATATTTCCTCAAACTGTAAAATTTGAGTATTAACTAAGTGCGAGGAAAGAGATTGAGAATAAAAATGGATCAAAAGCTTTTAGATTGCTCTATCATACACTGGATCATGACAGTAATAAAAGTATTTATTGGAAAGCTGTCTAAGACAGCTCATGGGTAAAAATATCAGACCTGTATTATACAACCTTCTGTGCATAGCCTGGGTTCACACAAACATTTGAGGACTCCCAAACTCCCTAAAGTGCATCAGCCCACGTAAACAAAAACTTGCTCACAAACCATTCTTCAATTTTCTGTTTACCTTTCTAAGAACATTTATCTCTAGTTTTATTTCTTCCTCCTCATCCTAAAAGTACACAAAATATTCAACAATTACAGATGAACCAAGCAGTGCAATACAATGTATTCTCTGATGAAGACCAAATATGCCACTCAAAAAACATACATGTAACACAATGTCCTCCTTACACTAGTAATGGCACAAAAACTGTGTTACAGTTGATCCACGTCACGCGTGAACGGAAACTCTAAAATTCAAAACAACGTGACGAGTCACGTTCTCCATATTTGGGCATTCGCCTTGTGTTTCTTGAGATTCAGAGAGGGATTTCGAAAATTGAAAGGAGATTTCGAATCTGTCACAGATTTTTCGAAATGTTCAGACCTGGTTATGTTAATGCCTTAGGTCGGAAGAACAGGCCATGTAGGCCTCTCCACAAGGAAACGAGAAGACGAATAATTGATCGTTATTTGACTGGAGAGGGACCGAAAGCGATCTCCACAGCAGCTCGTGCAACTCCTGGCGCTGTTTAGTGTATCATTCGACATCATGAAACGTTCAGTACATGTGAGGCGGTCAGTCAAGGGGGACGAAGTTATCCTTCTAACCTTTCAGACGACGTTGCATGTACAATCTATTGAATTGTTCAAACTAGCGAAACCTAGGATATATGGATGGGAAAATCGCAAAAGATTGTTGAGCAGTAGGTTATACAATGGTCACCAAAGCGTATTAAATATGAGAGTTTGTATGGAGCTGAAATTCAATTGAAAATAATCTGTAGTTTTCCGTGGAAAATACCTAAAGATCAAAATAGAGTTTGAAAAACCTTACCTGTTGTGTGTTTGCTGTGTCTTTACCGCTTTTCCGAACTGCTGGAGGCCGTTTGGGGCGGTATTCTGTTTAACGGTCGAAGCGACGTCTTGTCACGTACTGGCTTTACTTTGACAGATCTCGCATCGACCGTTAAACAGAAAATCGCCCCAAACGGCCTCCAGAAGCTCGGAAAAGTGGCAAAAACACAGCAAACACACAGCAGGTAATGGTCTTCAAACTCTATTTCGCTTTTTAGGTATTTTGCACGGAAAACTGGCCATTTACATTTTGGATCGAATTTCAGCTCCATACAAACAACTCACATTACGCTTTGGTTAACTGTGGACGAAGCGTCGGCTTTGTCTTTAATCAACCTCGCAACTAGGAAAAACTGTCATCAGTAATTGCTTGACACGGCAAATGTATCTTGGTTTTCGTCCACTTCCTTCGGAGCTACCGTTCTTACACAAGCGTTCAGCTCCAAGGTTTGTTCTCGTTCGGTTGAAACAGGAATCACGCGTCAGCAAAATAATTGACATAATTTCACCTCCTTCTAGTCGTCTAAAACGTTTTTGAACCACTGACGAGAAGCGAACCCAGAAAATAACACAGTCTCTCGATAAAACAAAGATTTGTCCCGTCACAACCCCTTGCTTCTACAAAGATAGAAGCCATTTTCGGAAATTTCAATGAGATCTTCAATATTTCCCTCGTGATCTCCGTTACGTCACTGAAAGTAGCTTGTTTATTTGAAGACTCGGATCACATGTTGTGGTTTCCGTTCACGCGTGACGTGGATCAACTGTAATGTCGATGATTATGAACATGGTCATGTGTGGGTAGGAAATTTTTTTAAAACTTGACGCAAATTTGAAGTATTGTCCAAAATTAAATCTGTACAGTACTTCTGATTGAAGTACACAGTCTTGTAATGCTATACCATCAGTGAGGATTTAAGGGGATCATATTTCACAGATCTCTGGTGTAGGAGATCTGAAGCGCAGCACTAAACTAAAGGCTATTGTCTTATAGAGAACCAAGACTTTGTGTGCATATCATTTCTAATACTTTGCACCCACTGTCGATGAAAATCAGCTACAAAATATACAGTGTCATTTTCTCACAATATGGTGACAACATACTTTAAAACACAAATACAGAAAATAGACCCACCTCAGTAACATCCATAATTTTGATAGCAGCCAGCTGCCCTGTCCTCTTGTGGCGACCCTGTATCATAAAGACAATGGCTTGGTCAGCAAGAATCAACTAAGCATGGGGCAAAAACATTACTTAAATAGGTAAACAATGCAAGGTAATTGCCACCAAAAATCCTAAAGTTTGATCATCCTTGACCTGCCCAGCTTCTCCTCTTCAATGCAAGCCCTTGAAGCACTTGGCTGGCAAACCCTCCCAAAGTGCAGGCTTCTCCATTGCTATGTTCTTATCCTGGAGTCCGAAGAAATTATGGCAAACAACACATTTTTTATCAGGGACTTGCCAAATGGAAGGTTTTAGATGAGTCTGTGAGTAATACATTCTACTAACTCACTTTTATTTTTAAACAGAGTGTTAAGGACCTTGTTCTTAGCTAAGTTTTAAAGCTATTTTAAATTTTCAACTTTTTAAAAGGATTTTTAATGTGTTTTTGTAATTTTATTTCCTTATTATTTGCAGGGCACCACTGAAAAACTCCTTGGTGATGTGAGCACCCTGGATAAATATTATTATTATTATTATTATTATTATTAATGTATGTGTGTGTTGATCCTTCACACCCACAACTGCTTAACAGAGTGAGAATCAGAGTTCTGAAAGTCTGTTCGCATAGTTTTTGGCTTTTGAAAGTCAAAATGGGTGATGTGACATTGGTGGAGAAAGGGACACTTCTAGTTTTCCTTGATTTGTCTCCACTGATTTCTTATCACCCAGTTTTGGCTTATGCACACACAGATTAACAACCCACTAAAAACTGTGTACATGTACATTGTGCAGGATGCTCAAAAATCAAGTTGTTTTGATAGAAAGCTGGTCATTTCCAGTCTCTGAGCAGAGCACAAAAAGTGACAATATTTTATGAGCTCAAGAAAGATAAGCTTCATAAGTTTTACCACAGCATCCTAATTAAGATTCATGCGGTGTTTAAACACTGTTGTACATGCTTGGAATATAATTGCCTAGTAAATAATATTAAGTTATACATGTTGCAAGTAATTTTTTTTTTAGGTAAATTAAAATTTTAACTAGCTTAATATTTTTTTTACTAGTAGTCGTCAGCCATTTCCAGCGACGCCCATCACCATTCCCCAAAGACTAATCCCCACGCATAAAACCTCCCCCCACGGTAATGACAAACCAGTTGTTCAAATGCAACACAATACAGTTACAAAAAGAAGCCAATTTCTTTATTCCCAGCTTATCTACATACTACTGAAAGTTAGTTTCAGGGTTTTCAATAGGAATCCGACTAGGTGGCAAAATTGTAGGAGTAGGTGGAGAATGAACTGCACTGACGGTGCAAAATTCTGGGGGGGTCCGGGGGTATGCTCCCAAGGAAAATTTTGAAAATTTGGGACTCTTAGAATGCATTTCCTGCATTCTGGAGTATTTGAACGAAAAACGAAACACAAATCGCCGCTGAAGTTACTCAGAATGTACGCAAGATTCTTTTGTTTTTCCTGAATAAATCTTGGCCGATCCAAGGCTCGTGTTTTGTGGCGAATGTTTCTCATGTTAGTGGTAAAATATGAGGTAATTTCTCAATTAAACAGGCGGCGAGTTCATGTGGAATAGCCGGCGAGTTTCGCCAGCTGCCGGCCCTTATTGAAAACCCTGAGTTTAGGCCAAACTAAGGCATGGAGAAGTCTTATGTTTATTGTTACAACGACTATTCATCCAATCTGTCATTTCAGTTACCTCCTCCTTAGATGCAGTAATTTACAAATTTCTAAACTGACTTCACTGAAATGAAGCCCCAGCTTTGTGAGGTAGAAATCACAAAGACATCAAGTGCCCTGGGACAGACAAATGCCACCCCCTGGATTGTACAATGCGCAGTTCCCGAAAATATCCATTCCCACCCCACAGAAGATCATTGGAAATTCCAAGGGGGTGGGGGATCTCAAAAGCTAAAATTTTTAAAGGAAAGTTTGAAGCTAAACTGGAATTTCTGGAGGGGTAAGGGTAGGCAGGGTTCAAACCAAAAAAATCTCTGTGGAGGGAGGGTGAGGAGGGACATATGGCCAGCCGGGGAGGGTAACATCCTGCGCACTGGAACTAGCAGATGCATAAACCTGGCTGCCTACATGTCCCAAGATTATTTTAAGTTGCAATTTTTTGGGTCCATCTTCGTTGATAGTACTGTAAAAGGGGAAAGAATTACATAATTCTAGTGTGCCAAATTGTGAGAATCTTATTGACGGAAAAAAGCCAGGCACGTTAAGCATTTCAGCACAGATGTTGCAAAACGATACTTTGTAAACATGTGGCGTTCTAGAGAGGATTGGCAGAGATAATCAAAGGGTGATCAAAGAGGTGAAGAATTATAAATCTTTCTTTCATCATTTTCCCACAAAAAACTCAGAACATCCCACTTTGATCTACCAAATATGCAGTACTAACATGTCCCACATGGAAAATCCATCACACACAACGTAAATAATTTACAACAAGTAAACGATCACAGGGCGAAAATTTCTTGCTGTTAGAAGGCCTACATACATAATATCGAGAAAAGGATGGTGCCCGTCAAAGGCCTTAAAAAATGAACACGAATTTGTCGAAACGTCAATTATAATGTAAAAGTTCATTACACAGGCATAGAGCTGTAAAACAAATAATTATAAACATTCTTAAACACTGCACTAACCGTCGTTTTTTTCCTCGAGAATATAAACTTACTCAAGATTGCATGCATAAGGTTAACATATATTAGCAACATTTGACAAATACTGGTCAGGAACGTTCTGAATCGTGGAGCATCGATTTTGAAACTTTAGATGAATTGTATTCTCAATTTACAAGGCATAAAAATTCACACAAATAATGAAAGACGTGAACAGAATAACAAATCATCAGCGTATTTATATTATATATCAGTGAATACCTTGATTCAAAACACGTTCTAGTTTACGTTTACCTTGTGAACTTGCCCGTACGTTCCATTACCAACTACCTCGACCAAGTCAAAAATTCCCGCTGGATCCTATTAAGTTAATAACACAGGCAATGCATTTCACTTGCTATTTTATTCTTATCGATTACACAACAAGATAACGAAGAAGATATAGCACAGTGGGTATAAAGATCCCCGGGAATTTCGTGTTAGATTTGTCTAGACAATCGGGTTTCACAAGGACTTGACAATAGCGACATCATAAAACACCACCATAAAATTTGTAAGTTCATTTCTCTTTAGACACTTCGTTCAATATCTTCATGAGAAGTTGCATAAATCTCACTTGTCAAAAAGGCTTGGAGTGTATTAAGCTTAGCTTGAGATCGACAACTCCAGAAGCTTAAAAGCTTACAATAATGCATTGATCAATCGGTGAATTTTGAAATCTTTAACTTTCCACAGAAAACTTGAAAACAACCGGCGAAATAACGGGCAGAAAGTGAAATTTTGCTCACCTTCAGTGCAGCTAAATCAATATCATCTAGTCCGTACGCCATCTTAATATCCAAAGTGAAGGATTAGAACCGCAGCTATCACCAAAGAAATATTTCAACCACTGTTGAAGCTCGCGTAAACTTCTTAGGGAAACTTGTCACATCCGACCGTCAACGCGCTTGACCGCGTTACGCCTAGTATTACGCACCCTTTCCTTCGTTCATAATATTCCTTCGTTTACATTAGGCTGTTTTCAAAAACAAATGAACGCTCACATTTCGTGCAAAGCATACATATGAAAGCAAGTCATGAAGCTTTGATAGCAAAACATTGAGGAGCCATACTCATAAACAAAGCCGAGGGAGGAGCTTGGGTCGGGTCACGTGATATCATACTGTGAAATGATGGCCGCTGACAGCAACCTTTTCTGTCTGTCGTCCAATGCACTTTTGCTGTAATTTTTGCTGGGCTTTGCATATTGTATTTCAACGACTTTTCCATGATTTATGCACACTAACACTTTCTCAAGCATCTTCATTCTTATTTTCGTTGTTAGTTAGCCCATAACACAATAATTCCCTGACCAATTAAGCCAAGACCTTTAATTTGTACGTACAAGCAATGCGTGATAGGACTTTCCCTGGTGTCAATATTTGATACCAGTATTTCCTGTTCAAATTTTGAAAGTTGTTATATTTATAGTGCTGCTACTGGTACTCCAAATATTGGCAACTAAAAACCGACCTATATCTTTTTTTCCCGTTTTACGTGTCCTAAATTGTAAATTGTTTATCTACTCCCGCTAGATCTCTGGCCATATCTGCCAGCAACCCGGAAGTTACACTTGGTAAAACTTCCGTGATCAGCTCAGTCAAGAAGGCTATTAAGATGTAGCCTGCGTAGCAAGCGTTTCCGTAAGGTTTTCCGCACGTTCGAGGCATTTTTTGTTTATCGAACGTGCGGAAAGCCTTACCGAAACGCTTGCTACGCAGGCTAATTAAGATGTTTAACGCTGTTAATGGTATGGTCCGGTTTGGTCCCTGAATACCCAAGTTTCCGTTTTGTCCAACGTTCTGACACCACCCCCACCATGATCGAATTTGAACGACTTTTCCATGATTTAAGTACACTAACACTTTCTCGAGCATCTCCGTTCTTATGTTCCTTGTTGGCAAGACCATAGCTCTATAATTCCCTGATCAATTCAGCCAGGCCGTTTTTACAAGGCCAGGGCTTTTTTCATGACTGAGGCAATGTCAATTAGTAATTTAATAGCCACTTTTATACTACTTTCTATTTAAATTTTGAAAGTTGTTGTTATAGTTATATTTCCTAATACTGGTAATCCAAATATTGGCAACTAAATCCGATCGACCTATGCCTTCTTCCCCGTTTTTAGGTGTCCTAACTTGTAATTTGTTTATCCACGTCCTCTAGATCTCACCTCACATCTGCCAGCAGCCCCCCCCCCCCCCCCAATCTACCTCTTTCCTCTACATCGACGCTCAAAAAAGACAGAGAAGAGGTCTAAAATGGTGTGCTATGATAGGGAGCTTGTTTGACGGCTATAAAGCTCTCAATTTCAATTCATGCTGTTACCAGTGCGGGGGAAGGGGGGGGGGGGGGGTTGGTCTGAAAATGGGCAAGGGTTTAAGCCATTTGGGTGGGGAAGCCCGAAAAGGGGTTTGGATTTTACAGTTTAAAAATAGGTATGGATTTAGACCATATTGGCGTGAAGGTCTGAAAACGGGTATTAAGAAATTTCCCATTTTGGTAATCGAAACTCCTGATAACTTTCCGGGCCCGAAAACTATTTTAGGTGCACAATCAATATACTCGAATAGCTATTTTTATTGATTTTGAAAGCTACATTTCAATCTGTATAATTTCATGAAGCGGAAAGTTATCGGGAGTTTCGAGAAATGGGCCCCAGATTCGGAGAACCGGCGATCCACCCCTACCAAAAATTCCGAGCATTCCCGGATGCTGTTCACAACCAACCAGGGCAGTCTATAGACCTTTTTCACGCGGTTACTATTTAGCATAAAAACAAAACATTTTGAACGCCTAGCCTCGCAGTGAAAAACTTGAGAACGAGTTTAGAAGTGGAAAAACAAAGCTTTTTATTCTTCGGGACTCAACATGGCCGCCGCGTGACAAGGGACAATTGTGGTCAGGTGTTTGGAAAAGCAGTGAAACAGGAGGTGGAAAGCAAGCATGGACGTCACGAATGACAACCGAAAGTCATTGTTTTTTCCCCTTTGCTTGCTCTGACGTCAGCTTGTCAACCAAAGATATCAAAACAAGAGTTTCATATTGGTGCTTTCAGGCGGAAGTGTACATTAAAGGGAAACATTCCACTTCCGGTTGTCGTCTGTTATGAGCACGTCGTCAACCTCATTGACTGAGATGCGACATCTTGAATTCAGATTCAGTTTCGGACACATCTTCCAACATTCTCCTGTCAGAGCACCACCAACCATCATCGTGCTTCTTCTCCGGGGATTCTAACGAAAGTGAAAAATACCGACACATGGGAGGATCTGAAGTAGCCCTTTGCTTCACGAGGAAGCAAAGAAAATAGGAGACGTCTACGCGCAGGCTAGATCTGAAGCATTCTCTCCCCCAGCGACAGGAATAACGGCCATCGAGGCTATCCTTTCCGGTACTTCAGGGGAGTCGGGAATGCCGAGCTGTTTACTTTTATCGGAAACCGAAGAATCCGAGGTCGAAATGTAAGTGCTTGCCTGGCGTTTTCGCAGGGCACAAACAAAAATTTTGGACGCAAAATTCAATACTTCTTCCCTACTTTTTTCCAAAACATTTTTTCCAGACTCAAACTTTTAGAAAAAGAAAAAAAATGGACTGCGCTATGTCTCAAACCTGACAGATTTCAGCGACTAAGCAGCTGGGACAAAACTCTATACTTTTTCCAGAATTAAAACTTTAGTTTCTATACTTTTTGGGCTCTAGAAAACTGGTTTTGAGATTTCCATACTTTTCCAAACTCTGTACGAATCGCAGCTTTAGAAATGTCATTTGGCGCCATCACAAATGACCACTAAACCACACTCTTTTCTCAAATTACCAGCGAGTGAAAAAGAAAAGCAAAGACTGGAACCGTTGGTATTTACTGTAATGTTCATAATTTATTGGCTTCTGACATCAAATACAAATAACTTGACTTCCTTGGCAGCGAACTCTTCCCCAAGGAACGACCCATATAACCATAACTAACTAGTCTAAAATGAAGGTTACAGTGACTGTATATAAGCTGCACGCTTGAATCAAACGTGCACCTATTAACACAATCCCTAGATTTGGCAGTAAATCAAGCACGATAGAAGCAAAGCATTCTAAACGTTGAAACGTTTCTGAGGGTCATAAATGTTCCTTTATTGGCAACATCTAAGTAACTTGCGTGACTTAAACTATTGTTACGCAACTATTGGTTCCAAAGTGTCCAATGTGTCACATTGTTTCGATTGTATGCTGTGACACAACCATTGGTGAAGTGGTTGTTCCGTCACAGTCTTAAGTTGATTGAATAAAAAAACTTTGCTTCTACCCTGCAAGAACCATAACTAGATTTTTTGCTATCTAATTAAATTACTGACATCACTTAGCAAACGTACCAGTCACTGTTTCTTTTTGTAAATAATAATTTTTCTGACAGGCAACTTGCGCGGCCTGGTTGAGGAAACTTCATCAGCTTAACTTTTCCCGTCTTTTGAACAAAATAAATACTCTGGACATAGTAAACTGTAATATATGTTTAAGAATTTTAAGTTCAGTTCGAGCATATTACCATTTAGAAAGGTTTCCTACGTGAAACTAATATTAAGAGGGATAACCAACTATGCATACAAAATGCAACAATTATTTCCCACGCTGACTTGAGCTTTCATTTGTAACCCAACAAAAAAAATTGAATTTTCAGAAAAAAATAGCATCTTTAAGGTTGTATATCAACAAGTTTTCAAGCGTCAATAACACTTAGAACATTTTTGTCTGTAGTTCGAAAATAAAGCTCTCAGAGACACCGAAAGCACTCGATGAGCATTTTGTCTATAGTCCTGCAACATGCACTCTCAATGCATGTTCTTCGACACTTGATTTATCCGACCTTGTGTTGATACAAACTTTTGTACACTTATTGCGCAAAATAATGAAAAGTTCATTTTTGTGAACCCTTCTCTTGTCTACGTCAGAGAAAAGTTATCATAAGTTATCACTGTATTATTGACTTCACAAAAGAATCTGTAAATAAAATAATTTTTGACACTACTCTAGTTTAAAACCTTTCTAATTTTTGAAACGGGAACATTTCTTCTCCTGGCAATTTGTTGATATCCATAAATACTTTGGCGACACAACTTTTTTTTGGCATAAAGCAGACAGCTGTGATATTACAAAAAAAATCTTATTTCGCTATTGTTTGCCCTGTGTTCCTCTGCACACATATAAAAGTTAACATTTTAAAACTTTAGTTGTAGTGTTTAACCCTTTAACTGCAAACATCAAAGCTTGAGTCGTGTATAATTTTTGAATCTGTGAATGAAATCCTAAGGTTAAACCGTTAAGATGAAAGCTCTTCAGCAAAGCTTTCCTGTATGGAGCTAAATCTTTACGGCCAACTGCCTGAACGAAGTCGAAGACACACACGGTTTAAGGCTGCATAAAGGCTACTACTGGGTCTCGATAAGCCACATCTGTGCAGGTCAAAATTGTGTTACTAGAATTCGGACGACCTCAGAATACAAAGGCCACAACCATACGGACTCTAACAAATTGTGCTAATCATTCTGGCCTTGCTTAAAATTGGTTTAGCCTCTCTAGACTTTTGTTTATGAAATCGGCCCCAAATCTTCAATCTGCAAATGGGCGCCCATCACTGCATCAGATGCGAGTCTTCCTTTCCTGACTTGCTTTTCATTAGTGGTTACTTTTCAAAATCACCATTATCGGCCTTAATACTGGCAGGTAAAGGGTTAAACAGAAAGCAAGAAAAACTATATATTACTTCTTTGGTGGTCAGAACACAGACCTGTTTATCTACAAAACTGATATTATTTTGCATTATTTCTCACTACTCTCATTTCTTAGGCATGTACTTTTGGCATGTGAAATAACAATGACTTCACTGGAAAATATAAGTATAAATATTTTTTTGAAAATTCATACTCTGAGATGTGTGACAGAATTCACTAAATACTATAAATATATCTTTAAAACAAATGCTGCAAGCAAGCTACTCTATGTGTGTGAGAACTATCACACAGGAATCCAATTTCGTCTTTTGGAAAAACTAATACTAAATAAGTGAAGAGAATCTCTGAAGGTAAACATTCTTAATCTGTGTAGCTTCCACATAGACGTGTAACAAAGTATGTTGACGTACTTTGGCATGTCTGAAATCTTTTTGTAAAAACAAAGTCTCCTACACAAGCAAGAACAAACTAACCTACTAAGAAGGCAGTTAAGAAAGTGCAGCTGCAGCCTTTTATAAACACTACGCAAGACTTGTCACACACAAGTGGTTTTCTTGAGATTCTTAACCGTACCAGCCATCATTTATAAGAAAAGAAATGAGAAATTGCCTGATCTCTAAACTGTCATTCCTGTGTAGAGCTGAGTACAATATGTACATGACACTATAAGGCCTCTTCCAAATTGAGCTTCTTGTCAACTTGTTCAACACAACAAATTACTATAATCTGTGATGACACAGAGCTATCGAACTGTTTAGTTTTGGAATTCATTTTTAGATTTCTATAAACACTAACTTTCAAAATAATGTCGCCAAAGATATTAAATATTCAGTTTACCTCAATTTGCGCATGCCCGTTCCTCTGCACATACAATGAAGTGCAAAACTCTTTTGAACAGGCAATTTTGGACTGAACTTTGGAAACAACAACAACAGGAAATGTGTTGATGTCATGGTTTTAGCCAAAAGGAAGGCTGCTAAGCATAACTTCACAGATGAATTTTTTTTTAACTTTTTCATTTTATAGGGAAGCAGGTCCTCATGACTCACACTCCTTAGTTTCTGGCTAAAAGACCGGTTTAGGTGCTACGAAGCAGTTGTCTGTACAAACTGAACAAGCATAATTGCACTGACTTTCTTGGATGGTCTTTCCTTGAAGATTTCCTTGGAAATCAAATGGTGAGTTCAACAACGAATAATGCGACTTATCTCTGCATACTTTGTCGCAAGCTAGGGCCCTACAATGGTCCTGTAAGGCTTGCTTGGTCATCCTCTTTCAACTGACTGCCATCGCCGTTGCTTCACTGCAAAAGCCACCATCATCACCAGACACCGCACACTCACTCCTCTGCAACAATTCACCAACAGTTTTCAAAAGATGCCATATTTGATGCCAGATATTGCCAATGCAACAGTCCCAATTTTAACGTATTTCATCAAAGACAGAACAAAACTGGTTAACTTCTGTAACATTAACCAAACAAAGAAAAACAATGAACTTGAGGTGGCAGCATGACGCACTTTAGTTCCACCAATCCTGGGCCCCTACATTGCCGCCATGATAGCGATTCTGATTCCAGTAACCCATGTTGCCATACCCTCCATAGTGGGGTCCCCCACCATGACCCCCACGGTGATGGGGCTGCTGCCTGTAGTCACGTGAGCCAAAGCCACCAGCTGCATGCCTGCTGGAAAAATAAGCAAAAAATTTCAGTCTGTGAATGTTTTTTGTTGAAAAGCTGGAGCACTAAAGCCATGGACCTTGAAATAGTGCACCTATTATTAACTTTGAATGGGACCCAAGCAAAATGTGCGCAAATTCAAATTCAAGACCAAAGTGGACCCATTATGTTCTTAAAAGGGAACAAATCACCCAACATGGAGGATTTGACCAGATTTTACCCACTGTTATGGCCTCAAGAAGGGTATTGTAATCATACGTCAAATGTCCTGGGCTTGATTGATAGGTGGAAAAGCCACACACACATTCTGATCCTAAAGTGATACATGGGATTCTTGACAAACCTTTTTTTTTTAACAACACAAGCAATCAAAAACAAACAGACAAAGTAATATCAAACCTCCTCTGTCGGTTCCTTCCAGAGTTCTGATGGCTTTCAAAGGCAAAAGATTCCAACCAGCTTGGAACTTCCTGCCTGGTATCATTCAACAGTTCAACCAGATCCTTCGCTACATTACGATTCTTCTCATTGAAGAATGACGTGGCAAGGCCTAAAATGATAGAAACTATTTAGGTGTTGAATGAGACTTGTTTTCGCAAGAAAACGGTTAGCGTAACTTCAAGTCTCGTGTGTCCAGTCTTCCCAGACAAGCAAACATTGCAAGCAAGGGCTGAAGTACGCAAAAAAAGCGACAAATTCCCCTGCTCCCAGCACATAATCAGAATGCTGACAATGTGGTTCTAACTTTTCAGTCTGTGGATTAAATCCTGAACTGTGACAATTCAAATGAAAGCTATTGAGCAGTACTTTCCTATGGTGCTGTTTATTATGCTGTACAGCTGTACAAGGTGGTTCAAACTTTTGAGTCTGTGGATCAAATCCTGAAGTGAAACCATTCAAATGAAAACTACAACCAGGGCTAAAAATTAACTTCAGTGCTTGGTCACCGCTCGGGCCAGTATCCCTGAATTCTTAGTGGCCCAGGCCAAACTAAAGTGGCCCTCAAATTTTCCCTACTAACACAAAAAACTTTAAACCATTTTTACTCGAACAAACGCCTCACGGATGCTTCGGCCCGTGTTTTCTAGTAGGGTGTTCGACTGACATGCCAAAAGAAATTTGCTTGATCTTGAGACTGTACTGAAAGCTCACATTTGCCCGTGTACTGTTGAGAAATTGGTTAAATTGTTATAATAATTAAAACTTTGTTCGGTCTGTGTTGGGAATCATTCATCTCATTCTTCCTTGCCCTATAGATCAGAACCTATAGGTTCTGACTTGGTCCATAAACTCCCAAAGAAAAACTGGACTATTTTTTCCTAAAAGTCGGACAAAATGATCTTCTCAACGTCTATAAACTACAGTATCACGATTCTCAGTTTCTTTCGAATGCTTTTGAATTCAAGTGAAAAGTGAGTCTATTATATCGAGCAGTGTTGAGTGATTTTGCCGATATTCATGTTTGAAAATGTACCGCATCTCTTGTCAACAAAATCAAAATGGCATCTACATATCAGAGCGATCTAAAAACTCGATCACAAACGGTTTGAATTTTGCACTTTAGAACGAAACTTTTACTACAATTGATGAACTTAGAGTTGAGAAAAGAAAGGAAAGAAAAGAAAGGTACTCCAAGGAAAAACATTTTATTTTATTGTTATTGTTATTCTTTTCGTACTTCTCAAATTGTAGTCGCCCTTCGGGAGAATCAAACCTCAACTTTTAGTGGCCCTGGACACTTCTTAGTCGCCATGGGCGACTGTGCAACCGCCAAGTTTTAACCCTGTACAACAGGGCAGTGCATTCTTGTGGTGCTGTTTATTATACTGTATAGGTGAAGAAGATGGTTCTGGCTTTTGAGTCTGTGGATGAAATTCAAATGAAAGCTATTTTGTCTTTAAATTCTTGTGGTGCAGTTGCCTTACCAGTGTGTCCCACACGTCCTGTACGCCCAATACGGTGAACATACTCTTCAATATCACTTGGCATGTCAAAGTTTACCACGTGGCGCACATTTGGAATGTCCAAGCCACGAGCAGCCACCTGTAGTTTAGACAATATTGCAAGGTTAATACACGAAGTTGCACTGAGCATCTATTTTTTCCTTCAGTTTCGTATTTATACAAAAAAAGCAGGCTGAATTCTTTAGCATCAAGATGACAGCATTCTTTATGTAGTTGCATGAGGCCCAGGAAAAATGGATACAACATTTCGATTTCCAGTGTGTTTCCAACAGGGCATTAGTAAGCTTGAACTGTAAACCTATTATTTGCTTCAATTTCTCACTAACAACAGAGAAAAAAGCAGACTTCAGCAACAAGAGTTTTGAAATATGACCACTAATCCTGATTGTAAGGCTGCTGCCTAACAGCTGCCTGTAGCTCACAGCACCTAAATGTAAGGAACTGACAAAATACATCTTGTATTTGGCTAGGGTCCTAACATTTCATAGCCTAGGTTTGTTGCACTTTTTAAAATTTCTCTAAGGCAACAACAGCCTTGGGTGAGGTTTCCAAGTTTACTTACAGCAGTGGCCACCAAAATTGGGGTGCGGCCAGATTTGAAAGATGACAGTGCTGCCTCTCGCTCCCGCTGAGAACGATCACCATGAATTGAGGTTGCAGGATACCCCTCACGGTACAAGAAATCCTCCAGTGCATCTGCTCCTTTCTTGGTTTCCACAAAAACCAGAGTCAGGGAATCAGGACCTGATAAATGCAAAAAATATTGAGGTTATTAACCTAAGCACCAGCCTTATGCCTTAATCCAGTACAAAATCTTTTTCAAGTGGTACCCAACTCTAGTGTCCAAAGCATGAAGTTAACAGGAATATCATTGTCATTGAGATTAAAACCAACAACGGCTCTTCTCGGGTTAATTCAGACTACATTTCATTTTGCAATGAAGTAAAAACAGAGAGCAACATCTTAAAATGAATCAATATTTGACCCTCGAAAGGAAACAGAAATTGCACTGCTAAGACCTTGTGGAATTCCCAGGGTATTCCAGGCTGTGTCTAACATGGCCAAAAAACCTTAAGATAGGTAAGATGAACATTTATTCGTTTGTCTCACCATGGAATCGCTACGAGTTGTAGATCGCGACGTTTCGACTGTAATACTGCTAGTCTTCATCAGGCAATGAGGTTGATTGTTTACACGTCGCTATTTGTAGCATGATGGTTGCTGTTATTGGTGCATTTCGATCCTCATTATTATTCCGACTATTAGATGTTGTTCCCTCACAGGTCCGCTTTGTGGTTGGTCGGCTGTTGTGCTTTCTGATCATAGGTATCCAAGCTTCAGGAATTTTGATTCCACTATCTCTATTGATGTTATTAGCACAAAGTCTTATATAGATATCCTCTTTGATCCTACGTGTGTACCAGTGAGTTTTACGATCAATAAACTTAACTTCTTTCCAGATAGGAAGATGCCCTGTTTCGTTAGCATGCTTCGAAACTGCGGAGGTTTGCGTACAAGCAAGCCGTATATCTCTGTCGCGTTCTTTTATCCTGTCTTGCATCGCTCTCCCTGTTTCCCGATGTATACTTTGCCGCACTCACATGGAATTTTATAGACGACAATGTCTTGTTTAGTTGGTTCAAGGGCGTCTTTCGGTCGCACTAAGTGAGACCTAAGAGTTGTGTCTGATTTGAAGATGGTGCGTACGGCTTGTTGTTGTAGGCAGCAGCGAAGAACCTCTGATACACCTTTTATGTAAGTGAAAACAATCGACCTCATCACCTGATGAAGACTAGCAGTATTGCAGTCGTAAAGTCGCGATCTACAACTCAAAGCGATTCCATCATGAGACAAACGAATAAACGTTCATCTTACCTATCTTACACCACGACGAACAATAAACACAGCTTTAATGACAAAACCTAAAGAGTTTGCCAACTTGCGAAGAAAAAACACCAGATTTGCAGAAGTTTTTGGAGGACTTTTTAAATTTCCAGGATATTCCAGGAATTCCAGGAACCACATGAACTCAACTGATCATTTACAACACATCAATAATAATTTAACACCACCAACCAACCTGACACATTGAGCAGATCAAGAAGGAAGGACCTCTTTTCAGTCTCCTCCACAAACACAGTTTTCTGTGTGATGTTCTCGCTTGTGGAACCCACACGTCCCACAGCCAAGAAGATGTAGTTCACCAGAAAGTCTCGTGCCAGCATCTGGACATTAAACAAAAAGACAAAAGAGATCTTACAAAACTGCTTTAGGAGGCTGCAAAGCCAGGTATGTGAATAAAATCCTCACTGCTGATCACTGGCTGGAAATACAGCCCTACATCTTCAAGTTAACCCTTTAAGCACTGACAGAAAAATACATATTCTCCTTTAGCTCTCCATACATTTCTTATGGAACTAGTAAGGAGAACTTGTCTAAACATCAAGACATCTTATCCTTGGTGATCACTTCAATGTTTGAACAAGTAGTGCTAATGTAAAGAGAACTTCATTTTGGTCACTGTTAGGGCTCAAAGAATTGAGTTGACTATCCTAAGGTAACAGACAATTATTTAGTCATGAAAAGATCTACGTACCACTTTCAATTGTAACAAATTTTATACCTTACCATATAATTTTTGTATTAATTTTTTTATCAAAGTTTTTTTAATTGTAAAAATTTGATAATACCAACAGGAAAATACCACTCATTTACAGTATAATTATAGTGTAATTTGTGATAAATTATTTATAACAGGAAAGTTCAAACTCATTTTCAAAATTCACAAAATTTCTTGCTCTAAATTGTCACCCTCCCTGGTTCTTGCAGACATTTATCATGATATGGTAGTTAATATTGTTAAATGTTACCTGGATTTCCTTGGGGAATGTAGCACTGAACATCAGTGTCTGGCGTTCACCAGATTTAGGCATGGTGTCCTGGTCCACAATGCGGCGGATCTGAGGCTCAAAGCCCATATCCAACATGCGGTCCGCCTCGTCCAGGACAAGAAACCTAACAGAGAGTGATTTCAAGGTCAAGTCTGCAACAGTCTATTCCAATGGATTGAATAAGCACCATGGCTCTTTGGTGCTGATGCTAAGAAACAGTTTCTGAAGCAGGAAGTGACTACATGTAGGAGCATTACTACTCCACAGTCCATCACAGGGTTATTCCCCAGAATTTTGTTAGGATCCCATATCTTTTCTAGTATCCATTTATACAACTGGGTGGAAAGAGAAAATGAAAAAGCCCAAGGAAACAACATGATGCAGTGACCAACCATGAACCAATGAGAAAAAGTCAGACAAGCTGACAACTACGCCAATGCATTTCCACAAAGAATTTGATCATAATAGACCAGCTTCAAGTTCACTACAACTACTGGATAGAAAGACGGAAGACACACTTCAACAGGTTAGTTTCAATCTGAAGTAAAATATTCACAAATAACAGCAAGAAGATGAACTATTCACAACTCAGTGCATTGTTTAATTATTATTAGAATTCAGCACTTTCCTGGTGGTATTTGTGTACATTTTACTCCAGATTGAGACTAACCCTGTAAAAATGCTTCTTCGTTATATTCATTCAGTGGACTTGGTAAACTCAAGACTAGACTTTTCATAAATATTTTTTAGCTAAGCATCTGGAAAGGAGCGTTCACCAGATGAAAGCACATATGAGGTGTTTTAATCCTGGTGACTTTGTTCTTATCGGACAAGGAAGCTAGAATCATTACATTGAAACAAAACAACCAAACTTACTTGCAAGAGTCCAGTCCAACTCGTCCCCTGTCCAACATGTCCACAAGTCGGCCGGGCGTGGCCACCAGGAGGTGACAGCCACGATCCAGCTCCTTCAGCTGCCCACCAATATCAGCTCCACCATAAACCACACAGGGACGGACATATGATCGGTTAGAAAACTGCAAAGGGTAGAGGTAAAAAGGCTAAGGTCAGTTCTTATACAGATCTAGAGGTGATATATCATTGGTTTTCCAAATTACATGTTTTAGTCCTGAAAATCTATTTATCAAATTTTGTGTTCCATTCAATGAGTATGTATGAAATTGGCTACTTCAGGTACAGAATTTGCAAAACAATTATTAGTGTATTGTATTCTTCATTGTAGGGTAGGGTATTGTTTCCCTTGTGCAATGTTTAGAGTTATGTTTTCAGTATTAGTTGCGCAAATTCTGTGTCTTCTACCCAAAGTAAAGCCATGAAATTTCAAGACAACATAGTCTTTTGATATGATTGATTTTCAATGTTCCAAAATTTCCCAACCAAAATTTCAAATTTTAGAAATGTCTTATTATGTAATGAACTAGTGAAAGAGACATTCTCTCAAGAAACATTCAGACCTTTTCACAACCAGTGTCTCCAAAGCAATTGGAACTACTGAGCTCAGCTTTTCTGAGGGCACATATTTTGACTACATTACTCTTAGCCAGAGATAACTTGACTAAATTTTAGGGACATTATGGCTTTTCACGTATTCTCATTAGAAGGCAGTACCCCGTGGATTTAAGTATTCATTTGAGCGACACCATACTAACTTGGTCTTGGTCTAACATTTCTAAATTCCAGTTCCACCTGTTTGTACAGCACATTTGATTATATTCATAGAGAGAATGTGCTATGTAAGTTGTAAATTACTATTATTATTTCTGCTCATGAAAACTTGCCAACAAACACCACAGTCACCTACTTAACTCAACTTCTGCTTTAATCTTCCTTTGAGAGCAATCTTATGTAAACATTGTAGCCCATGTGAAAAAGCAGATTATTACCTTTCTGGATTCTTCAAAAATCTGGCAAGCAAGCTCTCTGGTGGGAGCCAGAACAAGGCAGATTGGGAACTGCTTGCGGCGTGACTGATGCCGAGCCTAAGTAAGAAACAACTTAATTAAAATAACTGTCTTATTACTGTCTCCCTAATCACCCTTGCAAAGTACAGCAAGGACACAGCTCGACCAGGTCGGACTGACAGCATATAAAGGCGTCTTCTGGAAGCTGCTGTACGGTCCATGCATGACCTTGGAGCACAGCCAACAGCCAGCTCGAATGAGCTGCGTGTCGGTTTTTGCTGAGGGAGGAAAACCAGAGTAGCCAGAGAAAAACCCTCGGAGCAGGGTCGAGAACCAACAGCCCACATATGACGCTGGGTCCGGAAATCGAACCCAGGCCACATTGGTGGGGGGCGAGTGCTCTCACCACATGATGTGCTCTCACCACAACAAGTTGTCACAATATAGTATTGCAAATAAGCATGAAAGTTGAAAATCATTTCTGTTAGCAAGTATTTAAAAATTGCTTACATCAGGCATCGGAGGAGGACCTTCTTCAAATATCCTGCTCAGGATTGGGATTAAGAAGGCAGCAGTTTTTCCAGAACCTGACAGAAAAAAATCATGGCAGGTGAAAAGATGATCACTGTCACTTGCACTGTACACACGCAACAGCTGATGCATAAAATAATTAAAGGCAATTTACACAGGCCTTGGGCAAGTATATTATACATCTTGGTTTCAAGTTGCATGAATGAAAAAAGTTTGAAAATTGATTCTCTCTGTGTTGTTACTATTATGTGCTTGCAGACAATGTCACTTAACCAAGGTTTTGAATCAAACTGCTATGAACAAAATATTTGATGTAATATATCAAACACGAGAAAGAGTGTTTCATCAGGATATCCAAACACCGAGAAGTGGTTTGAAAAAACGAGGCGCAGCCGAGTTTTTTAACCGACTTCGAGGTGTTTGGATACCTGATGAAACACTCTTTCGAGTTTTTGATATGGCTTCTCAAACCATTCATAATTCTTGGAGAAATTCAAGGCAAAAGTTCGCAAAACTTTATGCTAATTAGGATCCGGTATCCAAACCACCGTCACGGTAGTGATTTCCTTTGTTTTCTCTTTATGAATTATTAATGAGTTTGAGAAGGTAAATTAATAACAAAAATGTAGTTGAGTGATGTATTAACCCTTGAAGCCCCAAGAGTGACAAGCACCTAATTTCTCCTTATGATATCACTAGCTGTTCAAATATACAGGTCATGAGAATAAAGGAAATGATCATTAGACACAAAATGCGTTGATGTTTAATCAAATTCTCCCAACTAGTAACAATAATTACATAGAGAACCATGAGGAGAATATGCATGTGGATATTGGGGGCTTAAAGGGTTAAATATTATTCAACTTACCAGTCTGAGCACAGGCCATCAAGTCCCTCTTACCCTTCACTATGGATATGGCATACTTCTGAACTGGAGTAGGTTTGGTATAGTTGGCCATCTGCAATGGAAGTTAACAGCAGATAGAGATTACCTTGCACCAAGGCAAATGTATTGCTGATTTTCACAAGACGTCATCCAGCCCTGTCAAAGTGTGCTGGTAGGGGGCAATTTTGCCGTCTACAGCCAATTATTTGCTGCTTTCTCCACACTTGACTTCCCCGTGAACTTCCTAGTAGGCAGGGAAACCCAGTCCTTGTTGCCAATCATTTTGACAGGGCTGGTCATCAAATTCTAAAATCATAAATTGCCAGGTCCTCTGATTTTATATCCCCACCAGGTTGAAGATGACTTAGAAATATATCTTTTCACAAGTTTCCAGCCTGGTAGCGTTTTTCATTTTGAAAATACGGCATCTTAAATTTCAGGTTTTTCACCCTACATGACACCAACATGGTGTCTGTGACAAAGCTTTCTCTTGTGCAAAAAAGGACTCTCCTTATGATTTTTAGCAGTTTGGACAGTTAAAATATTAGGAGGGAAATTAATTTGAATGTATAGTGGTTCATGAGAGAAAAGTAAATCACTTGAAGAGCAGAAGTGTATTCCAGATGTTTTCATTGATTTCCGGCCGCGTGTTTGTGTCCCTCTGAGGGACACCAACATGGCATTTCCATACAGAGCTCTATAAATTTCAGACAAATTTTTCAGCAAATAACTCAACAATGGAATACCGCACAGATCTGAGACTTGGCAAAGTTGTTTATTTGTTAATCTTTTATAACATAACGAAGCCTTGGCTTCTTTCATTAACTGGTTTTGATTTTTAATATTTCATGGCATGACAGTGAAAACCAAGAATAACAATCCTTAGTGTACTTGTACAGTGAGGCACCATTGGAATCCTAAGTCATAAGTCCTCAGGATAAAATAAAGCACACCCATGATCTACTGGGTGAGAGAGGCATTGTTGCAACTTATCATCTTATGGGCATCATCTATTCTATATTTTTGTCTTGGAAGTTAACAGGTAATCCTTTACCTTGGAAAAGAAGGTAATAAAAACATTGAAATAAAAACAAGGGAATAATGTGATTAATATTTAGTATTTGGGGCCTGAATATTGAAAAATGGTATTGGCTTATTTGTTTAACAGGACTATATTAAACAGATGCAAAAAGATGCAAAGAAATCTATCCAGCACTGTACATACCCCAATGTTATATTGTAAAATTTCACCAAGACTGCAATCAGTAAACTATTGAAAGGAAGAAAAGAACAATATGTTATAATCAGTCAACTCAAAACAGGCACCTTTTCATAAGTTATAAAATATACCAAAAGAACTAAAATCTGAAAAAAATGTTTCAAATGCTCAGTCTGTACTTTTGGAAGTACAAATTCATAAATAAGTATTCTGTTGCATTTGTGTTTCAGCAGTGAAAAGTAAATCATTATTAAAATTTTCAAAGAAATGCAAGCGGTGTAATTATACTGCCATAATAAACATTTTCCTGCAGCAACACATTCCGTTGATCACAGTCAAAAAAGGTACAATACTACATGTAAAGTTACAGAACTATTTACATTGTTATAGTGATGCTATAGTAAACATACATGTACTCTAAGTAACACAAATGCCCAGTTTGAATGCACTGAAATTCAAGGACATTTTATACAGAAATTTGCACAAATTTGCTCTAAAGTTAAGTACATAAGTACCTGGGAATTAAACAAAACAAACACTTGAGAAGTGCAAGACAAGATTCTCTTAATGCGTTTCTCATTTCCTTTGAATTTTCTGGTTGCTTTAAAAACCCACTTGCTCACAGTCACTAATTTCCTTAACACAGAGACCTAAACATACCGACTCAATGTTCTTGGGAACATCTTGGCCAGTGGCTTCAACTGGAATATCCTCATACTTATCAAAGTTTATTCCGGTGTTATGCTTGCTAAAAAGGTCCCTGAAAATTTAACAGTCACAGTAAGATTGCTTTATCCTTAATACTGTTGATGAATTCAAAACCAAACATAAGTTACTTTACATGATAGTTAGCTAAAACAACAGGATGGTTGAAGAAAGAGGATGGTAAACTGCCTTTGTGTGAAAAGTATGGCAGTTACTTTTACACATTTTCTGATTGTATCTTTCCTTCTCTCACCATATCCTTGTTGTAAATTCCCGAGGACAGCAATGCTAGCCGGAAATCACATAAAATCTGTAAGTAATTGACTATCCCATTGTTCACTGAAGGCCTTTTTGTTGTCCCCATTCCTCAGTTGCCCTGTTGTTGAAGTTCACTAATATCCAGTGTTGATAAGCAACTGACTGAAAACAGATATTACAATGTACATCGCTACATGTACCTTTCAGTCCGCTCATTTCTTGGTAGCAATTTAGACCAATCCTCAGGGGGTGGCTGAGTGGCTCGTCCATAGTCTAAATAAATAAATGAACAAGTAAATAAATAAGAATATGATGTATATGATGCAGCACAGCACAAGGAAAAAATGCTAGTAGCCATAGGGTTTATTCTAATTCAGTCTTCAGGTAATGTTTGCCATAATACACAAATCATTCTTACCATTGCCGCTTCCCCTAGCAGGGACCCTGTTGTCACCTCGGTCACGCCAACTGTTTCCTCCTCCACGCCCGTAGTACATACCAGGGTTACCAAACCCATCTCTTCCACCACCACGGGGAGGATATCCCCCATAGAAGTTGGGTTGCTGATAAAAACCATCTAAAAAGATGAAGGACATCATTAAGGTGTTGCTGCACATTAAGTAGCGCTTCGACTAAGAGGGAAAGAGAAATCGGCACAGGAATGCAAAGAATGTCGCGCGCGACCGCATCATAATTGGCTTATTCAATTAAAATGCAACGATTTGATTGGTTGAAATTACTTTCTCTTCTTATTTTCTACGAAAACTGTCGATTGCACGCTCGTAGCCTTCAAGTATGGAACGATCATGTGCCGATCTATTGTTTGGCAGTTTATCAGGCAATTCGTATGTGCGCGAAAAAAGTTACGAGGGCTTTGCTGTCGTATCTCGAATTTCATGGCATGTCGGCGGTCACGTACGCAGTGCAAGTAATTTGAATCGGGGAATCGAAAAAGCGTCTTGAAGGCATGTTGAGGCTCTTCTCTGTTTTTGGCCGCTTGTTTTTCAGTATCTTGACCCAGAAGATCTCGTAGTGTGGCGTCTGTATGCCTAACTTAGTGGAAAATTGTATTTCAAGGCCGCAAATCGACTGCCTGCCCGCGAGACGCTGAGAACATCTGCATTTAGGCGACACGAGGAAGCTGTATCAGAAAGTGCCGCTAAAATTCTTTGCGTGGTTAACAGGGATAAACTTGAAGAGGACTTTTATCTCCACAGAGGATTTTCTTAAACTTGTCGCAACAGCAAAATATCTACATGTACAGCTGTTGAACGTCGAATGGTGTGTGAAAATATCTGACCTGGCAATATTCAAAGCGAAAGTGTACCTTGGTCGCTTGAGAAGCATAAACATTTCTTTCAACGAACAATTGACCGTTCTTTCTGTTGCCTGTTTATGCTCTTACAGCTCTGTACGAGGAATCTGTGCAAGCTTAAGGGGACTCAAGCTAGAAGAAAGAGACCTATTATTTCTGGTGAAGACTTTCCCGCGACTTGGAAATGGACAAACAGATACACTGGAAGGCGATAGTTTCTTGATGCGCTGGACGCTATTTCTGATTTATTTTTTGAAGATTTTTGATGAACATTTACAGTTTGTAAATATATCAGAAAATACACGACAAACGTTTGCGCATATAACGCCACAAGTCATTGAAAACCTTGTATTTTCATTTTTATTCTGTTGTATGTTATTGTTTTGTTTCGCGCAGGAGGAGTTGCGCGCTATTCGGGTGTCTGATTTTCCGCGAACATTTGAACCAATGGTCTTACATGTAAGTGATATTTCCGTCATTGCGAATACGGAAAACAATAGATATTTTGAACATACAAAGACTTGAATTCAAAGATGTAGCTTTCCTCACATACAATTTCGCTGAAATTACACTGTATTACTTGTTGCCTCAAAACATATATCGTGTGTTAAATTAGGCTCGGCAATCGCACTATAAAGATTATTTTTCTGAGAAAGTCTGTTTGAATTTCGCGCTAATGCTCCTTTGGCCAATGAAAACTTTGTTACTAATTTAATTAGTAGTTAACAGCGGGCAACGTTGCAACGGCTCCCGGTGCTGCGGGCCTATTGTTTTCACTTTCCGTCTTAGGTGAAGCGCTACTTAACATCCTTTTGCTATGCAAAATTACATCATGTTGGAATGTCTGTCAACTAGGAGTTCATCACCACACTATTAAATGCTTACCACCCAATTAGCACTTACAAAGCTGTACAAGACCAGCGTTTACAACCATGTTTTTACAGCATTACATTTCTGTTTTAAAAACAAACCTCTGAAGTGATCCCTGGGTCCAAAGTCCCTTGGTCCAGGGTTGTATACTTGATCTGGGAATCCTCCTCCTCTTCCAGGTGGAGGACCCTGTCTGTTACGAAGATGAGGTGGGACGTATCGTTCTACAGAACAACAACAACATTGACCACATCAGAAAACATACTGAACCATCCATGATGCAATTAAAAATCCTTTACAACCTTCCTGCTTGTCCTACCAAACGTTTTCTTTTGATGAGACATTCGACAAAATTGGTCAGACATCTTCCACTTTTCCAGCACTACGACAATTTCTATTTGACTTCTCTTCCACAGAGCAGTCCACTTTGAATACTTTGCCAAGCCAACCATGAGTTGCTACTGCAGGTGGTCACAAACTGGGTTCATCATGTCCTTAGGGATTTTTGTATATCCCCAAATTGGAGATGGGACCGCCATTTCTACATGGTAATCAAGTCCATCTGCAAACCCAACACCTTGCTTATATTAAGACTGCAAGTGTGGATCCAGCTGTGATTCGAACCCATGAACTCCCACTCTGCAATCTGGCAGCCTACAAACTGAGCTAACTAGGTTTTGTCTTGGACTTTTTGAGAAGCCACTGACAAACATCAAATATCTAAGAGTGCAGATCCAATGCAGTATAGAGCAATTTCAAATCACACAGCCATTTCCAAGTTTGCACAAGTTTGCTTTGACAGCAAAACAAAGACCAATGGAACATTTCACCGTAAAGGCTTACAAAGGCAAAATTAATGTAATTGGTTAAGAAGACTTTCAAGACAAAAACACTCATGCAGTGCAGTACTAAAAATTAGGGTGGGGGATGGGGGCTATTGCTGAAGGTCATTTCCAATATCTCATGCACGGAGATTACTGTGGGAGTAATAAAGACTAAACGAGACTACTGCAACAATAACTGTGATCAACAATATTGGACAAACTAATTGTTGGAATAGTGTTGTTAGTTATATTGTCACTATTTTGAGAAACGATAAAAATGACCCCTCTTGCCAACATGTTCTAATGTAAACTCTCTAGGGAAAAAATTTACACCAAAAATGACAAGCTAAATTAAGAACATTTCAAGATTTTCATCCAGTTCAACATTTAAAGGGACAAGAGTACAAAATATTCTTGTTTCTGTTAACTAGGAATGAGTCAACCACGATAAATTGTCAATTCTAGACAGAACAAAGGGCCATTAAGAAATCTATATAACATTCCTTTGTGTAACCTTGACAGTCTTTTATATGTGAAGCATCTTGATCTTTGAAAATAATGCCCTTCTCATGTATTTTAGGAATTTTAAAACTACTTATAGCTGCATGGTATGTGATCTTAGCAAAAGCTGCAGTGAAAAAGGTTCAATTTGCCAGGAGAGCTTATCAGGTCAATCTTTAGTGAGAATTTATGACACAAACTTGCTCAAATTTGTGGCATCGATTCACCACTTCTCAAGAGTGTATTTCATAAAACGTATAGTCGTCGTCGTTTTATTTAATTTTTTTTTTTGAATACGAGTTTATATTATAGCACACGAGGAAAACGATGAGCGAAGGTACCGACGTAAAATGTAAGTTACATAAGTTTAAGCTTATCAATGACCTATTTTTGACCCACAATTCAAGTTTCAATCAAAATTGAGAAACACTTATGCAGCTCACAAGACAAACGAAAATATCATTTTTGGAATCGAACTGAGGCCAACAATTCGTTCACCAAAGAAAATTACTGTCTACAGGAACAAGATGGAAAATTAAATCGTCATTAAATTAGAAAGCCTACAACGTCAAAACACTTGATTACATGTAATCTGCAAACCGGCAACCGCGGATACAAGAAAATCTACAAAAAGCAACACACAACGATCCTGTAGTTGAAGATCCAGTCTTCGTAAAAGCCGGTTGTTCTTTGTAGATACTTAATGGAGTTCACAAAATCCCAGTAAATCATGTTCTTCTTTTTCTCCTGGTTTGCTCAGTAGATGTTTTGCTCGTTAGGGGAGCGAATTAAAATTTTACCATTTTTTTAGCGTACCATACCTTGTGGCTTATGGTGATGATGGTCGACAGCGCGTTGGTTTACCGCGCCCGAATTCAAGTCCAGACCAGCGAACTACGACGAAAAGAACAGAAAAATCACATTGAAAACATCAGCATTACATGATGAGGAAAAAACAACTCAAACATCAAGTTTCTACGCGCCGGAGTTACGAAATTCTCAGAAACACAACGCGTTATTTGAGTCCGCCATGTGCCTTTGTCTCAAACCGACACTGCAATCTTTTCCGACTGGAAAATTCCGACTTACCCGCTGGTCTAGAGCTTGAAAGTTTGCTGGGGACACATGACTCATAACGAAAGAAACAGTAGTTTCAAGCTTTCGATTGAAATATCAGAAATGATTGGTGTAATTCGGCAAAAAAGCGAGCGACAATTGAACTTTAGCACTCAAAGAGTGTTTTTCAGCTCAGATCGAGATGTCAGTCGTCAGTCGGCAGAGTAACCACTCACCGTGACGTCAGGTAAGAAGCACGTGGCTTGCCATCGGGGAGGGGGCGGGGAACATTATGGTGCAAATTTTTCCACACTTACGAAGCCAAATTCACTTCCGTATCATTGTTTTGCACCGCTTGGGCATTAATTACTTCCGGGAAGTAAATTTACACCAACAACTGATACTGAAGGACTTCATCCTTGACTTAATCCCATTCCGCAACTGAGAATCTGTAAAAACGCCCTTCCAAAAATGGTGACGTCTCTATGGCGTATTCGATTCGTTCGCAAACGCTACTTTGTAGTAACTTGTGCCGATGTAATTACAATATTATCGTTTGCGAAGACCTCCATGTTCGATCGTTTTTTTTTTTATCGTTAATATGTGGAAGGGAGGGCGAAATGTATGTTAAAAATCTTTGTTCTGTCTCTCTTTGCCGCCAACACTCGTACGCTAATCACGCTCCGTTTTATGAATTTAAAAACTCAACTTTCGGCAGCTTTTTCCTTATATTTTCATTTCAATCGTTTCCGGTAGTTCAACTAAGGAGGAAAGGCCCTACCGCATAAAAATATCCGTCCTCGAATTTACGCTTTTGAACGACCGATCAGTGTGTGTGGACTGAGACTGAAGGCCAGTCAGAATACGTCACATTTCAGTCGCATCAAAGGTGATCTGCTAGGCAAGCGCTAAAAAAATTCAGAAAATTAAAAAAACAAACGGCACAGTAAAACAGCCCAATGACCACAAAAACAATTGCCAGTTTCAAAGTGAAGTGTATTAGTTGTTGTTTTTGTGGGTTGAGCCCTGGACTCTTTTGCGTAAATATTTGCCACACTTTGTGAGTGTCATGGTCGATTTGTTCCCCTATAAACTCATATAACAATTTCATGACACAGTGATTTATTGCTGTCAGCTGCAGTGTATTAGCGTCGTGCGGCATGCATTGTGTTTGTAGAATTAACAAAACATCGGAACGGAAAGGGAAGTATAGCACCATCAGCTTAATAATTTTACTCACAGCTTGAGTGCTCACATACGAGACTGAAAATTATACAGTGTGTCTGGCAAACTTCCCTCGCAGGAAAGTATTGCTAAAAGGCTTTTATTAAAATGACCTTGAATTTTCACAGTTTTGTGTTTTGTCGATAGACGCAAAAGCTAGAACCACCTTGGACAGCATAATAATCAGTTCTCCCGGCATGTGCAGAGAAAAGTACTGCTCAATCTGCTTTCATTTGAATGGTCACACTTTAGAATTTCTTTTGCAAAAGGAAACGTCAAAACCACCTTGTACAGCATAATAAACAACACCACAGGAAAGTACTGATCAGCAGCTTTCATTTGAGTGGTCACAATTTGGGGTATCATCCACAGACTCAAAAGTTAGAACCACTTAATACAACATAATAAACAACACCACAGTAAAGTATTGCTCGGTAGAGTTACAACCAAAGTTCCCCGTCTGATCGTTGTTTGAGTCTCAAGGATCAGCTGGGTAGTCTGCCATAGCTCGTGCATAACATAGTAATACTGTGCACGTGTTTAGACACCTCAATTCTTCAGCCACATGAGCACCATGTTGAAATCACCGCAGAATGCTTGAGTTCAGACCTCAGGCCAATCGAATCTCGTTCGCGAAAACACCACGCTTGTTACATGTAGTCTAAGTAATCGGCACACGATACAGCCAATAGGAAGCTGGTGTCCGGCAGTTAAAACGAAAACCGATGATCAGTTCAACGATTTTGTGGGGAGTGGAAGACGAATTTCAAGGAGGGGCCCAACCCGGAGGGGGTGCTCCCTTACATAAGCTAGACTAGATAGGTATGTGCGGGGCCAAAGGGTATGGTTTTCGAGCCGATTTGGTCTGAAATAGTCAGGCCCATAGCAGGGGAGGGGCAGGGGGGGGGGGGCTCGAGCCCCCCAGATTTTTCGGAGTTAAAAACATTACAATTAATGTACAGCCGTACACAAAGACGAAATCGACGATTTTCACGAACACCTCTACGGACAAAACGCCGACATACAGTTTACTAAGGAGATCGAGGAAAATGGTAAAATACCTTTTCTAGGCGGCTTAGTTACCCGCGACAATAACGAACTACGGACGACAATTTACAGAAAACTGACACATACCGACAGACTACTCGACCAATCATCTTACAACCCAACTTCTCACAAAGCTACGAGTATACGGACCCTGACAAGACGCGCGCAACTAACCGTTGCCAACAGCTACCTGCACCTTACAAACGACTGATTGCCGACAATAACAAGACAGACAAACAATAGACAAACCGACTTATTTGACTAATAATAGACCAACGGACATTTGACTAACAAAAGACGGATCGAAACGCACCAATCACGTTTAACAGTCTTCACAACCAATAACATCACGGCTTAACTGACAGACGACCAATAACATCACGAGATCGTCGACCAATCAGGACAATGACCAGAGACTTATAACATCTACTGACGATTCACAGTTCACTTGACTCTGATGATGACTTTCGCTCAGGTTGTCGAAACGTCAGTCAATGTCACCTCAAAGAGTCCTTCTCAGGACTACACTCACCCGGACGATCACAATTTACCGAATTATGAAAAAATATATAATTAAAACAAATGAATGTGCAACGATCAGTCTTGAATGCTGATGCTAAAAGTGCTTTTTATAATTGACTAACAAAAGACGGATCGAAACGCACCAATCACGTTTAACAGTCTTCACAGCCAATAACATCACGGCTTAACTGACAGACGACCAATAACATCACGAGATCGTCGACCAATCAGGACAATGACCAGAGACTTATAACATCTACTGACGATTCACAGTTCACTTGACTCTGATGATGACTTTCGCTCAGGTTGTCGAAACGTCAGTCAATGTCACCTCAAAGAGTCCTTCTCAGGACTACACTCACCCGGACGATCACAATTTACCGAATTATGAAAAAATATATAATTAAAACAAATGAATGTGCAACGATCAGTCTTGAATGCTGATGCTAAAAGTGCTTTTTATAATTTCACAACCTTTAACAGATTTCGACATCTGTTGAGTCACTAGCCGCACCGGGTAAGTGGGCTTCAAAAATCTACTAGACCACGGTACATTTCATTTCAACCTTTAGCAGAGTTCGACATCTGTTGAGTCACTTGCCGCACCGGGTAAGTGGGCTTCAAAAATCCACTACCCCACCGCACATTTCAGGCCCACGTTTCTTGCGACTGCAGTGTATTTGCTGCAAGCGTTAAGTCTACTGTTGTAAAACAGGTCTAAGGAACAAAATTATATATATTTATCTCATCAATCGAGGGACAAACGTTACGTAAACGTTTGCGAGAGTTAGGTAAAACAAGTCCGAAATTCGTAACTTAGCTGTCGAAACTTTTGAATTTTAACAAACCTTGTAACTTTAAGGATAGTTTTTTAAAACGCTAGAAATCTGGTGAATGTCTTCGGCGAAGGAACAAACAGGAAGCAGCCTTTTGGCAAATTTTTAACGAAAGATGTCCCATAAAGGTGTCCTTTTTGACAAAATCGACACAAACTGTGACATTGTGATCAGTGTTAGTACCTATCTGACATGAATTTTTGTTAACTTCGGTATTTTGACGGGGGTGGGTGGGGGGGCTTTGACTAGGCCAATCTGCCAGCCCCCCGCCCCCAGTTATTTCAGCCTCGCTACGGGCCTGAATAGGGTAGGGAGTTTGGTCTGGAATTTGGTACGGTTTTTAGAAGAAGCTGCTTTTGTATTATTATCATCTCTTAAAAAATGCGTTTCGATTAATATCGGGAATTTGAAGCCCTTATAATTATTCTTAAATGTCCACACGAATCAAAGTAGTAGGGAAATGACATATTTTGGTTTGAAATAGGGTTAGGGTTTCAAGAAGTGCGCCGGACACCCCTACTCAAATTTTCGGGGAATACCTCTGGGGTTACAAAAAGCTGTAATTTCAAACGCGAGTTTATTTTAGAGGAGAGGATAAAAGGCTGTGAAGCGTTTGTGCACACGTACACAAAACTTTTAATCGTCGTCGACGTCATCATCGTCATCATCGTCCGCATAATCATCATCATCATCATCATCATCATCATCATCATCATCGTCGTCGTCGTCATCATCATCATCAGCAGCAGCATCAGCATAATCATCATCCTCATCATCATCATCATCATCATCATCGTCATCATCATCATCATCGTCGTCGTCATCATCATCATCAGCAGCAGCAGCAGCATCAGCATAATCATCATCCTCATCATCATCATCATCATCATCATCATCATCATCATCATCATCATCGTCATCATCATCATCATCATCGTCATCGTCATCATCATCATCATCATCATCATCATCGTCATCAGCAGCAGCAGAAGCAGCAGCAGCGTCCGATCCACATTCGCAACACAGATAACTCGGACGCAGAAAAAATGTTCTGCCAGAATGCCCCGGCTGCAAAATGGTCACTTTGCGTCTTGTCTTCGATGGCGGTCATTTCTGGTCGATTTCTCGTAGAGTTTTGCTTGTCGGCGTCATCGATATAGAAAACATCAGAAAAAGAAGGGTTGCCTGAATTCTACGTTCCATCGAAAATTGCGTCATGCAATTTGCTGAATGCTCAGTGAAATAGGCTTCTTTCGATATATTAAAATTCAGCTTGGTAGCGAGGCCTAGAGGACACAAATAAAAGAAATTTTACAAGCATGTTTATTCATTTCTTTTGTTTGTGTCCTCTAGGCCTCGCTACCAAGCTGAATTTTAATATATCGAAAGAAGCCTATTGTCAGGGTGTTTCGTGCGAGTCACAAACGGACTTGGGACCCCAGCCCAAGGAAACCAAGCAACGCAGTGCTATCTACGAATATTCATAGCCCTTGACTTCACAAAACTATATATCCCAGCGGCATCAAAGTATCTAGAAACAGATATTTCCAAGTTTTGACTTTATAATCATATATATTGTCCATCTGCAATAGCCGGCAATTTTGCGTGCTATGTTAGTGTGAACTCGCGTGCTCAGCTAGCGTTACAACAATCAGCGTGCAAATCGAAACGATCACGAATCACGAATTCACACAATTTAGGCATTCGCCATCGACTTTACCCTAACCTAACTGACTTACTAACAGTTAGTATGCTCTCAACTTGTAATGACATGGTAATGGTGGACGTTACCAAATTTTTGAATGTAGACCTCCCGGGGTAGACCTGCTTGCTAAATTTTCATTTAGCACTGATTGATAACTTCATATCATATTAATCATAAAACTTAAAATTTTAACAAAACAAGCCGCTACGTGTTGCGAAGAGACCAAAAAGGAAAGTGAAAATTTGCCTTTGGGGTGTAATTAAAGTTAGGTCGAAATCAAATAATCAGAAGTTTAGGCGTCAGTTCTGTAATTTCAAGATAAGACTGGAGGACACATATACTGTCTTTACTGACTTTCTGCTTACCATTTGTTATAAAGAATCATCAAAATAATATATAGCAGATTAGAAACACGCCAGAAGTGAGTAAATCCCTGGAAACAAGCCCTTAGCGCAATCATTTCGCATGTTTGTGTTTTAAAGGCGCCGTTTGTTGAATTTGCTTAATGACACAGCAAATATATTCACCACAAAAAAGAAACTTATCGTGCAATATTACACGACGTAATGAAAAGTCGACAGAAAAATATTTATTTTTGAATTCTAAGCCGTTTTAAGCGCAATGGAAATGTGAGTTACAAGTGAATTTTCAATCAGAGCTGCATAATCTACGAAGTAGTAAAAGAAACTAAATTGATTATGCATTCACCTTCGTTGTATAATATATTTCCCAGTCATCTCCCTTTGTTGCAATTTCCTGCGACGTTGCGTTAATTTATAATTTCCAGTAACAATATATAAACGGCGATTATTACAAATCTGTTCTTTTTTTGTGCTTAATATTTCATTCAACTTCTTGTTCAAGTTTTGCCTTTTCAACCTCGACGATTGTCAGGAGATCCTCTATAATTTTATCCAATTCAAGCTCTTGGTCATCGTCATAATCCACTGAGGAGAGGCTCTCGCGAGATGAACCCAAATGATTAACATCGCCGTCCGCGGAATTCATTGATATCGTAGTGTTCTCGAAATTTGGAGAGAACTCTTGAGTAGGACTTGTAGCAGGAGAAGAATTGTTTGAGCTCACGCGGTCGTAATTTTCAAAGCTTGTCCTTCGCTCGACGTTTCTCTGCTCAAAAGACTTTCTCCTGTCTCTTCTTAGCTTCTGGAAATGTCCTTCACGAAAGGCTGCGTACAAAGCCAATCCTATGGACTTCGCTTTTTCTTCGCTTTCGCAAGCCACCGCGTGACATTCGACCACCGAGGGACTTTTGTGGTGATTAAAAGCGAAGATTGTAGCATCAATTCTGTTTAAAGTACAATAAGAAATATTTTCCAAGGAAATAAACTTTGATTCCTTCGATGTAGACTTGGGTTTGACTTCCTCCAGTTTCACGCCGTCGGCTCCAACTTGCAGGTACATCTTCGGCCATGACTTCTCCTCGCATTTCGTTTTATCTTGTATTTTACGTACGGCTTTCTCGATCCCTACGACACCAGGTTCCTCTGTAACTTCACAACCAAGATATTTCACTTGAAATCGTGTGGCTGGCGTTAAATCGGCCTTACCAAATTTGCTCTTTAACATGACTGTGTATCAGTAAAATTTTCACGTCTCACAATGCAACAAAACACTGTAATACTCTCCGGCTCTCGAGCATCGACTTTGAATTTGCTTGTTCACGCTGTTATGGTGGTTCTTTCATTATACTGCTTATGTTTATCTCTGTATGAGTTTCCTATACGTTTTTAGATGCTCGAGGATCGAAGGATGTGATTGGACTGTATCGTATTCACTAATATCCACCTGTAGATATCGGTTGCATAAAGACCTATTGATATGCAAATTTGCTTCCTTTACGTTGAAGTTATCATGATGATCACCACTCCATTTCAGTCAAACTAGCTACATTGTCAATAGTGCTTCATTTCCTTCACAAAGTGAATAAATCTTGTTTTGACAAATGCAGTCCTTCTTTGTGTAGCTCCGTTGCTAATAATTCGATTCCAATTTCCTTGTAACTGGGTGACAATTTGTGCCTGATTCACGCCCGAGAGGGTGTTAACATTGCATTCTATCTTAATATTGTTTAGTGGTTGTAATTGCGGGCGTGAAGTGCATAATAGTCTGAAAACGTAAACACCTGTATCTAGCCTACAAAGCTGGCGATGCTGCGTGTGGGAATTAAGACAAAATTCAAATGACGGAGCCGGAAGTAGAGGGACAATGTGGGCAACTCACGTGAGAGGATGTGAACTAAGCAAGCATTTTCCTTCAACGCAAATTTGCCACTCGTATCCTCTTAAACTATTTCTCAATCTGCGGGCGAACAATACCACAAGCAATACAGGCCAGCGTTATCTCGCTTGTTATGTTGGCTATTAAGAAAATAAATTGCCCTTAAATTTAGCGTTTTAAAGAATATCATTTCTTTCGTTTACTGAACTTGGAGGGGTAGTCAGAGGAACTTTCAATATGCGGATAGCTTACATCAAAAGTTATCTTTCTTAAATTAATATTATGAAATACAAGGAAGCGACTAAGAGAGGATTCAGAGAGTTACGTGAATCACGACCGGCAATGGACCAATATTGAAATCATAAAAAATATCTGAGCGGTTTATCAAATTAATTGAAAATTGTGAAACTAAAACCACTTTGGTTAATCACAAAAGAAGAGATGCAAACAATACAATGAACCTATCAGAGCTCGAAGCAACTGAATTCATACAACGTGCCCCAAGCGTGGGACTGACGCGTGCGATAAAGATACGACTGGCTCTGATTTTACCTCTTATTGGTCGAGAAAGCGATACTAACTAATTTTAAGCCAATCACGAAACGTTGTAAAATCAAATCAAAGCCAAAGCAAACGCAAATTATGCTTTCACCACTCTGAATCGCAAACCGACTCGAAATGCGTTCTCTTTTCTTTATGTGGAATCACTAAAGAATGCAAATTCTTCCAGTCTAAGAATGTTCTAGGTGGGTAAACTGCCTAATATCGATTCTCCGTCGGGTTTACCCATAAAATATCTTTGCCTACTTCCCAGAGTAGACGCATTTTTTTTTCTAGTTTCGCGTCTCGAGTCACGTGGTGTACGGCTACGAATCTACGTTCAAGGAAAATAGCCTGACATACACGCGTACGTAGACCGGAACTAGCCTCTCAGGGTAGGTCAATTACCTTCTCTAACCCTATAAAGAACTATTAACTGCCCATCTTAGAAGTCATAGACTAACCAAAAATGCTAAAACTTTGCTTAATTACAGCCGGTTTAACTGCGGTGTTCAGACACGCGTTTTCAGACATTATGCGTCGGCTTTGATTCACCCTTAATCACTAAGCGGTAGAGAAAATTTGCAGTTTTTGAAGTTCCTTATAATCGTTTAGGCTCACGAACTTAATGTTTCCTCCGTGCTTCCGAAATATAAACCACCATAAAGATGCAGAAGAGCTACCAATTTCCTTCAGCGCTTTGTGATTATGGAGAATCATACCCATATCTGCTTATGTCTGCATACTGCAGTGAAGTCGGCTGCGAGAAATCTCGATTACCGAAAATTTCTGTCCGCACTCAGCTGAAATGGTAAAACATTTAATGGGAAATCTATCAATTTACAATAATTACTACTCCACCAATGGAGTAGTAAGTAGTCAGTAGTTTGCAACCACATTTTTCAACAATGGTGAACCATGGAACAAAACAAAACAAACTTAAACAAGCGAATTTAAAGCTTTATTTTATACCCTACCGGGTGGCAATCAAGTTTTTAATTTTAATTTCACCTGCCAGACCAGATTTTCGTTCTCAGTTTACGGACAACCTTATTTTTGGACGGAAATTAATTTATTTGTTAAAGGCCTGTTACACGATGATGTAAATTTGGATGGATTCCGTTCGAGTACTTTATATTGCGAACTGTGTAGCAGTTGAAGAGGCGATTGCTTACTATAATCCTCTCAAAGACTTTGATGTTTTTAGAATTATTTTCAATGATAGCACCTGTTGTGTATACGTATTCATTAAAAGCGATATGCGATTAGCAATAACTGACTGTAAGGGAAACTTATCCTGACAATAAGGGGCCGAAAAATCGTCCTTATTGAAATGTTTTAAATGTTGCCAGTTTCGTGTAACAAGTATTTCTGGAACAGGTGTACCGAACGCAACTATAGTACGGGCGCTTGTCGCATATTTTTGTGACTAAATAACTATTTCTTTTCAAAAAAATAACCATGCCTTAAATTACTAAATACCATAGTTCTGTAGGTTTTACCTTCATAGCTTTATTTCAAAGAAATATACTTATACAACTCAGATCTCAGATTCCATCATCAGAATGTACGAAAAAAGATTCAACTTCTCAAAAATTGTGTATCATATTTTATCTTTACAAAAGATCAGCTTTGTATTTTATTTCATATTTCTAACTCTTAAAGCTTTGTCTTCAGCGATGCTAATAGTATTCTATTTATTCACGCGTTCATAACAATGTATGAAAATTGTCACTGTTTAAATTTATACGTCGCTTTAAGGAATAGTGTTTTCTGTGTCATGTTTTTACGAGCTTAGTCTTTTAAAGTATTTCAATGTGGTTTTACACTTCTAAGAGAATCGACTGCATCTGCCTGCAAGCACTCTTTTACTCTCTCCCTTTCTTTCCGAAGGCTTTCAAAATAGTCTGTTTTGAAGGCAGCATATAATGCCTCGTTTATTTCCCGAGCTTTTAACTCATTTTCACAGACAACTGCATGGCACTCGACGTGATTCTGCGAGATGTGATGATTAAACGCAAAAATGTTCGAGTCCTTTTCGTACACCATAAGAGATTTTCCGCAGAGGTATAAACGCCAACGAGACATCTTGTTCCCGTTTCCGCTCTACGAAACTAACACCTTGGTTGTTAATTTTGATGCAATTCGTCTGAACTGTGTTTCTGTAGTCGCGTTGTCCTCCAGTTTTCTTTATTTCGTCTACGGCGGCTTGTATTCCTTCTACCCCAGGACGGAAATTCAAACAAAATCCCATGTACTTCACGCGAAAAACAGACTCCTGAACAAACGTCCGCGAGTCACTTCGACTTAACCCAAGTTCTCCTATCTTCCGCTTAAATGTCTCCATGTAAATAAGTCTGTTCAGCACAAATTAGCCTCCAATATAGGAAATTTCCAAAACCAATACAAGTACAAAATGTTTTCGCATTTGTCCAACTGGAATTTTCTAAAGCCAACCACAAATCATGAAAATTGGGACGAAGGCGGTTTGCTGGTGAATTTCCTGACGAGGTGTCAAAATAAACAGATAGAACATCGACAAAGTTATACTAATTATAATTGCAAATTTGTGGCTTAACGTGCATCTGAGGTTTGCCCGGCCGGGACTGGTGAAAAGGCCGCGAACGCACTCGAGGAGAGAGAATGTTGGTAAAACAGACCATAAAATTTTGTGGTTTAAGCTGTTAATTGGATATTAAACTCATTTCTTCGTTCACGAGACAAAACATAGCAGAAAATAATGAGAGAAGAAGAGAGGGCCCCAAATTAATTTAAACAACGTATGAATCGACGCAGGTGTTCTTTAAAAGCAAAACTTAGCCGAGATAACTGTTCAACCTGGTATTATATGAGACGAGCCAGCCCAACAGGAGCTATTATAAAATTTAGGAGCTGCCTTCATCAACGAGAATGCATCGATTGCCGGAGTTTAATTTCGTTAACCCAGTTGTTTGGTTTCATGAAGCTTTATGGTTTGCTTTATGATTTTGCTATAACTATTTGTGTTAATAAGTCTGCTTTGATCGAAATTTAGTATCTTAGCAAGAAAGGGTTGGAGTGGCAAGCCGGTATGGACCGGTAAACGCAATTACATGGAAAAATCTCAGTGCAGGTAGGTGGAATCCCGCACCGCGATACCGGGATCCCAGCTAACCGCGTTGTTTTTTTTTTCCATATAATCGCTAAGGTGCAGTGGGGTGCGGTGGTGTAGTGGTTAACGCGTTGGACTTTAGATCTGAAGGTCGGTGGTTCGACGTCTAGTCCCTGCCATCGTGTTGTTTCCTTAGAGAAGGTACTTTACCCCACATTGTCTCTCTCCACCCAGGTGTATAAATGGGTACCGGCGACATACTGCTGGGGTAACCCTGCGATGGACTAGCATCCCGTCCAGGGGGGAGTAGCAATACTCTCATGCTACGGAAACCGGGATAAGCTCCGGCCGTGCATGATATTTGGTGTTGTTTTTAACTGATATGCAGAGATCTGAGTTAACCCGGCCACCCAGCCTCATGTAATCGGTCCCTTACAGTAGCGGCTAATGGCAGTTCTTCATCAATTCACCGTTAGAAACTTGACTGAATAACAAGAGACCAGATTTACCACACTTAACGGGTCTATTGCCCCATGCACACCAACAAAACATGTTTAATTAAACCAGGTTTAACAAAATAAAATTTAGCAACAGAAAGCTGAACGACTAGTTTCAACAAAGAATTGAATTGAGCTTTTACTTATTTTTTCATTTGAACTAAATTCGCAGCAGGAAAACATAAGCAAACAACTTTTATAAAGAAACAATTTTAAACCTTGTTTAATTAAACAGATTTTAAACGCGTTTAAGCTTTGGTGTGAATGAGGCATATGTTTCTTTTTCCAAACCAGAAAAAGATCAAAGCCATAGCATAAGTAATTTGTAACAAAATTACGTTTTGGCTCCGCTGTTAGGCACGGCTGAATAAGGCGTCGGCATGATCCAATTGGCTGACACAAATCTAATGTCCAATGTCATCAGTTAGAAGGTATGTATGACTTCTCTTTAGTAGCTGCCCTAGTGAAATTGCTTAGAAATGAAACTTAAAAAGGTTACAAAAAAGGCTTTTCCTGAATGTTTAGGCAGAATACAAGGAGAAAATTCCACGATCTCAGCTTTCAACGTTTTTCAGTGTGATTCCTGTTCGGTTTGACGAGCGTGTATTTTCACTGGAACAGAAGAACCTTGTAGAACTGTTGTATCCACCATATGTTTGCTTTGGTTTGGCTGAACCAAAAAATTTACCTAGTGTGATCTGGGCAGATATTTTTTTAAGCAATCGAGGAGCAAACCCAATCAGATGTTATCTTCAGGTTTTTCTTGAGATTTGTACCGGATGCGATTTTTCTTCAAGTTCTGGGTCGAGTTGCATAAAACTTAACGCAACTTCTAACGTCAGACGTTCAGTCCAGTGAAGTCACTATTTTAACGTCCGACGTTAGCGGTTACGCCCGGCGTTAGGTTTTATGCAACTCGGCCCAGATTAGTTCAATCTGTTGTGTTATCTCCCGCTCTTATGGTTGGCCCGATCTGAATATATATGTATATTTTTTTTGGTTTTGGTACCTTTTTGAAAATAATTGAATATGTAAGCACTTCTCTTGCCTACTGAAATTATTCGATCGGCGAATAATTTCAAACTATTTGACATTCTGACCGACTTTAGAGTCCTTTCGGCAACCTCTTGTCGCAGGTTAACAGATTTTGTACCGACAAGTTTTAAGGTACTGCAACATTTTGGGGTGCAATCGGGACTGTGCGTAGAATTGTCATGGCAACAAGCTCTCGACTATAAATTAAATATTCTGATTCATGTTCCTTATATGGATGAATAATTATGCTCTAAAAACTGTCAACAGCTGTTTTATTGACATTCCATTTTAACGAATTCTATTTGAAATTGTGATTTTAACGCGACAGTAACTCGAGATTTGACAACTAAGGAATGATATGCAGAGTTGCTATGAAGTAACAAGAAATACGTGAGAAAAAGGCGCCTTTTTCAGAAGCAGTTTTATGGGTATTATGAGATCGAAACAGCAAACGACTACCGCTGCATCAAAGGAAGAAAAGAAGAAAAGTCCCTCCATGGGGAGAAGAATAAGTTTAAAAAGTTTGAAACAAGAGTACAAGTTAGAACCGTCGAGGAGTTTTATCGTTCGCTTCGCGGGAAAGATAGAAACGTCGAATCCTGGAGGAGAAAATGTCGATGAATGTCTGCACAAATTGTACAAGAAAGTACGCGATAATTTGAACGGTCTTCCAAGAGTGTGTCTAGAGATTTCATCTGCAGATGTTAAAATTCGATGGATTAAAGCTGGAACAGAAAATCATGAGGAAATAGAGGTGCCATTTAGTCGAATATCATTTGTGGTAGCTGATAAAAAGCATCAACTTTTCGCTTTCAATGACTTCGTATCGCAGAAACCGAGGAAAGTTGAATGTTACGCTTTCATCTGCAATGAGTCAGAGAAATCGGATGTCGTTGCCAACGCGTTGTCTGAAGCGTTCAAAAGCGTCCACGACCGTCCCCGGAGACGATCAAGCTTATCCGCGAAGGAAGGCGGAAATTAAAGGTTCATTTTAGATTTATATTTTGGCAATGGAAAGTGAGGAAAATTTAAGTTTCTATCTAATCCTGGGATAAACTTGCACTGCAGAATCACAGGCGTGGTAGACTACTACAGATTCTGAGATTGTGTATGAAACAACCTGAACTGAACGCTTGGAGACCAAGCAAAGAGAGGATAACCGTGGAAAACGCGAGGGAGTTCGCCTGTGGAAATGAGCATGAAGTAAACGAGCTACTGATACATTTTCTATCGACTAATCCCGTGAAATTTGCTTGTGACAAACAATTGAACTGTACATGTAAAGACAATCGCTGGTGTTAATTGAAGCAACGCTGATCTGATCAAGCAAAGATCATGGTTCACCTTAATCAATTTAATCCAAAGAAAAGTAGGGAGAACTTAATAACATAGAACACCATCCTGCCGGTATCTCCACACGGAAGTTTCCACAGATGTCAAAGGAAAAAATTGAATACATTATTGGCGGTACGTTTACGATTGTGTGGTGAAGCGTTAAATAAGCCAAGCAAAATCATTTGTACTCCACAATACATAATACATGTAATTTATTCAGCTTTCATTTTGAATGCAGAAACATGATCATTTACTTTCCCTAGACGCGACCAGGAGCTGCAATAATGTCCGCAACAACATGAATGATGTAGGAATTTTTTCCGCTGTGATCTCGCCGAAAACTCCGTGGGAGTCTTTTTAGACTTCTTAGAAAAATCGCAGTTGACCGATAATAAATGGTGAATATGTACACCTAGCAATTATGGCATGTTCACAGTTGATTCGACGTTTACGTTTGTGCCTGTTATACCAAAATATAAAGTGAATTAAAAATGGTTTAATCCAGGTTAAAAGGATGAGCTCTACGTTTGCTCTAATAACCTTCTTTTACATTTTCTCTTTCAGTTTAATTTGTAAGTTTGGTGATATTATTTGCTAATTACCAAGTAGCTATTATCTCAAAAGGAAAACTTTTGTTCCTCGCGAAGCGAGGAGGGCCGAAGGCCCTCCGAGCGTAGCGAGGTTTATAAATTTGTCGCGTGGGGATCGCGCGAGGATTGCTAAGGGCGGTCAAATCTCGATCTGCCCGTATATATTTCGATGGTGTCCGCACAGTTGCCTAGCAACAAAACCAAATCGCGACCGCTGACAGTTGCGCACTCTCATGTTTCCTCGGCGTGTTTCTTCATTTCTTGCCTGCTTCGCTACGTACATTTACGTGCTGATATTTTTATTCATCTTCTGTGAACAAGTAATTAGACAGCAACCCCTGGTTTAACAAGTGGCTCAAAATCCATTCCGGGGTAGATTTACAACTGAAACTGAGCGTGAATGCCGACTTGAAATTCAGCGCGAGCAACGAAGGCGAAAGAGTCGACGACAAGAAAGCACGGGTAGGAGAACATCGTTTACCGGTAATAGCCTAGCAAGACTAAAGCCGTCAGCGGGACACAAACAGGAGACTGGAATATTACAGGCGAGAAATCTTGGAACATACACAACGTAGCTTAAATTTAGCTTGATAGCACAGCGCTGCCACAAAACGAGATTCCCCAACAACGCCAGAATCGCGCGATACAAGGTCTTCGAAATTATAACTCAGTCACACCAATTGAATAATGACAATGAACTCAGCGGCTACAAACTCTTCGAGAAAATGTGTGCTGAAACCGATCAGGACCGGCGACACCGACTAGAAGTGCTTCGACAAAAGGACTTTGTTATAGAAGCAACGAGAGGCGACAAAAAATGCACGATCATCAAAATACTTTTGCTAGAAATTTACCTTTCCAACGGGCGCTGACTGAACAGGTTGGCTCAAAATTATTTCCTCTCTCTACCATTATCTTTACTCTTGATGTACTAGTAATTATTAACAACATGTAATTACTTTTCCAAGTATGATCCAAATTACAGATTACACAAGAAAAATGAAAATATTTCACAAAATAGGTTTCAGTTCCCACAACAATTTGCATATTTGTGTATGAGCAGTAAAAAGAATTCAAATTCTAAGTTTAGGACGTTCCCGAAAAATATTTGAAAGAAATAATTCATATTGGATCAGTAAGAATTTATAAAAGTTTATGTTTTCCGTTATGGATATTGACCCTATTAATAGTTTAAAAATAATATTCAGATGGATCAGAAAGGACAATTTCTGTTCACAATTTGGTTTGGAAATGCACTCACAAGTACTGCTCTGCCTAGCAATTACCACTTTAAAATGTGTAGCGGGTATAGGTACATACATGCATGTATTTGATGTGAAACAAAAATTACTGCTTAACATTAATTATTGACAATAATTCCATGCTACATACAGTGACCAGCATCACAGGTCTCCTCGCAGTGCACAAGCAAGCACCAAAATCAGGGGAATTAAGATCCTGATCACCTTCAGCATGATCTGTCTATGTGAAAGTTTACTTACTTCTGAAGGTTTCACATGCTATAATCTACATTCACCCTTTCCCTTAATTAGCTACTCTTGCTTTCCATACCGACTGACCTCCTAAGCCCCAATGTAAGCCTGCAAATTCTCCTTACTGGTCTTTATACATTTCTTGTAGTACTAGTGCAGAGAACTTCTTTCTACTGAAATTAACACTATTCATGTTTGGTGATCAATTCCTTAATTCTGATGACCTAATTAAAGCATGGCTATTGTCAGAGGGAGATGCTGGTAACTGGGGATTCAAGGGTTAACTTATTATTTTATTGTGACAATTATCTAATCCAATTTTTATAGTGTGTTGGGGGTAATGAATAAACATGCTACCACATCAATATGAAACTCTGTGCTTTGCTTGCCATTATTCTGTATTATTCTTATTTCAATTTTTGGGTAAAAATGGATAATTTTTTTTAATACACTGCATCACTCTTCAGCAGTAGTAGACTCCTGCTACAGTATCTCAACCATTCAAAGGAAATAATGAATTGTGTTAGCTATTGACACTTGTCAATACCCAGTAAATAGAACAAAAGCTGTACAACAGAATCTAAAGGAAATGGCTGGGTAAATGTTGGAGATAACAAGCTCCAAGTTGAACTTGTAAACCTATACTCTCACCCAACCAAAATAAACAGAAACACCACACATTGGCCCTGACAACAGGTCCACAGCAATACTATATACATCCTCTCTAGAGAGCAATTTACCTTATGTCAGAATGAAGAGAAGTGGGGGGGGGGGGGGTGGGGGCTGAACGTATTTTCTTATACATGACAGAGGATTGGATGCAAGTTACATGGAAACGACTGGGAACCAGAATGTTGATCTTAACTCACAATTCGGGACCATTGTGGCCACCCATCCAAACCTCCAGCTAAACCGAAATTCTATCCTCTCCCGACCCCCATCAATCAGTTTTGTGGTGCACCCGTGCCCGAGCTTCGCGAGGTTCTGCGAGTCACGTATTTCTAGTTAAAGATGTGTTTTTGGATGATTTGGGGTCAATCAAGTGAAATTTAAGTGGCGCTATATTGTCCATCGTACAGAAGACACCTCACTCCATAATCATGGATCAGTTTTGTCTATTCAAAAGAAATTTAGCAACGTCGATAAAGCATCCGTTGTTTAAAATCCCTGACCCTACAGGCTATGTTGACCCAGAGCTCAGAGCCCTTCTTGTGCAGTCAAGAAACTAAAGGCTCTGAGCATAAGGACAGCCTAATGGCGTGACCGCTCTTTACTCCTGATATAAATTCCAGGTGTGAGGGTGCAATCAAGAGTCAGAAACCCGCCGTCTAAGTGTTCGCTATTTTGCTTGATTAGTGGGGATGGTAGCGGAGGCCGCTACAACACAGGCATCCCGCGAAAGTAAGCGGGTCACCCGAGGGCAGCCTGTCACCCCGTAAAAAATTGATAGTGACACTAGCCACAAGATCTGGCGTCACCCAGATCGTTATTTTCCTTACTCATTAGTTTAAGGCAACCAATGGATGATTCCGACAAAACGCTTATAGTCAACACCAAATGCAACGCTTATGGGAGGTCTGGTGAGGTTCACCGCTTCGGCTTATTAGTTTGGTTTGTTAATAGCCATTTACTAAAGGTGTACTGAACAGATTTTTAAAATCCATCTGGTTCATAATCCTATTGTTTATGTAACAGATATTTTTTTAAGGCCCTCTCAAACGCGCATGCGCAAAACGATTGTTTTTTTGTAAAATGAAAGACTGTGAGAACTGGAGCTCCGTCTTAGTACGCCCTTGTTTGCTTGTATGTTGTTTATTTTTTCCGGAAGATTCGTGACATCAAACCGCTCGGGACCTAAATTAAAATCCGTCATAAAAAATCATAACATATATAACATGGTTTCTTACAGAAGCCGTAAACAGGAAACTTTCCTTCACGACAGAAAAAAAAAAGACACTGAGCTTGAATGTACCAAAACATGTATATTTATATTGTGTACCGAATATTTTGATATACATTGTTATGATCAACCTGGAGAAAATGCGATTTTTCATGAGAATTGGGTGTATACAGGCTGCATGCTATTGAAGTTGTCGAAAGATGATAACTCAGTTGTAACACTAAAACAATGTCAAAATTCAACTTAAGTCCAGATGCAATGACCGAAATCGAATTGCTTGTTTTTCAACAGCAAACAGTTTCAAACAGTTTGCAAACGGTGCCAATATAACTCACTAGCAAGCTACATAACTAAACCGCTTATTCAAGCTACAATGTGAATTGAATCTGATCCTGTCTGCAACAAGTGATATAGAAACTGCGTGACTAGTAAGAAGGTTTACCAAATATCGCTATCAAAGTTTCTCTGATGAGAGTAATTCTCACCAGAGGATATTTATATATGAAAGTTGCAACTAACTGAAAATACAAATGATAAACAAAATAAAAGCAACATTATTGTTAAAAGTGTGACAATATTACTGTATTTTCAACACCGTTACGGGTCTAACCCTTCATTAGGTTTGACACCAGACAGTCATGTGATAATGTTGCCTAGTTCCTAGGCCTCCTTATTTCGTCGCGGTCAAGCCGTTTCGGGTCACGTGGTCCGAGCGAAAAAGTGAGCCCTTCGTCTCGGATGCGTCACCGAAATGGATTGACCGTGAAGGCCTGGTAAAAAGCCGTACAGGAACCAGGCAAGTGATTAAGTGGTAACACTGTTTATGAAAAACCTCTTGCAGTGTTAATTGAATTTGTCACGGCGAATGTGTAATGAATGAAAAATCTTATGTACACTTAACATTAAAAAATGGTATTAAGTTAATTCAATTATTTGAATTCATATAAATTCTCATCTTACAAGCTACTCGTATTTAAAAATATGTCTTAAAATAGTTGTTCAAAAATAGGCACCCTGTAATGAAAAGCTTAAGAGGTATAACAATTGTACTACTACTACTACTACTACTACTACTACTACTGCTACTATACTACCACTACTACTACTACTACTACTACTGCTACTACTACTACAACAACTACTACTACTACTACTACTACTACTACTACTACTACTACTGCTGCTACTACTACTACAACTACTACTACTACTACTACTACTACTACTACTGCTGCTACTACTACTACTACTACTAATAATAATAATAATAATAAGATATTATCAAGATAATTAATGAATAATTAACAGCACACTTGTTGTCCCATAGTACCAAAATCCGATGGTTATGGCCTTCTAATAATGCTTGAACTGATTCATTTGACGTTGTCGCTTATAGAGGCTAATACCTTGAAACTCTGCTCTCCTTCGAAAAGGCTCCATCAGTAGAGACGGAGCAGAAAACGGGGGAAACGGAGTGAAAAACAACAGTATAATCTTCTTTTGATAAACTGACTGCATGACAAGGCAACAGAAGCCTCTATGGAGAAGGGAAACCCTGGAAGTGGAAGAGGGAGGGGAAGCACTAACAGCTGTTTCCAGAGCTCAAGTGCATTGATATTGAATTCATTAACCGTATAGTTGCTTGCTGTTGTGGGCCTTTCTTGTTAATTGGCTTTAAAGAAATTGTTTTTATACTGATACGTGCGTGGGCACGTGCAGAAATCCGGTAGATCAGATGAGGTTCGATCTTTCAAGGAAAAGAAACCTATTTAATTTTGTTTGTTTAATGTGAAGATAGGAGGAGTTTGCTAAACAATTCGAACTTTAAAAAGCTAAGAGGTTAAATAGATTAATTGTACAAGAAAGTACGCGATATTTTGAACGGTCTTCCAAGAGTGTGTCTAGAGATTTCATCTGCAGATGATAAAATTCGATGGATTAAAGCTGGAACAGAAAATCATGAGGAAATAGAGGTGCCATTTAGTCGAATATCATTTGTGGTAGCTGATAAAAAGCATCAACTTTTCGCTTTCAATGACTTCGTATCGCAGAAACCGAGGAAAGTTGAATGTTACGCTTTCATCTGCAATGAGTCAGAGAAATCGGATGTCGTTGCCAACGCGTTGTCTGCATGAAGCGTTCAAAAGCGTCCACGACCGTCCCCGGAGACGATCAAGCTTATCCGCGAAGGAAGGCGGAAATTAAAGGTTCATTTTAGATTTATATTTTGGCAATGGAAAGTGAGGAAAATTTAAGTTTCTATCTAATCCTGGGATAAACTTGCACTGCAGAAGCACAGGCGTGGTAGACTACCACAGATTCTGAGATTGTGTATAAAACAACTGAAACGCTTGAAGACCACGCAAAGAGAGGATAGCGGTGGAAAACGCGAGGGAGTTCGCTTGTGGCCATAAGCATGAAGTAAACGAGCTACTGGTACATTTTCTATCAACTAATCCCGTGAAATTTGCTTGTGACAAACAATTGAACTGTACATGTAAAGACAATCGCTGGTGTTAATTGAAGCAACGCTGATCTGATCAAGCAAAGATCATGGTTGACCTTAATCAATTTAATCCAAAGAAAAGTAGGGAGAACTTAATAACATAGAAGACTATCCTGTCGGTATCTCCACACGGAAGTTTCCACAGATGTCAAAGGAAAAAATTGAATACGTTATTGGCGGTACGTTTACGATTGTGTGGTGAAGCGTTAAATAAGCCAAGCAAAATCATTTGTACTCCACAATACATAATACATGTAATTTATTGAGCTTTCATTTTGAATGCAGAAACATGATCATTTACTTTCCCTAGACGCGACCAGGAGCTGCAATAATGTCCTCAACAACATGAATAATGGAGGAATTTTTTCCGCTGTGATCTCGCCGAAAACTCCGTGGGAGTCTTTTTAGACTTCTTAGAAAAATCGCAGTTGACCGATAATAAATGGTGTATATATACACCTAGCAATTATGGCATGTTCACAGTTGATTCGACGTTTACGTTTGTGCCTGTTATAGCAAAATATAAGGTAAATTAAAAATGGTTTAATCCAGGTTAAAAGGATGAGCTCTACGTTTGCTCTAATAACCTTCTTTTACATTTTCTCTTTCAGTTTAATTTGTAAGTTTGGTGATATTATTTGCTAATTGCCAAGTAGCTAGTATCTCAAAAGGAAAACTTTTAGTAAAGATATGTTTTTGGATGATTTGGGGTCAATCAAGTGAAATTTAAGTGGCGCTATATTGTTCATCGTACAGAAGACACCTCATTCCATAATCATGGATCAGTTTGGTCTATTTAAAAGAAATTTAGCAACGTCGATAAAGTATCCGTTGTTTAAAAAACCCTGACCCTACAGGCTATGTTGACCCAGAGTTCAGAGCCCTTCTTGTGCAGTCAAGAAACTAAAGGCTCTGAGCATAAGGACAGCCTAATGGTGTGACCGCTCCTTTCTCCTGATATAAGTTCAAGGTGTGAGGGTGCAATCAGGCGTCAGAAACCCGCCGTCTAATTGTTCGCTATTTTGATTGATTAGTGGGGATGGCAGCGGAGGCCGCTACAACACAGGCATCCCGCGAAAGTAAGCGGGTCACCCGAGGGCAGCCTGTCACCCCATAAAAAATTGACAGTGACACTAGTCACAAGATCTGGCGTCACCCAGATCGTTATTTTCCTTACTCATTAGTTTAAGGCAACAATGGCTGGTTCCGACCAAATTCTTATAGTCAACACCAAATGCAACGCTTATGGGAGTTCTGGTGAGGTTCACCGCTTCGGCTTATTAGTTTGGTTTGTTAATAGCCATTTACTAAAGGTGTACTGAACAGAGTTTCAAAATCCAACGGGTTTATAATCCTATTGTTTATGTAACAGATATTTTTTAAAACCTTCTCGTATGCGCATGCGCAAAATGATTTTTTTGTAAAATGAAAGACTGTGGGAACTGGAGCTCCGTCTTAGTACGCCCTTGTTTGCTTGTATGTTTGTTTATTTTTCCCGGACGATTCGTGACATCAAACCCCTCGGGACCTAAATTAAAATCCGTCATAAAAGTCATAACATACGTAACATGGTTTGTTACAGAAGCCGAAAACAGGAAAATTTCCTTCACGGCAGAAAAAAAAGACACTGAGCTTGAATGTACCAAAACATGTATATTTATATTGTGTGCCGAATATTTTGATATTTTACATTGTTATGTTCAACCTGGAGAAAATGCGATTTTTCATGAGAATTGGGTGTATACAGGCTGCATGCTATTGAAGTTGTCGAAAGATGATAATTCAGTTGTAACACTAAAACAATGTCAAAATTCAACTTAAGTCCAGATGCAATGACCGAAATCGAATTGCTTGTTTTTCAACAGCAAACAGTTTCAAACAGTTTGCAAACGATGCCAATATAACTCACTAGCAAGCTACATAACTAAACCGCTTATTCAAGCTACAATGTGAATTGAATCTGATCCTGTCTGCAACAAGTGATATAGAAACTGCGTGACTAGTAAGAAGGTTTACCAAATATCGCTATCAAAGTTTCTCTGATGAGAGTAATTCTCACCAGAGGATATTTATATATGAAAGTTGCAACTAACTGAAAATACAAATGATAAACAAAATAAAAGCAACATTATTGTTAAAAGTGTGACAAGATTACTGTATTTTCAACACCGTTACGGGTCTAACTCTTCGTTAGGTTTGACACCGGACAGTCATGTGATAATGTTGCCTAGTTCCTAGGCCTCCTTATTTCGTCGCGATCAAGCCGTTTCTGGTCATGTGGTCCGAGCGAAAAAGTGAGCCGTTCGTCTCGGATGCGTCACCGAAATGGGTTGACCGTGAAGGCCTGGTAAAAAGCCGTACAGGAACTAGGCAAGTGATTAATTGAATTTGTCACGGAGAATGTGTAATCAATGAATGATAGGTTGAAGAACACGCTAAGGATTCACTAGCAATAATAATAATAATAATAATAATAATAATAAATTTTTTTTTAATAATAAAAACCTTTATTGATAGTCATAGTGAAAATACAATGGACGGATAAGAATAAGATGCTAAGAAATTACAATCAATTATTAGTTTAAAAAAATTTTTAAGAAGTAAAATTCTTTTCTTAATTCTTAATTCTTCTTCTTATTGTTGATAGTAATGATAATCTGCATTACAATCAATCAATAGGTTAATAACAATAATAATAACAATAATATTGAGAGACAATTTTTATTACAAAATGACTAACTATTAACATAATCTAGTGAAAAATCTTATGTACACTTAACATTAAAAAAATGGTATTAAGTTAATTCAATTATTTGAATTCATATAAATTCTCATCTTACAAGCTACTCGTATTTAAAAATATGTCTTAAAATAGTTGTCCAAAAATAGGCACCCTGTAATGAAAAGCTTAAGAGGTATAACAATTGTAATACTACTACTACTACTACTACTACTACTACTACTACTACTACTACTACTACTGCTACTACTACTACTACTGCTGCTGCTGCTGCTGCTGCTACTACTACTACTACTACTACTACTACTACTAATAATAATAATAATAATAATAAGATATTAATCAAGATAATTAATGAATAATTAACAGCACACTTGTTGTCCCATAGTACCAAAATCCGATGGTTATGGCCTTCTAATAATGCTTGAACTGATTCATTTGACGCTGTCGCTTATAGAGGCTAATACCTTGAAACTCTGCTCTCCTTCGAAAAGGCTCCATCAGTAGAGACGGAGCAGAAAACGGGGGAAACGGAATGAAAAACAACAGTATAATCTTCTTTCGATAAACTGACTGCATGACAAGGCAACAGAAGCCTCTATGGAGAAGGGAAACCCTGGAAGTGGAAGAGGGAGGGGAAGCACTAACAGCTGTTTCCAGAGCTCAAGTGCATTGATATTGAATTCATTAACTGTATAGTTGCTTGCCGTTGTGGGCCTTTCTTGTTAGCTGGCTTTAAAGAAATTGTTTTTATACTGATACGTGCGTGGGTACGTGCAAGAAATCCGGTAGATCAGATGAGGTTCGACCTTTCAAAGAAAAGAAGCCTATTAAATTTTGTTTGTTTAATGTGAAGATAGGAGGAGTTTGCTAAACAATTTGAACTTTAAAAAGCTAAGAGGTGAAATATCAGTTAACGAGACGCTTAAACAAACAATCCTGCCCCAACCCCCCCCCCCAAAAAAAACACTTACAATAAACAAGTCAACAGTTTCCTTCTAGTGTTTGCTTCAAAGGTATTCCAAAAAAATTCCAGAACATATACGTTTCGATTATGTTGGCATTGATAGCGTGGGAAAATTCGTCTTTCTTAATCTCCAAACCATAAGCTTAAAAAAGAATTCTGTAGTTCCTGCATTAAAGGGATTAATTTCCTACTTGCGTGAAAGAGCCTAATGGTCATTAATCTATGAGGGTAAATATAATGTTTTTCTTCTGTTATCACGTAACAACATGTTTATTTATGAATGGTTTCCGCAAACGCGGCATTCGTTTAGAGTAAAAATAGAATATCCAAGAGCAAGAGGAAAACTACTTCAAGAGCACTTGAAATTTGTGCTTTATGAACTTCAGCATTCTTTAAACTATTTTCCAGTTGAATCAGGTCATGCAAAATAAAGCAAGTGACGTAGACAACAGTGTCAGCGGTTACGGCTGATTGCATCAAAAGAACAAACTGTACAATATTGCGGCAGTTTGTCTTTACGCTTTCATGATTTGCACCAACAATCGCCTTGTCTGGATTTTTCTCTTGAATTGTCTGCATTTTCATTTCGTGTTGTCACTGCCAACATTTCACAGTTGGAAAGCCTATTTTTATAGCTTGTTTTTGCCTTCTCGGGGCATCGTGGCTGACAAGACAAATCGTTCCAGAATTCGAAACAGAAATATTATTTTTGCCAGAACTGTAAGTACTTTAAAACAGTTAACTTGTGCTTAAAACTATTACAGTTATTTTTAAGAAATAAGTTGTTGAATTCTAATTTGCTAAACCAATTAACCACACCTGCGCAAGCTTATGCGTTTAAAGATCTTTATTGTAAAAAAAGTGGAAGAAATATTGTTAATTACTCCAGCTATGAACACGTACAACCAACATAGGTTACTTAAAATAGGTTGGTGTTTTATTTAGTCCGGTTTTTAATTTACCAGTTTGTTGATACTTTACAGCAAAGGAAGTTAAATTTGTTTTAAGCAGTTTATTCGCTCACAATCGCTTTCCACGTTTATGTTTATCAGTAACGCACTTTTCGAGGTGCACGTTTCGTTTGAGTTAAAAAGTTGTCTATTTATCAGTGTTCTTTCGTTGCTACCACATCTTTTATCAGTCCTTTTGACTCGACAATAACGGCTAAGAAATTCATAATATCATTTTTCAAAAGATCTAAAAACAAACAACCTCAGACGAAAGTACGATACAGCTCAACCGAGATAATTTTAGTCCGGCGAACGACAACACTTTAGAATTTTATCCACGAACTCCACGGAGATTACCAGGGTTATAAAAGTTCTCCTTGCTGAAATATAACGGTGTGCTTCCTCTCACACCGTTATATTTCAGCTTAATTTCTACTCATCAGTCGAGGAACAAACGGGTTAATAATTTGAGCCTTTTTAATCTGTTGAGCTTCGAACCTGCCCTGCATTACGATGGTTTCTGCAGCAAGAAAATAATCTCTCTTGGAAAAATATGCTGTCAGCCGCAAGTTATAAATTAAAGTACAAAGTAGTAGGCCCCCTGCTAGCAAAAACGTTCTTTATATTTTTATGGCCTCCAAGAATTATCTGGCATCCGTTAAATAAACGTAACAACTAAATATTCAAAGAACATGTTAAAAGGCGTATTGTTGCCAAATTTTCCTCGCTGTGGTACATCTTTGTTTCCGTTTGGTACAATGTATTCGTCTTTCGCGCTTGGTGCAGAAAGGATACTTTGTCGTTTGTTTAATAAACGCTCAGGAGACAACGAGGTAAAATTCCTCCACGCTTGAGGGAAATTTTATTGGTTTTGTTAGCAAAAATCAGTGAACTTCGATATTGAGTTCTTAAAATTTTGATCGAGCTGCAATATCGTGGCGGAAAACCCATTAAGAGCACTCCCGCTCTCCATATAAGGAGGCGTCAATTGATATTTGTCACTTTCAAATTCCCACCGGGACTTTAGGAAGCCATTGAAGTGCAGTCGAGCGAACCAGCAGTTCATAAGACATGTAAATTACTTGTATACATATTTTGGGCTAGCATTTTAAATTTACATTGTGTTCACGGGTGTTTTATCTTGTCAAATATGTAGAGGGTGTGTACACAACGACAACAGACAGCAAAAATTGTGCCAAGAGAAGGACGGATAGGACAGGACCGGAGTGATCTACGAAGAAAGTTGAGGATATAAAAATGTCTGCAATCGATCGAGATCGACAAAACAGTCTCAGCTACCCGACAAGTCCAAGAAGGCCAAGCAGCGGGCAGTTCAGCTTCAAAGGATCTTTATATGTCGCTCATAACGAAAAAGACTGGATTGAAATTCAAAAGACCACATTCATAAACTGGTGTAATGTGCAGATCGAACCGTATGGAGTGCAAATCACTGGAGATTTGGCCGACGCGTTTGCAGATGGGACACTGCTTGTATACCTGGTAGAATCGATCTCGACCAAGAAAGTTGGCCGCTATAACAAGAATCCAAAGCTGTATGCACAGAAACTTGAAAATATCACGGCGGCGTTGAAGCTTCTGGAGAGCGATGGGATAAAACTTGTGAATATAGGTAAGATATTGCAACGCGTGACAAATTCGTGATTGTCTCCTAGATCCTCTGTACACATTTATGACCTTAATTTCACACTATTCCACAATACAGACGGACGTTAAGTAAACATAACGGTATGATGAAAGATTATAAAAGAGAGAATCGCTGGAACATAAATAAGGAAGGTATTTCTTCGGTCTTGGGACACGGAACATGATTAACGCTATTACAAGAACTTTGCGCACAGATTTTTTCGTTGTCAGGGATTCCACTGCTGTAAGATACGAGATCACGCAAGAATTGAATTGTTTTCTTGTTAGCATATACCGTGTATGCAATCGTGAGATTCACTATAGCTGCCTGAAACTGGCTTATATTGTATTTTTTTTGCCCTTAAAGCTAAGAATAACTGTTTAGTTTATACCTGGAGGAGCGCACGATCGCCGACATGCAATTTTTTCCCTTAAGTGATATTGCACGCGAAACCCATGCACGCAATTACGCAAAGTGAAACGTAAATAGGAAAGTGTTGAGTGAATTTCGCGTCAAATCTCTGGAGATTTGGCTCCGAAAGACGCAAATGGCGAGGACCATTATTTCTATTGTGGTTAAAATACTTCAGAAACTTTCATTTAAAACTCAGCACTCATTAAATATTTATTATATAGGTCTACGAGTTTTACGATAAGTAATGTTTACCGTTTTCGTTTTGAACCAAATTCATGATGTTCGATTTTATAGATTTCATTTCCAGCATCGACGAACGTAAATAAATTTAATAAACTTAATTTTCCTTTTGGGTTCATAGGGAGATGAAAACAATAAAACTAATTTATGAGCGTTTCCAAATACTTCAAAGCATTGATTCCATTCTTTTAGTTTCCGTTGGAGTCACAGATCTTTCCGTTTCCGTGGTAAAGAGATATGAACTCATCCTTGCGTTACAAACGTGTGAAAAAGCTAGAATGTTCTCTCTGACGGAGTTTTTAACGATTAATAAGTTATAAACTATCATTAAACGTGTTACAGTTACAATCGATTTTTTTGAGTATGTAATTTATTTAAAAATCGTAAGGTAACAAGAGACTATTTTTTGATTTTATGTTGTAACTTCAATGATGTGTGTCAATCCTAGCGCCTTGTAATACATCAAGCTTGACAGTTGACAACAATTTTGTATTGTTGCTAAACGTAAAAACAAGACGCATTTGGTAAAACGACTGCAACTTCCTCTTTCGTCCGTTGCTGCTAAAATAAAGTTTAATTTCATGAAAAAGCGCCACAGTTGATATTGTAGCAGAATATATTTTAGAAATATTGGCTTAGTTACAGGGCTCTTTGTTTCCTCTCTTTTTATATCTTGCAAAACAGACCTCCTGTATTTTCCGGCAAATTTTGCAGCATCATACAGCAAATTAAATGATTTGGCACTTCCAACGACATCGAAATTTGTTCAATTTTGCATCTTTACGAAGCCAAAAAGTAGGTCCACAAGGCGTACATACTCAGATCTCAAATTTGAACATGCCTACAGACGTCAGCGAAACGTCACTCACACTCCCTCCATAACAATTCCTCTGGGAAAGTTTTTTATTTCTCGGCTCAATCCTCAGCAGTTTTCCTTCTCAAGTTTAATTAACTTTTAGATGATCTCCAAATACTCTCAAACTCATACAAGACTGTTATCCAATTGACATTTATACATACTCATGTTGTTTGTGCAATAGAGTTTCTCGGGGTAACTTATGTTATAGCACAGTGCAACGAGTCCACTGAATTTGTTTCTTATCACTTATTCCCCACCAATTCTTTCTTTGTCTGAGTACCTAAACATTTGAAAGATACAATCTGTAGTATTTCAAAATTCATCTTTAATTCTGAATGGTCAAAGCTAAAGCAGTGCTGTCACAAAGTTCTGCAATTTTGTGACACCAGGTCACGTAATCAGTGACATTAAAGGTGGACTTAGGCAATAATGAGAAAGTTGAGTCCATTTTTAAAAATTCGCTTGACACTGGACAGTCTATCTAATGGATACTCTCACCCAATCAATCAATCAATCAATCAATCAATCAATCAATCAATCAATCAATCAATCAATCAATCAGTCAGTCAGTCAGCCATTCATTCATTCAGTCAGCTAGTCAGTCAGTCAGTCAGTCAGTCAGTCAGTCAGTTAGTCATTCAATCAGTCAGTCACACAAGACTGACTTTCTGATATTGCTGGGTGGAAATTGTTGTCCAGGACGATTTTTAGTTCATTGTAAACAACTGACAGGTTTGTATTTCCAATTACCTAGGCAACGAAGATATCGCCAATGGTAACGTGAAACTGATTCTGGGGTTGGTGTGGCGGCTGATTCTTCATTATCAGATCAGTTCCAGTGGGAGCGCGTCAGGTAAACAGCTGCTTCTTCTGTGGCTCAAGAACGCCATTCCAGACATGGAGATCAGAAACGTAACAACAGACTGGAACAATGGCTTGGCCTTAAGCGCGCTTAACGAGTTCTGTCAACCGGGACTGTGCCCAAACTACAAAAACCTTAATCCTGATGCAAGGCTATCCAACACTAGCGAAGCGATGAATGCTGCCGAGAAAAACTTTAAAATCCCCAAGGTGCTGTCTCCGGAATTCTTCGTGAGTCCTTACGTGGACGAGTTAAGCATGATGACGTACCTGTCGTATTACACGCAGCCGGGTTCTATTGGTGAAAAGAGAACGCTGGAATTTATCAACGAGTCCGCGCCAGGTTTAAATGTCAAGAACTTCAACACGGATTGGAACGATGGCAAAACTTTGTGCCGTTTCCTGGAAGCGCAATGCCCAGGCATTATCCCGGATTTTGAGAATCTCGATAATAAGAGTCCCCTCGAGAATGCCACCGTAGCGCTGAACGTGGCCGAGGAGAAGCTGGGGATAACTAAGGTCCTGTCACCGGAAGAACTCGTGAGCCCGGATGTAGATGAGCTCAGTATCATGGCATACATGCTACAGTTTCGCACCGCAGAGAAACTTCAGAGCCAGGCGCATCTGTTTAAAGCCGACGGCGCGGGGATTAAGAGAGGGGTCCGTGGGAAAACATCTGAGTTTTCCATTTTCGGGCGCAAAGATATCAGTTTTAATGGGGTCCGTATCGAGGTAAAAGGCCCGAGCGGGGGTGAACCAGTCTCCGTAGAGAGGTATATAGATACCGACGGGTCTCTAAAGTGCAAGTTTGTTCCCTTCGAATGCGGTCCGCACACGATTTCTGTGAAACACTTCGGCAAAGAAATCCCGCAGGGTCCGTTTAACGTAATGGTGCACGAGAATGTAGGAGACGTGCAAGTGACAGGTGCTGGAATCAAGAATGCTGTTGTCAACAAGCAAGCGGAGTTTATTGTTCATACCAATGACGATAGCTCGCCTCCGGTAACAGCGGCCGTGGAGGGACCCACAAAAACCGCGTATTGTACAATGGAACCCCTGGGAAATGGAAAATGGAGGGGGACTTTTATTCCCAAGGAAGTGGGTGAGCACAAAGTGCGCATTGAGGTTGGCAGCACTCCTTTGCTTGGCAGCCCGTTTACTTGCAAAGTGGGAGACCCGTCAAAGTGCAGCGTGACTGGAAAAGGTAAGCAAGGTTTGAATTTTTGTCACGCAATCTTTTGTGTTAGTCGCACAATCTTTTGTGTCACGCAATCCATACAGTTGTATGCCCTTTCAAGTCATACAATCATTCAACCTGCACGTACGATGGCGAAAACAACAATAACAACAATAACAAACAAAAGCAAAGCAAAAAATGTAAGAACTATTTCACATTCAATTACGTATTCTGTTTTCTTTTCAGAAAATTCGCGTAATCCAGCTATGGGACGTCCAGCCTCCTACGAAGTTGACACATCCGGGGCGGGTCTGGGGGAATTGGCCATTCAATGCCGGGGACCCGGCGGAAACGTCCCTGTAGACGTTCGACCAACTGCGCCCGGGAAATACAACGTGTCGTTTATCCCAAACAAGCCTGGAGAGTACAATGTCCATTTTGTGTTCAATGGAGAGGATATCCCGGGCAGTCCTGTTAAGGCTTTGGTTAATGATCCGAGCCGAATTGTTGCGCATGGGGATGGACTTCACCAGGTAAGCTGGAAATAAACGACACTGAGATTTTTGACAATTGGCAAAATTATAAGCAAAAATACGAGCACATAACACATCTATCGAAGTTTCACTTGTCAAGGCACTGAAGGTAGGGGAAGTGGTAACCTTTGGCAACAGGCAACCTGTCTAAGTGCGGCAGAACATGCAACTGGTGCCAAGCGCGGGAAAACATGCAACTGGTGCCAAGCGCGGGAAAACATGCAACCGGTGCCAAGCGCGGGAAAACGCATGCAACCAGTGCTGAGTGCGGGAACGGAAAAAGCCTTCTAGTTTATGATAGTATTGAATTCACTTCTAATTTGGGCGAATAAAAAATATTTTTCCTGTTATTCATTTGAGCACGTTACACGATTTTTTCAACCACTGACAGATCCAGCAAACTTAAAAATAACGAAGACCCACATTATTCATGCCATTCGACTTTCTCTAATCCTCTTTATCAATTCAAAGCGCGCCCTAATGGAAAAATATGTTTGCTTCTTTAAGATAGAGGTTAGAGGCAGTTCAGAAATGGCGTATTGTAAAGTCATTCTTATAATTTGTTTTGATCTCCAAACGCCGTTCATTTGTTATTGTTTTTCGACGGCTCAGGTCACCACTGACTCCGAGGCGGAATTCTTTATCACTCTCCAAGGCGCTGGTGATGGAGAACTAAAGGTTTATGGAGAGGCACCATACGGACATTTTCCTGTGGACCTATTACAGTCCCCCACTGAGAAGGACACGTACATTGTGCGTTACACCCCAAAGGGGGTGGGTGAGCACAAAATTCACATCCTGTTTGCTGGGGAACCTGTGAAAGGCAGTCCGTATATAGTGAAGGTATGGAACTTAAGGAGGCTCGCAACAGTTTTTTTGGCCTTGGAGTGTATCTTTTGAAGTCAAAATTTCGTATAGAAGATAAACTTCGATTTCCTTGATACTACACCACCTTTTCAAAATATGATCAAAGTTTATTTTCTCACTGGTTTCCTAGCAACAGCTATCACCAAAGCAACGGTAATGGACAACCCCTCATTTTGAATAATGTCGAATATCTCGAAAACTAGTCAGACACTTTATGACGAAACTTGAACTATTTGAACTACTCAACCTACACAACTTGTATGCGAAATTAGGGAAAAATCTGTAGGAGCGTTTTCACGTAAATCATGATTAATTTTTTACGGGCTGATTTTGGTCATTCGTGCAATTTTCTCCAATATTTCAAGAAAGATAAAACGTAACACTTTCTCTTTTCAGTTGAAGGATCTTTTATGATATAAAAACATTGTTATTGTACAGTGAGCTTCCTAGGTGGCTGCGATTTTAAGATATTTATATTTGAAACTGCTAAAATGCAGCGCAAATCAGCCAAAAAGTCCGTAATTTGCATAAATAGAAATACTTCTAAACTGCCCTTACAGATTTTTCTCTTAAATTGATTGACGTTAGAATAATAATTCTTTTTGATGTTCCAGCAAGTTTGGTCTAAATAAACATTTCTGTTATTAGATAAGAAGGCTGAATCTTGGTGAAGTTTCAGTCGTTATTAACTTTCAACAAGCAACAGTTTTATTTCGTTTTTCCTGGTCTATTTCTCGGTTATTCACGTGCAATGAATATTAATACACGCTGCGATTGTGTCCTCTCGTGCGTTTATAATTCCTTCTTATAATAAAAAAAAATATTATAGAAGAAGCTTAGAAGACGAAAAATATTCCTCTTCTGAGCTTGTTTCTCGTCATTTTTTGGCCCCAGTGTAATGCCATCGTGGGCGTTAACATGTATGCAATCCGTAATTAAAAAAGCTAAAACGTCAGTCAGTATTTAAAGAATAATTGCAAAGAGTCTTCAGGAAGAAGCTCAGAAGACGAAAATTTTTTATCATTATGAGAAGGAATTATAAATGCACGAGAGGACACAAGCGCAGCGTGTATAAATATTCATTGCACGTGAATAACCGTGAAATAGACCAGGAAAAACAAAATAAAACTGTTGCTCGTTGAAAGTTAATAACGACTGAAACCTGACCGAGATTCGGCCTTCTTATCTAGTAAACGAAACGTTTATTCAGCGTAAAACTTGTTGGAACATCAAAAAGAATTATTATTCTAACGTCAATCAATTTAAGAGAAAAATCTTTAAGGGCAGCTTAGAAGTATTTCTATTTATGCAAATTACGGACTTTTTGGCTGATTTGCGCTGCATTTTAGCAGTTTTCAAATATAAATATCTTAAAATCGCAGCCACCTAGGAAGCTCACTGTACAATAACAATGTTTTTATATCATAAAAGATCCTTCAACTGAAAAGAGAAAGTGTTAAGTTTTATCTTTCTTGAAATATTGGAGAAAATTGCACGAATGACCAAAATCAGCCCGTAAAAAATTAATCATGATTTACGTGAAAACGCTCTTACAGATTTTTCCCTAATTTCGCATACAAGTTGTGTAGGTTGAGTAGTTCAAATAGTTCAAGTTTCGTCATAAAGTGTCTGACTAGTTTTCGAGATATTCGACATTATTTGAAATGAGGGGTTGTCCATTACCGTTGCTATGGTGATAGCTGTTGTTAGGAAACCAGTGAGAGAATAAACTTTGATCATTTGTTGAAAAGGTGGTGTAGTATCAAGGAAATCGAAGTTTATCTTCTATGCGAAATTTTGACTTCAAAAGATACACTCCAAGGCCAAAAAAACTGTTGCGTGAAAGGGAATATATTCCGCGATCTTGAAAATTACTTTATCTGAGTCTGAACTGACGAGTTTGAATCGAGCTCCAAAAAATGTCTCATTTACTGAGTCCAACAACCATAGTTCACGCGAAAATAGAAGTGTGATTATGAGGTATCAACTTGCCTAAAAGCTTGCATGGAGACTGTTCCACTTCTGACGTACATGTTCATGAAATAGGCACGCAATGCGTTCAGGAGGCGATGATTTCCCCCTCCCCCCCCCCCCCCCACAACTAAAATGGGATAAATTGCAGCAAATTTGACTGTTCCCCCCAAAGAGAACACACGCTTATGCCCGTCTTGGCTGATCCGCTTAGGGCCAGATTACAGACTGCAAACGACAGCTGTCACATACATGCTGAGACCTTGTGCGGCGTACGGTTTTGTCGGAACAGATGTTTAAATTTCCATAAAGACACGAAATACCGTACTTAGTCGTTAATGATTTTTCTCGCAATTTGTGAAGACACGTCTAGGGAAAAAACAGGCTATTATCTCCAGTTAGAAAATGGAAAGCCATGCAACCGTGTGCAATGTTGCTGGCAGTGGACATGTTGAAATTATTGGTTCAGTGTCGCAGAAGTAGAACGTATTTTTTTTTGCAACATGGAGAGCGATCTAAATCGCCACGATTAAGTGTGAGGCACGATGCAGTTCAGGACAAGACTGCTTCGTGTATTCGTGTTTCACCTTTGGTCCTTTGTTCCAGGTTGCTGACCCGAGACAAGTCACAATCGAGTCACGGAAGTTGGAGCGCGAACCGAAGCGCTTCACTGTGCGTCACGAGGTGGACATACCGGTTCAGGTACCGGACTCAGCAGGGGAGGGTCAGCTGGAGGCGTCTGTTTTGGGCCCTGACCAGTTGAGTGTCCCGTCCACCGTCACCAAGGAGGATGATGGGTATCATATCCGGTTTGTACCTCGTCAAACCGGTCAGCACAAAGTGATGGTCAAGTTTGGTGGCAAGGAAGTGTCCGGTAGTCCTTACACCATCCGCATCCGGGACTCTACTAGTATGAAGGTCAAAGTTAAGGAGATGGAGCAAATGAGGACTGGGTACTCGACTCGGAAAGAGGTTCGTAAACAACAATGATGAGTTAATTTACCAAAGTTACGAAATTTTGAGGTGACAGTTTACTGAAGATTTAACTGTAGATATTCATCACAGTTTTGAAAATTTGAATGCCTGTGGCGATTAAGACTGGGAATCGATATTAGCGTTAAGATAAGATGATGGATGATGGATGTTGGGGCTAATTAATTTACTAACAGTTAATTTAGATGCTATGTTAGGAGAACGCAGAGAAGTGAAATTAATACACGATGGGAAAGATGGAAATGGAATGCAAATTGGCAAGCACAAAAAAGCAACGCTCTTGTTTTCTGTGAGATTCCTCCAAAAGTTTGCAACTGAATTTTGTTTGCTATATGAAATTCTTCCTATATTCCAAGTCATAAATTTGATTCGCTAGTAAGCGTAAGTTTATTTCTGTTTTAAACTATTACATTTCCATTTCTCCTTTTTCTTTCCATTTGTTGTTCAGGTCGATGTTCCCATTGAGGTACCAGAAGAGATAGACGAGATGTCGGCCGAGGTTCAAGACGAGGATGGTAAAACAGTCAAATCAACACTGTCCCTGGATCCTGACGGCTTATACCACGTGAGGTGAGACAAGGAGCCATAATATACCTCATCCAAAAAATGGCCATCATTAATTTTTATAGCAAAGACAATAAGTTGTGAACAAAAACGTATTTGTATGAAGTCATTCTGTGGCGGGAGTTTCAGGGCCACGTTGTATTTCGGTGAGAAGACGCAGACATATTATCGTCAAAATGTTTAAGGGGCAAGAGTCACTTTTTTCATACAAATCTCTTAGATTTGCGTACTTCGTGTCTGCAATGAAATGGACACTGGACAATGGTAGAAGAAAACGAAGCCGGTCGCGTGAAACAGATAGTAGAACGTGGCGCAAATTGCAAGCGGTCTCAGTCTTATATGCCACATAGGCGTAATGAGAATCACCGTAATTTTTTAGGCTTAGCTTCAAACTAAAGCACCCAAACTTTCCAGAATAGCACAATTTGTATGAATTTTTTACGTAATATCATTGATGTCTTGGTCAACTGAGCCAAACAGCGGATGTCATGTCACCATTTTCAGTGACTAAGGTCTCGATAGGTCACACAATCTTAAGCTCTTTATAAAGGGTTTCAATATCTCTTCAAGTTCAGTTCAGTATTTACGAAACTTCGTCATGTTGAAACATGTTTATAATCCTGCTTCGAGAAAAACTCTTCCGCAAAAGTAGGTAACGTTGTAGTAGTTACATGCGTAACTTGACATACGTAACTTGTTGGTTTCCAATAATTATCTGGCAAAGTAATTACAAAGATTTAATCGGTTATCCTCGGACAAAGCAGAGACGAATGTAAACACAGGAGAGAAAGACATTTGTGTCAATATCTCAATATCTAATCCTTGGAGCTTAGATTGATTGTTACAATGTAAAATCTGCAAAATTATCGCTCGGAGTAGTTAGTGGATCTCAAAAGTTGAGCTCTGAGCCCCCTCAGAGAGTTCTGGTAAGCATTTTTCTTGGAGTTTTCATCCATTTTTTGCAGCATCTTCGAAAAATTTTGTGCAGTTGCCCCGTGATGGGGTACCAAGAGCAAACTTGACTTGAGATTGCTTCTGCACGAGTAAATCATGGAATCGACGCATTTTGCCATATTTATATTTTGAAAGTCGATTTAGGCCAGATCGCGAAGAAATAGTTAAACCTAGTACATCAAATCCTTTTTGGGAATGACAGAGCAGTTTTGTAGCTTGATCAGAGAAGATCCTCTCGAACATTCCTGTGTGTACCTGTGGTGATGCGTTTCTTACCACGACAATCCCAGAAATTCGGAGGATATCGATTACCTGTAATAGCTCAAAGCAGGGAAAAGTTTCCAAAAACCATTTTGTAAAATACCGAAAAACGAACAGAGTACCAATAAAAGTATTGCCGATTGGCTGTTTTGAGTGGTCACACTTTATAATTCGAAAGCTAAATCACGTTAACTGTTTCCCGGATTGACTCTGAGTGTAAAAGAATTAGCTGATATTCCATAGATCCTAGGAAAAGTTTTTCTTTCAAGTGGAACTTTATCATTCTGTTATTGTCTAAAACTAAAGCCGAGTCCATTATCACATTCATTTATCCACTTCGATAAAAATGTCGGTGTTCATTCGCCAATTTCCCGATAATTGGAGATGACTTTACGTTTTAGCTTCCAATGGCGTTTGGTTCCAATACAACCTTACATTTTTTTACCACACCTAATGACTAACGTTAGTAGTTATTTATTGCTCTGGCTTTCCATTTTCATTACTTTAGCAGTTTTATCGTTATATATAAAAGATATTGCCTGTCACTTTCTGCGCTGCAACAGAAATGTGCGCTAGACCCGAGTCGTGGACATAATTTTTCTCTGGAACATCAGTTCGTGCGGCATAATACTAACGAAAAATAATATCATTATCTTCTTAACTATATCATTAACCACCTATATTGCGCTCTGTTTAGGTTTATAAATACTATTAATAGATTCATGGGAAACATGTTCCTGTTAAAAACAAGGTGAATTGACGGCTTTGTTTTCATCCAATGGAAAGGTTCGGCATGGAAATGATTTCAACACGAATGGATGACCTTTTAGTTACAAAAAGAGGGCTTTTTTTACAATAAGGATTTCAGACAATGATAGTTCTTTCACAGAGGACAGAAGATAATACTCTTCACAATATTAATGGCACAAAATAGGACTTTGTTCGAGGATGATTGTTTTCGTTTTCGCTGGCGAGGTACAAAACGGTTTTCATATTACCCCCCTCATGTCCATAAATCTTATAAATTCTCTTTACTAACTATAGCTCTTCTCTGGGGAAAAAGATTAATGAAATGCTCTAAAATGCGTTGGGTTTGCTTTTTGAAAATAAATAATTACAAAGCTTTACAACTTCAGCACAGGCCCACACAAGACACATGTATGCATTGCATACCAAGATTTAAATTTCGGCGTCTTATGAATAAACGTAGTCGAAGTCGAGATAAACAAACATACAAACATATTGACACCAGTGTTTCTGATCACATTCACGTTAAAAAAAACTTTTAGCGAACAAGGTACTTGCCATCTTCACTGTTTAACTCGTTGTTAATTCGCGCCACTTTCACAACCAGCAAGAAGTGAAACCAAAACCAAGCATGACTTGCTCGCATTCGTTTTTCCGCGCTTGCCGGCGGTTACATGTAGCTGGTTCGAGTTAACTGTGTTCTTTGTTGTGATTGGCTGCATTGATTACTCTGGTTTCACTTTTACTACTCTCAATTTACTTACACCTTTTTCAGGTTTGTCCCCTATAAACCTGGTCGCTACACAGTAGACGTGCGCTGTGGAGGACAATCCATCGAAAATAGTCCTTTTGTCATGAGAATCTCAGAAGCCGAGACAGTGTCAGTTAAACTGAAGGAGTTTGAGGAACAGGTATGGAGAGTCCCTATTGCCTTGTCTTTGGAATGAATTTGCGCTAAAACGAAAAGAAACTGAAAAGAAAATTGGAGAGTATGGACAAGTCGGATGCCCGTTAGGTCCCTCTCGAATCCATGCCTTTTACGGTGTCTTTATTTGGATGTATTAATGATGATGATGATGATGATGATGATGATGATGATGATGATGATGATGATGATGATGATGATCAATGGGATGCGTGATCTTGGGATATCTACTTTTAATACATATGCGAACTGTCCGAAAGCTTTTGCCAACACACATTATAAGACATCTTTCATATTCTAGTAACTGTTAATTCCCAATTTAAGGGATTTGTCGTGATATATTCTAATTCCGGAACAAAACCAATCGAACGCTTAGTATCCACTAACTCCTCCCCCCCTCCCCTGTCAGGATGGAGCGCGCTATTACGTGGGGCACGAGGTTGACGTTCCTATGGAGATCCCAGCTGGCGTTGATGATTTGTCAGCTGCTGTGTATGACCCGGATGGTAATTGGAAGAGTTCCACATTCCGGAAGGATCCTGATGGTCTGTTCCACTTGAGGTTCATTCCTACAAAGGCTGGACAGCATCAGGTAAGACGTCATGACTGTGCTAACAAAATGGCGCTCACCACTTGTCAAGGTCTTGCATTATAGACTAGTCAGTTATAGCACAAACCTCTAGAACGTGTATCTGTTTCTGGCATAAAGCGATGTTCCTAACAAACTAGGTGTAGCCTGGTTTCTTTCTTTTCAAAAGCGCGGAAAATTTTCGCGACCTCAAAGTTGTAAATCGGTGCCACAACAAGTAAAGGCGTTGCCATGTAACAGCTACGTTACAAACAGATTTATTTACGAGACCAGATTTTGGTTCTACGACGATATTAGTGAGAACTGGTTCTCACCGGTTGACCTAACCTTACAAGTAATAAAAGTGCCCAAGATCGAGGCAAGAAATATGTCGAAGTATATCGAAAACACAAACAGCACCAAATGAAAGTACTGCTCAATAGCTTTCCTGAAGTGGTTTAAGGTTCCATCTGCGGACTCAAAAATGAGAACCACCTTGGACGGCATGATTAACACTTCCACAAGAAAGTACCACTAAAAAGCTTATATTTGAATGATTCTGTGGGTTTCACCCACAGAATCGTAAGTTTGTACCATGAAGCGTGAACGGATTCTTGACTCTAGGTAGAGTGCAAAGCTGTCGTTTTTTTGCGTTGGTCCGTGGAAACACGCGATCATCGAGTGAAAGGTCTGCAGCCAGCATGAAGTAGACGGGTGAGACTGAGGAGAGACTCTACGGCGTGTGAGACACGTGTGCGTTCCGCGCCTCTCGTGTTAGCGCTTTTCTTCTCTCGCGCGCTTCTCTCGAGAATCTTAAGGGGAAAAACGACTGTATTGCAGTCTAAACTCTAGGAGGCCGATTGCCTCACCTTTTTGTGCCTTCCCTGACCTTTTTGCTCTCTTTCGTCTCATTTAAGGTGGACATTCGCTCTGGCGCTCACTCCGTTGAGAACAGTCCATTTCCCTTAAACGTAGTCGAGCCCGAAAAAGCCGTGGTTCGATTACGACAGCCGGAAGAGGCAGAGAACAAGTACCTGGTCCGCCGCGAGCTCGACATCGCACTCGACGCAGGCGAAGGCACTCACAACTTGTCGTCTCATGTCGAAGGCCCTGATGGCGAGAATGTGCCGTCCTCGTGTGATAGAGGAGATGACGGACTATACCATGTCAAGTTTGTGCCTTACCAACCTGGAACGTATAAGGTGCGCATTTTTTTTCATTGTCAATCAAGAGCTAGTTGCCACATCTAATAATATTAAACTTTGGAAAATAGTGGCTTGCTTACCAGGAATCCTAAAAAGAGAAAATTATTGTAATTTTTCAATCTTTGACGTACGTTTTTCACCCCTTTATTGAACATTTTTGAGGCAAACTTAAAACCAGCTGTGACCTGTTTACACACTTTTGAACGCAGTGGCACTAGATGCAGTTTCTGCGTCGATTTCTGGTTGGCTCACGGATTGGTGTGTCTGTTTGTTCTGGTTTGTTGCCAGCTGTGTACATCTCAACAACAAGAACAACAACGACGCCCACAATGACAACAAAGAGGAGTTGTGAGCCAAAAATAACTCAAAACAAAAAAGTTAGACGCTTTCTGCTTTTCCATTCAGGTCCATGTTAAAAGCGACGGCATTCCCGTGGCCAGCAGTCCTTTCCTAATCAGAGTTGGCGATCCTGGTAAGGTCCAGGTTGCGCATGTGCGTAGTGAGGAGCTGTTTGCGGAGCGCGTCATCAAGAATGAGGTGGACTTGGCAGTAGAGTCCCCGTACGATATGGATGATGATCAATTAACGGCTAAGGTTACCAGCCCTGATTTGGAAAACGTGCCATGTATCGTCACCAGAGGAACGGATAATCGCCATCACGTGAAATTCACGCCGCACAAACCTGGCCCATATAAGGTAATGACTCTTCCTGACTCTTCCTTAATAGGTAATAATAGTTCCTTGCTGCTTGTAACTCAAACTATCAGTGTATCCCGATTAACCGCGCTCTTTTACCTAAATGCTTAAATACAATTCCGTAACTTAGACAAATTATAGGAAAACCATGGTCTTCTTCTAAATCGGTTTTGTGGTAAGCCAAATTTGTTGGACGTTATCTTCGTAGTTTGCGACCAGTTCAAGTTGTAATAACAAATGGTCCCACTAAGACGTGGCTTATGTTAGACTCTGAGCAGTCGTCCCATTTTCCTAAGATTCTTCGCGTGAGCGGAAATGTATAAATTATGCGCTAATCACGGCTTGTTCGCCGCTCGACCTTCGTGTTTCGATCCTCTCGCGCTAAAAAGATAGGAGAAGAAAGAGACTGCTCCCATTTTAGGTTTATGAAGAACGACTTCATAAACTGCTGACTAGCACCATGTATTAAGCTCGAGTGTAGCCTTATTGTAGGTCCAACTTAGACTAAACCAAAACGTCAAAATTGAAAAAGAAATCGAAGTTGATGACTTCCGGTTCCTTCTGAGCACTATTTTCTAAGTTAAAGATGAATTAAGTTTACTATCTTGATAGCATTATCTCCATACACAGGTCGATGTCTTTTACCGTGGAAATCCAGTCCAGGGTTCTCCCTTTACAGTGAACGTCACAGACCAGACCCAGGGCGTACAGGTAGTCAACTTCAACCAAGGGGATCGCTTCCTAGAAAACCGCGAGGCTGACATCCCGATTATGATCCCGGAAGGAGCCTCATCCAGTTATCTGAATTGCCGGATCACTGATCCAGAGAGGCAAATCCTGCCGCATGAGTTGTCTTATGATCGACAATCCAACTTACATCACATCCGGTTTGTACCGATACGGCCTGGACGTCACAAGGTGGAAGTGGAGTATGATGGAACGCCGGTTGAGGGATCGCCATTTATTTTGAACATCGAAGGAAACGAAGGATATAAAAAGGTCTTTGCCTCGGGATCTGGACTGCAAGGAGGTGAAAAAAATATAATACCACATAACGAGTTTTTATTTTATATAATCTTCCGCAGGTGTTCCCATCTTTTTTATCTTGAAGGGCCAGTTAATTCTTGTCTGTTCTTACCTAAAACAATGGGCTCGTGCGAGCGGATCTTCTCAACCAATGACATCACTGCTTACTAACTGACCAATTAGAAACCAACCACTCGAGTCAATAACCAGAGACTCACACCATCCACTGATGTACGATACCATTTTACTTGATTCTAAAGCTAAGAAGAATTCCGTTAGCGTTGTCCAAACGTCGTTCACCAATGACAGGGGCAACACAAAGTACTTTATTCATTTCCTTTCTTTTTTTCACAGGTTTGGTGAATGAGAAGATAGATTTCAAGGTTGACGCTCGCAATGCCGGACGCGGAAAGCTGACAGGCAAATTAACAGGAGTTAATTATCATACTGATGTGGAGGTTGTGGACCTAAAGGACGGAACATATGCATGTCATTACCTGGTGCCTCAAGCCGGAGCGTATGTACTGTCACTCATGTGGAATGGAAAGCACATTCCTGAGAGTCCATATAAGGTCACTGTCAGAGAGCCCCAGGTCATGAAGGCCAGCAGCTGTGTTGTTGAGGGTAAGAAAATTGTTCCGGGTTTTCGTGAAACATACCTTTATTTTTGTATGGTTTTGAACTAAATCTTGGTTGATAAGGCTATCAGAACAAAAGTTGGAGTTATTATTCAAAAATGAAAAGGGTCCCTTTGATGATGATGATAAACTTTATTAATGTGTCAAGGCCACATAGCCTGGGAAAATCCCATACTAATTTGGGGACACAATTAATAGATATTAAAAATATGTAGAAAGCAAGGACGCAAGGAAATACGAGACGTCTGCGCAGGTTAAGATACGATTTGAACGACAATTTATAAAACAAACCATGCACTAGATTGGAGAAACAAGCTTTCAACCGGTTAAACTCGTTTCTCCACCAGGGAGCATGCTAAAGGAAGGAGGATCAGCCACGGTGGGCCAGGCCATGGGGTTCAACATCAACAGTAAAGACGCTGGACCAGGACAGCTGTATGTCCGCTGCCAGGGACCCTCAAAGGATTGTGACGTAACCGTGTTTGATAACAAGGATTCTACGTACCAAGTTCAGATCTTTCCCACAGAGGTTGGGAACCACCTGGTGTATGTAGAGTGGGGCGGAAGGCCGGTACACGGCAGCCCTTTTTTGGTGCGTGTGGGACAGCCCCCTGATCCAAGTAAAGTGCGTGTATATGGTAAGCGATCGTCTCTTAGTTTCTCTCGGTTTTGCTGTATTGCAAAATTGTGGTCGAATGTTGAAAGCGAGGCCGGGCCTGAGGCGTATTGAATTTATCAGTCACGTATTTAACCATTGGTAACGTGCAACTGTTGTTCTTTTTATGAGGACTTCTGTTGAATTTCAGTTGAATTGCAATTTCCCTTGATGAAATCGAAGGCCATGCTGCGTCTGTTCGCTCGGGGTATTTATTTTTTTAAGTAACAGATCTGTTTTCAATTGAGTGTCGAAAGTGACTCACGTTGCTTTGGTTTTCCTCGACTACATTCTGATTGGTTAAAAAATATCGCGCCAATTTCTTACATAATCAGATGCAAAACCAAAACGAATGGTGACTTCCTTGTTTTCCTGTGCTTAACGCTTGCTACGGAAACGCTTAATATCATCCTCCAGATTCATCAGCTAATTGCTAAGAGCGTTTTTCAATTGAGTGTCTTAAAACCAAAACCAAACCTTTGGCCAATCACAACAGATGCAGTTTTTCTGAAACAAATTTAACTGACACGGTCTGTGTTTTCAAACTAATTTATGTTTTCCTTGTCAGGTCCTGGTCTAGAAAATGGATTGCTAAGAAGCTTCAAAGGCGAGTTCCTCGTAGAAACCAAAGGAGCGGGGCCTGGGACGCTCAAGATCAGAATCCACGGCCCTCGAGGGGCCTTCAAAGTAGAAATGTACCGGGACACCTCAAAGGAGCGTTCTATTGGAGTACGGTACAACCCAACGGAGGCAGGGCGCTATATTATTAACATAAAATGGGCCGACCAACATATACCAGGGAGTCCCTTTGACGTCACGATCGTTGAAACTAGAGACGAACTGGATTCGATTGACGAATTGAAAGATAATTTCGTGCTTTCTCAACAAAGAGACGCTACATTGTAGACTGGTAGCTAGTATTTCTGGATTTCATTCCTCATCCAAGATGGCGCCGAAGCGGTGTGTTGACTGCAATCTTTAAAATTTGCTCTTGAATAATACTTTACTTGTGCAGTTATCGAATGTGTCTTATTATAATCAAGTTGACCCAGTCTTTCGCCCTTACTTCCGCACTAAGTTTCTTTCGGTTTCGCTAGCGAGATTGAAAGTCTAGGAGTCTCAACGTGCAAAATCGTTTCCGATTTTAGGGAAAGTTGGAGCCCTTTCCATTTGTACGGAAAAAGCCGGTGAGAGTTTTATGTCAAATGGATCAGTGCAATTTTTCAACAGAGAAAATGGAACAGGACTCGTTATGTACCATTTGACAGAGAGCGCTTTCCATTTTTATGGAAAAACTGCTAAGAATTTTTCGCCAAATGGAGCAGGATAAAATTTTTCCACAAACAAACCGCGTATTTCATCAAGGAGCATGGTACTAGCGTGATGACGCAAAATGATTCTGTGACATTCTGATAATTCCGGTAAAAACGGGAAAAGAGGAAGGACTCTGAAGGCATTCCTTTTTTCCGAAACATTTCCAGTGAAAAGGACCGTTCCATTTGATTTCCCACTAGAAAAACCGGTTTTTGCATACAAATGGCAAGTGCTTCGTCAGGTAAAGAGCGTAGAAATAAAAGCGAGGACTGGGGTTTAGTCAGGATGGTATGTTACCATGGTGAGGTAACTATAAGTACGTCAACCAAACTAAATTACGTCGACAACGTGACTAAGGCCTTTAGTTGCCATAACAAAAAGGCGGAAGAGCGTAAATTTAACATGATATCAATCAATGATATTTTTGCTTAAGGTTTGGGCTGATAAGCAAATATTCACAAGTTGTGACTCAGGAATATATATTTATTCCACGTTTGTTGCCTAGAGACAAAACAATTCTATTTAAAGTAACTATAAGCTATATATTTATAAGGTAGTTAAACTTAATTGACGCTGCTGGTTTCAAGTATATGTAATTGATAGATGTTTATAGATAGGTGAAGTCATACGTAATTTAAGGTCGGTCAACATTTGGCGATATTACACACAAGTATCATTGGTGACGAAAATATAATTTTTTTACAGAGGCTTCTTTAGTGTTATGAATTTTTATTTAGGTATTTCAGTGACTATACACTTGAATATAATAGCCTGGACTTTGAAAAGTTTACGGCAAGTTTTTTGGGCATCGTTCAGCTTTTTAAAAGTAGAAATTCAAATTTAATGAATTGACAAAATAAAAGCCTGAAAATTTAAGTGCGAAACATGAAGTGGATATAGGTGACCAAAGGATTTTAGTTTCGCTGTTTAGTTTGTTTGCTTTTGATTTAGTTTCATCAGTGCAAACGCCTTTATATTGAGTGGATTTGAAAATAGAAAATAGATTGAGCCTTTTCCTCTGAAAGCCAAATATCTTTTGAATTTGTGGGATACTTAATCAAGTCGTACATAAAGTCAAAGCGAACAAGGCGCAGCCCGAGTTGGCTATGAGCCACTAAACTACAGCGAAATTCAAGTGGAAAAATAGTATTGTAACAATCCTTGTTCATGACAAATGGGATTAATTTACCAAAACAGCGTTTGGCACGACTTCTCTACCCGATGGATATAGCATGGACGCGCTATTATGCTCAGGGCTCGCCTATACAATACAATCCGGATATTCCAAAGCCAGAATACCTCGAAATCTTGCACTTGCACATATATATCCCTCTTAGAAGATGTTGGAAGAACTCTTTTGTCGTTTTGGTTTCTTTCGCTGCCTAGCAGCTACACAGGTTTCTCTGAACAATGTGTTACTTTACAGAATAAAAAAAAGAGAAAAAAAAGAGCGTCTTAGTTGTGACTATTAAAATTTTTGGTAGAACTTTTCTGTGATGTTGATCATTGTGTGTGTGTTTTTTCTTTAATTTTTCCGATTGGAAATTTTAGAATAATTTGGATATTTGTAGGAGGAAAAAACTCACTAAAATTAGTAATGCAAATTGCGGAGTTAAAGAATGACATGAAATTCATGTCAATAATGGAAGCGAAATTGGCAGGAAAATAATGTACTAGGTTGTTGTTTGAACTGAGGGAATGTAAGCTGGGTTTGTTACTGTAAATAAAAGTCTATTTTCGCGATATTTGCGTTGCCTTTTAGTTGTTGATTTCATGGCACTGATCGCATACTGAACAAAAATATTTTCTGTTACTATTTTTTCCCTTGCTGTGTATCAGCAGATAACGACAATATCCCCTGGTTGACGACTTTGTCTGTTCTCCTTACATGTCTGCTTTACAAGACAAGGTTCTGTGATGTTGTGTGGAGCCCTGAAAATTTTTATTATAAAAGAATTTAGCCCGTGAACGGACTTCTCAGTGATGCTTGTGAACGGACTTCTCAGTGATGCTTGAGAAATCGATGATCAGAGCAAGCAAGTGTGGACTGCATGGCGAACGGAAATGGGATCGCATTGCTCGCCGAGAATTTTTTTTTTGCGCCACTATAAGGGAGAATGTTTATGAATGAGCGCCTTCCATCCACGATAAAGGTGTTTTAGCAAGGATGAAGATCGGATTCGCAAGAATTTTGCAGCCATGTATTTCTAGTTATAGAGATTAAAGGGCAAGGGAGAGTTTGCTTGCCACGCTTTGTTTAAGTCAGAGAGTTTACTGAGGTTTCTGTGCGTTCAATGAACAAACATCTTCGTTTTATCTTGAAACACTTCACTTTGGCAAAGGAAGGAAGAAGGGAGACATGACACTACAGCCAGCGAGCAAACGCGCCCAGTTTCCTTCCTGTGCGTTTTCACCGGCCTACGCCGGAAGCAATCCCTGCGTCAGCATGTCCATTTTTAGCCAAATTAAGTGTGTCCATTTTTAGCCAAATTAAAGCCGCCTATTTTTCAAGTGCTATGTACTTCAATTCCGAGTTCTTGAATCAAAACTGGCCGACCACAAATTGAAAAAAGAACAGTCGAAAGCTTTTTGATATATAGGAGTGATATTCATGGGTCAGCGCGTGCAACCAACACGCTTGAGCAACAGGCATTGACGAACCTTCCACGTGCCTAGTACAACGTATTCTCTTCTCTTGATCCCACAATTTTCATTAAAATTGTAAAAATAACCGGCAAACAGGTCAGGAAATGGATTGCTATGGTAGGCTGAAGCGTTTGCAGCCCTGTACGTAGGAAAAATTAGTTAATCGTGACCACGAATTTGTCTTCCTAAAGAAAACTTTGTACCCTCCTTCTGGGTCAGCTGGATGACATCCTAAACAATTTCTTTTTTCGTGCGAGTTGTCTTAAATTGCTTTAGTACTTTATTTAAACGTGATGTTTCGTAAAGGCCTGGTTAAACTAGGAAAAAATGTTACAGAAACATTGTTGAGAGACCAAAAGTTACCCAGTTTAGCCGCGCGAGAAACAAATGCTGAGGAAGCAAATTTTGCGTCTTGGAAACAAGAAAATGTTTTTGAATCAATTAAAAACATTTTTGTCTCCCAGACGCGAACTTTGTTTCGGACACGTATTTTTTCCAGTTTAGCCACAGAGAAAACAGATAAGAAGAACAATGTTTTGGCAGCAGTGTTTTCTAGCTTAGCGAGACCCTAAGAACAGCAACCGCGTGGAATGAGAAAGAAACGCGAGCAAGTTTCTCGAAAACAGATTTGCAGTTCAGTGGTTTGCTAGACAATACAAAACAGCGGCAAGCCTACTTTGAAGGTGAATAATTGGACATAATTACACCGAGAGTGGGGGGGCCTGACCTCTTTCTTACACAAAGCGTGCACTCAAGTGTATCAAGTCGAAGAAATGGTTATATAACTAGTACTTATGGAGAGGGCTAAATTAAGAACTTGATATTGCGTAAGGTCAATGTCAAAAGAGAATCCTAAATTTCTTTTGAAAAATAATTTATTCAGCCTGAAAATCAACAAAATGATAGGCCGCAAGAAGTCCTTTTTACTTCTCTCCTCTCTCTCTCTCTCTCTTGCTCTCTCTCTCAAAGCACCAGCCATTCTCGGAGATAGTCGAGCATGCCATGCGAGGAGCGCAGCAATCTCACGCCCCTGAAATCCTCCTACCACGTGAACGAGCGTCAGTTCAGCTCTTCACTTAACCATCTTTGACAGCTCGAATGAGTTTTTTTCTTTGTTAGTTGGCTATCATTGTGTTATTTCAAACTGCTTATTCATCGCATCATGTCACGTTTTTCCGAGGAAAGACCTCAGGGTTAAAAGCAGAACTTATAATGCTGTCACTTTGCCGGCGTCTTTAAAAAAAGCCCGCCTTAATTTGAAAAGCCGACAAAATTCTCTTCCTTTGTTTCGACAACAGGTGCGCACGTAAAGCCAATTAAAGTACGTCCATTCGCACGAAGGAACGGAAAGAAATTGCTAAATAAAGTGCAAATTTCAACCGTGTCGGAAAAATAAAGACTTCTTTCAATTTAATCCTGGTTTTAATCTTCCATTTTCCAAAAGAACCACGATCTTTTAATGGTGGAAAGCGCCTTTTACATACATTTATGTATAGACTCAGGCGAATTAGATGCGTAAACTCAAATGCTTATTCAAACTAGTACTAGCGTCTGGTTTGTAGGTAGATAAGATACTGAATTCACCAGTGTGGAGTAGATTTTTAATAAAAAGCTGTTGTTGCGTGCTTCTTCCTTTCATCAAAGTTCATCTATCAAATTTTCCGACGTCTCTATTTAAGAAACTCTTTGAACAAAGAGCACAATTTTTTAAGGGCTCTTTAGCATAACTGAAAAAGCGCGCCTTAATTTGAAACGAAGATAAAACTTTTCTTTTGTTTCTAAGGTTAATTATCCGTACTAATTTGAAGTTGATAATTAATAAACACATTGTTCCTTATTGCTTACTGACGCTTGCTTGCCGAATCCTAATCAAAAAGTTGATTTGTTTTCATTTGAAAACTGTCTCTTGCTAACTACAATGGAAAAACACATTTTCCCATCTTGTGTTACATCTGTTATGACGCTCCCTCGTATATAACTAGTGTTCTACACGAAGGCAGTTTAGCACGATAACGCGGAAATTTAAATAAATATACGCTAGCAACCGCTCGAACTTTCAGGAATATTTGCTCGGAAATTTTTCACAAAATAAAGGCCTGACAACAACTTTTGACCAACATTTAGTCGTGTGTTTTCCTGGAGCACTCAACCAAAAGGAGAAAAAAATAAATAAAAAACACACTCAGCTAAAAACTACTTTTCAGAAATCACTAGAAAAGAGAGTATATCACACCAAACTAGTCTGACCAAAAGATTTTATGTTTTTCTTCATGGATGAAAAAGAGAAAGGAGAACTGTACATGAACGAACTGAACGGAAGCGTGCGGCACGTTTTGCTCTCCGCGTTTGTGCATGTTTTGTCTCGTGAAAACATAAATGGACCAATCTTTCTCGCAATCATGTCATCTTTCCAGACGGATTAAAAATATCTAAAATGTTGGGGAAATCTTAAATTGAGAGTTTTCTTCCTCTGCGTGGACAATTGCCGCCAAATTTGAGTAGCTCTGGAGAAAAATCGTGACAAAAAGACCAATTAATTTCATGCATAATATATTTTATCACGTCTGAGCAATCCATGCAGTGTTTGAACCGTATATCAATTTAAAAAGCTAAAATTTGACCTCATTCAACTTTCTCCGAAAACAAGATTATCTTTTACAGATTTTATGGCGTGTTAGGGAATGCGCTGAAAATAAGGGCAAACGCTCTTCACCAAGTTCAAATCCTTGTTAGACAGATGCCGGCGGCCTAGTCATTTTAAAAGACTGGAAATGCACAGTAGACACAACGAGAAATTGTTTTGAGATAATTAGACTATTTTTCCTCCTTATTTTGCGATAGTTTAATAAAAGTGTGCCGGTGAATGTTTCATATTTTACCAACGTAACAGCATTACTTTCATTTTCGAAAAAACTACTAAATGCTGATACGCCACAGTGAATGTAAAAATATATATATAAAATATAGATATCTTCATCCATTCAAGATGGTTATACAATCACATGAAACATCGCGTTTTTGTCGAAAAAAAGATCATTTTAATCAAGTATAAAAGCGTCAACTTTGTATGTGAAAACTTAATTTAATAAAACCATTTGTCTTACACAACTCTAATTTTTGAAGCAATCTTATTTTTGCTTGAGGCTAAAATAATCGAGAGCCAAAGAATATAAAGATGAATGCGTAGAAATAAATATGTACAAGCAAACTATAAAACCCTGATTCTTTACTTTTGGAAATGTATTACTTTTCAATCTTCGTATTCCGTGCACGAAGTGAGAATACCTCTCTTTAAGTAATTATATTTGAACATTGTTTACAATAATCTCTGGTTATTATACTGTACAAACCAAATGACGCAAAACTAAAACATAATCTGGGAGAAAATTCACAGAAAACATATTTCACACTTCCGATTCGCCGTTCAAGTTGATTATTTCTCTTTTGTTTGATTGCCACTCAACAAACAACATGGTGACAATAAAAGTTTTCTCAGTTTAGTTTGCAATGCAAATACGCTTGTTTTATATTCATCTTAGAAGTGTTTTCACGCGTCATAAAGCAAATACTTTCAGCAACATATCTATGCATGAACACGCGCCAAGATATAAGAATATCGAGAAGGTACCAGAATCATGCTATAAAAGGGAGCTGATGTAACACCCTGTTACACGAATTCACAGCTAGGTTATGAAACGAGACCAATTTTTCATTATATGAACAAAGCTCAAGTCTTCGAGATTGCTATTGTTTGAAATCCATTTATCCTGAAACAACGAACTCCCAACGGAGTGACAAAGAGAATTCAGGTGCTCTTTAAGGATTTGTGAATCAAAATAAGTGTGATTGCGTTAATTGTTTGATAGACAGCCCACGGGGGAAATGAAAATAAGGCTACGAGTATAGGCTGCAAACAGAAGTGAGTTGGTTGACCAGACGACGCGACCAGAACAAGCTGACCACCGCTGGAACAAATCAGTCCATACTACAAATCGCGCGGGAGTTAGAAATCTCACCGCAAGCAAGGGAAAGACAAGATATGGAAGCACAATTAGCCAAGCCGACGGATTTCACCTGCAATGTGAAATATCTTGGCAGCCAAAACGCCATGTACCCTCAGACGGGAACGCTAGAAAACATCGCGCGCGTTTATCAGAAGGGATGCGCACTGAACGAGAAAGACATTAACGCAAAATTGACTGTTTCAAGGGAGAATGTATTCCTAGTAAACAAAAACACTGAGAAAACATTCAAGTTACGCAAGATTCTCTTCTGCGCAAGCTACAAGAAGATCCCAAAAGTCGTCGCCTTCAACTATCAGGTTTCGTCCTCGCCCAAAAGGCTGGAGTGCCATGCCTTCTTGTGCTCATCGAATGAGGACGCGAGATGCGTTGTAGCCGCTCTTACAATGGCATTTAGAATGGCTTACAGGGAGCGAAATTCAGACGGTATACATGGCGATCAAACTACGATGAATCACAAGGTTTGGAACGTGGATTCGGCTGAAGAAAAGGAGATGAAAGTCATCTTCGCCCTGCCACGAAAGATTGGGGAAATTTTCGATTCACTCACGAACTGCATGACTGCAAAGTAACTTCAAAACATATGGAACAAAAACTTAAACCTTCCGTAAGAAGCGAGTTTTAAGTTGCGGTGGCTCCTATCAAGACGTCTGGAAATTTGCGCGTCGGTTGAGCGCGCACGGATAACCGAACGCCAATTTTTACCCAAAATTTCGCTTTAACCGGTTTTCTTAGACTCGTGTAGAAATCGAATGGCAGATACTTCGAATTTAATGGATGTTTCGTTGCCTATTAGGGAAACGAGGTTAAAAGTTTTCTTTATTACAAGCTAAAAGGACATTCAATAATTATCTTCTAAACAGTAAGCCAAGTTTATGGTTCATTTCCATTTTCTTTCTATTTCTGAACCGCGGCTGCCGTTTAGAAGGCCCAGGTTCAATATTCAGGAGTAACCGCAAAATATCCATGACTGTAAATAGTAAATTGACGCAAATTCAGAGCTAATTTAGCTTTCAAAATACGTTTGACGAAGCAAACTTAGGAAAAAGAGACTACGTGCAGAAATTGATTGCTAATAACGTGAATTAATATATTCTTTGAACCTACTCATTTAAATCATAATACATCACTCGAGATAGTTCTATGTCACGGTCTATAGATCGAGAACAGAAAGCGTTTGTACATATGTATGATTCTACGATTTCGTTGCGGTCATGTACTTGCATTTATTGTAAAAAAGGCTAACACTTGGCATATGTTTGTTTTAAATTTCAAGGAACGTTTGTAAATAGATAGTGTGTCTCTCATAATGGAAAATTAAATCAAATATAAATGTATCTAAAACCTATTTGGCATAGGAGAATGCCGAGTCAAAAAATAAATAAACTTCTAAATTGTATGTATGTGCTTTGTATGTTTGTTTTTCTGGAGATGAAACGCGCTTTTTCGCGAAAATCAGTCAATATATTGCGTTGCTGTTAAGAATTTCATATTGGACGAAACAAAAGTAGCGAGTCCATAAACGGGCGATTTTTCGATCAAATGATTTGTTATAATTTCATAAAAATCAATCCAGACAAGACTGAACTTGCTCTTTTTACTCTTCTCGGTTGTTCAAATCGGTAAATTTAGGATCTGAACACTCTTGTTTTGAAATACAAAGCTAAATATGGCATTGCCTGGAATTAAAGTTTAAATGCGTGAAGAATCTAGGAGACAAGGGTAGGACGTTTCCTTAACCCTTCAAAAATGAAAATTTAACTTCCTAAAAATATGTTCGCCTTTTCCTCCACATAATACTCCAGCAATGATGCTACCTTTCACTATTTTAATGGGTAAATTATTTTCATTCTAGTCTCCACTGATGCCATAAATATCTCTTCCTTTCATCATACGGCTAAAATATACCATTTTCACGACGGGAACCACAACGGGAAACCTGCTCACCAGTATTAAACGCATGTCGAGGATTGTCTCAGAAGCGATGAAACTTTTTTTTATGCTGAAGCTGTTTCTTTTTATTTTTTTATTAATAAATGGATTTCAAGAGTTTCAAATCTACACTCCATCGTACTTACAATACGAACTTTCATATCTCAGTTGGCAAATTGCTAAAAGCTCCATAAACTAACGCGACATTTTTTACATGACGTTTTGCGCCAGGTTTGCACTTTCTTCACAGCAACTGTCCCTCCCTACCCTTCCCCACTCAGTGCCCGTCCACTTGTAAAATTCAGTTTCGATCAGTATTTAAACAATAACGTGTTTCTGTCGAGGGGCTATCGACTGATTGTTGCCCGGTGGAAATCTGATGTTCTTAAAACAAATATTAGCTTATAATCCAAGAGTTAACTATGAGCCGATGTGTCCCGAAAAAATACCCTTTTGCTTTTATTGTTCGCCACCAAAATTTTCTTCCGCCAAAAAACTGCCCTTTCGAATTTCAGTGCACCAGCTTTGCGTCAGATTTTAGATGAAAAATTGCAAAAAAACAGGAAAAGGAATAGAAACAAAAAATAGGTAAAAATATAAGTAACCCTTATTTCCTACTATCCACCCGGGTTTTTTTCGCCACAAGGGCAATGTTTTCTGAAAGTTTTCCTCCGCAGGGGAGCACTATTGTGCCACGTGTTCAATTTAAACTAATCCAAAACGGAGAAAATTTAGTGGGGAATTATAACTAAGATAAGAACTTCTTTCAGGATAGTTAAAAATTGCAAGAACGTAGCTATTCATATACATGTAAATGATTCGTAAGCATTTTTAAACTTTGCATTACATTTTTTTGCATTGCACTTACTTTGTCGAGTTTTCAAGTGATCTAATGATAAGTCAGCGAGAGAGTGCTTATTGATATAAAGTGGAAGCCCACCGTACGACCACCTCGTTTAACTACGACCACCTATTTATGAAGGCCACTTTTTTTGCGGTCCGAACAAAAGCTCAGTCACTTTTTATATCTGAATATCTCACGCTGCCACCAATCGCCTTTTGGAATCCCAAACCGTTATATTTTTCTAACAAATTTTATCCCCGTTGTACGACCACACAAAATGCCTAGTGGCTCAGGTCATGTATTAAGGACTGGGTCTGCAAATATCTGATCCAAAAAAGTAATGGGGGTGGTCTATCTTTGAAAGGAAACATGTGATAAGTATGAGACTTGGCCATGGCCTTTATCCTGTTGATCAGTGGTGGTTGGACACGGTTCGCAAAGCATGATGGGGCTATCGATCAGTTCGAGCTCAGTTGCAATGAATCTTCGTACTGTGCGGATCTCGAAGAGCAAAAAAATTCAACTACAAGAGCTGGAAATAACAAAGGTGGAAGTTTCTCCGTTTCTTGTGATCTAATTCTCCTTTGTTTACATCTGAATTTTTGATGTAACATTTTAACGGCTGGTTTCATGCATTGATCGATTGAACGCGTTCACGTGGAGACTTCAATCCCGGGTTTATCAGGAATAAGCCTCTTTAGTAACTTATATGTGCAAACATCTGACAATGAATAGCCTCTTGGGCCATGAAGGACTTACTTCCAATCATCGAAAGTGAAAACACAGATGCCTGGCTTTCTGAGGTCTTGTAATTGCTACAGTTATGTGAAATCGTAAGTTTTGCCCGATGGGTAAGCGTCGAGTGCGTGTCATGAAAAACCTTACGAATGTTCATTTTATAGCATTAACAGTCCTTTAACTTCCAGGGTATCCAAAAGCTTCTGTTTCTCAAACATTCTGCTGATGCAGGATTTAGTAATCCTGAAGGGCTTGTCTGAAATTATACTTTCACAGCTTAGCTAAATAAGGCTGTATTAAAATATTATTGTTCAAATTGCTAGCTGTCAATATGAATTAATTGATTTGTTTTGCTTTTGAAAGTAACTGATGCTGACAAAGTTAGTCTGTGATTGAACGAGAATTCCACTTTCCTTTGCAGCAGACATGAAAATCTGTCTTTAGAAAATTTAACAGAGCTCTCTGTTTAGCCTCTAGAATGTGTGACAATATTATAATTATACAGTGCACTCATATTTTTTTCTCAGCTACTTTAATAAAAGCATTGAATCATTTACCCCCAAAGATATCAAGCAGAAAATAGTTTTTACCCCTTAATACAGGGTTGTTGGGGGCTTTGCACTGATTTTCACGACAAAATTATCCAGGTCATAGAGAACCTGTTTAGCTTGGATCCTTTTAAAACTAGTGAAGCACATTAGAGCAATACATCCAATGCCATTTCTACAAATCTGTCAATTCTTTCAATGAGTAAAGTGATATTTTTATAATTATTAGAATGCTGTCCCAACTACAGAGCAAGCTCTAACTAAATTTGACCTTTGAGCATTTACCCCTTGCAAACAATGGCCCAGTCCTTCATTTGTTTACTTCAGACCTCTACCTTGTTGAAATGTCAATGGTGGACCCAGAGGAGGGGCCAAGGGAATCCCCCCTTTTTGTTCAAAATAGCAATATACATGAACAAAACAATAATATTGAGTCATATTTTTACTCCAGACTACAACGAAGCATAGTGCAGATTAGCTTGTGTACAACAGCATACTCCACTCAGAAAGCATCTGATTTTTTTTGTTGATTTACTCATAGTCAGAATATAGTACAGAATAATACCAAGATATAACTCCACAAAAGTTTTGTATTTTGTTGTCTCCCCTCACCCACCATTAACCATTAAACTTGTACCTCACCCTCCATGAAAGTCTGGACTCACCACTGGGCACCAAGTCTGCCTGTTAAGTCGAGTAACAGAAACTTAAGGGATGTTTACATAATACAAGTTTGAGTTTCATTCCCTCTTATGGCTCTGTATAACTTTGTTTACATGATTCCAGCACAAGATTTCATACCATTAAGAGTCATAGCAGTGCGAGTTTATTCTGGTTGCTGTACCAGATCAAGATTTTCGATCCGGTACAAAAACGTGTACCATAATCATGTAGACACAGTAAGACCACTCATTTTGGTGTGAAATCTGTCTCCTGGAAGACAATTCAGTAGAAAACAAATAAGGATTGATATCAATGTAAAAAAATAGATAAAGAATGCGAAAGTAGTGAGTTCCATTTGAAAAGGGATATTTCATCAATTCACAGTTCTCAACCCTTTAATGGGTCTCAATAGCTCTAATTGTTATTAATAACAACAAAACTGACAAATTGAAAGGGATGTTAAATCAATGATTCACAGTTCTCCCTCAATGGCTCTGGATTTTATTTCTTACAGCAGATGTACCCCCACTAACTTGAACTCAACCCCCCTCCCACCACCTGCTCACAACTATCTTGAAGTGAAAATATTTTTGTTTTCCTTTGTTGATCTTGCTCACTAATTTATTATTAGCTATCTCAAATTTTTGGTTTCTCTTACATGTCTAAGATAGCGCCCTGAATTTCCAATCTGAGTTACTGATCAATACTGAATTTTTTTAGCTTTCTCAATGGTTCAGTGATGTGACTACATATTAAGTCCCTAAAGCCCAAATAATTTTGGTCATTTCAGCAAACAAAATGTGATTCTTGAAAGTTTGTTGCATACAGGGCAACAGAGCAGACTGAAGAAACCATTTTGCCTCCTAACCTAAAGACAACAAAGCACAGAAGGGAAAACACTCAATTGGCATGCCACACCATACTATTGATACTTGTCATAATTAACAATTATTCTACGAGGGCGCGCTGGATATCGAATGATAGATAACCAACGAGGCGCGTAGCGCCGAGTTGGTTATAATCATTCGATATCCAGCAAGCCCGAGTAGAATAATTGTTTTATTAAAAACTCAACCACCATAATTGTTATGAAACCAAGAAAGAAAGAAAACAAAATGAGAAAAGTGATAAAAAGGGAAAAAGAATGGGTCACATGACTGAGCGAAAAAGGCGCCAAACTTTGCGAAGTGTTGCAGCGTTTCTTTCAAAAGCTGAATGAATCGATGAAACTGCTCCGATGTGGACGACGTGGCACAAGTTTTGGGGAAAAAATCTTCTAATTATTGGCTCTGAAATTTGTGACGTGTTTGATTTTTCTTGCAAACTCGTTGTAATCATCGTTGAAAGCGGATTGAAGCTGTACGATTTTACCATATTAGCTGCGGGAGTTAAACCGAACAAGTTTGTTATCCGTTCGCACAACGGCGCCATCATGTGTCGACAAGTGCCTGTTTGATTGAACTGAAGGCAGAATTTGAACTTGAACAGGTAATTTCTATGCAGCTGCGAAACAAGATTACTGTTGTGAGGAACGTCAGAATTCACCACCTTAGTTTGTTAAGCGCCAAGCACAAAACGCAAGTTGTTCTCAGTTTAGAGGTTGCGGACGGAATGGCGAAAACGAATGGGAATACCAATTCAACTCATTTTTCATGGCATCCGATTTGTATCTAAACATTTGGAGCTTTTGGAACACAGAGCTACAACGAGTGCAGGTAAACCAGTGTCAATTTTGCGTGGTATAGCCGAAAAAATGTCACCCTTCCTTCTTTTTGGTAGTTTGTTCAGTACTTGTTTAGGTTGCTTATTGATTTTCATACTTACTCGCCATGAGTGCTTGACAGTTTTTATTAAATGCTTCTCTTCCGTTTTACTGTTTTTTAAATTCATGTCTTGTCTTGATATTTCGGAGTGGAAAGCCTTCCTGACTAAGCCTACCGTTTATAAAATGTTAATGATCGACGTAATAATTGTAAACACAACGCTAAATGCGAAGCTAAATGCTTAACAACAGTTTCTTGTCGTCCTAAGGCAAGTTCTAAGTCAGGCACTCTGGAAGAATTTTAATTTGTGTCTCAGTGACGCTGTTGGAATTTCTGCTTAATTTAAATTCGCTTCAAGGTGATTTTTCTCGTCCATTTTTCTCACCGGGTTGCTCACGGGGAAAAAACGTTCAGCTCACTTTGTTGTTGAGTGTTCATTGACCATATTTGGTCACAGCAGGTATATGAGCTGATAGCCTAGCTCCGTTGAGCCAATCAAAATGCTAGAAATCCAATATACCTAGTCCAGTTTTTAATAATTAAAATAAGACGATCACTCGCGTTAATATTTCGCGGGTAATTTTCACATCTTGCAGCGTGAGAGAAAATTCGGTGTGCGACAAATGCAGACTGCAGACTGGCACTTTTTTAGTATATATTGTGTTGCCATTACCATTATTGAGAGCTAACTGTAAACAGGCTACCCAGAACGCTAGAACGCAGAACCCAGAACGCTATTCAGGCCAACCGGAGCGCTATTCAGGCTAACCGGAGTGCCAGTCTGCAGTCTGCATTTGTCGCACACCGGAGAAAATTCGACAACTTAAACAACGCATAATTCTCAAACTAGAGGGGCGCTATCGGGCGCTATATGATTTTATAAAAGCAAATTTATCCATCTTAATCTTGGTGTAAAATAAACGGTTTTAGATTTTTGACTTACAAAAGATGACCAGATCCAAAACTTTCAAGACATCTAGATACACACCAGTCCTAATTATTCTTGTTAAATGTAAGTTGCACTGGGGACAAATAGCACGTTAAAATGACAAGAAGTGAAGCTCACATTCCCGTCAAAGGCCGCCATGTTGATTTCTCGTCCTGGTTAAGAGACTCCTCGTGATTGGCTAATATAACGATCCACCATGCCTTTCGGATCGTGTCCAACCACCACTGCCTGTTGATATAGTATTTTTGACATTGACATTTCCATGGCAACACATTGAGTGACCAATTAAGGTTTTACTTCCGGTTTTGTTCTTTAGGGCTTCTGCACACTAGGAAAAAATACGTTTACCTGGCATTTCCAGTGATTGCGTTTCTACCTTTATGAGGTACTTTCCAAATCCTGGAAAGGTGGTCTCCCTACCCTGGATGAGGGTCTTATGGCTATTGCGTGACAGCAAAATCATGACATTTCAATAACCACGTGACCTGGACACGCGTTCCAGTTAATTTCGTGTAGAACTTAATGCAAGGAAAACTATTAAGACGTCATTTTGTAAGTTAGTTTTGCATAAGTTCTCCTGCATCTCGCCTAAAGAATAATATCGAAATTCAATACCTTAATTAGTCACGTGATCCCTATTGTGACAGCTGTTTATCAAAATGAGCCTTCGTAACAAGTTTCATCTTTTTGCTTAATTTCGTGTCAATACGTTGCACACTTACTGAGATAGACCACCCCCCTTCATTTCAGCAAACACAAAATGAAAAAGAAAAGTTAAAGCTATCTTTTAAACTGCAATTGGTAACCTCTTATACGTTGTTACAGCCTCAGTCTTAAAAGGTGACAATGTATTTGGCCCAAGTCACTCTGTTTACGCAGAGAACTGTACATTTTAAGGTCTCGGTATAATAACCACTGTTCCTTTGACGAGAACCTCGTCCGGGTTGTCACAATCAGCAACCGCCGGCCAAACACAAATTTTCATTGTCTGTGCGTTCTCTTCATTTTGCTCTACTTCTTTCTCGAAGGAGTCGTCAAACGCCGTTTCGTCCACTTGACGTACCGTCATAATCTTTAATGGAGGAAGTAAGTTTACCATTCGCCAGGCAAGTCTCAGGCATTCTTTAATGTAGCTCTTCATTTTTGCATTTTTCATTGTGTTATCATCCAGGTACGGAAGCCAAGGATACTGTTCCCTCCATTGGTCACGACGAGTCGTCAACTCTTTCATAATTTTCTGAGGAAATAAAAGTATTTTGAACACCAGGAGCTCCAGTTTGATGTCACGGGATACTTTTTCTGACCAAATGCTGCTGCTGCTGGTGATGATGCTGATGCGCAGGATTTTATTCCTTCCTTCCTTCCTTCCTTCCTTCCTTCCTTCCTTCCTTCCTTCCTTCCTTCCTTCCTTCCTTCCTTCCTTCCTTCCTTCCTTCCTTCCTTCCTTCCTTCCTTCCTTCCTTCCTTCCTTCCTTCCTTCCTTCCTTCCTTCCTTCCTTCCTTCCTTCCTTCCTTCCTTCCTTCCTTCCTTCCTTCCTTCCTTCCTTCCTTCCTTCCTTCCTTCCTTCCTTCCTTCCTTCCTTCCTTCCTTCCTTCCTTCCTTCCTTCCTTCCTTCCTTCCTTCCTTCCTTCCTTCCTTCCTTCCTTCCTTCCTTCCTTCCTTCCTTCCTTCCTTCCTTCCTTCCTTCCTTCCTTCCTTCCTTCCTTCCTTCCTTCCTTCCTTCCTTCCTTCCTTCCTTCCTTCCTTCCTTCCTTCCTTCCTTCCTTCCTTCCTTCCTTCCTTCCTTCCTTCCTTCCTTCCTTCCTTCCTTCCTTCCTTCCTTCCTTCCTTCCTTCCTTCCTTCCTTCCTTCCTTCCTTCCTTCCTTCCTTCCTTCCTTCCTTCCTTCCTTCCTTCCTTCCTTCCTTCCTTCCTTCCTTCCTTCCTTCCTTCCTTCCTTCCTTCCTTCCTTCCTTCCTTCCTTCCTTCCTTCCTTCCTTCCTTCCTTCCTTCCTTCCTTCCTTCCTTCCTTCCTTCCTTCCTTCCTTCCTTCCTTCCTTCCTTCCTTCCTTCCTTCCTTCCTTCCTTCCTTCCTTCCTTCCTTCCTTCCTTCCTTCCTTCCTTCCTTCCTTCCTTCCTTCCTTCCTTCCTTCCTTCCTTCCTTCCTTCCTTCCTTCCTTCCTTCCTTCCTTCCTTCCTTCCTTCCTTCCTTCCTTCCTTCCTTCCTTCCTTCCTTCCTTCCTTCCTTCCTTCCTTCCTTCCTTCCTTCCTTCCTTCCTTCCTTCCTTCCTTCCTTCCTTCCTTCCTTCCTTCCTTCCTTCCTTCCTTCCTTCCTTCCTTCCTTCCTTCCTTCCTTCCTTCCTTCCTTCCTTCCTTCCTTCCTTCCTTCCTTCCTTCCTTCCTTCCTTCCTTCCTTCCTTCCTTCCTTCCTTCCTTCCTTCCTTCCTTCCTTCCTTCCTTCCTTCCTTCCTTCCTTCCTTCCTTCCTTCCTTCCTTCCTTCCTTCCTTCCTTCCTTCCTTCCTTCCTTCCTTCCTTCCTTCCTTCCTTCCTTCCTTCCTTCCTTCCTTCCTTCCTTCCTTCCTTCCTTCCTTCCTTCCTTCCTTCCTTCCTTCCTTCCTTCCTTCCTTCCTTCCTTCCTTCCTTCCTTCCTTCCTTCCTGACAAAGCTTAGATTAGGATGTCATGCATTACGAATACAGACTGGAAAATATGAAAATAGAGGAGTATCAATCTCTGTAGAGCAACGAACATGCTTGGTATGTAAACAAAATTGAGTAAAGGACGAAAAGCATTTCTTGATGTATTGCCAGGGGTTTACCACCATACGACATGAGCTATGTTCTTATATTTCAAAGATTGATGTAAGTTACATACATTTAAGTGAAAACGCGAGGACTAAGTACTTACTTAGAGCTGACAATAAAAATACATCAAAAATAGTAGGTAAATATATACACATTTAATGTTTAAAAAAAGGAAAGAGCTTCTTAACTTACAAGCACAATAAGCATTATATATTTTTTCTTTTTAAGTGAATTGTATAAGGATCTAGTTTTTGTTATTTTTTAATTGTTTTAGCTTATGCTCAAACCTTTATTGTAAACAAACCAATACCTCCGTTTGGAGAGTACGGCGCAGTAAAGATTACTATCACTATCACTATTCATTCGTTCGTTCGTTCGTTCGTTCGTTCGTTCGTTCGTCCGTTCGTTCGTTCGTTCTTATACGTTTCCCAAAATTTTTACTTTCAAATTTGAACATGTTCTAGCATGATTTTGTCAATCAAATTTTGGCTGTTGTATCTGTTCAGTATAGAGAGTCATACGATGCTTTGGCATATTTTATTCATCCTTTAAGTGGCTTTTTAACTTACTTTTATTTTTGAGCACTGTTCCCATTTTTGCTTTGGGAACGTTCCGATTAAGAGATGATTGTTCCTCTTTGGAGTGGTCCTTTTAGCATCAAAAGGAACAAATTGCTGTTAAAAATAGGCACAAAGTGTTCATTTAGAGCTAAAAAGAACCTTGAAAGGACCTTTTTGTTCCTAAATGAGTGGCCTAGGAACAGGTGTTCCCAATGGTATTGTTCCTCTTTTATCATTTTGGTCCTTTTTAATCGCTTGAGGAACAATTGTTCCTATTAATGCGTTCCCTTTTAGAGTGGCTGTTCCTTTATGCTGACACGAGGAACTTTGGTTCCCAATTAATTAGTTAATACGTTCCTTTTTTCGTAAAGGAACGTTTGTTCCTTTCTAACATTGTTCCTGCTTTGAAAAATTGGTTCCTTTTCATTCACTTGAGGAACAGTTGTTCCCATTAACAGGTTCCGTTTTGAACGAGATGTTCCTTTTTATTGGCACGTGGAACAGTTTGTTCCTAACCATTAGTTCCTATTTATGTAAAATGGTTCCTATTTAGAAATGACAGTTCCTTTGTACATCTTGTTCAAAAGAAACATTCTTCTTTTCTTGCCATCTATCATTTTATCGCTTTTTAATTGGCAAAAGCATTTGGTGTAGTGTTTTAAGTTTCAAACAACACGAAGCAGAGTCAATAGCAGATTCTTAAAGACTTTTCGAGGCCCTTATAGACTTGCCCAGGCAAGGTTGAATATAGTCGCACCAACGCCATATATCACCTTAAATTTGTAAACTTACTTAAGAATAATGAACAGTGGCAAGGAGACACATGCCTGAGCAAGCAGGGGCAAGTTGGGGCAGGTTGGGGGCAAGTTTAAACTTGCACAATGCAGCCATTGTTTTTTTTGTCGCCTTTGTGTTTTGTTCACTATTCTCAGTACCGAAAATAAAACAGGAATATTTCCATAACAATAGATATCCCACAATTCTTAGCGTTGTATATATTACCACCTTTCTTTGTATTGTGTGCATTTGTCTAACAACATCTCAGAGTGAAGACAGCGAATTTTTGGCTCTGTTTGTGCACGCGTCATGGCCGAACCTCAACCGCCTGCCCAACGCCCCTTAAATGTACGTCCCCAGGACGCTTTAAACGAAGTCCGAAGAGAAATGCCTTTGCAGAATGCCCCCGCTGTAGTTCCAGTTGACAATCCTCCGCCTGCTGACGTCCCAGCCGCTAATAATGCTCCACCCGTAGAGAATCCTGGCGCTGCACATGTTGCTCCACCGCTCGAGGTACATGATTTGCCCTGTTTTCTTGTTTTGTTGTTTAGTCATTGGTTCTGGTTTTGCATTCCGTGGTTCTCATGTGCGCCCAGGTAGGCTTGATGCTTTTGGGACACGTGCATGAGTCGTACGGCCACTGCACTGGACTTTTGAATTTAAAATTAGTGCGTGAGTGGTTCGGCCACCGCACCAGAGTTTTTGAAATGGAAGAATATGTGCATGAGTGGTACGGCCACCGCACCAGAGTTTTGAAAATGGAAGAATATGTGCGTGAGTGGTACGGCCACCGCACAAGAGTTTTGAAAATGGAAGAATATGTGCGTGAGTGGTACGGACACCGCACAAGAGTTTGAAAATGGAAGAATATGTGCGTGAGTGGTACGGCCACCGCACCAGAGTTTGAAAATGGAAGAATATGTGCGTGAGTGGTACGGCCACCGCACCAGAGTTTGAAAATGGAAGAATATGTGCGTGAGTGGTACAGCCACCGCACCAGAGTTTGAAAATGGAAGAATATGTGCGTGCGTGGTACGGCCACCGCACCAGAGTTTTCAAAATGGAAGAATATGTGCGTGAGTGGCACGGCCACCTCACAAGGGTTTTTGTAACTCTCACGATATGTCCGTGAGTAAAGTTTTTCGCTAGGTTCTTTCAAAATGTCTGATATGTGCATTAGTCGGTATTGTTTACCGCTACTAAATGTTGTTACTGCCGAATTATATGCTTGCTAATGGGTTACACAGCGTCCTCATGTAATTTTAATTTCACCTGCCATTTGTTGCTCGCCAACATGTCTGTTTTGTGCGATCGCTGTGTTAGTTTGCTGTATTTATACTAGATGGGCTTTAGTTTTGGGTTGAGCTCGGTTCGGCGCTGTTCGATAGCGTCGCTGCGGGACAATTCTAATGTGATTTGGCTTACGACGCGGCTGTGACACTACTTTCGATAGAATCTGGTTATACGTGATAGTTACTAATTTTCGACTATGGCGCTTTTCTATTACCGCTCAAATTTTCAGGAATTTAACTCTCTTGTTTTTGGATTTCAATTACAGAGTTTCTTTAGGCGTTAGAGAACTTGTCGGAAAGTTCTTTCTTTGTTTTCTGGTTGTGATTTTTGTCATTTGCATGCTAATTTAATGTTTTCTCGCCTCAACGTTTAGTTTCGCGGCGTTTAATTAAGGGTTGTTTTGGATTTGTTTTGTGAGTGAACGTTTTTTCTTTTTCGCCCCAGCGGTGTTTTCTTAACTTCTTGCACCTCGAATTAGTAGCGTTTTGCGTACTTCAACAGCTTGGGGCTGTGCTAAGTATATTTTTGTGCACCTTTAACTGGTGTTTATCTATGGTGACCAGGCGTTTTTCTTCCTTTAAAGGGTCAGGCTAATTTGAGCGTTCAAGCGCTTGAGGAAAGGCTTAAGAAATTGGAAGGCAAAAGTGAGACCGATTCCGTGGGTTTGGCCTTACAGGCTCTGCACAGGACTCTTGATAAGACGCGTTTTGATCCAGAGGATGCTGTATTGGATCTGGAGTCCTTCGTAAAGGTGGCGAAGATCAGCAATCACGCCAAAGCGCGGGAATATGAGTGTGTTCTGGATGAGGTGCAAAAACACGCCAGGTCCTTGCATCAGAAGTCTCTGCGAGATTTGCTGGTCGCACTTGTTGGTGACCCGATAAAGAGCAAGGTTCCCGAGAAGACCAATAAGCTCCTGAAGCATGTTACCCCGGGGGGTAAGCCAGCGGCTTCTCCAAGTTGGAGGCCTTATAGCAATCAGTTCAGCTATCAAGGGGGTTCCCGTGACAACCGTCACCGTAATTAAGTTTCCCAGCAGGCCGTTCGGTTACGTTTGCCAGTCGACGTATGCGTTTTCCCCCGTGTTATTTTTGCGGGTCAACTCAACATTTCATTAAAGATTGCACTGAATTTCAGAAAAGGAAGTCTGCTAGGGCGCGACAGCGTAAGTGTTGCGCGCAATGTTTTCGCGCTGCAGCAAAGCTGTTGTATTTTTTGTGCTTTTCGGATGAATAAAGCTATTTTTGTGTTATTATTGTTTTGTTTTCTACCTCTCTTTCGGTTTCTCGTTTTCTTTGGTACCAGTTTAGGTTGAATGTGGCTTGAAACAGGGGTAAAACTCTCCTCCCGGTTTATCTGGGTCAGGCTGTCATTCCTCCTTTTCTGGTGGCCATAGTATCCGTGGTTTTTTCTTTTCTTTCTTTACCTTTCGGTGGGTTTCATTTCCCTCCTTTTTTATGTTTTCTTTTGTAGAGGAAGCGAATGGTGCCTCCTAGTTCCCCATGCATTTTTGATCCGACGCCATGCGTTCAAGTTTCGCACACAAGGGTCTCCCGCTGGGTAACCATGGATATGTGGCCACTTGATGGAGGAATGACAGCTCCCCGTTTTGACCGCGTTTTCGTTCAGGATATATGCGCTGGAAAGTTTCTTCCCGATATTGAAAATTCCCTTTTCGTGATCCGGACGTGTTCATCGCTGGCCAGCTTCATCAGCCTCCCGAGATCTGGGAGCAAGTCGCCGCCTCTGGCTCGTATGACAGAGCCGATGAGGTTTTGGATTGGTTAAAGCATAAAGTTTTCCTCGCGAAATTTTTTAAACCTTTCAAGGGCAATTTTAAAGGCGTTGCTTATGACTCGGATATTCCGCCAGCCGTGGAATTTGGAAACAATAAGTCCTGTGATGGTTTTCATGACTTTATTGACAAAACTATACTCGAAAGAGTTTGTAACGGCGCAATTTCTGTTTGGGGGCGGGTTGTTACAGTAAAACCTCCACAATTAGTTCTTCCTTTGACCGTTGAACCGACAAAGCCCCGTCTCTGTCACGACAACCGTCTTCCTCAACCTGTGGATTATGGATCGTCCTTTTAAGTTGGACAACTTGTCACATTTGCCCAGATATCTGGAGAAAGGCTCTTTCCAGACCGCCTTAGATGACAAATCCGGCTATGACCACATTCTCCTTGATGAGCCTAGCCGCACCTTCTTCGGGCTTCAATGGAAAGTATGGTATTTTTGTTTCTAATACCATTCCTTTTGGATGGAAGATTTCGGCTTATATCTACCATTCCACTGGTTTGTTAGTTTCGCATTATTTGCGCTCCATCGGTGTGCCTTGTTCCTTATACATTGACGATAGACATAACGGCGAGTTGCAGGTTAGCAATTTTCACGCCGTGAAACAGCCGTTGCTCAACCCCCCCCCCCCCCCCTCGGCTTCTGAATTTCGTCTCAACGCTGCAAAAGCTGCTGTATTCCTTGCTGTTTATACCCTAACATGTTTGGGTTATACTCTTGGTCTTAAAAGTGTGTTTTTCATCCGCAAAAAGCTCAAATATCTCGGTTTTATCTCTGACTCAGATCTACAGGCCTTTTATTTACCTGTTGACAAGCAGAGGAAATTTCTTGAGTTGGTTAACTCGATCCTTCCAGGTAACACTGTCTCTGTCCACACCCTACAACGTCTCGCAGGAAAATGAATCTCGTTTCGTCTTGCGGTACAGGATTCACGCCTCTTTACAAATCAACCTTGCTATTGGTAGGGGTTTGAAAACTTCCAAACTCATTCATATCACCCCACCGTTGAGAGCTGAGATTCAGCACTGGGCTGATCCGTCGGTTGTTGCCAGGGTTCGAAACTGGCGTAGTGAACGACACTATCAGTTTGTTATTTACTCTGATGCATCCTTGTTCGCGTGGGGAGGTCTTTCCCAAGGAGAGCCGCGTTAGCATTTCCGATTATTGGCCGGCGTCTCTCGTTGATTTGGATATCAATGTTAAGGAAACTAAGGCCCTTTCTAATACTCTTTTTTCCTTTGGAGATAAGCTTCGAGACGCGCGAGTGGATGCGTATGTCGACAACCAAGCCCTCGTTCGAGCATGGCAGTCCCAGGCAGCCCGGTCTAGTTCTTTCTCTGACGCGTTAAAGGAGCTATCTAACCGTAAGGGGAAGACTACGGTACACAAATCCGCTTGCCAATTTTTCGGGCGAAAAGGGTCGTTCTCGTGCCTTTGCCCCACGCGCCTCGCCTACGAGACGGTGGACTCTCTGATAGGGAAGCTACGGGCTTTGTTTAACGAGTCAGGAAGGAGAGGAGAGTGGGACCCCAGGCTTCTCACCGGTAACCCAGCCACCGAAATTTCTTTGAAGCAATACTTAAAGGGACTATGTCACGCTATTTTAGTATCTTTTTAAAAAGCTAAAAAGTGTCTTCGCATCAATTGAATTCCAAAAATAAGGGTCTAGCTTTGTTAAAAGACTATCTTAAAGCACTGAAACTGTTTCCTGTTGTCTGTTGCTACCGATGGCAAGGATAGAAATGGATTGCAACTTGAAAAAATTGGGCCAATTTTTTCAAGTTTTGATGCTATGTTCTCAAAAATCACCAAAAACATTATTATGGTTAGCTCTCCCTAATAAAAATTCATTTGATATCTTTCTCATGGTTTTACAGGAGCACTTTGTGTATGATTTTAAGCACTAGGTAATGATTTTAGCACAGAATTGACCTAGAATAGCAAAATCCTCGTGACGTAGCCCCCCTTTAAAGGCTGTTACGGCGGAGCAACTTCAAGCCCAAATTACCCCTACCCAGGCTACTCCCGTCTTCGTTCATGATCTCGTGCGTCTAAGCCACTTTTTGGATGAAAAGCTTTTGTCTGATAAACTTTCCTCAATCGAGATGTTTGTTCTCATGAGAGACCAAGCCTCTTTTAAAACTCTGTTTTTCAGTGGGGAGAGAGCAGGTGATCTGGGGCAGGTGAAGACTCCGGGAAATCCTCCGTTTCCCAGATGGCGATGGTTTACTTTTCAATCACATTTGGGGAAAAACCCTCCGTGATGGCTCGTCCAACCTCTTTGGCATACGCCGTAGTAAGTATCCAGACATTTGTTCGGTTAGAGCTATTGATCTCTATGTGGCCTTCGCGAAGCGAATTGGAATCGACCTTACGGGCGGTTTTCTGTTCCGTCCTACGTCTTCAGATGGCACCGTTATTGACAAACCTTTTTCCTCCTCGGCTGCGGATGCCCGTCTCAAGCATTACTTGCGCGAGGGCGAGATTGGCAGAGCTGTATCACTCCACAGTTTCAGATCTGGCTGTGCTATAACCCTTGCTCTCTCAGGCACAGAGCTTCAAGATATAATGGGCCATGTTGGTTGGCACAATCGTTCTACCGCAGCCTATTACATGCAACTTTCAAAAGTCATGTCCGCTGGTTCCCCTTCTTCTGTCCTTACTGGGCAGACAGTAAACATTGAGGATCCGGGGATTTTCTATGACCAGTGCAATAACCTCAGGCGTTTCACTCCAACCTTTCCACGTTAATCTTTTCTTTGGAGAATGGGAGAATAGTCTGCTCTTAGGCCGGCTTTCTTTGGAGATACGACTGTTTAGCGGTCGAGCTGGTGGATTTGGGGACCATTTTCACCCTTCCATATCTCATTGTATATTCATGTGTATTGTAGGTAGTGAGAATATGTTACTATTCTCAGTACCGAAAATAAAACAGGAATATTTCCATAACAATAGATATCCCACAATTCTTAGCGTTGTATATATTACCACCTTTCTTTGTATTGTGTGCATTTGTCTAACAACATCTCAGAGTGAAGACAGCGACCCACCCTCCCCAGCCCGCAGCCATGACGCGTTGCACTACCTTCAATGCATGTGAGTATACCGCTGTCCACTCCTGTGGACAGGGTCCATTTTCACCCTTCCATATCTCATTGTATATTCATGTGTATTGTAGGTAGTGAGAATATGTTACTATTTATGTAAGTGGAACAAATTGTGTGAATCACTCAGGTGTCCGACATGAACAAAAAGGGTAAGGTTGACTGGTCGAAAATTGATGGCTCATCACCAAAACCAAAACGGCTTCACTTGGAAAAAGAAGAAACAGATAGCTTGTATCACTGTCCAATACAAACGTGTGATCACGATGGATTTAAAAGTCAACGTGGCTGCAGGAAACATGTGAACACCAAGCACAGTTGGTTCTTTTTCTTTGACGAAAAACCCGACGTTTCAAGTACCAAAGAACTTGCCGATGATGATACATCGGGTGAAATCACAAAACAAACTGCCAGGGTAATGCCTTCGTTTTCAGTTTCCAGCCAAATTGGCGAGTTATTCACGAAATGGTTGACTGGAAGTGGTGGGGGTTGCAAGAAAGATCGTGCAGCTCAGCAGATAGCCAAGAGATGCTTTAAATTTCTCAAATTTTGCTGCGAAGATGAAGATGAATTGAGTTTTGAAGTGCTGGACTTTAGCCTGTGTTCGCATAGTCTGTTGTTCAAGTTTATCGACTACTTGCAAGATGAATGCAAACTCGGACACGGTGGCCGATTGGGCTACATTGATGCGATCTCCGAATTAATCGACTTCAGAAAAATAAACGGCGCATCAGACACAGTTCTTCGAAATTTGTCCTCAACGGAGCTGTACCTTAAACGAGCGCGCAAGACGGCGCACCCGTATCACGGATTCTAAATGGGTTAAACCCGACTCTTCTAAATTTAGAACTACGGGTCTAACCCAAATTAGATGATCATCTGTGCCTGCTCAGAAGACAATTACTCCCATTATCAGGATTCTGACCAATCATCGTTTAGATTAGAAAATGACCATGCAAAATAAATCCAAAATGGCGGACAAAACAAATGGTGTGTAGTGTGCGTGTTTATTGTTTGAATACCCTTTTTTGCTTTCCTTTTCGGTTCTGTTTTCAACCGACCATTGAGCACTTAATAAGCGAGGACGTTCAAAAAGAGAGTTTCGTCTTTTACTTAAATTAGTTCAGCTGCTAGTTGGAAATACTGAATAGTCATTGTACCGGCACCTTAATAGAAAAATTTGCCACGAATTTCAAAATATTAGCGTTAAATGACACTGTTGATATCATAAGCTTACCAGAATAAAGGTCCGTCTCGTACTCTTGATTTTAAAAACTTGAATACTGTAGTTTCACAATTGCTACAAATTCCTGTAAAAAATCATTTAATCGCGCGAGTGTATGCATATATAGACAAAGGGTATACTATGGTTTTTATTCGAAGCCTTTTTTTCTGAGCGTTTTTGTTTAACATTTGGGATGAGGTGCCGTTTTAACCTGAAAATGGAAAACATTTGGGGAATGAAGAAAACATCAAAATAAAGGAATAAAGAAATGTAAAATACAGGCCCTGTGTCATAGATTAAAAATGATCGCGTGACAGACCACGTACCTTAAGCTAGATTGATTGCAGACTAACTTATTACATCAGTGATTGCATGTATGAAAAGCATGAAAGATTTGTAAAGTCCATCACTTGTCGCATAGATTAAAGTGTGAAAAATTGAATGTATGTTAACGAGACAAAGGGAGATTGGCCAGAAAAAATGTGAACGTACGTGTCCTATTAATATTGATTTGACCGGATGATTAAAAAAATCGGAATGTGAAATCGTGAACGCCCAGTTCTTCCGGAATTGCGAAATAACTTCCAAAATCGAGATCCCCGCCGCTTGAACTTCATCTGACCTCGGCCGAAATATCTTCCATTTTCTTCTTCCGTCATTATCGTTTTAACATGGCAAGCAAAAATACTAAGCCACGTGCTCAAACCTACAGTATGTTGACCGACGTTCAAAAGGGTATTCTCACGCGACATTATGATGAGGGTGGTAAAGGGTTTTTTCGTGATCCGTGAAAGGCCCTTTTTATTTCCTGTGAATTGTGAAATGGCAAATTTTTTCCTCGTGAAACGTGATTTGGTTACAGAGCCGTGAACAGCGAATCACCGTTTTTTCACGAGAATTGCCAAATGACTGTTTATTTTTATCCTGAAATGTGACTGTAAACCATGATTCTCTTTTTCATGCAAAAAATTCTGTAGTAAGTGTTTTAAAAAACAAGACTACGTGTGGTAAAGAGACTACAAGACTAAACCAAAACTACGTGTGGACCAGTGCCGATCGTGCTGGACGCCAGGTCACTCTACTCATTCCACCTTTTCTCTTGGTTTTCTTGGGGATCATTGCGGAAGGGTGTCTGGACGGTCGCAAGGTTTTACCTCAGATCATAGTTTTGTTCCCGGGGTTTTGTTTAGTTTATATAAAGTACACGCTAACAAGAAAGCCTTGGTGCAGAAAGAAAAGTCTAAAGTCCTGTTGTCGTGCAAAGTGCACAAAAAAACCTGTAAACATTTAACAAAGACGTCTTGGATTTTGGTGGAAAACAGCGTGTGGCGGAACAGAAGAGTGTCGGACACCCCATTTTTTTGGCGAATTTTTTTTTGGGGGGAGGGCACAGACTTAAATCTGTGGCCCCCCCAAAATAAATATGTCACGCGTATGGAGTTGATCAAATGTCACACATATGCTACACCTTGGTCATGCTTTGCAAAAAACGAGCTTGTTTCAATCCCAGACATAAATCCGCAAATTAGTTTTACAGTTTACGTTATACATAAAATAGTTCTAGTGGCTACGTTGTGTATAAATACAAGCCGTTGTAATTGTTGTAAAATTCGCTGAGGAAGTTCCCCTACAGCGTAGGAGAATATTTAAAGAAGTTTTACAATTTAAGTTCGCACAGTGCTGCTCACAAGTTAGGCTTTTAAAAAAGTTGCCTTGAGTGGACGATCGGTGAGGACAACAAACAAAGCTGTACTTTGGATGTAATTCATCAAAAAGTAAGGAATTTTTTTAATACAATACAATACAATACACTTTATTTAACGAGGGTGAACATATTAACCTTTTACAGTTTTCTAACATATGGCCCTCAAAATAAACATTACAAAATAACAGATAATCAAAGCTAAACTATAAGTAAGAGAAGTAATAAGCTAAGAAACATGAAGTAGTCACATACTAAAAAAAACAGCGGCATTTAAGAAGAAAGCGGCATTCATGGCAACAAAGCTCCTCAAGATGGGAGACAGTATTGAGGTTTTGCAGGAAAAGGCCGCGAAGTTTATGCTTTAGCGGAAACGAAAAGGAAGACAAAGCACTAGGCGAGGCAAGGGGATGCGTAGCAAGTATCTTTAAATCAACCTCAAGGGCATTAAAGAGAACAGTGGCGGAATACGAGAAGGTGCGCTTACCCAAATTTGTTCTAGGCTGGGGAATAACTAAATTATGGCCATTTTATTTCCCGTGAAACGTGAAATGGCCATTTTATTTTTCGTGAAACGTGATCTAGACCCCCCCTTTACCACCCTCTATGATGGTGGAATGGTCGGTACTGGCCGCCGGTATGATGAAATGATCACTCGTGCAGCCGAAGAAAGTAATCTTCCAAGGGATAAAGTTGAGGTAAGTTTACGTAGGTCTCTTACGTTGTTTTTGCTACCAGTGCATTCAGAGCAGTTTGGCCAAATTTTGGCTGACCTCTATGGCGAGAAATGGGAGGCATTTAGCGGTATAATGTGTAAGGCAAAAGGCAGAAGTTACCGAAAATGGTTGAAAATGTGCAATGTAGACTAAAAATTAAAGCTAGTGAAATGTAATTTTTAAATGTTTTCAGTGTTGTATTTACCATCGGTAAAAGCACTTTTTTCCTATAAGATTGTGTATTTGTTCTAGTGTCTGTCACGCTTGCACTCATGGCTGTAGTCACGTCACTTAACCTTCTTCAATCAAAACGAGAATTATGAAGCCACTATCTATAGAACAGCGGCTCGAACGACGTCTCTCACCCAAAGTAGTTTTTAAAATGTAGTTTTTATCCGTTTGCCACAGCAATTACAATGATGAGAGATACTCTACAAAAATTCAATACTTAACACTAGCAAATATGAGCAACAGATAAATGGGGGGGGGGGGGGGCAGAAGAAAGGAACAGAACTTTCGTCCCAGTTGCAACGCTGTAGTTACAAACAGTAGAAGGGTATTCGGAGACATACATTACAATAAACAGTTGAGAGAGTTATCAAACTGGAGGACTCTCGCTTAAACAAATGAAATTGGAATAGGCTGGTTTTAAAACAGTAGGTGTTCGCCAAATAGTTGTTCCACGGGGTTTTCCTTCCTGGCTGGAAAATGGGTGTTTCTTCTCTCGCTCAGGGAGAGATGTTCGGATAAGTGCCGGAAAAGTTATTAGTAATATTTTACAAAACTGTAGAGACAGTAACTTAAACCTAACCCCATTGTTGGTATATATGTATATATGAAAGGGTTGCCGTTTCTGTCAAAAATGGTATATAAAAGGGGAAAGGGTTTGGCTGACCTCCGGGCGGAGCCTCCCAGTGTAAAATATTTTGTAATATATAAGTTCAATAAAATTTTATATATTTGGTAAATAGACACACTGCACTTGATACATGTATAAATTCTATGCTATTATGTTTCATTTTCAAATAGATCGATACATATGATTTCTTTAAAATTAATAAGCAAATTACTTATAGATCTTCAGCGAAGATACCTTCAGGAGTGTTAAATGTGGTTTCATAAACAAGTCGGAGCACATCAAATTTTAGAGTAGTAGCTGTACATGGACACGTAAGTAGCATAATAGGAGAAGTAGGCAGCAAACTAACTGAGCCACCTTGCATTTAAGGGTGTTCTCAGAAAAATAGACTTAATTGTTCAACTGAATGCTGCCAAACCACTAACTAAATGAATGTGAATATCTGAAAATTAGATATTGCACAGACTGCCAGCACTTTTTGAGAGGGCTCCATAGGGCTTCTAAACAATATTATTACTTACACCAGTGCAGTGTAATGTGCACATACTTACCATCTTGGGTTGCAAAGGTGGCCTTTTCACCTCAAGAACATCAGCAAATTCTTTGAGAGACACTTTACAGTGTACAAACATATCTGTAGCTATATCCATTAGCCTAAAATGAAAGGCAGTAGTTGGTCGGTCAGGTGAACCTGGCCAAAGTTGCAGTCGCACCAAGGTGACTATGGGATGTTCACACTGACAGAAAGCAATCTTCTTTGAATGATGGTTACCTAGATTGAACAAAAAACACTGCCTTAAGTTTTAAGAAACTAATTAAAAAGTGGCACAGAAATTTTGTGGCACAGAATGCCCTAATTATAGAGGACAACACTACCATTTCCTTTGTGCTACAGCTGTACAAAAACTTCCATGTTTCATAGTGATACGTGTTTAAGGTTCACTTATATCTGAGCGGTACTTTACCAACTCAAATGCTCATGTTTTGCCTTTGAATAGAAGTAACTTACATGTAGTTTTAATTTGCACCTATTCTCATTAACACTAAAACATTTTATATCGACTGTAAAAAATCAATCAAGCAATAGTTACAGTGTATTGTGACAGATACAAAACAAATCATAATTATACAATTTGTATACCATGTTCATCTATGCAGTTGATAACCCGAATTTCCAATGAGGAACACTGATGGTCAGTTCGGCCTAAAACACTGTGATTGGGAAAAAGGGGAACAAACATTCCATCCTGTGCAAATCAAACAGATAGTACAACATTATAATCTGTTAGTTTATTTTTTTTATCCCTCCTAATGTACCATGCATTCATGACTTATAACATGCACAAACATCCTGCTTCTTTCCCCTCAACAAAAGTACATCTGTACATCAGTACACTATACTCTCTCTGTCTCTGTCTCTCTCTCTCTCTCTCTCTGATCTCTCTGTGACACTTACCACTATGTGTGTGGTGTACAGTCAGTAGGATTTAAGCTCCACTATACTGCATGTTATTGCAAGTGTGAGATTTACAGACTGCAATTGATGGAAAACTAGAATAATTATAAATTTGTTGTATGTTTAACAAATCTGCCAGGGTGAGTGAATGAGAAAATTATAATAAATTTATTATGAATAATAAAAATTCCAAAAGCTTAAAGTACCTTCCATAACTCCGGTACATGGTAAGTATTTATACTGCAATGTAGATTTTTTGCACAATCCAGGCAAAGGAACGTTTGAGGCCCACAGTAGGTGCATCTTAGCACGGCCGTAGTTTTATATATGGCACCAAACACAGACTGTACCATTTGGCAGAAAAGAGTTCTCAATGGCCAAATCCACAAGACGGTCTCTTGACTCAGTCCACTTAATTTGCTCCTGGATACGGCGGTTTTCGTGGGCGCTAACAGAGTGCTGCTGAAAATCGCCAGATATATCTGTATCTTCAGATACGTGGAAACTATGGACCGAAGAAACGGGTGATCCTGCCGCTCCTTCACTAGTCTGACGGTTTAAAGACAAAGAAATATCTTGCTTCCTTGAACCTCTTCTGTCAACGAACGTTGCTTTAAACGAAACAGGCTTAAAACGCTTCATGATCGGACCAACTTAACTACGCTTCGTCCGCCATTTTGGATTTATTTTGACCATTTTCTAATCTAAACGATGATTGGTCAGAATCCTGATAATGGGAGTAACTGTCTTCTGAGCAGGCACAGATGATCATCTAATTTGGGTTAGACCCGTAGTTCTAAATTTAGAAGAGTCGGGTTTAACCCATTTAGAATCCGTGATACGGGTGAAGACGGTGGCAAAGATGATGAGACTGCAGTGGACACAAGATCTAGACATTGAAACTTTGGATGCTAGGGGGCACTGGGCAACCATGGAAGAACTGTTAGAAGTGGTAACATTTCACTTGCCTCGTTACGAGAACACTGTGAAGACGTGCAAAACTATTCCAGGTCAAGTTAATCCTTCGGACTTAACATTTGCCACGAAATTTGTCGCAGTGTATTTGTTCATCAAGGTGAAGGGATCTCGGCCTATGACTTATCAGTATTTGACAGTGGACATGGTCAGAGCAGCTAAGGAGAACGGGGGATTCATCGACCAGAAAAAGTTCAAGACTGCTAGCAAATATGGATTTGACTCCTTAATTCTGACCGATGCAAGCATGCAGGTGCTCGATAGCTACATACATTTCGTAAGGCCATTGCTAAAACCCCAGTGCGAGTTCGTTCTGGTCACAGCAAATTGGGCGACGTCATGAGTAAACTAGTGTTTGATGCAATCGGAAAATTCATTCATCCGACGCGCTATCGTCAAATTGTCGAGACGCAAAGCCTCAATCTGCTCACAAGCAAGGAGCAACAAATTTTGTCCGAAGACCAAAAACACAGTTCTGCCGTTGCAAAAGTTCACTATCAAAAGCAAAGATCGCGCGAAGTTGCTGTCAAAGCTCACGAGTGTCTACAAAAGCTACAAGGCACGAAAGGCTCGAAGGTGGATAGGGAAGTGCAAACGAGGTTTAGCGGCTCAACTTCAAGTCTTGCAGCTCCAGTCGAAACAGCAGAAACAAAGAGCGTGCCCCCTAAAGAAAAGGATTCCCCGCCCACAAACCAATTGCGAGTTCAAAGAAATTATCGTCGGGTGTTGAAATTCACGGCAGACGAGGACGATTTTCTCAAGAAGGGAATCGATCGTCACGGGTTTGGGCAGTGGACGGCAATTCTGAGGGATCCCGATCTCAAATTTCAAGACGGAAGAACGGCGGACTCTCTCAAGAAAAGGGCTGGAATGAAAATGCAGCTATAGCTTGACATAATGTTTAGAAACAAAGTAATGTGCCAAGACTCGTCTAATAAAATATGGGACCGACCCGACGCACCCTTTATCGTGTAAGAGATAGTCGAAGTAAAGTAAGCGAAGTTGCACTCGAAAAGTGGCTTTCTTTTAATCAAGTTTGACGTTTTCCTTTCCTTTCCTTCCCTTACATGTATTACTTAATCGATACGCTAACTTTCAATCGACGAGATAACAAAATAAATCGCAACTGACAAATTCTTCTGGTTCATTCTTGTGGACTGTCTAAACCATTCTGAGAAAACATAAATGACATTCATCATTTCGACTGAGAAATACATTTGATTTCATCTCGCACAATGTCAAAGAAACAACTTAATATTCACACTCGTGTTTTTTTTCCTACTGTTTGTGTCTTCTACGCTTTCACTTAACAAATTACATCGAATAACACTGACTGAAAATAGTCACTTGAAAAAAATACTAATTTCGAGGGCGTTGCTGCGACAGGAAAAAACTGGTTATTTTCTTCTGCTGTCCAATGGACGACTGGCTTTCGGCAAGGCGAGGTCTTTTGCTCGCGCGCTTTGTAGTTTTAGCGGGTTCATTGCTGATCCGTTTGGCGTTTGGCATGCCACCCAATACGAAATGGCTGGAAATAATTTCTTGCCAGGCGATGACAGTTGCGAAGCACTAATTGCAGACTCGTCACCTGAATCGTCGCTTTCTCTTAGTGCTTGTGATCTCTGTGGCGTTTTTCGTTTTTTGGTGTCTAATTTTGACGTACTTATCGAGGAAAAGAAGAAACAGACTCCGTTGACTTTTGATAACTTCAGATCGCACTCGTCTCGTTTTTCGCAGATCCACGTCCATGCATTCTCTATTTCCTGGTCTTTTACACGCCATACACACTTAAATCCGACGACAGAACACTGTTTCTCAACTTTTGCGATGATACTACATTCCGCTTTATCACGAATAAGCTTACTATTAAGCTGGGAGCACGGCTTGCTCATTTTAAAATTAAGCAACGCACTAAAGTACTCGGCTCATGTTTCCCTCTATTTAATGCGGCCCCAAGATGATCGTAGACCAATTACAGTTCGAAAGCAGGCCGAAGGGAATAGGAACTCACCTTGGATTGGCCTAAGCTTGTTCTTATAGAAACGTGTAAGACCATTTAGGAACTAAACCACCAATTACAGTTCAGCACGATGAATTCATTAAATATTGTTGTGTTTTAATTTATTCCGTTCATATACGGAGAACACGTTAAAACCGGTATACACCTTAACATCACCGGTAGAGTTCTTAGCTTGTACGCTACGTATATTAATTGAATTTATTAACTTCTCCTTCTACTATGTGTACTACAGCTGCTAATAGTACAGCTTTCTCTGTGAGGATAAAGTGCTTAACGCTTTTAACGTATACGACGTATATGAGCTGAATTAATTTAATAATAAATAATACCACTACTACAACTTTCTCTGTGATGATAAAGCGTTTAACGATTGTAACGTATACTACGGATATGAACTGAATTAATTAAGTGATGAAATAATATTTTAATTCATTCAGTTCATATCCGTAGTATACGTTAAAATCGTTAAAAACTTTATCATCATAGAGAAAGTAGTAGTAGTAGTAGTAATAGTGGTAGTAGTTGAAGTAGTAGTAGTAGTAGTAAGAGTAGTAGTGGTAATTGTAGTAGTAGTATTACTACAAGTTAACTTTCTCTATGATGATAAAGTGTTTAACGAGTTTAACGTATACTACGGATGTGAACTGAATTAATTAAAATAATAACAATAATAATAATATTATTATTATATTAATAATAATAATAATATTATTATTATTATTATTATTATTATTATTATTAATATAATAATAATAATAATAATAATAATATTATTATTATTATTATTATTAATATAATAGTAATATTATTATTACTGTTCCTGACAAAGCGAAAAGGTCAAGTTTAGGTAGATAAATGAGGGATTCTCGGGCAGTTGCGATGGGTTTTGAGAGCCAGCGCGCAATATACAGAAAACCACGTAATCCATGGTTCAGCTGATCGCAATTTGGAGCGGATCCGTCTATTATTCGGGAATTTATTGCGCTTCGCGTGAAGATGGTTCGTTGGCCGGGTCACCAGCCTTTCATTCTTCTTTAGTGGAAGCTACCTCCGATTGAAAAAAGCCACAAATTGTCATTTAAACCAGCCAGGACGAACAGGGGAACATTGAGCTGAAGGTAGGCACGATTTATTTCAAGATATCTCGATTCTTTTATCACCGGTTAGTCTGTAATAAATCTCTGCAAACCTTAGGCTTAACGGGTTATATAAGCAGCGACGCTAACAAGCGATTGCGTAATTTAAAGAGAGCGGTGCAAGATTAACAGGAAATTAATTAAACAGGACACAATAAGCAGAAGTAAACAAGATTTATTTCGTGAAGTAAAGATTTATTTCATGCTATTACATATATTTTCACCCTTTTCTATTTTTAAATGAACTCCACTTACAACGCGTCTGGGCTGCCTGTGGACAGACTCGCACGAAATCACATACCCTGTTTAGGACAGAGAAGCCAAAAACCATACCCTGTCCAGCGGCACATCCCCGTATAGGCCATATAAGGAAGTACCGCCCCCCCCCGGGGGCTTACAGTACATCAATAACAGACTTATATCAAACTTTCGTTCGTCTCGAAAAATGCTCGTAACGTTTTAGCTCCGGTGCTTCTGAAATAGGTGATAGAATATGCATTTGCTGTTAACTTAAATCGTGGCAACACTCTTTTAAGACTGAACTCCTAAAGCAAATTACCATACAACTCTTCGCCTGACCCTTTCGAATAGATCTGCAGAAATCATGGCGGCGTCGCAAGTTCAGAGACGAGATGTGATTATCGCGATCGACTTTGGCACTACCTACAGTGGGTTTGGTTACGTTTTTCTTAATGCCTCCGAAGATCATATTTATGTCTTCCAAAAGTGGGGAAGAGGACAAGGAATAACATGCAGCAAGACACCAACAGCCCTTCTATTGACCGAGAAAGGCGAGCTGCTCAAATTTGGGCATGCAGCTGTGGAGACCTACGCGAAGCAAGCAATCTCGAAGAAGGATTGCAAGAAACTTCTGTATTTCGATAAATTTAAATTACTCCTTCACTCTGAAGAGGTAGGTTTGCGATTTCCTTAAAATGATCCAAGCTTAAAATATCCTGTCTAAGCCGCACTTTTAGAGTAATCTTCCCGACTGCCTTTCTAACTGCCTAAATCGAAAGCAAAACTGATCCGGTTTAATACCACTCGGTGGAAGCTCCATGTTCTTCTGTAAATGACTCTTGGCAAGAATATGAACAAATGCCCGTTTACGAATCCGTTACAAATATACGAATATTAACCAGCACATCAATGTGGGCATGTGATTAGACCGACGACTATGAATCCCAAAAGAACCTCACATTTTTGTTTCGTATATCCGTCGTACTTTTCGAGGGGGTTTAGTTATAGCTCTCTCATCCTCTGCTTTATTTTACAAGAGCCTATGCGCGCCCCACTCTGGAATGACAGTAACTGTTAAGGAACTCATGCTCAGCGGACGAAGAAACATTTGCCTGCCCATGTATGGCATGGCATATAAAGATTTGTTTTCCTCGCTCTCTCTTCTTCTGCCAGACATGGACAGTTCGTACCCACTGACGCATAAAGTATAATACACTGTGTTTTGGATCTCTTCAGTCATCTGTATAAGTCCTGCCGTTTTATGTATAATGAAATAAATCCAGGCCGGGGCTTGTCGAATGACTACATGTTACTCGTGCTCGCCTATGGGAAATTGAACAGAAAATAATACATAAATAGCCTATAAACGTTGGATTGGCGTTTGGAAACGTAACCGAACTTCTCTTTTATTCAGGATCTTAATGAGACAACAGAAGTAGAAGCAAGGAATGGAAAGAAGTGGCCAGCGTTGGACGTTTTTGCAAAGTGCCTTGAATACTTAAGGAAAGTTGCAACAGACGTCGTAAACGAGCGCCATCTCAAGTCAGAGAAGGATAACCCCGGGGCAGAAGTCATGTATGAACCCTCACAAATTCAGTGGGTCCTTACAATTCCAGCAATATGGAGTCTTTCTGCAAAAGAATTCATGAAAAAGGCCGCTTACAAGGTATTTACTGTCTTTACTTTGTCTTACACTCATACTTCGAGTAGGCAGTGTTATAACTCACAATCTCGGCGATATTCTTCAGTGCGGTCAAAGTTACAATAAAATGTATGGAACAGAACCCTGATATAACGAAACTTTGGTGTAACGAAATCCCCATGATAGACGCAATCCAGAAACCAACTAAAAATCTACCCCGATATAACGGATAAACGTCATCAACTGAAAAGTGCTTTGCTTGCCAGGCGCAGTTGGATATATTTATAAAATTTTATAATGCTTTTAATCTTTTAATTAAAGAAAGATGGTGAATTTTAAGCTTGGATAGGATATAATAAAGGTGGAATACTCAGAATATATAATGTCGCGAGCGTGGGACAACGACGACGGGATTCGAACCCATGAACTTCTTCTGTACACCGGTCGGACGCTCTTACCTTTGAGCTACTGAGAGACTCGTGGTGAGCTCTTTATTTACCATCCTACAAAGCACTTTCGGCATCGCTAATCCTAGCAGTATGCAGGACGCGTCTCACCACGTACCTAGCTAATGTGACTTAACTCGCCACGTGCCTCAAAGTAGCTCGAGCTCAGTTGTTAAGCGTCCGACCGGTGTACGAAAGGTCATGGGTTCGATTCCCGTCAGGGACTCAGATTTTTCTTTGTCCCACGTTCGCGACACTCTGAATATTCCACCTTTCTTATTTTAGTCTCTTGTTTTCTAATCGTCGGTTTAAGGTGCAAGTTCGGTTCAGATGTCTTCTTTCGTTCTTTATCTTTTTTGTTTCTTTTCTTTTATTTTTGTTTCATTTCTTTTTTCTTTGTTCGCTTTTTTTTGGCTTTTTTTGTCGAGCACAGTAATTACCTTTTCGTGTGCACGGGTGGCCTTCAGTGTTCATGATTTTGGTTGTTTAGGAGCTCCGCTTTTAGGTTATATATCTGCATTTGACACTTTAAGAGGATTAAAATATCGTATTCTAAAACTTCTTTGTCTTCCAAGGCGGGAATAGCAAGTCCCGAAGATCCTGACCAGTTGATTCTTGCCCTCGAACCGGAAGCTGCATCTTACTACTGCAGAAAATTGCCGTTCAGCAGGTTCAAGGGAAAGTACGGAGATGACGTAGTAAAGGAAACGCTCGACAGAGAAAAGGTCCCGTATATGGTGGTTGACAATGGAGGTAGGTTTGTTTCTGGCCTGTGAAATTGATCTAGAAAAAGAACATTTCTGAAATCGCTGGTAAGTTATTGTGGCATGAAAAAAGGTACATTTGGAGACAAAAGACGAGAGGCACGAAAACGTAGAGGCGATTCATCAGGACAACAATCATGAAATCCAACATAGCAAACAATGAAGTGGTTAAAAACTTTTAATGGAAAGTCAGTATCGAAACCATTTCCTTTTAAGAATTTTAAAGTTGACAATGACTTGATTGTGATGTCTCCATGACAAAGTTGCTCAGGGACGTTAGTTTTCTCCCACTGAAAATATGGTGGAACTTTATGGAAAATTTTCTCTCAATAGGTGGAACTCTAGACATAACCGTCCATGAAGTCAATGCTGAAAGTGGACACATTTTAGAGAAACACTGTCCTTCTGGTGGTCTCTTTGGTGGAATTCACGTTGACAAAGAATTTGAGGAACTGATGAATAAAGCTTTTGGCCTAAACTTCATGGAAAAATTCAAAGAAGACTTCCCGAATGATTGGCAAGTTATCATGAATCGCTTTGAGACCCACAAAAGGGCGGAAGAAGATGTTGACAACGAAGAGATAAGTATTCCTCTTCCTTTAAACTTTATGAGATCTTGTAACCAGGAAATTGGAGACGATGACGACATCAACAACAGAATAAGGCGATTTTATCAAGAAAAGGTGAGTGTTAGCAGCGACTACCTGAACATAACCATGAAGACACTGGGTGACCTGCACCGCCCAATAGTAACAAGGATTGCTGAACATATCAAGGATCTGCTCTCCAAAGAAAGCCTTCAGGATGTCAAGACCATGTTTCTTGTCGGAGGATTCTCTGAAGCTCAATTTTTGCGGAAAGCAATATCTACAAGCTTCGAAGACAAACGAATTCTCATTCCACAAGATCCTGAGCTCGCCATAATTCATGGCGCGATAGAGTTTGCTCAAGACCCAAGTTTACTTCGAGCAAGAATCATGGGGAAGACATATGGCGTGCATACTTGGACTAGGTTTGATTCCAGAAAACATCCTCTCCAGAAAAGAGAAGTCCGGCCATATAAAGTATACTGTCGTGATATTTTTAAGACTTTAGTGAAGAAGAATGAACGGATAGATATCGAGGAGAAACGATCATACACGTTCTTTCCTATCGATCCTGACCAAACAGGAGTCTCTTTCCATTTCTACAGCACGAGTCAGGAGGACGCTCAATTCATCACTGACCCTGGAGTCGAAAGTGAAAACGTTGAAATTTGGATTGCCAGTCCAGACACGACCAAGGGCCGTAACAGAATGTTGAGGCTCGATGTACTATTTGGTGGCACGGAATTAAAAGTCGAAGTCACTGATGTCGAATCTGGAAACGTTCGTACCGCATCCATTAGACTTGTGTCTAAAGCGGTTTTGCATTCCAGTTTTCGCTGAAAAGAACTTCACTGTCTTACCGACTCCACTGAGTAATGCGAGAACAGTACATTTTTTAAAATAATTGATTACAAACTCGCTCGGTCCGATTTTCGCTGAGTCTAGTCTCCTGGTGGACACGTGTTGTTTTCGTCGGCTAGTTTTCTCGCCGACAAATTTGGATCGGCCACTCCCCCACCCCCTTCGCCCGACGTAAAAGACCTCTTAAGACATGCTTGTAACATGTTTGTTGTAACTTTTTTCCACGATACTTCATAGTTCTGACTGCTAATCACAAATACCGTCACAGCTGGCTCAATTCTTCGTTTCGCGATTAATAATGTCATTTCATTTTCCGTTGTATTTTAGCTTTCAAAGATTGAATGGTTCCGCCCTCAGTAACTCAGTGCCCTTGAGTTGGTCTTGGCTTTATCATACAGTGCGGCACTAAAGCCGGTATCCCTGTTTGCGTTTGAACTCCGTAATAACTAAATACTCGATCGCGTGTTCCCTTATTAAAAGAGAAGCTACTGTTATTGTCGTTACCGCCTTGTGTTTTATTGCTTAATATATTACTTGCTAGATTGTTGGCAATGAAAAGAATTGGAATTATGTTCAACCATATCAAAGAAAGTAAACACCATGAACTGTCTACAGCATGATAAGTGACGTAGGATAGTCCTTTAAAGGAACAAGGTAATGCTTTATTCAGTAATATTTGTTTCAATTAAGAATAAGCCCTCATGTATGTTTACGTCAGGCTATCTTATTTCTCCACCGAGCCGTCGCATTCGAAGTATGATCCTGTGAAGTGTGCAATCAATGAATTTCCAAAGCAGCAAAGTTGAAAAGAATACTTAGACAAAAACAGTTCCAAATTGCCAAATTCTAGCAAAATATTCCGTACAAACGAGGCTTGGTGGTGGTGAATTTTGAACAGGTGACGTAACCTGCGTAAGGCCTATTAGTAACGGAGTTTTCTTTTGAAACCGATGGAAACCTAAAATTAATAGCATGCTAAAGGAAAAACCGCCCGAGAGATGGCATTAACCTTCGAAAAATTGAGTAACCGATATGCATAGTATATGAGTCATGCTTTTATCTGAAAGTAAAGTTACTCGTCTTGGATGACTGATTGGACGATCGTTGAATCAGTTGTTTATGCAAAAAAAAAACTGTCACTGTAAGTAGCAAATAAATAAACAAAACAAAAAAACAAGAAAAATAAACAAACAAACAAAACGAAAAACAAAGAAATGGTCTTGTCAGTAGACAGGGTGTTAGCAAAGGTTGAAAAGTGGAAAAAACCTTCGAGTACTGTCTAGAAACAAAATATATTTGCTTTTGTAGAGGTAGTTGCAAGCTTTCTTAATTGTTCATGGAGGATTAATGTATATCCAGATTTTTACCTCTGTAGAACACTTGAATAGGAAAAATTGTATTAAATAGCCAACAATGTACATAATATACAATATTTTGCATTAATAAAAGATTTTGACTGCAGAAAACGAGATTAGACAGTGGTTATTGCACTGGTGAATGCTACGGAATGGAGATAGCACGTTATTGCCATCATTCTCACAACCAGCCAACCAAGTGCATCCAACTGTGAAAACAAACCAACAAATTGACCGATCAAGCAAAACAAAGAAAAACAAAACAAACCAAAAAAGCAAACAAGGAATGCAAGGAAGCAGACGAACAAATAAAATATAGCAAAAAAGGATATTTAACATAAAAGTGATTTCTCTATAACAAAATCGCCCTTTCATAGCGTCGCCAAGCTGTGGAAGGATATTTCTCCTTCGCATATTTTTTTGCTTTTATCCTGAACGAGGGAGTTGTGAACCCACCGTGAAACTTAGAAATTGCACGCAAAGTTGCCCGTGTTTCGAGCTACACTAGATCACAAAGTTAAGACAACACGATATCGAAGTATTTTCGATAACATTTTAATTCCTCTTGCCATAGTGAACTCGTTATTCGCAAGATCCTTGCAGATTCTTGCCCCTCCCTTGGCCTCCATTCGCAAAGCGCATGCAATTATGAGTGTAGTTTCTATGTTTTGTTCTTGAAAACTGAAGAAACCGTACCTGAGCAAACTTTGTCGGGTTAAGCTACTTTTCATAACTTATCATTTACAACGGAATAGAACGTGAGAAGCGAAGTTAATCAAATTGCAGCATTCGTGATAGATACATGCAAAAAATTCACTGCACATTTGAAATCGTTGCATGCAACAATTTCGGAGTGAAATATATATGAAGTGCAATAAAAGCTAAAGGGTGAGCATACACTGTAATTTGACTGCGCTAATGCTGGACTGTGTCCAGCCTTTGGACTATCTAGTCTCTAATATTAAAGACGACAGTGAAGGAAGGACAGTAAATCACCCAATAAGCCACCTATCAAAATGCCAAGCGCGGCAAAACACGCAACCTGTGCTTAGCGAGGGAAAATGTACAACCTGTACTTAGTGAGGGAAAACGCGCAACCGGTGCCAAGCGCGGGAAAACGCGCAACCGGTGCCAAGCGCAGGAAAACAGGTAACCTGTGCTTAGCGAGGGAAAATGTGTAACCTATGCTTAGTGAGGGAAAACGCGCAACCTGAGCTTAGCAAGAGAAAATGTGCAACCGGTGCCAAGCGTGGGAACACACGCAACCTGTGTTTAGCGAGGGAAAACGCGCAACCAGTGCCAAGCGCGGGAAAACGCGCAACACGCTTTCATTTTTCACTTAACACCCCACGTTTGGCAATGATAGCAAGTGTTTCCGCGCTGGGCTCTGGTCGCCTGTTTTTGCTACAGTACGAATTCTGATTGGTTCCATGGAAATATGCAAATGTGCCAAGCGCGGGAAAACATGCAACCGGTGTAAACTGCCAAGCGCGGGAAACCTGACAAGAAAATTTAACTGTGCATTCACAACTTGAAAACAAATCTCTTTACTGAACATTTATCGTTATACTTACGCACTTTAAAATTCTATATATAATGACAATTTGAATTTAAAAAGTAGAGCGTATCGACAGAACATCTTCAAAATAATAGCACCATAGATATTATACAAAGACCGACGGTTACTAAATTACATGACAGAAAACGTTTTTAACATTTCTCATTCTCAGTTCAGTGTTATTCATTTCAAAGTCCAGTTGTTGGAAAGCCGGTTAACACTAACTCAGGATTAAACGTTAACCAAGGTCCCTTTTTCTCTTGTTGAAATAATTTTTCCGATCAATTTCAAGTAGCTGTTTAAAAGCGACCAAAGTCAAAACGTAGGACAGAAAAGACTGAGTTGAAAATTGACACTAATCCTAGGTTAGCTCAATTCTGCTTTAAACAACCGGGCCCATGGTTTTCACGCGAGTAAAGACAGGGTAGTAGTATGGTGACAACGCAGGATGCAATAGGTAAATTGAAGCAGGGAAAATGGTTAACATTTGAAATCTCATTGCACCCCGCGCGCCTTAGTTACAAGTACCCAATCTTACCTCACCAAAACTGAAATGAGTAACGACCAGGATTGAGTCTAATCCCACTAGAGGCGATGTACAGCGCTGAAAAACGCTAAAACTGATCAGCAGTCATACACGCGGGCTTCTTAAAATGGCCACTTCCGAAAAAACAGACGTGAAAGTGAAGCTCGGTTTTTGATGGTTAAGATTTTCTTTTGTGTTTTTAGGCGGCTGGATTTATTTCCTTTCCAAATTTAGTTGGCGGGAGTTGGAAAAATGCTTTAAAATGAAGTGCAAAGACCTGGTAGAAGTTGCTACGGTGACGTACGTATTGCATCATTCAGCGCTGTCTGCAAGATGCAGTAAGAATTTTTCTTGTTTTGCTTCCCGGCCAACAATACCTGCACGATTGCACAGGAAAGACAAGCGTTCTACTAGTTTGTATGGATTCGAAATTCGTTAGAAACTAATCACTTTTCCTTCGATTGCCGTTTCCTATCTTTCAATCCCTTTTTTGCTCCCTCTTTAAATCGTTTACTCTAGTTTACTACAGCTAGTGCAGATGTACTTCAATCAACCGACACATCCATACAAACTTATCAACACACTTAATTATTTTATCTACGCGAACAGTTCAGCGAGATTTCTTAGTCTACTGTGTTAAACTCTGTCAAATAAAAAAGTCGTATAAATACTTGGTGTGAGAGGGAAAAGGTTTGTTAGTGAGAATGAGAAAGTGACGGTTTGAAATGTGGACACTTGAGATGCATTCGAAAAAACTTGGTCTGCCATTAAGTAGCTCCGTGAATAGTTAAAGTAATAATGTCAACGGTTATTTGCCCAAATAAAATTGTTTCCTCAATTAATGGCCTTAAAGCTGTTGAGTAAATGGCGAATTTAAAAAATAAAGTGATTCTATTTAAAACCCCCAAGTGTGGTTATTTCAGTGAAAGATGTAGACTAGTATGTTCGTATGGTGGTACTTTGTTATTATGCTGTACAAGGTAGTTTCTAATAGACTGTGGATGAAACTGAATACTGCGATTTTGTTATTTCTACTGAGAAGAACATTAACTGACAAATTACTATTTAGGGTTAAAGGCTAAAGATGTTCAGATGTACAAGGGTTAAAGATGCTCAGAATGAAGAATTACAACATGATGTCACTCACACGACTAGTTTCATCCATTTGCTAGGAAAAGAGTACATTTTCCGATTGAAATCTCATCTTGGAGAATCGACTGGTAACTATTTTACAATTCAGCATGCTTGCCAAAGCTGTGATTCCGAAATCGAGAAAAGCAAAACGATTAGAACGCTAAAAAAAAAGCAATAAAAAATTCCGAAATTGTACGTTCATCTCGCAGAGTTTTTCCTAGTTCGCCTGCTTAATTGATTACGGCATTCCATGATGAGCACAGTAAGGTAACAGCTAATAGAAATACAAGAATGGATCTGCAAGTGCATTAAAACTCTTCCTGCTCCAGAATGGTTCCAAAAGAAGACACACTCTAAGTTACATAGCAGTTTCCTGCAGCGACCAAACTGCAAAACTGTCCCTGGTGTTTGGATGAGTTATGATGAAGTTCCCTGGTTCTTGAGACAAAATTTCAACTCACGCTAAGAGTGATAAAAACATCAAAGGTTCCGGACATCTAACACGCACAGCTGCGGAGAGACAAGGGCAAAAACGACAATTTATTAGTATTTGTAGTACCAGAGAAAACTCTATAATGATGTTACTTTAAACTCTAAGCCAGTTGAAGTATGGAGGGTAGGTGCCGTATAGTTAGCCAGCGAGGAGGGCAGCAATCTCCTCAGCAGTTACGAGGAAAGCAAAATGTGCTAGCGAAGCAAACCTCAGCAAAGCAGAAAGCACATGTAAGCGCCCCTGGAACCCCCCCCCCCCCCACATATTAGTGAAACCGCTGACCAGCATTGGCTAGATTTTAAAAATTGGTATTTTTCGTGCCTTTAGAATTCACCGACCAAAAATGGATGCGCAATAAAAATGCACATGTTAAATCACATCAGGATGCCGTGTCACTCACCGTATTGTCTGAATAACATGCAGCTACTTTATCGCCTCTAGGACTCCATTGTACTTCAAATATTCCCCCATTGGCATGTGAGCTATGAACTAAAGTGCCAGTCTATAAGAACAAAGATTATAAATTGAGACCTCAGATGACGCGATAGACAACTTTTCTAATACAAGCAATTATTGTCAAACACACGAACAAGGCAATTTTAGACTAAAATTTCCAAACATGCCACTGACTTGGTTTAAACTGGTGAAGAAATGGAAAAAGAAACAGAAAGATTTCAAACAAAATCGAAACTCTCTGGGAGGGCACTCTTATAAATGGGAAAGTTATACTGACAGCTGCCTCAACAGAACCCAGTTTGCCAGAAGACTTACACTCTGTATTTCACACTCCCATAAGTAGCCAGCTCTAGTTGCGGACACTTTGTCTGCTTCCCGAGGGTGTCCGCTTACGGAAGCTTCGACTGTATTAAAAACAGAATGCTCAGAAGCAATGGTATGGCCAATTTCACTGTCAACTAACTTATCTAGTAAGGTAAGACACGTAGAGAAATCAACTACCGGTAGTAGCACTTATTAAAAATTCATGCAGAAAAACAAGAGAAATGAATCTGTAAAGCATATTTTGTTTTGATTTACAAAAACTTCCTTTGATTTACTTGCTCAAAATGATTGGCATTGCCAAGACAGTTGATAAACATGATCATTTTAAGACAATAATTCAGCTTCGAGTGGTAGGTACTTCATATATGATACATTGTATCATATTGTATCATATGTGAAGTATCTACCGGAGTCCACCAAGACCGCTGAATAAAAATACCAAAGATGCATTTTTATAGGTTCAGTCTCAATCTGCAGTAAAATTTGCATAAATACCAGTAGGAAAGTGCTGAATTCTAAGTGCTGAATGAAACAATACACAGAGTTGTGAATAGTTTATCTTCCCACTGCTATTTGTGAGTAGTTTAATTCAGATTGAGACTAACTCCATACAAATGTGTCTTTTGTCTTTTGATCCAGCAGTCTTGGTGAAATCAAGACTGGGCTATTGTGTAATAAGCTATATACAAAACTTGTGTCCATTTGTATTCGATTTGCCTTTGGCTCGAGTTTGTAAATTTGATGCACACAATCACTTATTCAATATGATTATATTACTCAAGGAGTGCCTCCTTTTGTTACTGCAGACACGTTCTGCACATGTTGAGCTGATCTGAGAAACTCGGGTTTCTTTATAAGGATGGTACCTACTAACAAAGAGGTATTTTTGCAAGGATCATGACCCTGTGGGAAAAGCAGATCTTAGGAAGAGCTGTTGGAATCCAAAAAGAAAACTGGAGGTAACCAAGCATTTTTCAGCATTAACTGAGCTTAAATTTGGGATGAAAATGCCAAACACTGTTTTGTATTATAAAGCTTCTTAGAATAATGGTTGCTTAATATCTCTGAAAAATATGTGGCTACCCACAATTTTCTTTTTGATCCCAATAGCCCTTGCAAAGGTCTGCTTTGAGCATAGTCATCAACTGTGCAAAAATACCTTTGTGTTAGGAGGCAACATCCTTAAAGTAGTTAAAGATCTACTAACCTGTGTTGACCAGATGTTTAGTGCTCTATCAATTGACCCAGAAGCCAAGTATTTACCGTCAGGACTAAATGCAATTGAATAAACTGGTTCTTGATGCTTGGAGAGTGACATAACACAGCTACCTCGCTCAAGTTCCCACAGTTTCACTGTAGTATCATATGAGGCACTGAAAACAAAACCACAAAATTATGACTATACAAAAAAAAAAGGGAGTGAGTGTTTCTTCAAAACAGGCTAATGTTTGCTCCATGTTTCCGAGTACAAACTGATTAAGAACACTATCAGAAAAGACGAGGTCGAGCATGTGGCTACTTTAGGCCTCTGTGAAAACAGTTTCCTCTGAAAATAGAGGCCATGATTGCTCACCTAAATCCTGCTTAGTTATCTATTTGGCTTCATGTTATCCCAGGACTCCCAGTTATCCAGACTACTTTTAGTCTGGATAGTTAAGGTTCCACGGTAGTATGAAGTGACTGCTATCTTCTCATCTCCCACCCTCTGGGGATAGACTGACGCCCATAACGATGGGGCAACAGTATTGTGGAACCATGGTGCTACGTGTGTAAGACTATCAGTCTGAAGGTTAGTTGGGGAGGGAAGGAACAAAGTGGAGGGAACCCAATAGAAAGGGGGGGGGGGCATGATCTGGAAGAAGGAGGGTGGGAGGGGGATCCCCGAGGCAGAAATACAGAAAAATTATGCCTTATTGCAAAATATTTTGCAATTCAAAAAGTGCAAAGAAGTAGAAGCCACCAAAGGGTAGGAATGTCTGGGATTAGAGGGTACGGAAAGTGGATGTTTTGACCCCGTCTCCTGCAGTGGTTAGAGCTGCTGGGCCATTTGATTTTGTTGTCTCCTTATACAAGAATCTTACCTCCAGGTTCATCTTTCCCCAGCTCAAAAAAAGGAAAAAGACGTTTTGGCAACATATCAGAGAAATATAAAAAGATGCTGCAGGTCACCCTGAAAATAGCTGCAAAGAACTCACTTCCCATCCAAGTGGAAGTAGTAATGATTTTAGTCTCTTCATGTTTAAGAAACTCAAGTTTAGTGCTGGCCGCAAGGGGAGTCTGAGGCCGGAGTCTGCCGTTGGCCTCTCATCCCAATAACCAAGGAAGGTCAGTGACTTTCTGGTGATACACATAATCACCATATTTCTAGGTATTTTTTGTAGGATTCATTATTTTAGAGAATACTTTGTCTAGCTTATATTTTGCAACTTACCTAGCTAACAAAAGAGGAGCATTAGGACAGGCTGTTGTGGGTCCTGTGGGACTCCAAGCTATTGTATAAATTTCTTTTTTGTGACCTTGAAGATCAAACAACCAAGTATCTTGTTTTGTACTCCAAATCTGTAAAAATTCAAGGAACAAAATTTAAAGTTTAAAGAGTGATCCCTGCCCCTTAAAATGCTCATATTTGATAAAAGAAGATCTAAGAGACAGAGACGGTTGAACTAAAATGCTGGTGGCAGGTGAACTCACCTTAGCTGACAGGTCATCTGAACAAGATGCTAAAAGTGACCCTGACGGGTCCCATTTGATTGCATTTACTTCACTCTGTTGACAGGAAAAAAGAAAGATCAATATTTCACTTCTTTACTTGACAATGTATTGGCACTGTAAGGCAAATTCAGTTGTGGATAACTCTAGAATTTGTGTTACACCCATTCAAGACAATATCCCCTAGTTGGTGATTTTCTTTATTTTCAAGAACACTCTGCTCAACAATGTACTGAAAAAACTAAAAAGAACTAAAGATGCTTATCACTCAGGATTTGATGAATCGTCATCAAGCAGGGCCTCGTGTCCTTCTCGTACCCAAAAGAATTGCAAAAACAATGAAAATAAAACGAAGATACATACATGTAACAAAAGACACTGAAACGAGACAAACTATTTGCATCAACGTTTTCCCAGTGATGTAATATACACTTAATGTCTGATCCCTTGGGAAACAGTTAGTTTTGTTTTCCAGAGAGTTTGATGTTTCCCGAGGTGAAACCAAAAATTCTGCCAGGCGACCAAAATTCCCACCATTTTTGTGATTCACAGGAAGTAAATTTTCAAGTGGGCAACTGTCGATGGATTGTACCCCACATGGGATGTAATTCATCAATTACTGCCCGTAGGGGATACAGATGAATTTAGTTGCCATCACGTGACCTTGAAATAGCCAACGGGAGCAACCAAATTGCTTTCTGGTAAAAAGTAAAATGATCTGAAAGCAGAGTGAACAGTATCAGCACTACTTAACAAACTCACAGTATGTCCTTGAAAAGACTTGACAGGTTTGTCCAGTCCTATTCTGCAGACGTGTATTATTTTGTCTGTTGAGCATGACGCGAAACTGCTGTTGTTTTGCCAGTCAACATCTAATGTGGGAGCTATACGTAAAACAGAAGATAAATGCCTGTGAGTATGATACCATGTAAACAAGATATTGGAGGTAAATAAAATTAAATAAAATAAAAGATATCTAACACAGATCTTTCTTACCCTGATGGAAAGCAAATTGCTGTTTTACTTCCCAGTTATTTGTATCCCAAACAATAGTACTCTGGAAATAAAACAAAATGAAAGTGCCTTGGTCACATTCTAGGTTTGTTAAAGGACAGTGGGTCCTAATACAGAGGTATTTTTGCAAAGGTTATGACTATGGGGAAAAAGCAGATCTTAGCAAGACCTATTGGAATCTAAAAAGAAAAATGTGGGTAACCACACATTTTTCAGAGACAATTAAGCAACCACAATTCTGAAAAAGCTTTAAAATACAAAGAATGTATGGGGTTTTCTTTCCAAATTTAAGCTCAATTATCTCTGAAAGTGCACTGTAATCCCCAACTTTCTTTTTGGATTCTGATACCCCTTTGCTAAGATCTGCTCTTTCCACTTAGTCATAGACCACACAAAATACCACTGTATTAGTAGGCAAATTCCTTAAGAAACCTGAATATCTTGTACCAGAACCAAGATGCACAGAACATATGCACAGTAAGAAAAGGAGACACCGTCCTTAAAGTAATAATTTTGAGATCACATTTTGCTGACAACAAGATGGTAGTAACACAGAACAACGAACTTGCAGTTGCATCTCAGATAATATCTTTACTGGAGTTAGTCTGTAGCTAGAAAGCAAACTGTTTTTCCAGGAAAGGCATCACGTCATGATGCAGTCAACTCTTGCCTTGCAGACACCTTACTATTACAGACAGCGGATGAAACCCCAGAGAATAAGAAATTTCTGAAAACAACTCTCGCAATGTAGACTCTCTTCATTACAGGAACCAAATCTTGATCCCGATGGTGTCTGTTATAACGAGAATTGACTGTAATTGGGGCGGCTGTGTGATGAAATTCATCGCGAGCATAATGTTACAATCTTGTAGTCAACAAAACTGGGACAACCTGATTGATTTTTTAAACTGCAGAATGAAACCATCAGTGCATGATTCTGGGTAACAGTGGAATTGTGAGAGTAAAGTGTCATGTAATAACATAAATGACACAATGTTAGCATAGGCATACCTTATCTACACCAGCACTAAGTAAATAATTTCCTTTTTTGTTCCATTTGATGGAGAATATTGGTCCTTTGTGATCACTTAGTGTTTTAACCAGCTCCCCTGTAAAGGGCAGACAAAAGCATAATCATTAATCTACTTTTGAAAAATGGTAGACAACAGATATGGAATCACAGCTAATTTACTTCACACAACTAGTAGATAAATCCCTGGTCAAATGGAGGCACAAGGTAGTGCCGGTTGAAAACTCCCAATAACTTGCACCTCTGTTTGGTTGCTACTTTGGCTGCATTCACTTTGATTGCCTTTGAATTCACCCTATCATTACAATTTGACCAAGCCACCCAAATCAAGTCAACTCAAGCTTGCATCAGTATTGTTTACTTTGGTCTGACTGCCAATGGAAGGTTGAATTATTATTCTGTGACCATTTGGCTTTGTAAGCCCTGATTTAGACGGTATGATTTTTGCTCATGACTGTCATATGCGACTTTTGCAGCGTGCACTGCTTGCGTCAAGCAAAGATATACAACTCATCATTCTAACATTTTAAATGAAGCTACAACTGTCATAAGGTTTAAAACAGGTTTCAAGATCGTACAACATCTTTTGTGTTGTGTCCAACTGTAGTGAAGATTTTGTATGCCTGATTTAGACGACATGATTCGTGTTGCAGACATGAAGTGAGCAAGTCGCATACAACAGTTGTAAGCAAAAATCGCACCATCTAAATCAGCCCTAATGTAAGACTGTTCACAAGCTGTTACATCCAACATTTTGACGATACCATATTTTCTTGATTAAATGCCGGGCCTCAAATAAACGCCGGGTCAACTAGGTCAAATTTGAAATAAATGCCCTCGGCATTTGTTCGAGGTACCGGCGTTTATTTGAGGTCCGGAGTTTATTTGAACTGAAGATTTATGTTACTGATTCTCATTGAAAATTAGTTATGTCAATTAAAAAAGCGTTCATGAACCACTACTGTACTTCAGCCCCATTTAATTTGCTCATTCGAACTAAAATAAGTTGGCCTAATGTATTCTACATGGTAATGACCACCCAATTTCCTGCCTTGTTTTGAATTGTATTGGTAAAAAACAAAATCGGTGACATACTATTCTTGTTTTACTTATGTTGTGCTATTTTTTGCTATAATTTTAGTGAACCTAAAGTATTAAAGACCAGACAACTAAGCCTGTCAATAATGATAGAAGATACCCCTTATTAATAAACGCCAGGTCCCGAATAAACAATAGATTCAAATAAATGCAGGGTCTACTAGGTCTAGTTTTAAATAAATGCCCCCGGCATTTAATTGAGAAAATACAGTATTTGACTTCCTTTAGCCAGGGCTTGAGAAATGTTTTACCTTCTGGACTCCATATTCTTGCTTGTCCGTCATAAGATCCTGTTGCTAGGAGCGTTCCATCATTCTAGTAAAAAGAAAATTTTTCAGATTTCTAATCACCACATCTCTCTTTTACATCTCAGCAGGTCAATGAGTGTTCAAAAGACAAGGAAATTATCATAACTGTACACTCACATTCCACTCTAGTGATGTGACATCCTTGGGTGCATTTTTATGGTTTTCCAATTCTTTGAACTGATGCCGTAACACGAGGGGTGTCCCAACCCCTGATTCATTTATTGGCCATAACCTTGCGGTACCATCCCCAGACCTTGGAATAAAACATTTTGTTAATAAAATGAATATATTTGAAACTACAGTACTAAAAAAATGCAAAGTCACACAACTTACCCAGATGCTAATATATCTTGTGATGGATTCCAAGAGCAAACAAAAACCTGATAAAGAAGAAAAATGACAGTTTCATGATACTAACTTTGGTTATTGTTTTTAGCGTCAACTTAATTAAGCAATCACTGCACCCTTCAATAACATGCAAACTCTGAAATTACCCTTTAAGCCCTGATATAAAAATGCATATTCTCCTTACTGTTCTCCATACATTTCTTATGGAATTAGTAAGGAGAATTTGTCTAAATATCAAGACATCTTATCCTTGGTGATCACTTTCTTTATTCTCATCACTTGAACGTTTGAACAAGTAGTGATAATGTGAAGAGAAATTTCATTTTTGTCACTGTTAGGGCTTAAAGGGTTAAAGACTCAAACAGCAGTTGTGTTTTCACTGCCATCAATCATCGAAGCAGATTTTCAGAAGTTCAGCTCAATGGGATCAAAAGGTCAAGTTTGTGCACTATCATCGGTCATCTTTGATCCACTTAGTCCATCTCAATTTTGAATAGTTTGTTGGTTGTTGACGTAGCTATAATAACAGCTGCAATAAAACAAAGCGGTCACAAGTTGGGTTTAGAAGTTCGGGTTCGTGTGTCATTAAAAGCCACATCTATAAGATTATTTGTGAATCAAATCTTCACAAAGTCAAATTAACCACCGGTACACAGTTAATGTGAATGGTGGGTAGCTAGTTTAGTGCCAAAGTAAATGGAAAGACATGACACTGTCCTTGCAAATATGATTTCTTGTGATTTTTGGGACAAGCATACTTGTAAGCGTAGCTCAGTCCTTCACCATCAGTTGTATCCATAATATTATCAGATCTTGTTTAAAGCCACACATGCCCAAAGTCATGCTCATCCCATGTTCACATGCATGTGGAACATTTATCTATCAATGATAGTCACCTAGGCTAGGTGCCTTACAATTTGCTCACAAAAACTCAGCAACATGATCTAATCTAATTTGTTCCAATACTATACCTCTGACTCATGGCCTGTTAAAAGGATAGCCTTCTGGTTTCCAATGTCATTAACTGGGCCATCAATATCCATGATTTCACCATGTCCCTTGTAATTATCATGGCTGTAATGACTGTCATCAATAGTTGTTTCATGCTTTATATCTGGTTTAAGTGATCTGTTATTTTGTAACAGTGTACGTCTTGTGGCTACTATGTCTGGAAGAACAGCGTCTATAAGGGCTAGCTCACTGTTGTCATCGAGTATGGTGCCATCCTGGAAAGTAGGATGTAGTAGTTATGAGAGTTGTAAATCAAGGCAAATAAGACCATCCATAATTTCCATCTAAAATTTATCAGCCAGCCAGCCAGCGAGCCAGCCAGCCAGCCAGCGAGCCAGCCAGCCAGCCAGCTAATTGGTTGGTCGGTCGGTCGGTCGGTCGGTCGGTCGGTCGGTCGGTCGGTCGGTCGGTCGGTCGGTCGGTCGGTCGATCGGTCGATCAGTCAGTCAGTCAGTCAGTCAGTCAGTCAGTCAGTCAAGCAACAAACCTTTATTTAAGACATGATACTAATAAGTTTAAGCTAAAAGATGGTGGGATGGTGGTTCTTATTTTCAGACCAGCTTTCCAAAGAAAGAACTACCTATAGGACAATCTTGACGGCATCTTTCTTTTCATCTTTCATTAAGAAATTTGAGTCATAAAGTGATATAACAACTTCATAGAGCATACAAAATTAAGTTACAGTATTCTGGCAAATTTGGAAGGACGAGTTTGGAAACTTACTTCAAATAATGTCTGTAACTATCGCAACTTTTGAGTGTTTGAGTACAGTCTGTAGGTGGCAGCCTCGCCACACAGTCATGTACAAAAGTATGCAAATTTAGCATTTTCAAGAGGAAATATCTCAGAAACATCAATTTCTGACTACATGCCTGTTGTATAAAAAAGGATAAAAGTCGCACTCGGGCCAAGGAGGCCCACATGGCCGGAGCTTATCCCGGTTTCCGTGGCATAAAGCAAATGAGAGTATTGCTACCCCCCCTGGACGGGATGCTAGTCCATCACAGGGTTACCCCCCAGCAGTATGTCGCCTTCAGATCTGAAGTCCATCGCACTAACCACTACACCACTGCGCCCCCATTAAACACTCCCACCTCCCCCCTGACTCCCTCACCTCCCCCCCCAGTGATGCCTGTTGTACTGAATGTTATTTTACGAAAAAAGTCTCACCTCATTGAGTGTCACCTCAGCTTCGACATACTGAACACCTTTCTGTACGATTGACACCAAAGCTCCTGGAGGCACCGCAGAGCCATTGATATTAGATTGGTCTATGTGACTTTCCACTCCAAATGTAAAAGCTGAATGCTGATATCCTAAATGGTAAAACATAAATCACGAGCAATGTTACACGGTTCGTACCCTATTAAGGTTTAGAATTCCAGGATTTTCCAGTACCTTTTAACGTTTTTCGTGACCTAAACTTGGCCTTTTGTTTTCAAAAATTTTGAACTAGATCTATTTTGTGAGTTGTGTGCCACTAATTTTTTGTTCTTGCTTTCTCATTCACAAAAAAGCAAACTGCTGCTGAATATATTTTGTACAATAAATTCATTTTCCATGACATTCCAGGCCTGGAAAAAGAAATTCTAAAATTAAATGACTTTCCAGGTTTTCTATCACCTGTACAACCCGTGTTTATGGGCAATAAGGTTAAAACCATGAATGCCTTTATAATCATCTTTCATGTAGTCACAAATAACCACCGTATTTACTCAAATAAGCGCCGCCCCCGGATAAGCGCCGCATTTGGGACAAACAAGTTAATAAGTGCGGCCCCCTGAATAAGCGCCATGGTCCCAATGCGGCGCTCATTTGAGGAATTCCATATAACTAAATGAGAGGATCTGTTCAGATAGTTCGCAGTTGTTTTTCAGATGTTACTACGATTTTGCCTTCGCTGTCTTTGTTGTTTAGTGTATATCAGTGGGTTATCAGGAGCAGGATTTGGTTGCATGATAGAGAGCATCACCATTAAATAGGCAACAGGCAGCTCAAAGTTAAAGAATAATGGAGAAACCACGACTGACGGGTTTAGAAAGAGTAGTCCAGCATTTGAGAAGAAATATGCTCTCATAAGTCTGGGAAATCGTGGCTTTTTTCTCGCAATAACAGTATGAATGTAGAATTAAGAACACTTACATAATTAAAGAGAAACAGACATTGGGCTAGTTTTTGCATGTATATAAGTTGTTTGTGTTTTCTTAAACACTTGAGATTTTATACTTTCGTGTCTCAGAAATCACGCCAACATTACACCTATGTAAACAGCGCAAAACTTGGTTAAGAGCCCGTCAAAACTTGCCTATTCATACACTTCGAAGGATTCTACTTTGAATGGCTTTGTGGGCTTGTTGCCGAAAAGTTAACATTACCATCGCGTGACTGTTTATGCCAGGACAGCGCCAATAATTCTCAGTTGCTATAGCAACTGCAAACTAAAAACCACTACAAAGAACTCTAAAACAGCATTGGAAATTTCTTTTCATCAAAAGCGATGTTCTTCAGTTCAAAGTGATTATATTTCACCGCTTGCCTATTAAGTTAAACAGTGTTTTAACCTAGGAGACCGAGCACTTCATTCTGTTCAGACTTGCTTAAAATTTTAGTGACATTTTGTTAAAGTGTGGGAGAGACAATTGGTTACAATCAAATGATGCTTCTGTTAGTTACTGTAAAATTTTCCTACAGATAAAAAATATACTGTTAAATTAGAAGAAAAGATTTCTTTGTCATGTCCAACTTTTAAACAAGCGCCGCCCTCAAATAAGCACTGCCCTGGAATAAGCGCCACATTTGAGGGCTGAAAAATTTAATAAGTGGCTCTTATTCGAGTAAATACAGTATATGTATTGGCCTATCTATGTTACCATAGACGTCTGGTTAAGACATGGGATTTCTACCGTGTCAGATTTCATTCAAATACAGTAAGCTCACTTCATGTTCAATCTGAATCGGCAGTTGAATTTCTGCCGCACTTTAACTGGTTTTGTCTTCTACGTTCTACATCATGGTAAATAGAATAATGGTAAATAGAATAATGTATGAACAGAGCGAGCGATTCCAAGACACTGATGAAGGACTAGGGCTCAAAACATCAGCTTTTGAGTCTCTTTACGGGGGCCAATTAACCAAAATTACGTTAACTCAGTTGATATCAATTTGCAATCTAAATTGTCATTTAAATTTCCCCTGAACTTAAATGAATTGAATTTGACATGATAGTAATACAATGTTTGAACCAGGCATAACACAAAGCAAAATAAAGTTATTATTCTGTTTTTGTGAACTCCAGCATGATCCTCCTCTCATGGGTATATCACACTCAGTCCTTGACTGATAACACTATCTTTACCTGGATATTACAAAAAACCTCATCCAATAATTGTTTATTGTCTACTTAACGTGAAGGATGTCATGATCTGATTAAAGATTTCTTTAGGGTAACAGATAAATATTTTAAAACAATCGATAAGATCCAAATCACAGCCTATAATTTACAATTTACGGCAACAAAGACACTGGGTAATGAAAACGCGTATCTCGGCCAGTTTAAGGCATTGTTTGGTAATAAGTGCAGCAAGTTTTTAACAAAGAAATATTGTGTGGAGTTCATCAAAGAGAGGTTGGCCCACCAAAAGACCGCTAAAATTTAATAAGCGATGATTAAAAATGCATTCTTAAAATTTTAGATGTAAACTCGGTAATTAGTATAAATTTTATTTCAAATTTCGGCACAGATTTCGGTCACTACAAAACACTGATAAATCAAACGACAAAAAGCAAAAAACCTATCTAAGGATTTTACTACAAAATACTATGATTCGCTTCATTGATTGGTTTATACTGCGATTTGTAAACTTACCTGATTCCTGTAGGTATCTGTAAACTAGAAAGTTGACCTCATCACTGCTCATAGACATGATAAATAACACATAATCTAAACAGTGGTCGTTATGTTTCAAGTAGTTAATTCAGACATTGATCCCGAAGATACACGCGGGAGATTCAATAAATTGCGGTCAGACTATCCACAAATGCAAAAATAGAACAATCGAGTGATCCTTCAACCTTCCACAGTTATGAAAGGACTAGAAAATTCAACATTTAAATCGTTGCAGCTGTTCTGTGCGAAAGAATTGACAGAATATTGCAGTTGCTTTGCAGCCTTCACTACCACAAGTCCGCCATGTTTATTGAGCGCGAAATGTCACGTGACCAGACGGCAGCCATTATTTGACCTGGCGTGACGTCACGAAGTACCTAAGAAAGTTCGTTCTAATCTGGTCATTCTACCAGACAAACAATTCTGTGAAGTTTATTTTACGTGTTTTCAAAAAGAAAAACAAAACAAAACAAAACAAAACAAAAAAAAAAAAAGATTAGACATAATAGTAAAAGGCAACATTAATGTTCTTCCAAAAACAAATTTTGAAAAGTCAGTATCGCGGGGGATCACGGCTTGGATAAAACTCCGAGAGAGGTATGGGCACTAAATGTGGCCGATAGCCTCGCTTTGACGGATATTTTCGCCCTCTTTGCCATCCGTGGCCATATTGGTAAGAAATATTCATTGTAGATGGAGAAATCGGTTTTATAGTGGCCTTGATGAAAGCCATCGATGGATTGTTCTACATTGAATTAAAAGAAAAATTCCTTCCCTATCCTTTAAGAGGGTCATTTTGGAGCGTTGTACGTTCCTTAGAGCACAAACTGGTGAATAATATTAGGAAAGAACAGGCTAGACATCGCATTAGAGAAGTACAAAATCTCAGCCTATTTTGTTAAGTTTTAAACTTGAGTTTTAAATGTTTGAATAGAACGAGTATTTGTTTTCTTTCGAAACTAGAGAATACCTGTGCCATACTCAAAGGTTTAGCTATTTTCGTTGTAGTGTACGTTAAAATCACATTTTAATAAGCTTGTTTTGTTGCATGTGTATCATGCCTTGAATCGAATAAACGTGACACGATTTGTTTTGTGTAAAATCCAACCTACAGCTTGCTTATAATTGACCTGTATGACAATAGAAGCATGTTTTAAAAGGCTACAAATTTTAACAACAGACAGTGTTAAATGATTGGAGTTTATGTGAGCAGTGCAAGTGACATAAGTTTAAGTTGGCTGCTTAATTGTTCACTAGGAAACTACCCATCTATAGGGGTAGACTGTAATTTGATTACTGTGGTGAATTGCACTATTTGGGTGATGTGACATACATTTAAAATTGTACTATCTTGTTTCATCGCAGTAAATATGGGTCGTGTTATTAGAGGCCAGCGTAAGGGCGCTGGGAGCATTTTCAAGTCCCATACCAAACACAGAAAAGGAGCTGCAAAGCTCAGGCCACTTGACTATTCAGAACGGAATGGTTACTTAAAAGGTGTTGTTAAGGAGATCATCCATGATCCTGGACGTGGCGCTCCACTGGCTATCGTTAGTTTTAGAGATCCTTACCGTTACAAGCAAAGGAAGGAGCTATTCATTGCCACGGAAGGCATGTACACAGGACAGTTTGTTTACTGTGGAAAGAAAGGTGGGTGATTCTTTGTTTGCCTGTTATTGCTAACATGTGGAAAATTAGATACCGTAGAGTGCTGAAAGTAGCGGCCCCCCATTGCTTTCATAATTAGCAGGCTTAAGGGGCCGCAACATTCGGGTGGTTGCTACTTTCAAGTAGCCGTTACTCTCGGGTAGCTAAAATAGGTCAGTAATATTGAAGAAAAATGGTGAACATAACTGCACAATAAGTATAATGAAATCACTGAAGTTGAGACTTCTAAAGAAATGTTCCTGTTCAAGTCACTGTATACAGTATACACTGTATACTGTTTTGGAACTCTACAGTAGTAAAAGGTTTATCTGCAGCTATTTTCCTGGTTGTTGTGACCTTACTAAGTTATTTTTCTATCCTCTGCCAACAATGTTCCATAAGAAGAATTCTAGCTTCCTATAGACTCTTGACTACAAATATTTGGTAGGAAGAAGACCTTACCCCCCCTATTTTCAAAGTACCTTACTTGCATCAATTTTGGGGGTACTCGGTTCCATGGTATTGTTGGACTTGTATTTTGCAAGGCTTTATTTTCATGAGTTTAGGGAAAGTAAGGGGTCAAAGGCTGTGTAAATTTTTATTTTTAGTGTGTTTTTCTACAGTACATAAACAAGGTCCCCCAAATAAGTAACAATATGCTAACAGAAAATCTGTCACACAGGACATGGGTCCAAGACCCTTCAGAGAGGGCCAGTCCCCTGGCTGTAGTGTGTTTGAGCCTGGTTACTTTGACAGAAAAACAATTTACTGAGAACACAAGGGAAACAAATCCCTGGCCACTGTTTCCATTTCTTTGCCACCTTCTGAATCGGTGGCATTCCCTATCTTCTTACTTCTTGTCTCTGGTTTCATTCAGCCGCCCTTCAAATAGGCAACTGCTTGCCCATTGGCTCCATGCCGGAGGGAACCATTGTCTGTAACGTTGAAGAGAAATCAGGTGATCGGGGCAAGCTTGCTCGCACGTCAGGTAACTACGCTACAGTTGTATCACACAATCCTGAAACAAAGAGAACGCGTGTGAAGCTGCCCTCAGGAGTCAAGAAGGTATATCCTTCTGCTAACCGTGCCATGGTTGGGATCGTTGCTGGTGGTGGTCGTATTGACAAGCCCATGCTCAAGGCAGGACGTGCCTATCACAAGTACAAGGTCAAGAGGAACTGCTGGCCACGTGTTCGTGGTGTGGCTATGAACGTGAGTATTTTTTGTCCCACAAGGGCAATGGGAGTGTCCTCAGATACAAGCTGTATGGGCAGCCCCTCTTGCACAGAAATAGTAGAGGGAAAAGAACTTGCAAACATGCAAAAGTTGGCTGCTCCTATTATGTCCTTGATCATAATTATGACAATAAATGGCCCATGAAAAACAAAGTGGCATTTTGAGCCTGTTAGCAGCAGTGAAATACATAATCATTAGTTGAGCCTTATACTTCAGAATTCTTGTGTTGCTGAAAGATGAAGAATCTGGCACCCCTCCTTATCTCAGAAGACCAAACATGCCTGGTGTTAATAAGGTTATTTTGGGGACTCCTTTCTCAAGTAACTTTCTCATACGCTATTAACATGTGCAAAGTTTTCCATTTCTACCCCTTGCATAAACTTAGTTTAAGTGCCTGAAACTTAACTTAACTCTGTTTTTGCCAAATGATTCCACGTCATCTTTCCTTTTTTTGTTGTTAATGCACATCTCTAACATGAACACATATTTTAGAAGCTCCTTCTCCACTTGTCAAAATTTTTTCAATTACCTTCTGGTCTAGGATGGTGAACAGAAAGTGAAAACAATTCTATTTAGTTTGAGAAGTGGAAAGGATACTTGAATCCAAGCTGAGCACTTGAGCTGACTTCAGTGCGGTGTACAGACATGGAATTTGAAACATGATTCAATAGCTATGATTCGGCCACCATGATCCACTTATGGTGTTGCAATATTCGAGGAAATTTGACCAGTAAATGAGTCCACAGCATAAATATTAACTTCTTTCTTCTATACAGAAAGGCTCTGTGAATGCCCTTTACTATTAATTTTTCTGATTGTGGGCAAAACATGGCCAGTGAATCATGACAGAGTGAGTTATGATGGAAGAGTCAAAGCTAGTGATTTGTGTTTGAAAAACTCGGCTGTATACCCAACAGTGAAATCTAAATGAATGTCAGTTACATATATTTCAGAAAGTGAGTATTTACTATGTGGGCTCATTTTTGAGTCCATTTCTTCACCATTGTTGGATCATGGTTGAATCATGATGGCAGTCAAATCATGTTTTCAAGAAACACTTGGGGATTTGTACAGTACTGAAATTGGCTGTCAAATAGAGTAGAGTGTGAAAGCTGAATGAGATTATGCAAATGGTGAGCTGCAGCTATTGTTGAGCTCATTCAAAACATTTTGCTTTTGTTTGTAGCCTGTTGAACATCCTCACGGTGGTGGTAACCATCAGCATATTGGTACTCCTTCCACTGTCCGCCGAGACACATCTGCTGGACGAAAGGTTGGTCTGATTGCTGCTCGTCGTACTGGCAGAATCAGGGGAGGAAAGAAGAACATCAAGGGAGACAAAGAAACAGATTAAATTGTACTGCTCTCAGTTGCCTAATAAAATTAACAGTTACTGTAAACTTGATTGTGGTTTACATTTTGTTGCTTTGTGAAGGAAATAGTGTTGTTTATCACTCGTGTGAATGTCTTTGTAAAACGTTCTTCACGAGAGTAGAAATGGTCCAGTTTTGATTTCACGAAGACTGCTGGATAAAAGACAAAAGACACATTTGTACAGGGTTAGTTTCCATCTGCAGAAGTAAAATAATCACTAATACCAGTTAGAAGATGAGCTATTCACAACTCTGTTTATTGTTTTATTTTATGATAGCCTGAATTCAGCTGCCGCCTCTAGTCTAGCGACCAGTGGAGGTGGCTGAAATTCAGGCTATTTTCCTTCTGGTATTTGTGCATATTTTACTTCAGATTGAGGCTAAACCTATAAAAATGCATCTTAAGAATTTTTATTCACCCAAGACTGGACTACTCGGATAAGTGGAATGAGTCACTGCAGTTTTCAGAGATGAAATAGCCAGTTCCTGTCTCTTAAATTGTAGGATGGGAAAAATGACTAAAGTGGATGTGAAAATAATGAAAAGTGAACAAGAAAAAGAGATGTCTGGCAAAGTTCTCCCACTGCCTTTTCTAGCCATCCTCCATGGATATTGTTTTTGTATTTGTTTTCTCGTTTTGCTTGTTTCCACTCCTTAAACTAGAGAGAAAGTATGAATTTAACCCTAACTAAACTACCTTTTGAGCCTCTGGAGAGCATTCTCCAGAGGCTCAAAGGACTAACCCCGAGAAACAATAGACAAGGAACACAAATGGAATGATTTTAAATATATATTAAACAATTAGGCGCTACTTTGCACTAATTCCACTGTTTTCTTTTGATCACTTTTGACTATTACATAATGCACATGGCCCTAGAAACGATAAGTGTTTGTCATTTTGTGAAAACGAGGCTGAGCACAAGAAGGGGGCCCAGTCCATGAAGTACCTCTCGGTCAACATGGCGGCTCTTTACGTCAGAAGAACAGTTCCGTAAAGTCAAGTTGTAGTGACAGCTGCAGAAGGAAAGTATCCTGGTGAAATGACTGGTAATAAAAGGCTGCCTTGTCAGAAGGAAGCATGTGCTATTCAAAAGTGTCTTCAAGGTAGGCACTAGCATGGACTACTGTTCGATACTGTTTTCCAAAATTGTCTTTATCACCGCTAAATTAGCTTAATACTTTATATTTGGTGCCCAATATTGTATGTAAGATAACAATTTTTCTTTGATAGTACATAATATCAAGTTCTTGATTCTTCGTTACCAGAATATAACTACCAAGAAGACAGATGCCGTCACGTGATTGAGTCCGTGAAGAAGTGCTGCAGCAGGGATTCGGCAATAAACTCGGAGCTGTGCTTGGGTTTCAAGAGAGAACTTGAGGAACAGAAAATGGCCAAAAACAAAACTTAGGGAACAGATTATGACTTGAATACCGGCGTCTTTTCTCGAGTCAGTTCCAGTCTTGAGAGGGATGGTCAAAAGGGACATGATGAAAGGTGGACACTACTGCACACCATGAGATCCCTACTGCTTACTGTGCAGTTCTGTTTGCAACCGTACGACTTAGGGACGGACCATTAGAAAAGTTATGGGTGGGGGGGGGGGGGGATTTTCGAGCTGCACGAATTTTTTTCCGTTAACATTTCCCTTGCAGGAATATTCTTTTCTGTATGCAAGAACATCTTTTCTGGGCTACTCACTATGTATGAATTTTTTTTTTTCCCTGAATTTTCCCTTGCATGAATTTTTTTGTACTTCGCCTGCCCCCCATAACTTTTCTAATGGTCCATACCTTAATTACACTCAATATGAATGCAAAATGTGAGGCTGTCCAGGGTGCCCAGAGTTTTTAACATTGCCCAGGCTTGGGTGTTATTCAAATGAACCCTGTGTGTTAGAGAACGTTTTGCACTCCAAGTCAGTGTACTTTATACATGTTAATCAGCCACTGGATGGGTGTGGACAACAAAGCACTCTGGTGCCTAAGGACTGGTTGCCTGGCAAGGGTGGGGGTACTCATAAAAGTGAAGAGGATGTTTATTGGAAAATGTGAAATTTTCCCTAAAGAGTTACCAGCACCTCGTTCTGTGGGCGCGGTTAAATTAATTTTCACCCCTGAGAGAAACCTGTTGTGAAAAGTAGTTATTTTCTGGCTTCCAGTACTAAAAGGTACCAGTTACCAAACCCATTTATTTATTTTTTTAAATCTTACTTTGAAATTTAATTTTGAAGTTTAACATTCTAGATAAATTTCCCATTGATAGACAAGATATGCAAATTGGGAAGCCTGTCAAATTCCATTGTGCCTCTTTAAATTAATCTATTCAAAATTTGAGATTGGATTGAACTTTTTATTGCATTTTGAATGTTTCACATAGAGGGCAGATTATTGAAATGGAAAAGATATCTGCTTTGCAAGTTTAATGAACTTTATTTCTTCACTCCTGGCAGGAACAGTTCTACTATTTTCACCACAAACAACACACATAAACAGTTTTTTTTTAACGGATTGTAGTCACGGTCTTGGTTTTTGAAGAGAACTCTATATGAATAACCTGCCTAGAATGGAAGAGAAATGGGCTATCATGAGGTGAAGACAAACTGCAGACCTGATGGAGAGTGCCAAAATTTAAGATTTTGTGTTTCACTATTAATTGATTCATCTTTATTACAATGTTCAAAATTAAGTTACAAAAATAAAAGGTTGATTGGTTCACAGGGAGTCCACAATGGTTGAGAAAAGGAATAATAAATAAAATTACAGTTATCAACTTTCGTATGTTAGTTTTCAGTGGGTTCCTATTGTGTGCAGCATCAAGCTGATAGAGGTTAGCGACAGTACTGTGGTCGTGAGCAGCAGTAGTAGCAGTAGTAGTAGTAGTAGCAGTAGTAGTAGCAGTAGTAGTAGTAGCAGTAGCGGCAGTAGCAGTAGCAGCAGTAGGAGCAGTAGTAACAGTAGTAGTAGTAGTAACAGTAGTAGCAGTAGTAGTAGTAGCAGTAGTAGCAGTAGTAGTAGTAGTAGTAGTAGTAGTAGTAGTAGTAGTAGTAGTAGTAGTAGTAGTAGTAGTAGTAGTAGCAGTAGTAGCAGTAGTAGCAGTAGTAGCAGTAGTAGCAGTAGCAGTAGTAGCAGTAGTAGCAGTAGTAGCAGTAGTAGCAGTAGTAGTAGTAGTAGTAGTAGTAGTAACAGTAGCAGTAGCAGTAGCAGTAGCAGTAGCAGTAGCAGTAGTAGTAGTAGCAGCAGTAGTAGTAGTAGTAGTAGTAGTAGTAGTAGTAGTAGTAGTAGTAGTAGTAGTAGACTTTCTTTAAGTTTCAAGGTGCTTAGCTTTTAACAAACTAATTGGGGACACTAATAAAGTACTAGAAAATAAAACAAAAGAGCTGTTTTGTGTGTGAGCAGATTTGAGTTATACAAATTTTTTATAAAATAACTCAGATCCGCTCGCACACAAAACAGCTCACGACTACAGTACTGTTGCTAGTCTCTACCAGCTTGATGCTGCAGACAAAAGAAACCCACAAAAACTAACAACATATGCAAATTGATGATTGTCATTTTATTTATCATTCCTTTTCTCGACCATTGCGGACTCCCTGTGATTGGTTTTTTACATTTTTATATGACAAAGTATTCCAGTTCTAAAGTATTATTGTGCTTAGCGCCATCAAAGAATCATGTTGCTAATCATTTAGTACAGTCAGCAGTAACCTGCCTAGAAATACCTGAAAAATTGAGCCTTTAGCAGTATGAATTACTGAATTTTGTAGAACCCTAAATAAAAGCTTCCATAACCTACGTCACAATTTTCTCATGAACTTATCAGACTGTACAAAGGGGACTGTGTTGTACATGGAAATAACTTATACCCCGTTCACACCAAAGCTGAAACAAAGTTATGCTAAGGATAAGTAAGAAGCTCATTAACCCTTTGAATAATTATGGACTTTGATGTCCTCATTTGTGACTATTCAAATGAAAGCTACTGAGCTGTACTCTCCTGTGGTGCTGTTTATTAGGCTGTACAAGGTGATTCTAAATCGTGAGACTGGACGAAATCCTAGAATGTGACCATTCAAATGGAAGCTACTGAGCAGTACTCCCTTCTGGTGCAGTTTAAAATGCTGTACAAGGTAGTTCTAAGTTTTGAGTCTGTGGATGAAATCCTTATGTGTGACTTTTCACTTGAAAGCTATCGGACAGTATTTCCTGTGGTCTATTGTTTTTTTTTTCCAATGTAAATTTAAAAAAAAGAGGATTTGTGGTTGGCACTTTTGGGAAATGAGAGGTTGACTTGGATGTTTTCTTGTAATCATAATGCTAGCCCAAGTAGAAATCCTCCAGCAAATCCCGAGGCAGCAGCCATATTACGCCTGGCATATTTATAACCCTAAAAAAAGATAAAAAGAAAAAAGAGCATTTATGTGTTGAACTTTGAATGCTACATCAGTAGGGAAGGGCATGTCGTAACTAGAGAGATTCTTCCAGGATAAATACAATCTTGTTACAACATTCTGTGGCACCATTAACTATATTTTCCAATAAAACAACATCTTAGAAACAACTGTTAAACTCCATGGAAAAGAAATGGTGAGGCTCTTTAGAAATTGCAGGGAGAAACTTTATAAAATGGGTACTGATGCTAATGCTAAAAGTCCTCTACAGTTAATTTGTATTGCATTTTGACATAGTTTTAATCCTTACCCTGTTTGCCAGTGCAATGATTCCTTTCTCAACATTGTCACTTTTCCGTATTTTCTTCACTTGCTTTCCAACCTTTTTAGTGATCTTGTCCATGTCTTTTTCCATTCTTTTCCAGTTAATGTTGATGTAGCCAGATCTATAAGCTATCTAAATGTACAAAGCAATTGAAGCATTTTACTTTAATGGGCTTGAAATTTTTTATCTATTAGAATGAGAGCTTTTTCCTTGTGACCAACCGAAATCCAGCCAACCAGTTAGTAACCAGTGTCAATGAGAAATGAGAAACTATGAGGGGTCAATAAACCTGGATTTTTTCCAAATCTTCTTAAAATTACCACTTCATTTGTCGGGTCAGAAGCCCAGGTTTTTGTCCTGAGACCCCCTTCCCCCACCCCACCCCCCACCCCACTCTTATCTAGAACACTGTGTTAGTAGAGATGGTAGCCACTTGCAAAGTTATTATGGATGTAGCTTGGTGTAGATGGGATGGCAGACCTGCACAGTTTTGCTGGACAATTTTTCCAGTATGGTTGGAGAACATAAAAACATAAACCCGGTCATACAAAAATATTTGTCATCTGGTAGACCTATGACATGGTGCTCCAACTATATGGCAACAACCTTGACACGTCTTACGTGACGCTAATAGTTTGAAATAAATGGGACATTTTAGAGTCCAGTGTTGTGTTTTGAGCTGCAACCATGTGAAATAAACAACAACATTGGGAATTTTCAAACCTGCAGTACAAGTATTCCTCCTCCAATGGCTGAGAGTGTGAGCTTGCCAACTCTTTTAAATATGTACCCAGCAAACCTAAGAAAAACACAGAAATGACATTGGATACTAAGACACAGACTGAGGTAATGTGAGGGACTGTTGTCAAGGCCATTTTGAAATAACATGGATAATCAGCAACCTTGTTTCTGGGTCTTTTATCTCTCACCCCCCCTGGGGGGAGTACTCCCTTGTATGGTCTATACGTGGACGTGCCGCTGGACAGGTATGGCTTTTGGCCTCTCTGTCCTGAACATGTAATGATGTATGGTATATAATTTTATGACTGGCATAAATTGGGTCTGAACTCGTCGTAAACAGGGTACGGTCGCATGATTGCCATTGTTAAATATGGCTGCTTATACAGTATTCAGCAATCCTAAAACAGAGACGCATGTTTGTGTAAAACAAAAGATTGTGTATTTTTGTCATTTGTCCGAAACAGGGACCTAAAATGGGCGGTGTTGTCTAAACAGGGTTGGCATTTTAGGTCTTTTAGGCCTTTTTTGTCCTAAACAGGGTCAGGCTTTCAGGCTTTCAGGCTTTCAGACCCTCAGCAGAACCCCTACACCCAAACATGGGTCAAGTGCCTCCCATGGGATCATCTCCCCACCCAACAGTCAGTGGGTATCTGAAAGACCTTGGAAAGAACACTCTTTTATTTTCAATATTTGTGTGGAATTTGGTCTCTCCATGGAATTTTGCAACATTCTATGAATTTCACATACACACCATGCATGACCATGGAACTCTGTAAAAATCCATAGGACTCGCAAAACTTTTTTCGAGGATGGGAATGTTATGGAATTAATGTACATACCACCCTGAGATTCCTCCAATAGTAATTTGCTGTACGGCTGGCCTTTCTGCTAAATCCATGCTGATCAGCTGCTCAACTAGATTTCTTGAGCCTGGGGTCTCAATTATTTCATAACCATCAGTGTCATCTTCTTCTTGTCCGCCTAGAAAAGGGTAAATGTCATACATATAAGTTTAAATACAAACTGTCAGGCAATTAGTCTAAAAAGTTTAAATTGCACGTAGAAATGTATTTTCTAATAATTTCATAACAAAGAGAGACAAGTTTATAACTGAAACGAATTCCTTCACTGAGTAGATTTAGAAGGTTGCAACGTCGGAGTTCAAACAGGAAATCGAATATTTTTAAAGCACCGGTCACGAATTTTATAATAAGCTTAGAAGCAATTTGCCAAAGTATTTTCCCGTCTAATGATCCAGAATCTCTCTCAATGAAGATATAAGCATAAAAGGAGCTACTAATTAAATGTTTAAAAACTTTAAGATCCAGGAAAACGTACTATGTGACATTGTGTGGGCGAAGAAATGATTCAACCAAATGATGAAATTTTCAATATCTGTGCATTTTGTTTTCTAAATTCTTGCTGTACAGCGGTATAAGCGTCCCAATAATGTAGGTACATTCGTGTGACTACCAATAGAGACCCTATTGATGCTTCGATTTTTAGTCTTGGGTTTTTAGCATTCTTCGACGAATCCTTCCAATTTTTTCTAACAAATTATTTCTTCCTGTCTGAAGGCAGAAAAGTGAAGAGGTTTTCTGAAGATGCTATAAAAAGAAAAACTAGCTGATTACACTCCTTGAGAAGCGTAGCTTTCTAGTAAGGGGCCCTCCACGATTTACTGATAAGGTTCCGATTACAACTTCTTTTACATGAAGTACGCATTGCAGATTGTGTCGAAGGTCTCCATGGTTTTGAACATTTTTGGTGTTTATTTATTATCTTTCGAAGGAAATCGTTAAAAACCATCTTTATTCTTGACAATTCGACACCCTTTCAAGAAAATGGTGTAACTACGTCTTGTTGAAGCCAAATCTAGCTCCGTTGTTGATTGTCGAAGTTAAAGAAAGGGAGAGAACTTAAAACACATTCGTTCGTGTCCGCCATGAGCGAGCAACTGAAGTATATCGTCGATGAGCTGAATAAGGAGCCTTTCAAGAAGAATTATAATCTAATAAGGTATGCATTACGCTGTTTTTCTAATATTGAGGGGATGGAGTAACCTTATAAGTTTCTTACATCGATAAATGTCCTTAAGAAGTTCCAATTTCATTTCTGCTCGTAAGCTATATTCCTTCAATTTACCTGCAGCTGTCACGAGTGTGTGTGGCTTTGATCTTCTTAAACTTTAGCCTACTTGCCTTCAGATCAAATTGAAATAACACGTAAACTTTGAAGTGCAAAGCCCCAAAAATGAGTCATTAACATTGCACTTTATAAACTGCCATGTGACATAATTATGGCAACAACCAAAACACCCTGAAAATATCCATTAATCCCACAAATGTGACCTTTTGAAACTCTTGAAATCAGCTGCAAAATGTGTTGCCAAAGACGTCTTGTCCGTCCACAAAAGTCCACTCATGGTATGCTGAAACACTATAACAAGGCCCTCTAAAAATTTTGAGGGTGTATGCACTGTTTTTGCAAGATTCGTGGCTCGAAAGGCGCTGCTTTAGCAATTTGTTAAATTGCCTCCATTGACACTAATCTTGTTCACAGTTTGAAGTTACCTTTCTGGAAAAGCTGAAGGTCATGACCAGACGAAGGTCGTGACCAGACGCAAGAACTCCATTCCACCACAAGGCTGCTAATACTGTTGCCAATAGCCTGGCACATTTGTTTGTCCATGACCAAGAAATTCCAAGAAAATACCATGCTATTTTCAAGCGCTAGGACTTGTTTGTCTCCGGTCAGTTCTTTGACTCTTCCAATTAAACACCTGGTAATTACGCTTACTATGAACATGGACATAGTAAAATGAAAACGTGCTTTTGTTGAGGAGCAAACTTCTACAGAAGAAACAACTTTAAGCCCAAATTGCTGGAAGAAGGGTTGTGGAGAGATAACCATCATGTGTTTTAGCTAAAATTACATAGAAGAATTAACTCAAACTTACCATTGGTTTTGGTTGACTATAAGCTTACTTAATAATACTTGTAGGTAGAGTTTTGCTTATGTTCATCGAAGAAAAGTTAATTATAGGCTCTCTTACTGCTGGACTGTAAAACTTTCTGTAGAAGCCTTTTTTGTGAATAATTTTTGAGGTCACCTTCTAAACTTGGGGCATGGCTTTTTTAACAGTGTGGCTTAGATTCCATTGTTTACAAATTTTTTCTTTCTTCCATTGATAAACAACCCTAATTTTCTTTCAGCTTTGATTCCCTTCAACCATTACAGTTACTGCAAGTGCTAAATGATGTCTTTGCAGAGATCAACCCCCAGGTAAAATAAATGTCACTGTGCTAAAGCATTATTGAACTGATTCTGAAATGCACAGTTTTGTACTTTTTCGCTTGCTTAGTGTGATCATCTTCAGTTGGCAAGTAGCAGATGGTCCTGAAATGATTTTGGCAAATGGATATCACTGACTGGTGTTTTGACTGACATCTTCAGAGACACTTGTCTCTGCAGGTGGCTTTTGCAGAGTTTGTGCAGTATTGCCATCAACATCAATTATGTTTAGGACTACTCTTAATGAGGTAAACACATAGACAGACTGTGGAATCTCCTGAGTTAAAGTTTGTCAAGGCGAAGGTGATGGTTTCACTTAGACTATCTAGTTTATCATGGAGTGCTTTTATTTCATAATGCATAGTAAGCCGATATTTTTATCTACCAACAGCACAAAATTGACCTTCGTGATGAAGAGCCTGAACAAATGGCAAAAAGAATGTTCACATTCTTGAGAATTCTTAAATTCAAGCCAAAAACAGATGCAGGGAGCTTGTAAGTAGAAAACTGTTCTGACTATTTCTAGCTAGTGAAAGCACCTGATTTTCCTAATGGTTGTTTCTTACCACAAAAAATTGCTGTCTGTAATCAATTTTTGTTAGCTGGAATTTGATTTCTTTGATGCCAAGGATGGTTGGTTGAACTCTATTGCTTATTATAAGAGCTCATGCCCCTTAACAAATGCGGCTCGTGGATCTACAACACTTTGACGATGTTATGACGAAATTTATCATCAATAAGAGGAGAGATGCATAAATAACTGACGTCAATTTGTTTTTACAATGACAAAAAGCCAAAACTGATTTTTGAACGAAGGAAAGAAATGCAAAAGTCAATGGAAGATGCGATTGCCACAGAATCTGAGTTTCATCGCTTTAATTTGGAGAATCACAGGCTCGTAAATTAAAACTTTAGTAAGAAAAACTAGGCCAGAAATACAAGGAAAAATTTGAATTGCTCAACTAACCTTTAATCCAGTGAAAACTGCTAAAACATGGTTCAGCTTAATTTCATTGACAGCACAAATTTGCACTCACCACCGATTTTCAGGTCTGAATCCTCAACAAACATCCTCATCTTTCCGCTCTAAGGTTGCAATGGTTCCTCCAGTCAAAACCCGTAAATTTTAGATAATTTCCTCATTGAAGACTACAAGATTTGTGGTACAATTTTCGCATCATCAAGAATGCAGCACTGAGAAGCTTGACAAAACTTTTGCTGATTGCGTCAGCTTTACGTGTTTCATCCATCTGTACTCTTATTGATAATAAAATTAGCCAATCAGTGTGCAAGAATTTGCTCAGTTATTGTAAAATTTTCCATTGAGCCCTATAGTTTCAAGGCAAACAGAGTGACTTTCCTGTTCTTCTTTTTAAACCACTTAGGAACGCTTTTCGTAATGGGCTTATCCAAGGTGACAAGCTTGTTGTGTACCCCATTCTACAATGGCTTTTTGAAAACCTGCCAGAATTGAAGAAGAGAGCTTACCTGGCAAGATATCTGGTGAAGCTTGAAGTTCCTCCAGACCAGTTGGCTGACCAGGAACTGTATGATCTCAATGAGAGTGTACGTTTGCAATGTTCTTGTGTGTTGAGATGCAGTGGAAGCAGATTGGATTGGTATTTAAAGTAAAGCAGTTTCTTTGAGAAAAATGGTCTCGCATCCAGGGGAGGCAGTCTCTCTAGAGAAAAGAGGTAGAAAACTCTGATTCAAAGCTGGGTCCACGGATGAATATTCATTAGCCCTCCACGGCCGCAACAATCTAGGAGACAGAAACTTATCATGGAAGACAAACCAGACTGTCCTCCAGGTTTGGGGTTGCTCAGGGGCTAGTCACCCATTCTCTATCTTTTACTGTTATGGATGCTGAAAGCATCTCATATACAGGCAACAGGCTTGAAAATCCAAACAATGATGGTAGGGCAGTAACCAGGGCAGGGTACCATGGAAACAGGAAGTTGTGGCTTATACCGCTACTGCTGCAGTGAGGAAGTGATGACTATGATGGTGATCATGATGGCAGTGGTGATGATGATGATGATGATGATGATGATGATGATGGTTACAGTGATGGTGATGATAATGATGATGATGATGATGATTACAATCTTATGATAGGCTGTGTTTTTTGCCTCAGTACTTAGAACTGATGGAGCAGTTTAAAGAGCTGCATAAGACAGTGGAACAGCTTAGGACATCTGGATTATCAACAGGAGAGATGAAAAAGGTCAGTCAAACAAAAATTCATCTAATTACATACTTATGTTTTGTGCCTTTGAGCATGGTGAACTCTATATACATGTAACCATTGTGGATGCAATAGTTAGTGCAGGGTTGTAGTTAGAATTTTCAATAGGCGGAAGAATACTTGTAATAGGCGGCAGGCACTAGAAACTGCGTGTGGCTTCAGCAGTTGTGTATCATCCTTCCAAGATTCATCAGCTGGAAATTTTTTAGGAATAGCCGGCGATTTTTTCCGGCTGCTGGCTTTTATCTACATCCCTGTAGTGAGCTAAATGATGTTATCTTATTTCGTTTTTTAGGACATAGTGAACATGGAAGATGAAAAAGAACAACTTCACAAGAGAATTGATAGAATGCAAAAGAAGGTATGAAATGAACAAATTGAAGTAATCAGAAGTCAACCTTTCGTTACCTTTTATTAGTTATTGGTTAACATAGTGAGCTTTTCAATGTTTAGGTTGAGAATGTTCGGAACTACGAGAAGATGTTACAAGCAGCTAGGAACTTGCGTGTGGAACGAGAAAAGGAGCATTCTCTTGGTCAGCAGAAACTGGAGCAGAAGAACCAGGTAATTAATAATAATAATAATAATAATAATAATAACAACAACAACAACAACAACAACAACAACAACTATATTTGGAGGGGGTGGCACTGTGCTAACATAAGTTTAACTAGGCTGGCCCTCGTAATGTATATAAGAATTAATCCTACTTAATTTATGTCTTGTGTTTGTCTTTGAATAGTCACAGTTTCTAATAAGGTTAATATTTATCCTTTCTCTGTCTCAAGTGATTCAACCACATTTATTGACTTTTAGTTTATCCTCTCTGTTTGACTTCAGTTTGTGCACTCAGAGCAGCGATATCAACGCATGCAGCAACAACTAAAGGACATGAGAACCCAGGGTGTTGGTACAACTGGGGCAGGTAAGTACAGGTCATCTTGTGCTTTAAACTTCCTGTTTCCCAAACCTTGTAGTCCTGGTTCCTGCCCTTCTCTTTTTTTTTTTGGTTCCCGCCTCTTTGAGCTTTCTTAATTGCAAAATTTTGCCGATATTGCATAATTTCCCCTATTTCTCCAGCTTCCCACCCCCCTCTACTTCTGCCTCCCATACACCTCCTCCCCCTGTCCACCTCCCCCCCCAACTTGAATGTTTTAATTTTTTACTTACAGATCTTATAAAGAGACTGGAGGAGGAAAACAAAGTCAATGTGTATCTTTGCCAGGAAAAACTACCCAAGGTAATTGACATCCCGAGGTTAACAAACAAAGAACGTTTCAAATAGACTATTATATTGTGATCTGAAGAAAGAAGTTGTTCTCACTGTTATTGTTGGTGTTTGAATTCAAAGGAGTTGGAAGGAAAGAAAAAGTATGCACGTGATCTACAGAAGGTTGCTGACGAGCCAGCCATGGGCCAGAATGATATTAATGAGCTTAACAAACGAGTAAGATGAAGCTTGATGTTATTCTATTTAATCACAGATTCAAAAACACTCCTTAACCTTCCGACACTCGATTACCTACCAATTTGTTTTGCCTGTGTTACACCTTGCACGTAAGAGAAGGATGATAACCAGACATGCAAAACGACTGGAATTGTAGCCTAAAACTTTACCCCAGTAGTGTTTCAAAATGATCAGCATTTACTTTTTCCTCACAAGTATCAGTTCACAGCCAAACCCTACTACTCATTTTCTGTCACTTTAATTTTCAGATTAAGCAGCTCTCAGCAGAGATCAACACACTGATTGAAAAGAGGATGGTTAGGAATGATCCTATTGATGACAAGCTATCACTCTTTAGGCAGCAAGTGAGATCTTTGTTGTTCTTTGGGTTAATCCCTGTTGCATGTATTGCATGAAAGGGAAGGCCAAGCCAATCTGGGGTGCTCCATCCAATCATATTTCCATCCACATCCTTGGGAATTTGACAGTCTGATACAGCCTGTGCATACTTAGAAGGCATATAATGTTTTGTTAGATGATGGGTTTTGGTCAGAATTGACCCATGTCTTTGGCCCCAGAGTGGAGTTATTTTTCAACATTAGTGCAGAAATATCCATCCGCACATAGAAGATGTTTTGGTTTTGGTTGGAAATTCCAGTTTAGCTTCATACTTTCCTTTAAAGAATTTTGGCCTTTGGGATCCCCTTGGAATGTCCAGAGCTGTTCCTTGGAAGGGTGTGTGTATTTTCTGGACCCACACACTAGTGTTTAATAAGTTGTTTTAAAAATACAAGCTCTCTCTCTCCGATCAAAGCAACATACCAACATACCATCATACCATCTGTTCATGTGCCTCACTTTGTCCTAATGTGACAAGTGAATTTGTAAATTTGGTCATGTTTTTATGCCATTTCTTGTTTTTCTCTTTCTAAGGCCTCTATTATTGGACGTAAGAAAGAGGCAGCTGCGGAGAAACTCCAAGAGGCCATGGACGAGGTAGAGTATTTGCACAACTGACCATGATGTTATTGTTATGTAGAATTGTCATGTATAAGGGAGCTGTAACAAAGTCTGCATGTCTGCATAGCTTAGCTTTAAGCTAAGCTATGCAATGTATCTATAGCATGTCTCACTTTATTGTTTTTATCTTTCAGGTTTCTAATGCAGAGAGTGAGTTTCAGAAAAAGAAGGAACTATTAAAAGAAAGTGAAGGATCTGAAGTGTTGAAGGGAGATGAGGTATAGCAAGTTTGCATCATTGTTGTCCAAAAAAAATCCTCACTTTGTTGATTTCTATGAAGAGGACTAATCTTCGTTCTCAAAACTCTCAACACCATCCTGAAAGCATTTTTTAAAAAAAAATTGTTAATATATGTTTTTGGCGAAAGTAATCTCCATTTTTCATTATTTCAGTCTCAACTTCAGTTTCCTTTTGATCTCATATTTTCATTGTTTAAGTCTGGCCAGATTTGCTACTAGGTGAGAAGAAAATAAGAATTAGATTAAGACACAAGGACACCGGTGTCACAGCGGATTTGGACCCCCCGCGGATTTGGACTCCCGGTCCAGATCCGCTAGCGGATTTGGGCCCCCCGGTCCAAATCCGCTAGCGGATATGGACCCCCTCTCACAGATTTCGACCCCCTTGAAAACAAGTGTTCTATTGAGTAAAATTGGCAAAATTGTAATTGGAGCTGTTAAAGAGGCAAAATAAAAATATTGAGGCAGTTTTTTCTTTTCAAATAATCTTTAATACTTAGGGAAAAAGAGAACCTATAACGCTAGTTTGTATCGATAAATTTTAAAAACTAAACTTTCCTGACGATAACTTACAATATTTTCTACCATAATTGACTTAAAGCGAGTTTACAATCTCAAGTTTAAAAAACATGACTTACAATACTTTCTACTATAACTGAATCAAATCAAGTTTTAAAAAAGCTATATTTACATGACCAAATGAGAAAATGGTATTATGTTAATGAATAAGATACTCCAGTTAACAACAACGAATTTTAAGAACTTGCATTCTTAAAAAAATCTATTACATTAAATTTTGAAACTTGAAGTCCTACACCACTACAGTTCTTACAAATAATAACAACACGTATGAAAGAAAACAAGATTTTAAAATCGTGTCTTCTGTAAGAAATACCGCAGCGTGTACTTTAACTGCAACGTTTAGAGGTCTGGCTGTGTGCCTAAAATGAACTGTCAATTTACTTGATCTAGTCTGACTCTACCTCTATTTATGAATAGGTTTGCAGTATTTTGAAAGCCAAACGAAACATTTCTTCGCCAATATTGAAAAGTGAAATTATTTCGGTACTCTATATGCGAATAACAGCGTGGGTTTTTACAATTACATAGGGTCCAAATCCGCGAAGGGGGACCAAATCAGCTAGTGGATTGGGTCCCCCGGGGGTCCATATTCGTTAGCGGATTTGGACCGGGGGGTCCAAATCCACTAGTGAATTTGGACCGGGGGGTCCAAATTTGGGGGGTCCAAATCTGCTAGGACACCGGGCCAAAAATACAGTATAAGAAAATCACCTTTTTAAAAACAACACAGAAACATGAGGCATGGACTTCAGAAGTTCATGTCATTTGTCTTTTGACAGCATAATTATGTTGACAAATAGCATGCTAATAAGCATGGGGTAACCTCACTTAGGAAATTTCATAGATTTTACGATTATTTTCTTTGTTTTCAGTTCAAGAGATATGTGAACAAGCTGAGGGGAAAGAGTACTGTGTACAAAAAGAAAAGACAAGAGGTAAGACGATTGCTGTACTCTGAGGTATTGGATGGGAACATAATTCAAGTTTTTTCTTCATTTAACCCTTTAAACCCTTACAGTGTTGAAAATGAAATTTCTCGTTACATAATCACTGCTTGTTCAAACATTCAAGTGATGAGAATAGAGGAAGTGATACTAAGGATAGGATGTCTTGATATTTAGACAAATTCTCCATATTAGTTCCTAAAGAATAGTATGGAGAACAGTAAGGAGAATATGCATTTTTATATCAGGGCTTGAAGGGTTAATATATTTAAAAGGGCTTTGTCATGTGGATTCTGACCTTTTTATGATGTTGAAACAGCGTTGAAATTGAAGCGAATTGCTGTACCTGAAATGCACCAAGAATATCACAAGTCCTAACAGTGACAAAAATGAAATTTCTTTTTACAATATCAATACTTGTTCAAACATTCAAGTGATGAGAATAGAGGAAGTGATCACCAAGGATAAGATATCTTGATATTTAGACAAATTCTCCTTCATAGTTCCAGAAGAACTGTATGGAGAACAGTAAGGAGAATATGTATTTTTATATCAGGGCTTGAAGGGTTAAGGGGAGAACAAACCATAATCATCAGTTTCCAGAGATTCTTCCTAGAAAAAAGGGGAGATATTGAATAAGCCATGGCCCATTTTTTCAAGTTGCAGTCCATTTCTATCCTAGCCATTTGCAATCAAACGCATTTTCTGTTTCGGAAAACTGATAGCGTATTTTCAACCCAACCTGAACCATTATTTTTTAGTTTCCTTCAAATCCAATACGTCTGTTAGTCGTTTAATGTAGTACTTAAAATTACAGTACAATGCTAAATTTTGGCGTGCTCCCGTTGGTCGAAGTCGATCACGTGACGCGAAAGTGTCTTTCCGCAGCGGGCGCCTATCAACGCATAGCGCCCGTTTTTGGCAATTTTCCATCAAAATTTGGCGTTGTACAATAAAAACAATAGAGTCCTTCTGTCTCAGGCCCTATGTGTGATAGGTTCCCTCGGAAATTTGATGTTCAAACTTCATATAAACCCTCGAACTACGTTCTCGGACTAACATTTGTTGTGAACATCAAATTTCCTCAGGCAACTAGTTACCTATCACGCGATAGTGCCTTCGGCAGAGGAACTCTATCATTTGAATAGGTGACATCCTCTTCAAATTTCTACCTTTATTATTTACAGTTGGCAGAACTTCGAGCTGAGTTTGGTGTGCTTGCAAGAACAGAAGAAATCTTGAAAGGAAAGGATGAGACATTTCAACATGAGCTGGTCAGTGCTTGTATTAACACGATCTTAAATACCAAATAAAAGCATGATTAGTTAACCCTCTCACTCCCAAGAGTACCTAAAATCAAAATTCAAGACAAATCCCAAATTTCATTTTGTAAAATACTTGAATATAAATAGTACCATGTGAATGCACTGCTGAAGAGGTTTCATTTGAATGGCCACACCATAGGATTTCATCCGCAGACTCAAAAGTTAGAACCACCTTAAATGTTTCCACAAGTGACGGTGGGAGTGAAAGGGTTAAACTGGTGTCGAACAAGAATGCAATTTGACAACAGTTTAAACTCTAGCTCTCATCGACTGCCGTACGCTCGCTTTCTTCTAAGCACAAGCTTTTTCGTAAGGAATTTTTTCTTATTGACAGCGCGCGAGAGCTTATAATTTGCAGCATTTGTTTGTAGACTTTTTATCAGTTCTCGGGATCTCTCATTCTCGTATGTACCTTTGCCACAAGTCGACTTCTTAAGCCAAGACACGGGCTTAGAAGTGGGAAAACCGCGAGACACGAGGGACGAAGTGTGAGCGACGAAGTATGAGCGACGAGGTCGAGAAACGTGAGTGGTTAAGTCGAGAACCACGAGTAAAAAAAAAACTTTAAAAAATGGGACATTATGGTTACCTCCTTCAGCAACTTTGCGAGTGCTGTGCAGATGATAGTTGATGGGAGTCAAAGAGAAAGTGGCAAGGGCTTTAAAGCAACTTTATTTCTGAGGTCAGCTTTGTAGCATTGGTGGAGCTGTTACAAGAAAATAACGTCGTTATTTTAGCGTTTGGTTGGAAGAATGTCTTTATTCGTCGTTTATTTCCCATCATTTCAATCTTATTTAAAATTTCCTACATTAAAAACCCTGAAAAGTAAGTTCAGGCTGTTCTTTCCATATTTGACAGTTACATACCCTATTAATGACGTAATTTATTTGTCCGTTTTAGTCAAACTTGGAGACCAGAAAGGGCGTGGCAGGGTTCCATGATACACAAGAGGAACTGGAGAAAGTCTCTGCAAAGAAGAGTGAACTGGATGAACAGAAAGGAAAGACACTGGAGGACATCTCTGAACTGGTAGGGAGGGGCTGGATATGGTCATGGGGAATGCTAGAATGTACAGGGGACGGCGTAGGATAAGTCAAAAAGGGCGTGTCAGGGTACCAGACAAAGTTTTTGCAAAGAAGGGGGAACTGTTTGAGTAGAAGGATAATACACAGTCCAGGACGTTTTTGAACTGGCGGGGAGGGGGTGAAGCGCTACATGTGGGGGGGGGGGAGGGGTGGTTAAATACAACACTGCAGGCTAACAAAGGTTAGTGCGCACTAAACAGTGTAATGGATTTTTGTCAACCAGCCTGTTTTCTTATCTAAATCCTTTCCTGAACATTAATATATGAAATTCATGTTGAGCATGTTTTAACCGTGAACAGTAAGATTAAATCAATTAATATGGTGGGATAATTGTATATATCGTGATCTTAGGTTGTTCTCTTTAAGTGCCCTTCCATAATAGTGAAGTTTATAAATATTTTCTCTTTTTTCCTTTTTTATCCTTTCTCAGGTTCGGCAACTAAATGCCACGATTGCAGACAAAAAGAGCGCGCTGGCTCCAGTCATCAAAGAACTGAGGCCAATGAGGCAAAAATGCCAGGTACAGGGATCAACATATTGTTTCTCTTTACAATATCAATACGTAAATTTTGGAGTGCAAATTCAAATTTGGAAATCCAGAAATACGTAGAGCTTTTATAATAAGGAGGCAGGGATTACCCTGACCTTTCAGAGTTGGCTTGATTATTTGAAAGCTCAGTTGGTAAGAGCGATGTGCCGGCTTCGCAGGGTCATGGGTTCGAATCCCGTTCAAGCTTGAAATTGTTTTTCCGGTTTTCTTTTCAGATATACACCTAATTGCATTAACGTTGTTATAAAAAAATGGAAAAAAGAATAAAGAAAAAGATCAAATGAGAATTAATTAGCCATGCATATTACATTCTTAGATCTTCATAATTCTCAAAGCAATTATGGACTACGGTGTGATACAGTAAACACCCGCATATAAGAACACACAATTTCAGAGGTCAGACTGATTGTGTTCTTATTTATCGGATGCTTAGTGAAAAATCAGCCTCAGGATGTTCTTAAATGTTCTTAAATTTTTTTGAAATTCAGTGCTGTACAGCATAAAAAATGTTGCTAGAAATTTTAATCATGTCAATACAGTAGTTTATAGTATTGTAAAGGCAAAAAATGTAATTCAATTGATATTAGATATTCTGAAGAGAACAAAGGTGCCCAAAACTTAGCTAATACCATTGGTCAGCAGGTGTGTTTATGGTAATTTGTGTAATTTTGACACCCTTCCCATTTTATAAGAACATTATTTTTTTTCCAAGCTGATATTGTTCTTATAAAAGTGGTGCTTTATTTGCCAAATTTCAGCCTGATGTTCTTAATCCATGTGTTCTTATATGCGGGTGTTTACTGTACTTCAATTTGATATCAAATGAGTTGAAACAAGTTAAATTGGCCACCTAAAAGACCTTTTGAGTTCCCTGAATGTAGTTAGCGTACCTAATTTATTCCTATTTGGGTATTTTCTTTTCCCTTTTTTTCATTTTTATATGACAACATTATTGCAATTAGGTGTTCATGTATGACTTGATATATTCGCTTTCATATATTTTAATTTATTTCTTATGGCGTGCTTACTTCACTATCCAATCTAATCCACAGGAAATGTCAGGAGAATACGAAGAGAAAAAAGCAGCTTACGAGAATCTAGCCGCTGGACTTGAGAGCAACATGTCAAAATTGGAACAGGTGAGAAAGTGTTTGAACCCAAACTGTTTTGCGCTTTTAAAAGCCTTTTTAAATTGCAAGCCTTTTGTGTTAACAGGAAGTCCGGGCCCTCCGTGAGGAGCTAACACACGAAGAAGGGCGTTACCATTATTTACACTGCATGTTGAAGGTGAGTAAAAGATAGAAAATAATTCAGCGTTTCCTTGAAGCAATGGGGATGTGATTGAAAAGAATTCGCTAGTTTCACGGGAAAATGTGGTTGACTTGGGCAATCTTCGAACCTCTTGCTAAAACAAAACCATTTACCCTAGATACTAACGTGCTTTTATTCAACTGGCTTTCGTTGCTTTTAGTGGTGCCGTTAGAGGCGAAATAGCAATTTAATGCACGCACTCAAGATCACGAATTTTATTGTAGATGACGAAAATCGAACAAATGATTCTACTAGAACTACGATCTACTGAGAAGTTTTCTCCGCGAACTCCAACCTAAAAAACTTTGAATTCTTACACGAAAACTGTGAACCATTCTGACTGTTGAATTTGTGGACGAAAGTGGAATGTAACAGTTGTTATTTGATATTTTTATCGTTTTTACAGCGCATTTTAGCTACTTAATTAAGGCCCAGTTCAGACGCCGTACCTCTCATGTGCCGTACCAAATACATTTTCGCTCCTAGGTCGTAATTAAGCGGCAAGGTTTGCCGTACCCTGAGATTTTGGCTTGCCTAATTGAAATCTTGTAAAACAAAACTCATTTCGACACCTTACAACTGCCAAAAAACTACGTACTACTTGGTACGGCACATGAGAGGTACGCCGTCTGAACCGAGCCTAAGATTCTTTATACTTTGATCGCGTAGTAAAGTTCGTTATCTGCGCGCGCGTGCATTTTATAGACAGTTATTTTATAGAGCGCGGCATCACTAAACTTTGATTGAGGTAGTTGCCTCTGAAAGGAAATCCGGCGATCACGATTTATTTTGTTTCGTACAACCCAGGTGCTTGAGGTGCAACAGAAGCGAATCGACGATGAACTCAAGGCTTACCGTTCCGCGGATAATGCTGACCGTAAAAAGTCTTTCAGGTATTGTGCCGTTTTTCGTTTGTCACGCAGCCCCGTGACGGTCCAAAAAAGAAAGTTTTGTACGTGACGTGCCGTAGTTTGAGAAAACAGACGACTTTGCACACCCCGTTTGCGTGGCATGATACTTTGTCATCACTGTAGACTTGCCCAGAAGTCGAGCTCAGAGTTTTTTTCTTCGAAAGCGCGAAAAACCCAAAAAACCGAGCGCGGAACGCGAGCGAGCCGCACGGGCCTACCACCGGAACCGGAAATGAGAAGCGAAGGACTTTTGAGAAAGTCTGTCATGACTGAACAATGCGTGTTTAGTCCAAACAAGAAAAAAATACTGTTATTAAGCGTTTTTACACCGGGGAAAAAATGGGGTCAGTCAGTTGGTCCTGTTAATATTACAGGGAAAAAGAAAAGAAAAGAAAGAAAAATTAAGGCTTGTTATTTTATTTGGCTATGATCAATAGGGAAAATCTCGGTAACTCCTCAGGCGAGCTCAGCTCTTGAGGCAAAGATACAAAATTGCAAACAGAGACAGTTGTGATTGGCGGTCTGTAGACCCGCCTAGAGTGATAGTTTTAGGATCCAGTACAAAAAGGTAGATACTCGGCATTTTGTTGTTGTCTTGTTGTTTGGCCTTAACTTTATGGCTTCTTTTATTTTTAGGGAACAGTTCACTAAAAAGATCCAGGAACAAGAGAACTTGGGAAAGGTAAAGCACTGTTTCATAATCCAGGTTGTCACGGCTAGGGAAAAGTAAGAGATGTAAAACATTTCTTTTTTAGTTTTAGGGAAAAGTCAGGGAGTGTTGCATCAAGTCAGGGAAGTCCTTAATTCTACCTCAGAGTCAGGGAAAAGTCATGGGATGTTACTTTTAACTTGTCGTGGGATTTGAAAAGGTTTTTTGTTGTTGTCCAGGTGACGTCGTTTCAAAGATGTCCACGAATCAATTGATTATTTTAACCTTTTCTTTTCCATTGCAGAGTCTCCGTGATAAACAAAAGGCCCTACGAGAGAGCCATGCGCCCAACATGAAACAAATGAAAATGTGGAGCGTAAGTACAGACGTCATTATTTACCTCTTGCATGTAGATATTCACCTAATAAACAGATATCATGTCCAGAAAGAGCGTACAAAATTCAGTTATCATGCCAAGTTTGAAGGGAAAGGGGTCGAAACTTTCTTCAGACAGTGCATTCAAAAGTTGGTGCAGTTACAGACATTTGTATGGCTGGGTGGGATCTTTTGCCACCATAGCCATACAAGAATTCAATATCATTCCATATTCGACAAATTGTTCTCCTGTTTGCTACAATTACTTAATGGAACAGTCGCTGTGAATTTATAGTATCGTAAGTTTAAAAGACTAAGTGTAGACTCCAATGTATTTCTGTTCATGAGGGGATCAAAATCGCCGACGGAAAGAACCCCAAGACAAGACATGCCTTCTACCCTCCCACCCGTGGGTTAGGATATCTACTTTCCTTGCAGCGATCGAGATTGCACTGATCACCCTTATGCCCCCCTCCCCTCCCCTAAACACCAATGTATACCACCCCAACCACCCCCCTCTCGTGCATAGCAGTAGGTCACTCTGGTTCTTTCAAGGGGTGTAACGGTTTTGGGTTTTTTTGTTACATTGCTGTGATGTTACCGTTTAGTCCCCTACACCAAAGCGGTTTTTATTTCATTTTTATTTAACAATCTTTCCTTGCAGGACCTTGCCAAATTGTTAGAATGCAAGCGAAACTGCATGTTGAAACAACAACAGGAACCACAAAGCGAGGCAGTCACACATCATGGGCAAGATGGAGAAAACTTGTTGGTGCTATAAGGAAAAAATTTGCCACTCATTTGATGCTCTGTTCACAATACAACATTCATTTAATAGCTGGTCACAGCACCATTGTTTCGCACGAGGCAAATTGTAAATGTTTTGGTGTTAACTTGTCTGTTACCAATGTGTACTTAGGCCATGTTAGTGGATAAAACAAGAAGATATTAAACTGTGACTTGTCGGTGGTTCCTCTTGTTCCTTCTTTAGCTTTTCGCAGTAATATTCCGTTTGTGATTTGCGGTAAGTTGTAACTGCATTGGTCTTTAACTTATCTTGCTATCATAAGTCGGTAAATTATGATCGTCCGGGTGAGTGTAGTTCTGAGAGGGACTGTTTGTGTCAATGTCACCACAAACAGTCGTTCTCAGGACTACTCACCCGGACGATCATAATTTAACGACTTATGGTATGACTCCTGGGGCCCGTTTCTTGAAAGTCCTGATAACTTTTCGGGCCCGGAAGGCTATTTTGTGTGCGCGATGTTTGCCTTAAAGACTGACATTTTGTCGGTTTTGAAAGCTAAGCAATAAAATTCTAAGTTGATAAAACAAGTTGGGCTGATATGCGGGCTAAAAACTACGACAATGTTTGATAGATGTTGATTTTAAAATGTAGCTCCGGGCCCGAAAAGTTACCGGGACTTTCGAGAAACGGGCCTCTGGGTTCAAACCATTTGCAGTTTTATCTTTCTATCTTTCTTTGGCGTATTTTTTCATGTTGCTTTCTAGTCCGTTTATACCCCGTGGAGGGGCGAGGGGCGAGGGCTACACCCCTGTCTTTTAGCTCTGTTACCGCCTCAAACACTAAACAAAAACTAAACGTTGCCTGTGTGCCCCCAACATTTGGTTCGATAATTTTTGTCGCACTTTTCAATGAGCAAAACGTTAAAGTATAAAGTTTGATCTGTCTTTTTTCAATAACAGACAAATTATATATTTTTTTCCACTTTAAAAGAGGGTGTTGGTAAATCAGATTTCCAACTGTAATTATGATAACAAAAGCATCTCAAACAATATAATGGCAAAATATTTTTATTTTCTGTCGTACTTTAATCTCTCTGATTTGTCTTTAAGGAAACAAAACTCTTTACGTAATCAAGTTGCATTCGACGTCTGGATAAAGATGTTAAAGATATCTGCCGACTATTGGTCTACGCTCGGTAATTCTGGGAAGCGTTCTTCAGCAGTCCGACTTCGAGCCCGCAAAATATGGTTGGTAATCGCTTTTACTTCCTCCACATTTTCCTCTGATCTCGTTATCTTTCTTGAACAAACACAGTTTCTTGAGGGAAAAGTCCCGCACACTTAAGCGTCGTCCCGAAATCTAAGGAACTCAGCTTTCTTCGTGGAAAATTTGTGACGAGCTCAAAGCGTTCATTAGGATAACCTTCTTTCTGCACCATTAAAACCAGATCCTGGAAAACGACATGAAATGACAGAATTAGAACGCTTTGTGATTATTGTAAATGAAAATAAAGGTCTTCATTGAAACTCGGTAGAAACTGGGAGTTTGCTTTGGGAATGCGTTTATTGAGTTCTTTATACCAAAGATACTAGACCAAAACTGCTACTACTTACAACCAATCGGGAACAAAACGCTGTGCGAGTTAATGTTTCCCGGACTGTTCACCGGCTTCTCTTTTCAAGTTCTAGTTATTTCATGACATTATTTGGGTTTGCTGTGATGAGACAGATGGTGATTTCTTGAGATTGGCTTTCACTACATTCGTATATAGTTCGAAATTCCGTTTACTCTGGGCGACTCGTGTCTCGGGCTTCAGCGTTCGTTCGCATGAACAGGAAAACTTTTACTCCTTCTCTATTTAATACCAGACTGCTACGCGCACTACTCTTCCTCTGTTACCAGACTATCAAGCGCATGACCAGAGGGAAACCCTGGGAACGAGAGTGTGTGTGTGTGTCGAGCGCGCGAGCTGATTCGGGAGGTAGCGCGCGTGCTGTCATTACTTGCTGATTGTGACCTCACCTTTAAGGACGCTTCTGCACTGAGAGACATGTGAGTTCGCGAACCGTTGGGAAAACGCACCATGATCTTACACATCGGTCCTAGGAAAAAATAAAGTGAACGTGCTTAGCGATCGATGGGACTAATTCTTCTAACACCATGGTGCGGTGTTTAGATATTCGACACAATAAAACCTGCATAACGCCCTACATGAACACAAGCGCGGGATTTTTCTGCATCATGGAAGGACGACAAAACGGAGAGAAGTACACGACATTCAGTAAGAGGAACATGAATTTAGTTAATCAGTCGAACCTGTGTCTTTAAGGGTCAATCAACCCAATCCTCCGGGATTTCCACAAAACGTAGAAAATGTGAAAACGTAGTGTCTTTTGGTTTAATATAGCGTGTCGGGACCTGAAGGTCCGCGGTTTTGTTTCCCGGTCTCTGCCATATTTTTTTTTTTTACACAATAACTGGAACTTCGCCCTACCTTGTCGCTTTCGACCAAGTTTACAAACGGATACGGTCAAACAAAGCACTGGGGACACACAACGGTAAAAAAAGGGAAAGCAACGCTACCGGTCCCAGCGAATTTTCTTTTTACGCCCACTTCAAGATGGCGGCCGATTTACGTTTTTGGCAGAAAAAATGAAAACAACTATTCAAACAATTCAAAAATTGGTTAGATTCAAAGCAATTCTTTGCTGCTACTCTAAATTTACACTGCCGAAATGTCAGTTTCTCGAACTAACCTTTTTTTAGCGTGTACAGGGTGACACTTTTTATTATGCGAACACTGGTCGTTTTCTAAAAATCATCAACCAAATATTTGTCTAAACACAAATGTCGACCTATTGCTCAAGCCAAACAGTAAAAGAGTGCCTAATTTTAAATGTTTGACACTTTTTGAACCTGAAAACGTAATAGGCTGTTCAAGAAAATAAAAAAACGCAACTGTCCGCTATCTTGGAGTAGGCGTAAAAAGAAAATTAGCCCGGTCCGAGTCGCTTTTAATTGTCAGTTGCCTGTTCGTAAGAAAACACGAAATACAGTAGAACCTCGATTTAACAAATTGCCAGGCGACTGGGGAAATTGGTTCGTTGTATCGAGTTTTTTTTCCATACATTACACTATTGCTGGGCTGGAAAATATCGTTCGTTACACCGAGGACTTCGTTATAGACAGGTTCGTTAAATCAAAGTTCCACTGTTCAGTAAAAAAAATCAATATATAGGTGGTTGACCAAAATTAACTAAGTTTTGGACGGACACTCAATGTAAAAAGACAGAAGGTCTTTGAAATTACGGTTAAAATCGAAGATTTCAATTTGCATGTACCTTGTGCACAATTCTCGGCAAAATGAGGGAATTGCCCAGGCGTCTACAAGCAACCCATCTAGAATGAGTTGTAATTCATAAGCCGCTCACTTGTTTCGCGCCACTCACCTACGCTACGAGCAGTTACTTCTCCCGGGGGGGTACTTGGGTCAATTTTTGCTGGCTATGTGCCGCTGGCCTCCCCCAACCCCTACCCCATTATAGTCTATTTTGTAGCCCATTATAGACCCCATGTTAGTCACTTATATACAAATATACTTACCCCTGAAATGCCGCAAATGTGTGACCCCATTCTAGTAGCTCTATTAGCTCCCATTGAAAATGCAACCCCATTATAGTCAATCCAGTCGTGAAAATGCGACCCCATCCAGCGGCACATCCCCATTAGCCTATTACTAGGAAGTACCCACCCCGGGTTACTTCTTTCTCCTCGCTCATCGCTAAGTGTGGAATACAAAAATGTGAGCGGAAAATCGGTACAAAGAGACATCACACGTGTGCTTCACACGATCCACGCGGCAAAAAAAAGGGTCAGCTCGTAGTTTACCACTTACCCGCTTGTTCCTGTGTCCTTTGGTTTGACGAATCGACTTTGTCCTCCAGATTAGAATCCACTTCACTGACCTGCGCTTCGTTTTTCTCTGTTTTACTTATCTTTGCTTCGGTCCCTTTACTGTTCTTATTCTTCACAGAATCATTACTGTTCAGATGTTCATTTTGCGGTTCTTTGGCTCCTTCGTTACAAGTTTCTTGAGTCTTAGCAGAAGACTCGTTAAAGTTTATTTCTCTCCTAACTTCTTTAACACTTTTGCTTGGTTTATTTGCGTTCTTTTGCGGTGATGAGCGTTCCGTCTCAGAATCAGATCCACTAAATTCCAAGTCATCAAAATCGTCATCATCATCATCGCTACTCAACTCTGTTTGTTTTGTTGACGTTGTGCAGGCTAATGATGCCGCAATCGCCGCACGAAGCTGAGAATCTTCAGATGCATCTACAATAGATTCCTAACGAAAACAAAAAAACCTTCAAAAATTACTCTACGATTTATATAGCAGGCTTATAGTACAGACAAAATAGGAGATGTCTTTTCAAATTCCTTTCAAATTTGCTGATGTCTGATCTTATCCTAAGATGAAGAGTAAAGCGCATAATTGTTGAGGTCAACGCCCAAATTCTGTGTACATGTTCAAATTTATGCGGTTGTTTGTGCGGTGACCTCAACAATTGTTACTAAGGGGGTGGGGGGGGGGGAGAGGGGATCGCCACTGTTTGACTTCACATAAGTTGTAGTCACCAAGCAAGGATATGTGTTATTGCGTTTCAAAGTTACGTACACAATCACGACGCTTAGTGGAGTGTTTTGGGGAAATTTAATGTGTCTGAAAAAAAACTGAGGAAAGAGAACAGTAAATTATTATTATAGCAGAATTTACGACCACATGCTAAAAGCTAAACTAGCCACACAGGGCGCACAGTGTAACCTGTGAGCCTTGCAGTAAAAACTAAAAGTAATATAATATTTATTTAAAAAAATTATTATTATTATTATTTCACACAATTTATTTGCCTCCAGTGTAATACTATTATGAAGTTTAAATAATATGCCAACTTACACTTCGCCTTTTCTTGGCTGGTGGTGTTTCTCCTTCCAGCGATGGATGTTCTAAAACAAATGCTGTCGCTAGAGAGAGAAAAAACGAGAGACAAATATAAATTATGGAAAATTCATCTTGTATCAAAACCACACTAGAAACTTTTTAAAATGACATGACTAATAAAAAACAGCGACGAAAAAGCACCTACCACATTCACAAAATGCTTGAGCATCCATAAAACCCCATTCAACCATCTTCTCTCCTGAAAATGAATGAAGTCGAGAAAAATCAAGTTACTTGCCATAGAACAATGTAAGTTGAAAGGGGAAGTGATCATAACTTCCTCTAGCTTACCTTTTCCCAGCCTCAAGACAACAGGCAATAACAAACACCATATTGAAGCTTATATTAAAGATTTGATATATTACCGTGTAAGGCATTAACTAGAACAAAACGGATCAGACCAGACAAAGATGGCTTGCCTTACGGCATCTACATTTCAAGCAGCAAAAACAACCCATACACTTCGCCGTTGACTCTGCTAGTAAAGTAACAGTGTGAATTTCTACCTACATAGCCAATCCTGTACTTGAATATGAAAGAAACTGTCACTTTCCTAATGCTGCACTTTCTGTCAGTGTCCACAACATCAGTAGACTGATAGCAGTATCTCTTTCCGCTCACGGATAGTAGAGGAAACGCATGTGTCGAGCAACACTACACTAGTGGCTCGACAAATGCGTCACGTTTCAACGCCGCAGATGATTTTCGCGCCCGCTCGCTTGTTCGTTTCCCTCTACTTTCCTTGAGCGGAAAGAGAGACTGCTCATAGTCTACAACATAAGGGGATTTGTAAGTGGGTGTGTCAATTGTGTGCACCTGTTCTGGGGTCCAGTACTGCTAAATATGGATATGATGTCACATGATAAAACTGGATAAATCTCTCTCCTTCATTGCTGTCTCTATATACCTGCCACAGATGAAAGACAATCAAAAACAAATTTGAGCCTTAAGTAACTGTGTGGTTCCAGAAAATATCCCTACCCACCCCATGGATGGTCATTGAAAATTCTGAGGGGGTGGGGGTGGGGGGTATCAAGCCAAAAGTTTTCAAGGAAAGTATGAAGGGGTGGGGAGGTTCAAACCCAACAGCCATTTGCGGGGAAAAAATGGAGATTTTCTGGAACAACAAAATGAATATCAAGATGACCTCACCATCTACATTTCTCTCCATTGCAGTACAAACTGAGCAAAGAATATTTATGTATATGCAAGATGGCCTGGCAAATTGGGAGGAATAATCTACACAACAGGGAAGAGAGAGGGGGAAACAGAACCCATGGTTTGTGGGAAGATAAAAGGCGAGGTCTGAAAAACAGTATAGAAATTACAGTTTGATAAGAGTAGTGGTTGAGTTTAAAATCTTGACAGCATGATCCCTTCACCCCCAAAGTTAAAATAAAACAAAATGAAATAAAATAAAAGGAAGTAAAATGAAATGAACTGAACTAAAATTAAAAAAAATACAATAAAATGAAATAAAAAACTATACTCAGAAGACTAATTCCATTTGTCACTTAAGGAGTTTAAAATGCTCTTCACCTGCCAGAGAACAAAGTATTCTTTGACAATATTACGAACAGCTTCATTACTCCACACATCCCTGTTTAACTGTTGGCATGGAAACTCTCGCACATCCTGAACATTTACTAAAAGCCATTTACTGTGCTCTTGACCATCAATCTTTGCCTACAAATGGAAAATCAAACTAATTTTAGACTAATGTTGAACAATTGTTGTTGTTGCCCTCAAGTTCAAGAGCTAATTTCTTGTTAAGGTCAACAGTGATAAGCAGACAAAAATTAGAACAACAACAAAAAAAAAAAACAGTGAGTATATACCGTAAACACCGGCGTATAAGCCGCACCCACGGATAAGCCGCACCCACGGATAAGCCGCACCCCGATTTTAGAAGCTCAAGAATTGGAAAAAAAAAATTGTGTCAAAAATTCATAGCCATTAGTCATTTCATGTAATGAACATATTGGCTGAAATGAAGTCCTTTTCACCACAGATCGGTGATTCAATTTGTAGTCTGAATAAGACTCAAACACGCATTTTAATCCTTATAACAAGTACAAAAAGGTACGAAAACGTACTTGAACACAACACCGCTTTCCCCGATGAACTTTTCCCCAGCATTTTTCCAGTTGAAGCTATTCAAGTCCGAAAATTTGTGTGTAAGTGTTCGGTTGCGTATTGTGGCCACAGTAGCCAGGCATTCGATGAGAAGACAGAAAACTGGTGACAAGTGTTGTCGCTTTGTTCAGTTTAGCGATTTGATAGCGATTTCTTTAGCTGTTCATGGCTTCCATGCAGGTTTACAAGGATATTTGGGAGCCATTCATCGGTGACAAACTCGCCTGTAAAAGGGAGTTCGATAATTGCTCTGACAAATTTGCCATCAAAGTTGTCAACAACGGAGAAACAGTGGGCCATTTACCACGCGAGTTCTCGAAGATAGCGTGGTACCGTTTTTGACTTTATTTTGGTGTTTTGGGGATGATTCATGGGAAATTACAGATTTTTTTCCAAATGCTCTCGCAGATAAGCCGCACCCCTGATTTTGAGCGAAGCTTTAGGGTAAAAAGGTGCGGCTTATACGCCGGTGTTTACGGTAAGTATTGATGTACTAACAAATTCTCTGAACTCATATTAAACATAATTATGTAACTATGGCAACCAGTAACAAGAATTAATGTTTCGATCATTGGACTAAATGGGTTGATAGACCAGGAAAAAATGTTTCTTTGGCTTTTTCAACCAAGTACATGAACATGGCTACATTAAGTAATACCCTGTGAACTTAAAATAAAAGATAATAAAAAATAGTAATATCAAAAAATGAATCTGTATCTTACTGTGTCAAACGTTCCTTTATGAAGTAGATCAATTGGAGGTCGGAATAAGTCATGCAATGTCTTTTTCTTCCCTCTTGGCAGTGACTGATTGTTTCCAGCTTCTTGTAGTCCTAAATGGCAAATGGTTTAAGTCACTACACCAAGGAAACATTTTTACTTTCTGATAGTAATGTTACTTGAAATGTTATGATAAAAAAGTTTGTCCCAAAATTATTAACATGAAGGAGTGCTGAAGAGGCTGTACTTCAACGTTTTACAACTGAGCTATGAGAAACCAACTTGACTTGGATGTAATATATCAAACACGAGAAAGAGTGTTTCATCACGATATCCAGACACCAAGAAGTGGGTTGAAAAAATGAGGCGCAGCTGAGTTTTTTAAGCTGCCTTCGAGATGTCTGGACACCTGATGGAACACTCTTTCGAGGTTTTGATATGGCTTCTCAAGCCATTCACAATTCTTGGAGAAATTCAAAGCAAAAACTTGTTCACAATATTTTATGCAAATTAAGATCCAGTATCCAAACCATCGCCACGGTAGTGATTTCCTTTGTTTTCACTCTATTAATTAATAATGACGGATTGTAACATTACTACGTTAAGGGATGCTGATGACTGTGTTGATCCTCACAAAAAATTGTTTTGGGAAGTAAACAAAAATGTTCAGTCATGATCACCTCAAACCAATTTTTTTAAGACAACAGAGAAACGAAATACCCTGTTCAAAACAGACAACCTGGAAAAGTGTACCCCATCTTTTTTCACGTCCCCAGTAGGAGCAAAAAAGGGTGTGCCCCCTTAAGTTATGCCCGCTTACTTGCTTCTGCTTGGAAATCTCTGAATGCATCAAAAACAGACTTAGCTTGACGTTTTCTTGTTGGATATGCTGAAAATCAAACATTTGTCAAACCCATTACTATTAACGTAACTGTGTAAACAAGCATAAATTTTAACAAATTATTTTTGAGACAAGTGAAATTGAATTTTACAGCATAGCATTTTTCGATTTGCCTTTTTCTATGACGTACTCCCACAAGATTTAAGGTTTCGGTGACATACACAGATTGGAAAAAGCTTTTTGAAGTTGAATGAATTCTCTTTGAGTTATATTAAAAAAATGGAGAACCAAGAATATTTTGACCACACTCTGAAAAAGTATCAGCTTACAGGAATTCTTTACATACTTTCAGAATAAAACTATTTTTCATCGAATCTATACATAATGTGGTACTGTCTGTGTTAATATGACCAAGTTTGTGGCAAAAATGTCCAAATTAGCCTCCAGGAATACCTCAAGGAGCAACAGGCAAGTGTAAATAAAGTCGCACAGGACTGCAATTAGCCCATTTGCAAAATGATTGGTGCGTAAACCTTGTTTTTACAGAATAAAGCTGTATTACTTTTCTCCCCTGGTCAAGATGCTGATCCATGGAACACTCCACCATTTTTCCGCCAGAACCCATTTATATACCCACATTGATAGAGAGAGAGAGGCTGTTTGAAGTTAAGTATCAAGGTACAATATTGATGTTCTGTCATACCCTAAAAGATACCAAAACTTGTAATTTACACCAACCCCTAGAAGAATCAAAGCATATCCCAGTTCTTTTCACATGGAAGTCCTCCCTCCATGCTTTGGGCCCCAGGGTGGGGTAAAACAAAATGTCTGACCAAGCATCTGCCTAGCCTCCCTCTTCCACCCCCCCTTGCCGGTAGCATAACCCTTTAAGCTTCAATAGTGAGAAGCGACTAATTTCTCCCTACAGGATCACTACGTGATCAAACATACAGGTCATGAGAATAAAGGAAATGACCACCCGAAAGATAACATGTCTTGATATTTATGGCTATTCTCCCAACTAATACCATAAGAAATATATGGGGAACAGTGAGGAGAACGTGCCTGTTGATATTGGGGCTAGGGTTGTCCACATTATGCTCAATGTTTCACACTATTATGGTAATTCTTTATGCTCAACAAATGTCACTATTATGCTCCAATAGCATCAGAGAAGACAGGTTTAATGTGGCTAAATATAATTTAGGCTAAGTTAAACTTGAAACAATGCTGGTCAGCAGTCCTCCACGTGGCGGGCTTGCAGGGTAACTGGGGGGTTGTTGCAGGGGCCTTTTGTGTTTTACAGTTTGGCCTTTGAGGTCAATTCATTTCATGTGCTTGCTCGCTAGTTGACAGTTCTCCGTACTTTCACTCCCTGCCCTTCCCTCCCTTTCTTTTTCCTGTTATGGTAAGTATGTGGTAAGTATCACTGTTCCACTGTTCTCAGTGTGACAGTGCCTGGTGGTTGCCGCTCACAGGGTTGTCATGGTTACCCGACATGCTCAGCTCAATTGCTTCTGGCTCCACCATTCTTTCAGGCACCTTCCCCAAGCTCATCTATTGTTGATGAGTTTAATGTTGATTCCAAGTGTAAATGGAAACAGTCCACGGAGGCAGCTAGCTAGCAATGTTGTAGAGCTGGAACTGCAGGAAGCCATGTTTTTGCTAATTTGTAACCAGGCCTGGTCAAAATATGTGGTACCTGGGCCGGTGTCTTGTGTGGGAATCCCATCATTTTGGCAAAGTTTTTATAAAGCACTAAGACTCTAAGAAACTTTGCACCATTATTCCAGCATAATGCTCGATTCTTTTGCCTCAGTACTATGCTCAAATATGTGGTACCTGGGCCGGTGTCTTGTGTGGGAATCCCATCATTTTGGCAAAGTTTTTATAAAGCACTAAGACTCTAAGAAACTTTGCACCATTATTCCAGCATAATGCTCGATTCTTTTGCCTCAGTACTATGCTCAAATATGTGGTACCTGGGCCGGTGGCTTGTGTGGGAATCCCATCGTTTTGGCAAAGTTTTTATAAAGCACTAAGACTCTAAGAAACTTTGCACCATTATTCCAGCATAATGCTCGATTCTTTTGCCTCACTACTATGCTCAAAATTATGCTGGCATAACGTGGACAACCCTAACTGGGGCTTAAAGGGTTAATACATAAAAGCACATTATTATTTTAATTTGTTTTAATCTGCCTTCAGTTTATTGTAAACTCACCTTGATATGGTTCCACTAAGATTCCTCTTGTCTGAGGAATTGGTGCTCTCACATCATCATCATTGCTTATGCAAATAAAAAAAGATGAAAACAAAAATTACACCTTTAACATTAAGTTACCACTTACATTTCAACCATATTTTAATAGACTTAAAGTTTGACAACCTGAATTTTTAACACTTCATTAATTTATATCACTTTGAAGAAAGTATTCAAATATTTCAGAGAAAATTATAGTTTGGTAACCTTAACTACCAACAAAGGGGGCAATCAAACTAAATTTCTGTTGAATAACAAATAAATGAACAGGAAGAACGAAACATCGACTGCGATATTACACTAGGTCAATTGCATTAATCGTTTTCCCAGTGATTACTCTTTTTGTTTCAGATTCTCTAAGTATCTCCAAATATTTGTTAACATGTAAAACACGAAATAGACTTAGTAAAGTGTTAAAAATAATTTGAGCTACAACTAACCGACTGGTACAACCAGGTGCATTTGCTCCTTGTGCCGAAGAATTGGAACTTGATGCCTCTGTTTGGGGATCTTCGCAAGAATCTAAGTGCATTTCCACCGCCATTTCCAAGTTTCCATTACAAGCTTCGAGCAACGACTTTGCGATCGCTTTTGTAGCGCCTGTGACACTGACAAACTGATCGACAAGTTTTGCAGATATTTTCGTCCTCGCCGCCATTTTGGAAACCAACAGACAGATGAGCGCGGGAAAAATGTTCAGCTAGGGAGGGGTGATGTTGAAATTGTTCTAACGACTCTTGGTTTTTAATCTTTTTCGAAAAGAACCAACAAGCTTTCAAAATGTTTGCTTTGGAACTTTAGAGGCTCTTTACATGATGAAAAGCGTTCTAAAGTAATTTTCGAATTTTAACGTCACAAAATAATTGATTTAAGCTAATGTCACCCCTACCCGGGCGGTAGATTTGTTTCTTAGTGACCGAGGAAGTCTGAGGAGAGTCTGTTCGCGTCTTTACTTGTTGTCGCTGTTTTGGCTTTCGTACATTCTTTCTGAAAGAAAACATCACTGTTAGAGACCTTCTTTTTCTGCAATTACTTGGCCATTGCTTTAGTTCGACTGCCGTTTGAGGAGAAATTTGAACCATTTCATCTGGGTCTGCGTATAGATCAGTGTTTGTGGTCATAATTCACTTTGCCATGGTCGGCTCGCGGGGAATTTGAAAATATGTCGATTTTTCTGCTTTTGTACACTGACGATCACACGATGATGTGGTTAAAGGAGCAATTGTTTTATTGCTCATTACGCTAATGAAGTTCTGTCTTGTGAGGATTCCTGGAAATTTTCGTGAAACATGAGCGAAGGTAAGATATACTTCTACCAAATATCGTGCAAGTCACTTCAGATCTGTTGGGAGGTCGGTGACCCTAAGCTTATATCCATCGTAAACGTCCAAGGTAAGCTTTCGGAGCCCGTAAAAATTGTTTATTTAACATTCAAAAGGTCGTCATCAAATTGAGTTTAAGGGTCATACTAATACAGGGCTTAAAATGCATCGTATAAAATCGTTGATCACGAAGGCTTGTACTTCGTCCTGACATTTCTGTTATCGGGTGATTCTTTCATGCATGAATGCGTCGTCACTTCTGTAGGAAATATAACCTGCTTGCCATTTCATCACCCGTACAAGAAACCTAGAGCGGTAATTAGCTATCCGCACTTGTCAAATTTCAAAAATGAGGGAATTTTCAAAACACATTGCCCCTAATTAAGGAAATCTGTTGTTACCAATTCTAAATGTTCAGTTTATTGCAGTTGTTCCTTTTTGCTCTGCTTCATGTTCTAATTATCAGTTGAGTGTCTAGAGACTCGAGAGGAGAAATAAGTCAGTGAAAAGCTGGAGTGATTTCAAATGCAGCAGGCAATAGAGTAATAATTGTCCCATGGGGCAATCCCCAGGGAGCCTACGTATCATACTCCCAGAGGCACTAGTCCATATTTTGTCTAGAACATTTGTAGGGGGATTGGTTCTGCTTACCCCATTTATTGATCTTAATACTATTAATCATCTCTTTTGAACCACAAGGCGACAACTTTGTAACTGTTCAATTTTTATTGTGACATAGGACTTATTTCCTGCACTTAACTCAATATTTAGAATTAAGCCACGGCTACATGAGCGATTTTTTGCTTGTGATGGTGATGCATTTTGTTTAAATTGTTGCCTTGCCAGTGCACTATGGTGGCTACACTTGGCAACAATTTTCAGAAAAAGTCTGTGATTTAGTGGCTTTTTGTCGTTGAATTTCTTGGAATTTGTTTCTGAGATTTTTTTCAGCTGTCGCATCACCTGTGCGAGGGAGGCTACACATGCGATTTTCTCGACAAGCTGGTGGCGTGACATTTAAAAAAAACTGCATCATCATCGCCAGCAAAAAATCGCTTGTGTAGCCACGACTTTAAATAATGCATACACACTATCAGGGCTACTAATAGCACAACAATCAGATTGAGTTGAGTTGTCAGAAATCCCTGAACACAGTCAAATTCCTTAGGTTTCCCAGCTTGGTTAGGCTAGGACTCTACCTTGAGTGTTGACATCACCAATTAAGGAGGCTCTTAAAGGTTTTTCATTGTTATAATGTTTTTGACAAAGTGTATTATTAGAAATCCTAATATAGAAATTTACCACAATATCTTCACGACTGTCAGGCAATACTGTAAGATTGACTGAGACTTCATAGTGGTTATCATGGCAACACCAGTTTTTGCAAACTATCTGAAAAACTAAGTTTGGTGACCTACATTTTTATTGTCTTTTTGGAAAGCTCCCTAAAATCTTTAACTTTTCTAGTAGCATGATAAAACTTGTTACTCAGTAGAACTCAAAGGTATACCAAACAAACTGATGTGTACAGATAGTTCCTAGTAGCTGTTTTTCAAATAACAGAACTACCCTTTTGAGTTTAAAATTAATGAGAAAAAACTACTCCAAGTAAATGTCTCCTCCATTTTCCTTGAGGTTAAGAAGTTAATTTGTATGTTAACAAGCTTATTATCATGCATGGATTGGACTAAAACTGGTGCCAACATTATTATTTTCTCTTGCCTATAAAAAAGATGCATTGTTAATTACTTTTGTCAGCCTCAAATATGCATAAAATCTGAAAACATGTTGGCGTTAATTAAAAATAATAAATATTTTTTAAATGTTAGGAATGAACTTTTCCTTTGGACGGCGACAGGAGAAGGTTGACTGGCGGATGCTTGGTGAGAAATAATTTATTAAATATTAAACATAACTGTAGCTGTCTATAGCAACCAAGTTAATTACTATCTGATGGAAAATTATATTGGTTTAGCTGACATGGACCTGATACTGTACATGCCAAACTTCATGCATGTTAAAGTTTTTTACTTCATTGCACGTGAAGTTATAAAATGATGGCCAGAAAAGGTAAATGAAGTCCACAGATTAGGTCTATTACCAACAGTTGTTGAACATATCATCTCAAGATTGAGTCATTCAATCCTTTTATTATCAAAATGTGTTATTTTCTCCAAGAATAAATAGTTAGTTCTAAGTTCACAATATTATTGTCCTTTTATGCACTTTTGATAGGAAACAGTCTTAAAGTTTCAATTAATTTAAATGAAGCTGTTTGCTCCTAGCATTAGAAGGCTCCTGCTAATCATTTGTTGGCATTTGGAAGTTTTGATCACATTGATAGCATCTTTCAAATCAACGACGTGTTTCTCAAAATCACTTTAAATTAATTTTAAAAGGAGGTCATCAAAACAGTATTTTACAATTTACAAAGTGTGACTTCATACTACAAAGTGTGACTTCATACTAGGGGTTTGTTTTCAGGCAAAGTTACAGGTACCATGGATTTAATGTAATTTCAACTATTTTTACTGGTTATGTAGCTTGATTTCTGTAAATTGTTTTTAGCGTCTGTGGATGTTGACAGAATCATGCGAGAAATGGATGTGAAAACATTACAAGATAACATCATGCATGTCACATTCTGTAACATAGAGGCTGAACTGGTGGGTGCATTCATGACAGAATAATTTATTAATATTTCTGTTTGCTGTATTATAATTTTGTAAACATTAAGTCCTGATCATCAGCCTGGGTGTACAATTAAATTCTGCCCCTGACTTAAACCCTCTAATGTACGTGTACAAGCAAACTCATGCCCCCCACTGTGATACAAGGAGGAGTAGGTGGATCAGTGGAACCCCCTCCTGGGTTTTTGTTGTGTTGCAATATTTCAAAACATTTTTACCTTTACTAGATAACCTGTGATGTGCTCTGAAAGATGATGTAGATATTATGGGATGTGGCACTGCTGGGGGCCTCTGATGTTATCCAAAATGGTGGCCACCATTTTAGATTTGACTTAGAACTAATCATTCAACAGTCAAAATAATGGAAAATATTTCCATGCTACACTTAAAGAGTATGGTACAGTTAAAATATTATGCTTCTTTTTGCGAGCATTTTATACTTTTTCACTCAAAAAAGGGCAAAACACACATTTTCATCAAAAGTGGCTTGAACTCATGCTACTTATGCTCTCCCACCTTTACCAATGTCCGTGTGATCCTCTTAGCCCCCATGGCAGCAAACCGCCAGAGGCATGTTTCCAACAAATTTTTCTGAATTTGTTCATTCATAGCTGATGGGACACTCGCATGCTCTTCTGACTCAACTTCACAACTTCCATATAGACTGTGTCTCAGCAATAGAATTATTACTTGCATACTGTTCTATCCAGGCTTTTAATGTCATATAAATTTTTCTCCCTGTCATTTTAAGCCTAAGAACTGACTTATTAGACAAAGTTTTTTTATTTGCACCACTAGGGGAATTGCTTGTGAGAGAGTTTGAGCAAGACTGTGTTTTGCAACAACAAAGACAACTGTTCCAGTGTGTTAACTGTAATTTATTATTTTGATTTAACAGGGTATGCAGGGCTTTGGATATGATCCCAACTATATCAAGATGTTTAAATTAGCACAGCTTATCATTGAGTACCTTCTGGTAAGGAATAAAGAACTCTTAACTGTAGATCTGGCATGGTTGCTAAGGGATTAAGATTTTTGTTGATGGTATTATGTCATGCACTGTTTTGCAGCATTTTGTGCTACTAGATTGGTGTAATGTATGAGGATGGAAATCTGTGAATTTTAAAAATCGACTTTGCTCGTGTGAAGCTACACCGTGTAGTGCTAGTCCCTAACCTTGCGTTAAATCTTGGAGGAAAGGAGGTAGAGTTCCAATTTTTTTCCCAAAATGGACATAACTCAGCCTTCTTTATAATGTGACATAAGCAATTACTGTTATTACAGAAAATAGCAAAACTGCAGTACAAAATGTCTAATACATGTACTTATGACATCATAGCTTCTATGATAATGCTTCTTAAATATTGGCACTGTTTTCAATAACCAAACCTGTCTTCCGTTTAACTTTTAGGCTTTTTTCTGTTCAGGTCACATGACCTGCCAAATATGGTTGCAACTCAAAAATCTTAAGTTCCTTTCCCATGGAACAAACATGGCAAAGCAGCTTATCTGTGGAAGCTAGGGTTTCCAAGATATGATGATTAGGAACTTTTCATAGCAACAATATGGTAGTTTAGAGCCTCCCCTCTTAACTTAAAGCGTCATAGCATGTCTTTTTGAGTTACTGTAATATTTGCATGGCCGTTCCATGATTGTCCAGGTTATAGAAGTCCTGAAAAGAACTTTATTTGTTAGTTGCAAGTGCTGGCAATATCTATACTACTAGAGCTTTGTTTAGCAATGAAGTGGTAATAACTAGCACTGATCTAAAAATATTATTCTATTATCTTTAGCATTCTCAGCAGTTCCTCTCAGCAAGCCTTGACGCAGAAAACAAAACATTGCAAGAATCTGTGGAGGTAAAGTGAAACAAAATTTTTGCCAACAAACTTGTTATCAGTGTTATGAGTGCAGTTTTGTTTTTAAAATACAGGCAGCTCAAAAGGCAAAGAAAGAGCTTGAGGACAAGAAGGAAGCCTTAAAAAAGCTGAAGAAACAGTGCCAGAAACAGAAACAGTGGCTTGCAGAGTACCAGCTGCTGATAAGGGCTGGAGCCAGTGGACAACACAAGGTACTTGATCTCCCTGCAATTCCACCCTTCTTTCCCCCTGCCTCCCTGCTTTCCCCCTCTCCTTCTCCTCTCTCCTTTCCTCGTTCCCTACCTACCTACCTCCTCTCCTCTCTCCCTCCCTCCTTCCCCCTCTCCCTCCCTCCCTCCCTCCGTCCCTCCTCTCCTCTCTTTCTCTCTCCCTCCCCCTGCCCCCTCTCTCTTCCTTCCTCCCTCCCTCCTCCTCTCCCTCTCTGCCTGCTTCCCTCCCTCATCCTCTTTCTCTTTCCCTCCCTGAACAAGACCAGTGACTTTCCCAGGCACGTTTTTATTCTGTTTGCAGTTATTGGACGCTTTTTTTCATTTCCATTAACATCAATCTATCAGTATTCCAGTATTTTCACAAAAACAGTGCCTTTTCTGGCAGAGTTGCAAAATTTTAAACAGACATCTCTCAGGACATTCTTTCCCAGAGCTGTTTTAATGTTCTTGTTTTGTTGATGTTGTAGTGTCCATGTTGTGCCAAGGCATTCGTCAGCCATGAGTATGTTGTCTCCCATGTGACAAGAAAACACAGTGAATACTCAAGCCAGATGAATGGAATGTTGACCTCTGTGGCACCTGTCAAATCTGTGGGTGCTGTAACCATGGAAACAAAGCCTGGCATGACAGAGAAGGAAAAGAGTGATCTTGTGGAAGAGTTAGAGAAGATTAAAGTAAGACTACAAAAAACTGAACGAGAACTTAGCGAGGAGAAGAAGTTGACAGAGTCACAGGTACATGTACTTTGTTCATGATTCACTTGTTTGTGGAGGCAAGTTGGTCTAATGTACCAGGATTAAATTTTTCTTGTTGGTAACAGAGAAATCGGTTGACAGCAGAACATCAAAGTATCGATGAACTTAGAGCAATGTTTGACCAATGGAAAGCAGAGGAGAGGGCTGAACAACAGGTCAGTGACCACAAAATAATTAAAACAAAGTTTTTATTGGATTATTTCTTTGGGTTTGTTTGACAGTAATATTTTGGTGGAGGTGTATCTGAAGGTTGGAGGTTTGAGTCTTAAATCTCTACCATTTATAGAGATCTGTGCAGTTTTGCAATTCTTTTTTTTTTTCATATCCAAAATGTGTGATAAGAGGGTAGATCCACAAAACAAAAGGCCACCAGAAGAACACTGAAAATGTCCACTTCTCTGTGCAGTAGGCTTGCCAGTGTGTGCATGTACTCTCAGTGGGTAATTTGTCCCTGGGGGTACTTCCTTATATGGCCCATATGGGGGCATGCTGCTGGACAGGGTATGGTTTTTGGCCTCTCTGTGCTGAACAGGGTGTATAACTTTATGTGAGTCCATCCTTAACAGGGGTTCAGAACTTGTCCTAAACAGGGTAAGGTTGCATGACTGTCATCATTGTGGCTTACGTGCAGTATTCAGCAGTCCTAGATTGCAAACTTTTGGCAGTCCCTAAAACACTTTAAAATTGTGTAAAACAAGAGAGTGTGTTTCTTTTTTCATTTGTCCTAAACAGGGAGGTATAATGAATTGTGTTGTCTTGAACAGGGTTGGTAGTTTAGGGCTTTTTTGTCCTATACAAGATCAGGGTTTCAGACCCTCAGTGGCACCCCTACCTCCAAACATGAGTCAAGAGCCCCCCCCCCCCCCCCCACAGGGAGGGGGGCTCCCTTGCCTTGTTTCTTCCCATGATGGAGCATTTGCCAATTAAAAAAAGGTGACATACTAAAAGGGATTGGTCTGGGTGGGGTGACAGAGGTAGTACCAGAAATTGCTGGAATTGATCAATACATGAAGTAAGCTGCTTAAAAAAGTACTTGTTTTAAATTCCAGCAAGAAATGGCTGAGTTCAAGAGAAGCTATCAGCAGGATTTGAAAAGGATGCAGGCAGAGAGAGATGATTATTCTAAGGTGAGGTGGTTGCAAGGACTTTTTGTCAAGGAATTCCACATAAAAGCGAGAGGGAAGCTTGAAATTTTGAAATGCCACCCAGAAATGTCGTCTTGACAGGAGGGCGTATGACAGTACCTTGTATGGCATTACTCAAGACATGCTTCGATCATGCTTGATATTTGAAAAGAAATTAACCCCAAATTTTCTGAAAATTGTCTAAAAAGTCTGAACAAATGACACATCTGAACAAAGCTTTGTTACAGAGCACTCTGTCTTTCTGTTTTATTAGTAGATTCCTTAGTAAGGAAATTTACCAAAATTACTAACTGAGAGTGTCCAAAATGTCCCAGAAAAGCACAGGCAGCCCAAGCTAGAGTTGAGAGTTGTGCATACATAAGACTGTTTTTTCCATGCTATGCATAATAATGACATCAGCAACATATAAGAGTTTGTATGAAAATGCTACAAAACGTCTCAAATTGCCACAAATCAGAAAGAAGTCGAAATAAAAATAATTTGCCTTATTTGATTGTTGTATTGGTCATAATTTGAGGGCTTTCTGGGCTGGCTTGAAGCTTTTTGGGCGAGAAATTAATTAATTCTTAACATTCAGCAAACATGAATAATAGAAACCGCAATTTCTTGCCCAAAAAGGTTCAAACCAGCCCAGAAAGCCCTCAAATTATGACCAATACAACAATCAAATAAGGCAAATTGTTTTTATTTCGACTTCTTTCTGATTTGTGGCAATTAGAGACGTTTTGTAGCATTTCCATACAAACTCTTAAATGTTGCCGATGTCATTATTGAGGGTCCACAATAGGTTTGGCGGGATGCGGGATTTGGCTAATTTTTGTGGCGATATTCGGGATGGGAGCTGAAAACAGAAGCGGGAATCGGGAATTTCAATTGAGAGCGGGAGCGGGATTTGTGTTTTTACGGCGTCGGGATGCGAGAATGGCAAGGGGAAAGTAGCGGGATACGGTATTTTAATTTTTACGAGACTGTATGATTTGACCAGCGCAGGCCGATAGAAATGGATCGTTTGTGAATGAAGTGTGTCGGCTTTCTAGTAATTAATGAATTGATCAAGGAAGAGTAGCCTGCATGTCAAGCTATTATGAGTCCTTTTGTGATGTTGTGTGTTGATGTCGGAGAAGTATCAAGTCACATGTCGTGTTGCATTTCATGGCCTTGTTTGCGTTCTTAACTTTTCCGACCCTTTCCATTGAGCGTTTGTTGGAGCAGCTATGATCAACCATTTTGTCAGCTATGGTTAGTCTAGCCAGTATGGCAATGCCGGCGGACGGTAATGTAACAGCGGTCGTCAAAAACGAGGTATTTGGCATAATAATAATAATAATAATAATAATAATAATAATAATAATAATTAATCTTTAAAGAGGATACTCCCATCCATAATAAATTTCGTTCCTCTGACTATTATGAAAAGAGTGCGACCAGGAATGTCTTTCTTCGAAAAAAAAAAATTTCCGAGAAGAAATTTCCTGAAGGCGAGTAGTATGTAAAAGACGCTGAAAGCTTTGAAATAAACTGTACGTTAGGTGAGTCCACTTTTATAAATCTTTTGTTACATTTCTGGACCGATCTTGCATGACCTTTGTGCCCCTAGCCTTGTCTAAGGACACAACCTATTTATATACAGCTGGATGTAGAGAAACAATGTGGAAAAACCGTTTTCGGTGTCTAAGGAAACGCCGACCTTCAGATCAAAACCAAGTCGTGCTTGCCACCCCACAACTTGAACTACCATCCTTTCATTTACATACTCAGTAGGTTGTCTTCTAAGGAAAAACCGAGAGTAGGCAGAATATCGCAGCAAACAATCTTTGTCAATTTTTACCTTTCACTTATACCTGGACAAGAAAAGGTAAAACAGGTCTAAAACAGAATAACACAAACGAAACACTTGTTACGTCATTTAAAGTGGCGATATTTTTAGATGGTATCGAGACAATCGACCATAAAAACGTCTTTACTTGTCTTCTATCCATTGTATAAAGGTATGTGAGGTTTTCGTCATGAAAGTAGAAAACTATTTAAAAATTTAAGCGGGATCGGGATTTCGACGCAAAGAAGGGCGGGATGGCGGGATTAACAGGACAAAATAGGCGGGATGGCGGGATCTGAGAACCCTATTGTGGACCCTCATTATTATGCATAGCGTGGAAAAAACTGTCTAATTTATGCACAGCTCTCAACTCTAGCTTGGGCTGCCTGTGAGAAAAGTTAATGTTAAAAGTTAAAACATTTATGTGTGAAGTTGTATGTCCAAACGAAAACTGTGTACAGCATTTATTTTACTGTACTTTGTACAGGACCAAACAAATAAACAAACACAAGTCACCTTCAAGGGTGACAGTGACATTGAAGATTTGTATTTATTTATTCATTTATTTATTTTGCAGAAAGTGTCTGCCTTACAAGAGCAGCTGAGTAAGTTAAAGTAGAACGATAATTAAGCTATGCTGCAAAGACTGTAAATAATGTAAATGTAACATCAAAAAGGGTATTTTTGGGAACCAATTGTGCTTTTGTTTGCTATTCTAGGACAAAGGATATCGATGGTGGGATCAATAAGGGTACGCTTGTTTTAGACTTTTTTTATGATGTTACCGTAGAGATTTCATTTAACGTCTCGCCAATAAGTGCACTGTCTCTGATAAGTTAGCGCTATTTTCTGTGCAAGCTGAACGCGAGGATGAACCGAGCGTGACAAACAACAAGTTTCACACTTTATTCCTAAATATATTTTATCAAAACACTAGTAATTTGCAAAATAAAGTGATACAATTTTTTGTACACTGCAACCAGTCTCTTTCTTCTCCAATTTTAGTATGAAAAGATCACAGTGCAAAGCACAAGCGGCAAACAGCGAAAGCTCGAGGCACGAGAAGCGCGGACGTGGGGACAAGGAGTAACCTCTTTCTTTGACTGTTGATTTGCGTAACGCATACATTTCTGCTGCCGTCTAGATCATAGCTGCACCTTCTTCGTAGCTCAGAACCAAAGATGTCCTCAATGTAGATGTGTTTAGTACAACTGTGTTTTACTGATCTGCCCTATTGTAACTGTGTGGCATGCTTTTGTTTAGGATGAAGATGAAACTGATTCTCCTGACAACGCTAACAGAGGTCAAGTGTCGCAGCAGTTCATGTTGCAGCTGGAAGATAGGGTGAGTTTTCGGCGGTTACAACAGGATCACATACATGTATGTTTCAGTTCCAGGGCATACAAACAGTTCTTTCCTCTCTTTTGCCGCCAGTTTGAAACTACAAAGCTAGAATGCAGACAAGTTGCAATTTTCTCTCAAAACTCGTGGATGGAAATTCCCCCGCCCCCGGGGGGGGGGGGTACCCAGTAAAGTTTTATACGGGGACGCTCCGCCTGGAGGTTCAAGTTGTTCTGGTTCAGTTGCTCAAGGGGTGCAAGCTTTCTTGTGTTTCACGTTGTCATTTCTGCAGAAATCTGCCACCCGTTGTTAGTTCGCAGTTGCTATAGCAACTGAGAACTATTGGGGCTGTCCTGGCGTAAACAGTCGTGTTAGTGTGTTAACTTTTTGGCAACAAGCCCACAAAGCCATTCAAAGTAGAATCCTTCGAGGTGTAATAGACAAGTTTTGAGGGGCTCTTAACCAGGTTTTGCGCAGTCTCTATGGATGAAGAATTAATCGGAGCGTTTGGATCCTCGAAGATATTGTAGATTTTGATTTGCAAAGACAACGCAGGAAGGAGTCGGAAGGAAACGTTTACTCAGGATCATGTTAGGACTCGCTGGTCTTCAGTTTAGGTTGGCGTTCGCCAGCGGGTTAGGAACAGCTGGACGAGGAAAGAAATTGGTTGTGAAGTTTAGTTGCTGTCGAAAAGATTGCAAAGAAGTCTTTGTGTGTTGATGTTTCTGATCTACAAGTGCAAACATTTCTTTATGCATAAGTTGTCTGGGGGAGATAATTGGTCATAATTAATGAAGCCCACGAAAGGCGATTGTGTACGTTTGCATTTGGTACGGGTTTAAGTTATAAACTATCAAAAAAATCATCCACACCTTACAGAGTGCAAGGACTTTATTGACGGCTTTCAGTTTGAGTTTTATGTGGTTTACTTTGAGCTGATATATAGTGTATGTTGTTCGGAATTATCGGCCAGTCAGGATTTTCCCCGTACGCGCGTATTCAATACATTTTAAAAATATTCCATGCATCATTGCCAGAAGAGTCCTGACTCCGCCTTTCCCGTTATTGAGCTCTCCAGAATCGACCGTTATTGAAGTTTTCTTGGTTTCTGTATTTCATGCATGTCCGCAGTTTAGTTTCGTAGTTCCCACAGTTGAATGTATTCGTGGTTATAACACTGATCGGACGATTTACTCGTTATTCTGAACTTCCCAAATGATGTTTGTTCTTTGATGATCACCAGAAAGATTCTTGAAATCCTTGTCATTAAGCGCTAGCTGCAAAAATGTTTTGTGTTTTCTCTCGCTTAGCCTTTTAGAACGATCATATTCGTGAGGTTTTCCTGACACGAAAGCTATTTAAATTTGATTTTCATAATTCAATTAGTAGAATGTTTACATAGGTGTAATGTTGGCATGATTTCTGACACGAAAGTAAAATTTAGTCAATCACAAGTTTTTAAAGGGAATCCCGAACCTTCGAGTTTGGACCCGAGTTCGAGTTCGAGTTCGAGTTCGAGTTCGAGTTCGAGTTCGAGTTCGAGTTCGAGTTACAAATTCAATGAAATTTTCACAATTATCTGTAAATGACCGTGAAAAAGAGCAAAAGAGACGCTGCGAAACCTGATGTAAAGCACGATGAAATCGATAATCGATAATAACCGATAGAAGTTAGTTCAATTGTATCTGAAATCGATGAAGGTATTTGTAGTGAAGACGCATTTTTAATACAAGGTTGGGGACTGGCGCTAGCCATGCACGCGAACTGTCGATTTTTCAGAAGTTCATCTTCATGCATTTCACCAATGTAAAGCACAAAACAGCATATGACAAAATACCTTTGAAAAAACACCTCTTAGAATTCGTTATCAGCTGATGCCCTTGCGATGGCATGAAGTACTGACCGACTCTTGTTCAAAATCACAGTAAATCAAGTGTTACCCAGCTCAGGATTCAGTGCATGAAAACGATGCAAACTTTTATTAATCAACAAGCCGTCCTCTAACAGTACATGCACTACAGCGGAACCTCCATCACGGGACAACCTGGGAAAAAGGAGAAGTGTTCCCTTAATTTTGGTGTGCCTATAGGTAACAGATGGAAGAATTACAAATTGGGCTTATTAGTGTATTCCTCAAACAACTTATATACATGCAAAAACTAACCCAACGTCTGTTTCTCTTTAATTAATGTCAGTATTCTTCTACATTCATTCTGTTATTACGAAAAAAAAAAAGATTTCCCAGACTTTTGATAGCATATTCCTTTTCAAATGCTGGGCTACGTTTTCGTGGTTTCCCCGTTATTCTTTAATTTTGAGCTGCCTGTTACCCATTTAATGGTGACGCCCTCTATCATGCAACCAAATCCTGCTTCTGATAACACTGATATACACTGAACAACAAAGACAGCAGAGACAAAATAGTAGTAACATCTAAAAAACAACTGCGAACTATCCGAACGGATCCGCTAGTTATACTTAGCTTTAGCCACCATTTCTTCCATTTTGCAGCCGATTTTGTGACCCTTTCACATACTAAAATGGCAATTTTCCCTACCCTTTAGTATACTGCAAGCTTTAAAAAGGCACCCTTTTCGGGCGGAACCTCCCCGTATAGCCCACTAGGGAGTACCCTCCCCCCACCCCCCCCCCCAGGGAAATTCCAATTGTCTAAAACGTGGATACTTGCGAGGCAGGAAGCATGAGCCTCGCATGCAAGTAAAGCCCCAGTCTCACTGTCCTTAATTAGTTACACTGTCTCCAGGCTTTTTGTTCTCAGGTGACCTGGGTAACTAGCGTAACAATACGGACTGTTTTGCAGTCTACCAGAAAGAAATAGAATTCTAGAAAGCCATTAGATACCGGAGAAGTCAACTAATGATACACATTTCCCTCTCACAGCGTCAAATTCGCCCCCAATTTTTATTTTTTTGCCTGATTGTATCCCTGGTCATTAAAGGCCACCACTCGTAACGCATGTCGGGGCTGGGTATGTTTGTAGTTAGTAATAATATTTACCTTGTTTTTGATTTCTAGGTTATTCAGATGCAAGCCGAAACACAACAGAATCTGCAGAAGGAGATGCAAAAAATGCAACAGAAATTCAAATCTCGAGAAGACAAGGCAAAGAAAGACCACAGAGAGGAGATGGGAAGGGTATGTAAAAGTTATGTCTGGTTTGTGCGACTTTTGGTCTGGACATTAAATAATTTCTTTTTAAGTCCCCGCCCAGTTTCCTAAAATATAGGTCAGACCAGGTGAAATCTTCCCGTTTTGGGTGATTTATATTCCTGTCAAGTGAGTCAGCCAGATTTTCGATGCCGAAGTAATTGTTCCATCGCTACCCCCTCCCCTCAGTGCTTAACACTGACAAGTACATTAATCTTGTTTAGTTTCAGGAAATGTTAAGTCAGTATGAAGAAAACCTACAAAATGAGAGAACAGAGAAGACTCGTCTGTCTGAAGACTACGAGAATAGAATAAAGATGCTAACTACGGTAAGGAAGCATGCACACTTCTTTGCAGACTTGCTGACAAGTCGATCAGCTTGATACTCTTGGCGATAGAAAATTGGTGATCGTCTCACAGCAATTTTGAAACTCACCTTTTAATCGTAAACGACGTTTTCCTACGTTATCCTATGTACCAAAGGCTTTCTTCCTGGCGTTATGGAGTGGTTTCTGAAGGCCGAGAACATCACTAAACAGAAGGCTCAATGAGCAAAACAATGTCTCTGCACGTGCGTTGTACATTCTGGTACATTTCTTTGCCGTCCTCTGAAAAACAATGACGTTAAATGATGTTTTGTGGAGAACGTGAACACATGGCAATGACTTATCTTTTTCTTTCTTAAATTGAGCGCCGTGCCAACCAATTCAGTGTTTTTTGGCAACAGTTTATTTCAATCTACTTCACCACAAACGTACAATTATCCTATTAGTTAGAATAATTACTGTACATATGATTGTATATATATTTACAAAAGTCACATGTTATAGATAAACTGAAGTTCAATTTTATCCTTGGTTCAATTTTTATTTTCTTTTGTTTCATTTTCATTATCATGTATTAACATTAAAAGAGAACAAAGAAAAATAAAAATTGAACCAGGGATAAAATTGAACTACAACATATACACTTAGCAAATAAATAGGAGAAAAAAAGGGGGGGGGGGGGAAGAAAAAACTACACCAAAACAAAAAGGGAAAACTATCAACAATTAACAGCAGAAGCTAGGACACGGAGATAAAGTTATAAAGTGAGGGGGTTTCTAATCAGGTCAAAGGTCGTCAACCAATTCAGTTCTTGAATAGTTCGGTTACATTGTACAAGCTGAATAATTTGGAGTGATCACGAAGTAGCTCAAGTAACCTGGATTCAGGCTTAAAGATCCCTAATAGGTTCTTCCCAGAGTGTGGCCTAAGTAGTAAGCGCCAAAAGTGGAGGGAACCCATCTGGCGCTTCCCTAATTCGCCCTCTCGCCCGTCCTTATTGCACCTGCCACACAGGCTACCCAGTGTGAGAAAGTGAGAGAATCAGAACAGTCGGCTTGTTAGTTTCCTTGTTGTTTGTGATTGGCCAATCAAAATCGGAAACTATACGGGTGATTGGACGAAAAGTTTTCATATTTTACCGTGCCAATTCCCTCGACTAGTTTCCTAGAGGTTTGTTCTTGGAATATTAATGTCTGCGTTTTTCTTTATCATTTAAAATGTGTTTTCACAGCAAGTGGAAGACCTCAGAAAAGCACAGGAGTCGCGAAAGGTGAGAAAGTTCATTTTTCAGATTATTTATAAGCTTGAAACGCATTGGTGTTGCTGAGTAGAGCACTGAAATAACTCTTGGCAATTCAAAGTAGTGAGAAAAACCTCAAAGAAATGATCTCAAACTGGTAACGAAGTTTACTCTACGGTAACCGTTTTCTAAGGTGAGAAAACCAAACAAATGAACTGAAATTCAGAGAAGGAAAAACTGTTCAAAATACTTGGGTCGTTTATCTCTCCATCTTGTCATAACATCACCTTTATTTCACCTCGGATTTACAAGGGTAGCTGTATAGCTAATTTCTCCGAGAAAGAAAAGACGAAGAAAAAAATAATAAATAGACAAAATCATCTTTTCTTCTTTTCTTGTCATCTTTTCTTCTTGGTGGCGCTTCGTCGCGTTTTGGATTGTACGGACAGAAACACTGACAGTTGAGTTTTACTGCTAGGATGTTTTGTTTTATGTTGGTACTTGGTAGAAACAGAGAGGATTCAATATTTTTTTTAAGGCTTAATCATATTTTGTTTTATGTTGGTACTAGGTTGAAACAGAGCGGGTACAATATTCTTTCAAGGCTCAACCACCTTCCCTCCAAGGTATTAGGTGTACTACGGTCACAAATAAACTGTCTTAAGTCTGTCACTAGCGACGACTACGTCTCAAAGATTCCTAGCATTTAAAGTGACTATGTGAAGGAGACTTTGCTGACGTTTCGTTAAAACTGACCTAAAGTTATGATTAAACACATCCGCTCTCACTCAAAACGCTCCTAGAACACTATATAAAGAGGAAAATATCAATCAAATGTGCGCAAGGAGAGCACACCGTAATAAGAAAAATGCTAATCCAAACCACTCACTGTTTCGAGTCTTCAAAGCTTAGAGTGGTTTTAATGCAAACAACATGTTCAAGAAACCAGAACTTGAAGAAAATACATGTAGGAGTCACGATTGGTTTTTGATCTCAGTTCTGTCAGTGATTGGATGTGAAAATGGCGCAAGTTTTTGGACCAATCACAGAACGTGTTCTGAAGTGAAGCAAAATTAAAGCAACTGCACACAGACGTCTCCTATTTTCTTTGCTTCAGGGTCCCTTTTCCGCGAGAGGCAAAGGAAATAGGAGATGTCTGCGCACAGATTAAAATTACCGTTGATCCTTAATTTAAAACCGCTCTAGTGCAGTTTGCGTTGCTTTTTCTTTGGTTTTGCTTTTCTTTTGCTTTTCCTTGTTTTGTGATATGTTAAGAAAAAACTCGTGCTGTATAGCTACTTTCTCAGGCAATGAGAAGTAAAACCGAAACCCAATCTTCCTTTGTCTCACGCGTTTTCCCGCACTTGTCGCCGGTAACAAACATTTGATCCAAGTTCTGATTGGTTCGTTGGGTAATTTGTGTTTATTAGAGCGCTTTTCAAATGAGTGTCGTAAAACCATAATAACGTAATTGCCCCAGCCAATCACAACGAACACTAATTGCCCAACGAGCCAATCAGAACTCGAAGCAAACACATGTAACCGGCGCCAAGCGCGGGAAAACGCGTGCGAGCAAGTCGCGATTGGTTTGAGTTTTACTTCTCATTGGCCGAGAAAGTGGCGCGAGATTTTTCTTAATCAGTCACAGAGCAAAGTAAAGCAAAACGCGAATTACTTTTGACGCTCAACTGAAAACCGCTCTAACTGACCAATCGAATTAATACCCACAAACTTTTAATAGCAGCATCAACTGATGCACTCAACATCTTAACTTCTCTTTGAAGATGGCTTCAGCCCAGGTATGGCCAGGATAGAGTGTTTAGCAAGTATTCAGTTTCGTTTTTTCTATTTGTTTTTATCTCTACAGCATCTGTTCCTCCTGTTCCAGCTCCCAGGCAAACTAGTCCTGTTCAAGGTTGGTATACAACTGACATAATTTGATGTTCAGAGGTCTTTCGCCTCAACCTCGGTAATTTTGGTCGTTTGTGGAAGTCTTCGGAATGCATGTTTGGAAGATCTTAGCGTGTTTAATAGTTCAATTAGTCTTTCAGCTGTGTTTAGAAACATCCAGAAGATTTCGAGAATCCTTGGAGGTGTTCTCCCTTGAGGGGCGGGGTAGGGGGGCTGTCAGAAACTCTCTTTGGATTTGAGAATGCGTCAGAGGCAACAGGCAGTAATTGGCGCTTTCCAATGACGATAATTACAAAGACTACAGGTAGATAGGTCAGATTGTAGCGATTTTGCTCACCACATTTTGTGGTTATTGCTTACCAGCCGAACCAGTTGAAAGAGAAAGAGCAAGATCTCCGGAAAAGAGTGTGACAACAGGTAACTGATAAATGCAAGACAATAGACGTTCTTTTGTTTGAAATTGTGATTGTTGATACTAAAACAAGTTCGCGTTCGAAACAGTGTTCTGTATCGGCCTTGCATATCTGGAGTGGTATTTAAAATGTCAACCGCAGTGTTTTACCACAAGAAAACGTCTTTAACCCTTTCACTTCTAGGAGTGCCTAAAATCAAAATTCAAGACGAATCCCAAATTTCATTTTGTTAAATACTTTAATATGAATAGTACCATGGGAAAGTACTGCTGAAGAGGTTTCATTTGAATGGTCACACTTTAGGATTTCATCCACAGACTCAAAAGTTAGAACCACCTTGTACGGCATAATAAACAGCACCACAGGAAAGTACTGCTCAGTAGCTTTCATTTGAATGGTCACACTTTAGGATTTCATCCACAGACTCAAAAGTTAGAACCACCTTGTACAGCATAATAAACAGCACCACAGGAAAGTACTGCTCAGTAGCTTTCATTTGAATGGTCACACTTTAGGATTTCATCCACAGACTCAAAAGTTAGAACCACCTTGTACAGCATAATAAACAGCACCACAGGAAAGTACTGCTCAGTAGCTTTCATTTGAATGGTCACACTGAACGATTTCATCCACAGACTCAAAAGTTAGAACCACCTTAATGTCTCCATAACTGACTCTGGGAGTGAAAGGGTTAAAATGCCTTTCCCCAGTTTAGTTAATAAGTCGACTGTAAATTGTTAGTATACAGTGGAAACATCTTCGGACCTTCCTCGGTAATATTTTTTAAATTCTCGGAAATCTTTAGAAATTTTTGGCCTTCAGACGCTATTCGGGAATTTCTCAAGGAATTGTCGAAATGTTCGAAACATACAGGAATTTAATATCTCTGTTATTCACATGTTATTGTCTATTAATTAATTAATTTATTTATCTATTTCTTTACAGGAGAAGCCATTACACTATACGTGTCAACCAACCAAACCAAATCAGGCCAGTATCGGTTATGGCGCCAGTCATCTGATGGCTCGAACGAATGGTCAAACATGTACGCTTTCTCTGTCTTCGTAAAATCCTCAGGCAACTTCGCCTACCCGGTGTATGTATTCGCCGCAGGGGGATCCCCGTACTGGCGGCAGTACATCTCCGCAAGTCCCTCCCCGCCCAGTTCGGAATATCGCCTGGATTACATGTTCTACTGTTCGCAGACATTTTTGCCAGGAGCGCAGCAGTACCATGTGCTTGAGGCGGGCAGTGTTCCGGTTATAAGATCGTATGTCTCCAAGTCCAAGAACGTTCCGGGATGGAAGCACAAAGGACTGTCTTTCTATGCTCGGAAACTAGCTGTTAGCGGCGATAAAACATGTGAGTATACTACTCAAATTTTACACGTTTAAGTTAAAAACAGGCCCGTGCATTTAATCTTTATTGAAATTTGTCCAACCCATTATGAAGGTTTGCTTGTTTTGGTTTCGTTTCAGTGACGAGTGTCTCTGCATCGTTTGAATCAACTTTGACGGAGGACAAAGAACAAGGTTGTTTTTGTTAGCTTTCAGCTTTCATTTCACGTTTATTACTAGTAAATAAAGTAAACTAGCCGAGGACACCTTGTTTGAGAATTCGCCGGAGGGTTTCTGACAAGTTGTAGTGTAACCTGCGATCCGTTTTTTTGGCAGACTTTGAAGCAAGTGAATCTGAGTCTGAAGAAGAGGCCCCAGCTCCTGTGATACCTAAAGTGTAAGAATTTGCTCTTGTTGATTTGGTTAACAGCCTCAAACCTTAGAACCACCTTGTATAGCATAATAAACAGCAGCACAGAAAAGTACTGCTCAATAGCTTTTACTTGAATGATCACACTTTAGGATTTCATCTACAGACTCAAAAGTTAGAACCACCTTGTCCAGCATAATAAACAGAGCCACAGGAAAGCACTGCTCAGTAGCTTTCATCTGAATGGTCACACTTACGGATTTCATCTTCAGGCTCAAAAGTTAGAATCACCTTGTACAGTATAATAAACAGCACCACAGGAAAGTACTGCTCAGTAGCTATCATTTGAATGGTCACACTTTAGGATTTGATACACAGACTCAAAAGTTAGAACCACCTTGCACAGCGTAATAAACAGCACCACAGGAAAGTACTGCTCAGTAGCTTTCATTTGAATGGTCACACTTTAGGATTTCCTCCACAAACTCAAAAGTTAGAACCACCTTGTACGGCATAATAAACAGCACCACAGGAAAGTACTGCTCAGTAGCTTTCATTTGAATGGTCACACTTTAGGATTTCATCCACATAGTTTAACGTTAGGACCACTTTATACGGTATAATAAACGGTACTACGGGATAGTACAGCTCGAGAACCTTCATTTCAATAGTTACACTTAAGGTTTCGGTTTTTGCTTGCTTCCCTTTAATATTTAAGTTGGTAAGTTCATTGAACTATTGTTGCAATGTTTTTCAGTGAGGTGGATGAAGTGGATGCTAATGAAAGCACAGCGAGCGGTGAAATGGACATCAAGGAATTAACTTCGTGAGTACTAAGTATTTTTTGACTTTTTTCCTAGTATAAAGTTGATTTCTAACTGACTGTGAAAGCAAACCTGAATGTTCTATACCGCATGTAAGTGCATTGTCCCCAAAAACTCTTTCAAAATACTTAAGCCAATCACAGTGAAGATCCTTTTCCTTAGCCAATCAGATGCGATACCAAAGTTGACTTTTCCCGTGTGTTTGGTAGATTGTAGCTATTATGTTTTCACTTTTACTTGTTTAAGTTATGTTGTTTTTAGTTATTACGATATCTCTTCACTATTAAATTTCTTTTGACGAAAACTTGTCCTAATAGTTGTTTTCCTTCCATTTTTCAGGGGCGTTTCGAGTTCAGAATGGGTAAGTTGATGTAGTTTTCTTTCTGTGTTCATCTTTTAAAATCAAGTTTATTTTTTGCTTCTGGTTTAGGACCCGTCCACATTAATACGAGTTTGAAAACTCGTGCTTGTTAACGCACTTTCGTCCATCGTACACACCAAAACGATCAAATACGTTGATGAAAACAGAAACTTTTGAAAACGCTCTCTATTGGTTTTCTGTGGGTGACAGGTAAGGGCATATTAAAGAGAGTAGGAATTTTTTCGCATGAAAATTCGTAATTGAGGACAATTGAAAGCCATATCAAAACGCTAGATTGGACGAAAATGTTTTTGTCACGCTTTAAGCTCAATTCGTGCGGACCAGCAGAATAAAAAATGTCATCAAAGATAAATTGTCAATGTCTAACGTAGGGTCAGTACCCCAACCAGAACTACAAGAATTGTATGTAGAGAGTGTTGAGAATTTGGATGTTGATACACTATTTTGTTCTTGCAGGGAACAGCCACTCTTGAAGCCGGCGAGTTTCGACCATTTCCTCACAATCAGCTGATTACTTGTAAGAACACTTAACTGTAATAACTGTCAGTTTCTTTACTTGACAGTGTTTATTTTCCAGGGTCGTAATGGCAAGGGTGACGCGCGCGTTGTCCTCGCGAGGCCACTCTTGGTAGTGGTACCCTTGCGAGTCCCACCCTTTCTTTATATTCACACTCGCTACGATCCTTTCTTTTTTCTTCCGTGTTCAAAAGCCGGACTGACGCTGTCAACCTGAGAGAAAAATGTTTTGCTGTATTGCAAAAGTGCATCTTCATACTTCTTTATTGTCAGAAAATGAAATTGTTATCGTATATAAACTTGGTTTTCTTTTCTTTTTTAGCTCGTTTTAACCACAGATTTGATGAAGTGCAAGCGTGTAGACAAGAGATTGTTCAGATACTGGATCAGAAACTCGCTAAACAAGGACTATCAGCGGTTAGGAAAGCCTAAATCATTACCGAATGATGCCATCTTCAATAACGTCATGTGTATACATGTATATCCAAAGCAGATTTTCTGATGATTTGTTTTGTTTATCACCAATAGGAAAATGCCCGGCTGTCTTCCCAGATAATGGAAGCAAAAATGGGTGCCCTAAAAACGGAAAGACAAGCACGGAGCAAGGTGAGAATAAATTTTGCTGTCAGCGGTCGGGATGAAATGAGAAAGGAGAGTCTCTCTTGTTTGAAAGTGGCTTCAAAAAAGGGAGGCAGGGTGGCCGAGTGGTTAGGGTGTTGGACTTCGAGTCCGTGGGTCCCGGGTTCGAATCCCACTCTGAGCACTTCATGGATTTGTTTCACGGCAGTCCCGAGTTATGAATCCTTCGGCTGCGCTTGTAAATAGCCAACTGGTTTGCCTCCCGCCAGTTGGGATTCTTAAAACATGTTGTGTTTCATTTACAATATTTGTTTCATTTGTTTGAGTGGCACGCCTGTGAAATAGCTGGTCTGTCGTAAGGCAGCACCAAGGATAGCTAAGCGCCTTGACCACTATAATCATCAATTTACAATTTACAATTTACAATTGAAGTTACGTTGACGGAATGTTAGTAGCTAGGGTGTTGTTATAAAAAAAAGGGCAAAGTGTGTTGTATTGCCGACTAAATCTTTTTTTGTTTGCTCTTCCTCGTTTCAGAAAATCAAAAACTACATTGAAGTCAGACAGCAGTGAGTGAACCGATTGTATTTCCTTTGCTGTTCAGTTACTCTTTCTGTTACGTTTCTATGTGACTTTGTGTCTGGAATCGGTTTTCCGTTGTTAAAATAAAGGTCGTAATTTTTGTCCTTCTGAAAACCGCTTTCTACATTAGTCGCCTGCTTCCTTTACGTGCCTATATTTTGGCAAATCTTTATTTTTCTTCAGGTGTGTTGAAGAGTTAGAAGACATTGTAAAGAAGACATACCGCAGTGACACTCCAGCAGGAAAACCCGGCTTATCAGGTTTGGGTAAATTCCAGTTTATCCTGCTTACATTGATAGATCGAAATGGATGGCAACGGACATTATTTATTTTAGCTAGAATTAATAAAGGGAAAAAACACAAAACAAAGCAAAACAAACAACAACAACAACAACAACAACTAATATATAATAATAATAATTTGATGACAGGATTCAAACAGCAAAGTCAATTTGAGTTTGAGGCGTCATTAATGCTCGACAAACAACAGAAAACCTTTGAAAGCCTGAGACAAATGTTTTAAGTAAGCTCGGTTCCTTTTATGCTACAGAATTGCTTGACGTCGCAGGTTTTATTCTAAAAATTAAGCGAACAGTTACTTACTGTTTTTAACGACAACTCAAATTGGGAATTAAGCTGTCTGAATTTAAATTTTCTCAAAAAGTGACGATCATTGAAAACGTCTCTAAATTGGCAAGATAAGCAGTCACTAAATCATCAGGGAGAAAAATCGCTAACTCAACCTGTCGCTAAAAATACTGCCCTTAAGGTATATTTCATGTAGTTTTGAAGGTATGCCTATTTCTTCAGTTCCTGCAGGTTCTCGTCCCGCAAGCGCTAGCTCTCCCACAGGTTCCCATCCCGCGGGTGCCAGTTCTCCCGCGAGTAAACCTCCCAGCTTCAAGACCACAGCAACTGCTGTCCGTACTTCCGCTACACTGCAGCAAGGCCGGAAGTCACCTGCTCCTAGAGGGACCCTAGGCTCTACCAAGTATGTGCGATAATGTTATGACCTTAAAATATCTTTTTCTAATTTTACTTCAGTTGGATAGTGAGTGTCGGACTAGTGACCGAAATGCAAAAGCATTTGGAAAAAGGGTATGTTGAAAAAAATATAGGTCTTCGTAACTCGATATGGCTTTCGAGTTAGACCGTTTGCTCTGGAACTTTTCTATTTTGACTGAAATTTGCGGTATTTGTGGTTTAATGGACAGTTGCCTTTAACTTCTCAGTTCATGCGACGGTTTTGGGTCTGTATTGTTTTGTTTTATGCTGTTTTATTTGATTCTATTTTATTTTACCTTATTCCTTTTTAGTTTAGTTAAATTTAGTTTAGTTAACTTGATTTTAATTTAATTTTATGTTAGTTGATTTTGTTTTATTTTATTTTATTTTGTTTTATTTTATTTTATATTTGGGGTTTGTGTTAGTTCGACCACCGGTGAGATGACCGTTAGCGTGACAACTGTCACGGACCGTTCCTTCAGTGGTACGTCCGTGACAGAGAGAACCTTAAGCGAGTCTGAGGAGGAGTTGAGCGTGACGGAAGGATCACAAGAGGAAGAGGAAGAAGAGGGGTCTAACTGGGATTCAGAAGGGTGAGGCTTACATGAAGGTTTTTTGGCTGCTACAGCCTGCTGTGCGAGTGGAACGGTGTCACTAAGTAACGAGGAAAAATTAACCAATGTCAAATCGTACATGCCACAGGAGTGGGGGCGAGATGACACTAAAACGTGAACAAAGAGAGGATGAGGAGAACAAAAGAATGTCTGCGATCAAATTATTCATGCGCAAAACTGAGACGTATCACGAGGATGGTCTCTTGGACATATTTGTTGTTTTCTAGAGCGAACAAAACGACAGTTAACAACTTGGTCGCTTAATCGAGTGACACAAGAAACTACTCAGTCTTTTTTGGCAGTAACTGGGACTAAAGCTTGTTGGGTGCACACTAATAAAACTAGGGTGGCAGCAACACACCCTGCCAAATGTAAAACCAAGGGGTGGTAGCAACACACCCTGAAAATGATGATAAGGGTGGCAGCAGCGCACCCTGCAAATGTAATGATAAGGGTGGCAGCAACGCACCCTGTAAGTAATGAATGAGCCAGCGAATGTGGCGCATGCCACACCCGGATAGATAGCGATAAATGTGGGGATGAGCCAACGAGTGTGGCGCATGCAACACCCGGCATATCTAAGAGCTAAGGTGGGGCAAGAGCCCCACCCAGCCTGCTACGTGCGACGCTAAGTGGCAGGTGTGCACCCAACCCAATAGTCCAGCTTTATTGAATAAAAGGGGTAGGGTGAGGTGGGAAAGCAATCTACAAAAACTGGAGAAAGTCACAAGTAGTACACCATGCAATGTGTAACATGAAATGGGAACAAAGCGTGCACTTATGACTGAACCGCGAAAGGCATAACTTGATATCAATTACAGAAAGAGAACAATATAGCTTATTGTTCATTTTGGCATAACCGTGCAGGAATACAGTTCATGGGTAAGCTAGTCAACAGAAAAGCTATTGTACTACTGCAAAGTCACGCCAAGTCCATTAGTGTACATGTGAAATACTATAAGCCGCTTACAAAGACGTTTAGTAAACACAACATTGTAATGTGGGATCATTTCGTGACCCATACGAGGTGATGAGAACTACTTAACAGATGCACACGCCAAAGTGCTTTAGCCAGTACACATAAACGAGTACATAAGCTCTAAGTAGTTAACTCTATTTTACAAGTAAAATTACCATTTTGGGCATTGCCCTATCTGGTGAGGAATTGCATCACCTCTTAACAGGCCTGATGTTTACAGCGGAGATTGATTTAGTTTCACAATGTTAATGTACTCGTCGTAACCATGTGAACTCGCGCAAACCTACTTGTGGGGGCACTTTCTTTTAAAACTTTATATGTATTTAGGGCCCCGAAGGTGTGTGAAACAGGTAGAAATGCTGGTCTGTAGCCTGAGAAAACAGCCGACGTTTCACGAGGTCTCCACTTGAGCCCTCACAAAACGATGTCTGAGTAACGAGTGCAGAAATTCCATACTGATGACGTGTCTCTACCCAGATCTTGGTAGTGCTTCTGATTGGTTGAAAGAAAATTCCAAGCCTTCTGATTGGTTGATAGAAAATTCCAACCAATCAGAAGCACTACCAAGATCTGGGTAGAGACATGTCATCAGAATGAAATTTCTGCGGTCGTTACTCAGACGTCGTTTTGCGAGCCTCAGGGCTGAAGTGGCGACCTCGTGAAACGTCGGCTGTTTTCTCAGGCTAGCTGGTCTGAAGTATGGTACACATTTTGACCATGTAAGCTAAACTGACTTGTATTTGTCAAATCGTTACAGGGAAGCTTCGAAGCCTACTCCCAGACCGGCTCCTCAGCCCACTCACAGAGTGGCAGTTCACATTCCCTCGCAGCAAAATTTTGACTCCGACTCAGATATTGAAGAGGTGAGTCATTCATGCACAAAGTGGGCGGTTTACCAGACAGACACTGGAAAACTGCATTATTAGATTATTCTTTATTTTGTTTTTACTCGCGAAAGTCTGTAGTACACAAGATTGTAAGGGCACATTACGGGACCTCCTCCCATATGGGCTCTAGCTCAGTCGGTAGAGCATCTCAGCTGCTGCTGATTTCTCAGTCTTCAGATCATAAGACCGTGCTATGTGATAACGTTCATGTTTTTTCCTTGCTTTGCAGCTGGTTGCGGTTAAAACCGTCCCTAAGGCCGCTCCACGAGGCGAAAAGGTGAGTCCACGAAAACCAAGCTCTAAATGTGATTTTTGACCCCTCCAACCCCCCCCCCCCCCCAAAAGATTTATTATTAACCAATCGAGAACGTTTTTCCAAGGTCCGTGAGCTAGCCGAAACACTGGAGCGGAGCTTGAGCTTCGGATCTTCTGTCAAGAAACCTGCTGGTGGGGTGTCAATGCACTTTCAAGGGAATGGTGACGAGAGAAGTGAGCCTCCGAGAACTACCGCTCAGCAGTCGTCAAGACAACAGGTAACGAACATGCGTTCTTTTTTTCTCATGTAGCATTAGCAAAGTTCCTCGCTAATAAACGAAGAAACATTACGGAAACATTCATAAATCTCGTTGTTTCTCCCAGATGTTTTCTCGTTGCAGGAGCCGTTAAATTCTTCTTTTTCTGCAAGATAGCTTCTTGTTTCATGCTTCAGATGTTTACCTATCCCTTATTTATTTTGCCAGTGTGCTTAGTCTATCTCCTTTTGAATCCCGTAGAATGAAGATGATTTAGACAGTGACTTTTCCATTTCCTCTATCGACGAAAAGACACCAGGCCTACGGTAAGAACTGTGGATACCTTACGAATAAATTAAGTGTCAACAGGCACCTAATTTTCTTGTGACAATAATTGTTCATTGATTGATTGATTGATTGATTGATTGATTGATTGATTGATTTTACAGGCTTGAGTCAGACCATTTATCAAATCTATGATAAATCTGTGTTTAAAACGGCAACGATAATCATCTTGATCTAACAAACGTACTATTATTTTCCTGTTGTTCTATCAGGGCCCCTGATCAAGGAAGAGGAGGATTACAGCCTTCAGGTGAAAAATCCTACTTGCTTACCTTACCCTGAATATATCAACTAAACCTCTTTTCATCATCCTTCCACAAGTGTAAAGTGACAGACGAATAGCCTAGACCTCCTTCGTGCAATTGGCACCCAAAGGACCCTTAAAACAATTTCTTGCTTTCCCAGTCAACCGCAAGGACACAAACAAATCTGTTCTCTGAGGACCAGAAATGAATAAATCAGAGAAGAATGTCGCAAAGCATGTCAGATGCTTCACTCCAATCGGGCCCACCGAACAGTATTCCAGGCCTAGATGGTCGTATAGAAGAATAACTGTCTCATTGTGAGGTGTTATTACGAAAAAATTGGTTTCTTCTACAGTGGAACCCCACGTTACTGCCACCTTGTTATTGCGGCCACTTAAATTTGGCTCGCGCAAAAGTTGATTGAGTCATTTTCTTATGTAATAGAAACGCTTAATTAATCCAGTCATCCCCTTATTAAACACGGAAGGATTTTCGCAGCTCAAGGGTGGTATCAAAAGAGTTTTACTGTACTTAGACAATTTATCAAACATGGTTGTGATGATAGTCCAGACTCTCCATTTCATTTGCCTGATTTTAAACCATTCTTTTTTACTATTTGTAGCTATGGCGCGATCGTCTGGTCGACAAAGTCCAAAGGTCGAGTTTAAAAGACCTCAACCCCAGGCCACACGCGTGGAAGCATTCACCCATGACGACTTTTCGGACTTTGATGACGACTGAGAGTTCGGCATTTATCGCACCTCGGAAACTTCCGACGTCGATGTACGCGTAACTGCAATGTTGTCATGTTCTGGTGGTTTTAAACCATTCGGGCCGCAGATCATATAATTATCGCAAACCTTGTAATTAGAGATTACTCTATTAGTGTGTAGTATGTGTTTTTCCTCGTAGATAAATCTTTTCGACATTTTGTATTTGTAAAAGTCAAAGTTTGTATAGATATAAATCTACAGTGGTTACGTAGTAAGGATTGTATTTTGCTGTCCATAGAATATATTCTTGTACTGTTTACAATGCAGTTTTTGTACTGAGGTAAAATGATGTCTTAAGATTGGCTACAGTTTCAAAGCTAAAATGACTTTTTCTCGCAGATTGTTCTTTACGAAGGTATAAATGCTGTCGCGTTCTGTTATATTAGTGCGCAGTGTGTTTTTTCTAGTAACCTAATCTTTTCGACATTTTGTAGTAAAAGTCTAACTTTTGTAAAGATATAAATCTTCGGGGGCTACGTAGTAAGGAGCCTACTTTCATGTCCAAAGAATATATTCTTGTACTGTTTACAATGTAATTTTTTGTCGATGATGTAAAATAGCGTCTTTTTAATGGTTAGCTCTAAAGCCTAAAATATGACGTTTTCTCACAAATTTGTCTTTAGTAAGTTCTAAACTCAGATGAGAATGTTTGTGTAAATCAAAAAACTTTATGCTTTTCTATTGTCTCCGAGATTCAAAGAACGCTAAAATTAAACAAGGAAAGCCGTTGTTTGTGAACTTACTTTGTTCTTTTGCGATGAAGTCAAAGACACCAACAAATAGTGTTGTCTATTTTTTTATTCTAAAATACCATGAAACATGATGGATTTTTACAGCCATAAATACACGCCCAGGCCTTCAATTTAGATCGGGACATGAAATATCTGACAAGTTCTCGTGCATAAAAATGTACACTATGTTATAAAGATTCTAATTCCCAGAGCTTTCTGTTTTTAATTATCCCCTGGAGCAGTGAAAGGGTATACCAGTTTATTGTGTAGCGCCAAGTCACGTGACATCAAACAAACATTTCCTTGGCATCGATGTCAGCGGCTGCGAAAATGACACAACGTTGACAATGTTGTTCCCATTTGTTCAAAAGATGGACAACAGGCAAGGTAAAATTCAGTCGGATAGAAATTATTTTAACAGGAAATTATTAAAAGGAACGGCGAGGAGAAAACCATTCCGTACAAGTATCATTAATAACGTTCATATCTGTTAACACAAAATCGAAAAAAATTGAACTGTTTAAATATTGATTTTATGGTATCGGAAGCTTGATGTCTAGCCTGCGAGCAGTCGTTTTTTCCTCGGATTCTCTGTGCTAGCGGAAATGTCAGTAGAGATTATCCAATTGTAACGGTAAAGAAAAATACGTCAGACACTGCTCGTAGTCTACTTTACGGCTACCCAGTACATCAGGTTTATTCGTGTGCACCTTTCACCTGAAGATATATCTTACGAAGAAATTTGAATTTCAAAAATCTTTTTGGTGACAGAATGAAAACGGTATTCATATTACGCTTCCAGACCATGATAAGTTTTACGATCTGAGTGGCCTAACGAGACACCCGTAATAACTACTGTAATTATTACAAATTCAAAAGAACGTGGAATAATTAAAGTAATTATTACGACTACCGTGAGGAAATTCGTTTCCCCGCTTATTCCCACCACCAAAGGCTTCCTCAATTCTCGTCGTCTGTCGGTAAAATATAATTAATTGAATGCTAAAGATGTGTAGGTGTTTAGGCTCAGTTGAAGTGAAATTTGAACTGGAACCCTTCGCCGAATGGAAAGCCTCCAGGCCAGGACTGTCCGCCTCCTTGTTGAGCTTCAGGATCCAGCGGGTCTTCACCACTATCGTACTTTGCGCGTTTTTCTGTCGGAAAAAAGTAATGGGTAAATGACATCAGATATTGCAATTAACTTTGTCGAGACAAAGCTTTGATTACCTTGTGTGACAAGACCATAAGATGAAATGTTTTTCCAGGATGCAACGACCTTCGGTGTTTCTAATTTAAAAAAAATATCAAAATCTGCAATGGCTCGCCCGTATAGAATATAAAACAATGAGACAAACGCTTGTGATAGTTTTGTTTATCCTATCGCACGGACAGCCAACCAATTTATAACTAACCCATCGGCCATTCTCTTGGTTTTTATAAAAGCTTCAAGTCCCTTTACTTCCGGTTTTGACGATTCCCGCCTCTCTATACTTTTGCTATTGCAAACAAGGAAATCTATCGCGCACCCGGCCTTCTAACAAATGCAATTTATCTCGCGCTTCCAGTACCCTATTCCTGCGCGCTCAACAACTGATAAAATGGAAAGACTGGCATTAGTTTACAGTATCCTTACCAGGGTCAGATAGCACTTCTTTCGCCGCAGCGATGTCAATGAACATTTTTTCAGCATTTTTCTTATCCTCTCCTTTATACTGATCAGGGTGCCATTTCACCGCAAGCTTCCGGTATGACTTCATTATTTCTTTCTTCGTTGCTGTCCTGAAAGAGGAAGAAAAAACATTGATTGGAAATTAGCCTGGCGGGGAAAATAAACCAATAATGCAGAATTCAGCTTAAATGTTAGCCTGTTCCATGCACTCTGATATTGAGGAAAGCGAGAGGAAAAACGAACGAAAAAACGCGCTTATTAGTTGTTGGCTGTTAGTAGCTACATTAAGACTCCGTTAATATGAATACCGAGGAGCTAGAAAATTTTGATAGTATTAACGGAGTGGTCGTGTTAGCGTGGTAGGGTCAAATTATGATGCCCTAAAAGAAAGAAAACAAAACAAACAAACGGTGCAAAGAGAAAACACAGAAAGACAGCATGATTTAGAGAACAACATGACTTGTAAACCACAGCTACTAAATACAGTTTGAAAGACAGCTTTGACTTTTTCTTTTTCAATTTTTGTTTGATGTTGTCATCGTTAAAAAAACCACCAGGCATTTCGCGTAAAAATTTATCAAGAAGATAGCAGATTCAGACCCCCAAAGATGGTCGCTGGTCGTATCAATGTCGTAGTAGTCTGAAAAGCGACGTTTTGAGTCAAACAAAAAAGGCTGAGCTTTCGTTTGGATATCAAAAACGGCGTGGCGGTAAAAAGGGGTGCCACTATAGTTGTTACAAAGTCAGTTACGATCGGTTTAGCCTGTTCCACACTCTCATAGTAGAGACGGCGAGAATTAGAAAGGGAACGCGAAAATAAGACGCGCAGGATCTGGGGAAAAGATGGCTTTCCCCACCCCCCGCGCCTTTTTCGTGCTCGTGTTTCCTTATTCGCTTTTACCACTGTCTCACAGCTTGGAGCAGGATACGATTTGTTTTGGTTATGTTGTTAGACTTGTTTTCCTTGTAAAGCGGAAAATATTACCTTTTCAATCCTAATATTTTATAATAATCGCGTTTCTTTGACTGCTTTTGTAGTCTCAGAGCTCTTTCAAGTCCTTCCTGGACCTATAGTATAATAAGAATAAAAATCAATAAATAATCTTCAACCTTCTGTTTGTCACCTCGTCTAGCAGGAGTTTGTAAATCACAGGGCGCGCGTGAGACGTAAGCAAGGAAACCTTTCCACGCATGAGTCTGTATTGATATCGTCAGAAGATGTGAGATGTTGATCAGCCTACCTTGTGTAAGTGTTCGTTAATATTCTTTGCTTTCTGGTAATCATTTACAGCTGTAGAGAAAAACAGACATTACGCGTAAGGTCAATTGATTCCATTTACAATTTAAAGCAGCCAGGTTCCACGTTACTTTCGGGTTTAGGTGCCTTTTTCCGATCGTTTCCTTTGAAAGTTTGCTACTTTTACATGTTACTTTCGGACAGCAAAAAACGTGCACCATTTGTGGAACGATTTATCTGTTTGAGTTAACTGGCGCAAATAAGTAAACTCAGGCTTACGTATAATCTTTATTTATAACTAGCAACAAATAAGCCGAAACCTTACCTTAAAAAAGGTCATTAGTATTTTGTTTTGTTGGTTTGTTTCTTCCAAAGAACTCAACCTTTTACCATTGTAGTTTATCTCATTTATCAGCTGTTTTGGTACACTGTATTCCGTGTCGACGAACGAAAATAAAAACTAAAAAAGTGTACAGCAACTAACTCACCTTCATCATACATTTCATTGAGGATGTGAGCCTCCGCTCTGTCGCAAAGTGCATCAACATCATTTTCATCAAGTTTCAACGCTTCATTGCACTGGGTGATAGCATCGTTGGGACTTTGAAGCTGAAAATCGAGGCACAAAAGCACCATTTATGACGGGAATTGACAAAATGTGCCCTGCTTGCTGACATCACCACTCTCTTCTTGACAGAATTCAAGTTTTCAATTCGTTTGGCTTCATGAAAGCAACACAGTAGTTTAGACAATTCTCCAATTTTATTTTAAATGTATAAGATACAATAGGTATGTTAGGTTAAATCCTTTTCGTTGGTAGCCATTTATACACTTGGGTGGAGAGAAGCAATGTGGAGGCAAGTTTCTTGTCTAAAGAAACAACTTGTCACAATGTTATGGGGATTCTGTCCTAAACGTGGCGGTTGTAGCCTAGAACGTTGTTGAAAATAAAAATCATTGAAAATAATAAATGATAAATTTGTTTACCTTGAGCTGACAGTGACACAATTGTCTTCTCATTTTACCCACAAGTGAAGGGACTTTAGACTCTGTCTTGAGCGCTTGTTTTAATTTGGATAACGCATCTTCGTATCTGTAAAGAGAAACATGAGCAATTAGGGTAAAATCTCACATAATCCGGGACAGGACATCATGCTGTACATGGAAGTATTAATTTGTCTAGAGCGTGACTAAAGAATACGCACATCTTGGTTTTTTTTGTTTTGTTTTTTCGCATGAATGAGGCAGAGCAGCCAAATGGTTGCGCAGGGACCTTGAAAACTGAAGGTCTTGGGTTCAAGGTTCCATCCATGGCCAATACTGTCGCACTGATAGGGGCCGTGTTCTTGAACTGATGCTCCGTATTTTTCGCAAAAACCGTAATCATCGAGTTCCGCTTTGAGCGCTAGCTGGAACTGTTTATCGGTAGACCCGAGATAAACTCCTGGCCACGCTTGTGAACAGTAAACGGGTCTCTCCCTGATAGTGACAGATAGTTGGGATTTTTTTTATCCTGAAATTAAACTACTTTTTTTAATGTTTAAATGATCAGTTCCACAAACACGTTCTGCTAATAATCACATGCTGAAGCATTTATTTTTATAATTTTTGACATTACTTTTACTATCACTTACTGTCCTTGATTGATTAAGTCCTGAGCCGCTGCCATCTGCTTGTTTAGCTTCTTCATTTTCTGCAACAATTATGACAAAAACTTTAGTTCATGAAAAAAAAATACAATAACACTGTTTTCAGAAAACTCAGACTTTCTGATTGGCTAACTTGCAACAACGTAACATGTTGATTAGCAAAAGGTCTCTGATGAAAATCACACCCAGCCAATAAAACGACTTGGTGCAAGAAGGTTGTGAGTGATATTTTTTTGCCTGAAGGTCACATTTTTTTGCTAGCAATTTGCTCCAGTGCAAAAATAATGGCCATTGCCATGACAAAATTCTTATTACTAACAATTTAACCCTAAGGTAGAAAGGAAAAACAGATGATCAACACATCAAAAAATCAGCCTACAAAACTTGAGCAAGTCTATAACATATTGTTCGTTTTTTGGCCAAATTGTAACTTACGCACCTCCCGCATCAAGCCTTTCAGTAAGTGTAATAAATTTTTGATCAAACCATTCCACTCACGACTGAGCTCATACACACCTTGTAAAATGGAAAACACTCCTTGTGATCAGGATCAAGCTTAAGACATTCTCTAATTTCCCTGAGATGTAATCAAATGCACGTTTTCAAAAGAAGGCAGCATTTCATAGTCTGTTCATGACTATTTTTAATAGGCTACTGGAGCAAGTGCGAGTACACGAGCACAGATCATGAAAACAAGAGCAGAATGCCAAAAATAAAATTTTGAATAGAAGCCCTGTGAACAGGTGACATTTTAGAGCCGTATTCTTTACTAGGGAGAACAAAATTTTAACTACACCAGTGTTACAAAGCAGAGAAAGCACCATAACCGGATTTCCTGCAGTTGCAGAGTCACCGAAGTACAGTAAACATAGATTTTTGTGGAGCCCGAGATTGGTTTCATAGCTAACCATACACAAATGGAAATGTCAGAATCAGGTCAGCATGTTATGGTTGTTGGATCTGCACAGTCTGAATGTGAAAGAGCAGGGCACTGGTGAGTCTCACAGTCACTGGTAATAAATTTCTGAACTATCTGCAACCAGTCCACCAACAGCAATGTTATCTTACATCAAGAGCCAATCAGAAATATCTATGAGAAGTTACCCTGCAATTCGTAGTTGGTGGGAATGTATACAAAGTGCAACAAAAGGCTGCCAATTTCTAAGTGTTGTTTCTTGTCCAATCAGGAAAAAGTCTAGAATCTGATACAGTTTCTGTGTATGAGATCTGACAGGCACTCTTCTCCAGGGATGTGGCCAGGCATACATTTCTTGAAAGCATCGAAACTTTTCGGACTGATTTCGGGACAATAATTCAACCTGTATCTCGAAAACAAGAAAGTTTCTAAGCATGAGACTTTGCTATAAGATGAACATCTCTTATCTTAAAGATAATTTATGTCAAAATAACAGCTTTCTAAGATGAGTGGCTGACAGGTTCTTGGGTCTTTCAAGAAATGCACACCAGAGCCTCATTGCAGGATACTAAATTTACCTAGACGGTGATACACTGAGATGCTAAATAACATACCTCAAGGCATCTTCTAATTCTCCCATATCATAATGTAGTTCACTGAGTTGAAGGTAAGCTCCTGTATTATCACTTATAAGTTTAGTTGTAGGCCTGAAATAAACCACACTGGTCAGTTATCAATAAATACAACAAAACTCTTGAAACTGACCATCCAAAATGCAAAAAAATTGGTAACCTAAGAGAGGCATTTGCTTTTGAGACCTAAGTATCACAATGTGACTCAATAAGCAGTTTGGTATCAAGGATAAAGCTGTCTCATTAGCTCAGCTTGTTGGGTGCCAGATTACAGAGGGGAGGTCTGTTGGTTGGAATCTTATCTCGGCACCAACCAGGGATGGGTATCACAAAGCTCCCCTGAGATGAATCCAAAGTATTCTTCCCTAACAATAGGCTATTACTTTCCAAAAATACTTCAGACACATTCTACATGTAACTCAGGAGAGCTTCATGAATTTGCCCAGGGGCTTATAAAATAACTGGCAAGACCATGCTGCATATGGTCAACACATTGCCTCAGTTAAGAACTTTACATGATTATATCACTAGGTGGTGACGTTAAGCCATTGGACTTATCTTCTATACCATGAAACGCTTAACTAACAGGTGATGTTAAACAACCCACATCACCATTCAAAAAGAGTAGGGACAAAGTTGCGGCTGTTGTGGTCTGTTCTGGTTGTATTCATTCAGGGTTTGTGACTATGGCAAAGCTTGCAAATAAATAAACAAATGAATAAGGAAGTGGTCCCTCAATAGATGTCTATTATAAAGAAAAGACTACACCTTACAGCTCACGTGTGGGTGAAAGAACAGGGGTTATAGGAACCTGACAGTGGAAAATTGACAGAGATTGAAAATTTTCTTAACAAGTTACAAAAAGATGTATAGCAGCCAAGAAAGGAGACTTACTTAATGTCTGAGATAGCACTGATGTAGTCTCCCATTTGTTTATGACAATCAGCTCTCATTATTCTAAGCTCAGCATCCCATGGAGCAACCTGAAGATAACATAAAGCAACCAGACACACATGTGACAAAATGTCTAAAACATTTAATTGATAAAGATTAAACTTGCACTGCTCAATGGCATTCATTTGAATGGTCCATACACTGTATGGTGATCTATGGGGCAAGTAAAAATACTCCTAGTGCACCTCACTTTAACAAAATGGAAGCCACAATTTATCCAGCCCCACCCAAATTCTGGGGGAGGTTTATCCCCTATTAATGTGAGCTCCTAGTGGGGGTGGGGTGGTGTAGTGGTTAGCACGTTGGACTTCAGATCAACAGGTTGGTGTTTCGATGCCCAGTCCCTGCCATCGTGTTGTTTCCTTAGAAAAGATACTTTGCCCCACGTTGTCTCTCTCCACCCAGGTGTATAAATGGGTACTGGCGACACACTTCTGGGGGTAACCCTGTGATGGACTAGCATCCCGTCCAGGGGGGAGTAGCAATACTCTCAGTTGCTTCCTGCTACGGAAGCAGGATGAGCTCCAGCCATGTGGGCCTCCTTGGCCCGAGTGCGACTTTATCCTTTATGAGCTCCTCTTGACTTCTAAAAAACCCAGTGGGTCAAAACCCTCAAGGAACAAACCCCAAGTGGTCTATCTGCCATTATCATGAACTCAAAACTCAAAACAAAACTCCAGTAACAGTCACAAAAAGAGAAGTGTTCCACAAATAAAACGTGAATTTGATTACTGCAATTATTTATTTCAATAATCTGCTGTTTAAATGAAAAGTTCAAAATTCAAAACAAAATTTGATCCAATAACCAAATTTTGATTACTTTACGTGATAGGCATATAGGAATTTGACAGGCTTCTTGAATGACCTTCCAATAGTCATCTGCTTCTAAAAGTTTTCCTCTCTTTTCTCTCTCCAGCCAGCTTTTCTAATCAATTCTCAAGAGGAAAAAATGATAAATCATTCTGATCTAGGACCAAATTTAGAAGTTGATTGCATTGCAGAAAAAGGAGAAAAATAATCAGTGCACACATTTTTTGTTGGGAAACAGGTTATGGAAATCAGGAAACCTGTCAGATTCCTGTGTCAGCCCCATCAATTAATCCAATAAAAATTCAAGCATCAGATCACGTTTTGTTTCAAATAGTCCATTCTTCACATGAAAGGCACTTACTGATTAAACGAACAATGAAATCAATAATAGAATATACAGGGTTGGTACCCTTTTTTGCATCAAAAATTCAAGGAGTTTTCAAGGACTTTCAAGGACACATTTCCCATTTTTCAAACTACTCCATGCAGTGTAAAATCAAGCCATTATAATGCCTTTGTCTGGCTCACGCTATTAAGGCTCTCATCAAACATAAGTACATAAGCCTCTTCTTTCTTCACACTGTTCTTCAAAAGTTGTTTGAAGTGAGGGGCAAGGACAAAACAGTTCTCCTGTTTTGCCGGACAGTAAAACAGATCATATTTGTCTATTAAATCATCCAGTTGTTACCTCTATTGCTCTTCCTAAGAATTCTATGGCTGTTTGATAATCTCCCATGTTCATTGCATCCCTAGCTTCTATAACATCTCTTTTGATCGGCTCAATTATGCTTAACTGAAACGTCAAATAAAAAGTATTACTATTTTAAACAACAGGGAAATAGATGGGAAAGGAAAAACGTATTCACCAATAAAAAACAATTTTAATTATCACTAAATAACAGTAAATGAAATGTACCTGCTGCAGTGCTTCAGGGTTATCAGGACTTTTTCGTAACTGTCAAAAGAGGTAATAATATATTTTGTATTAAATAATCTTTCAATTATTATTTTAATGATAATTATAAATAGTAATACTTTAAGTACTCTTGTGTTGCTGTTTACATGTGCTGATCAAGAGTCCTTAATAGTGCAAAAAATAGGGTGTTACTAACTAGAATTTTAATTTCAGCCAACATTTTACTATCTTGGTTAAAGGGAGTACCATGGCACACACGGCAATATTTTATGCAACTTGTGTAGCACCAAATTGCTACACAAGTTGGACAATAAATACCTTGAGAGCAACACACCTTGCAAAAACACTGCAAAACTCTATTTCACTTTTAATTAAACAATGATTGCAGCAACAGAAAAAAACTTGAAATTTGTCTTTTGAAGGGTACATTTCATTAGACAATTTTTGGCACAAGCTGGGTAACTTGTAAATTTATGCAGTGGCCGACAAGTTGCACAAAACTTTGCCTATTGCCTCACTGTCTTGAAAACAACATTACAAGTCTGGAGTCACTACTTGCAGAGCAAAGCTTCTTGTTATGCTAGTCACTTTGCAGCCAAAGCTAAACATGTTTTGGTTTATCTACACAGAGTACATACCACTGCTTCATAATCAATGTGTGCTTCATCTAGCCTTCCTTGTTTTAGTAAAACATTTCCTCGTTGTAACCGTGCCTGCAATGGTACAATTCAAATTATTTCCTTTGTTATAGTACATTACACCAATTACTGAATGCTATCTATTGAGAGTCAAAAAAAGCCACCACTGCCACAATTAAGGAATATCAATGAATATATAATCCAACAAACATTTTAGCTAAACCACCATTGGTCAATATGTCTCATGGGGAGCAATATCCTTCAAACAAAACTGTTTGATATCCAAAGATATTCCCCAGGCAATAGAACATTTATTTTGGGGGGACAAAATAGATCTTTCAAGAGGATAAACCTGACTGTTTTGATCAACTTAAGAGATTTTTACAACAAAACACTTGACGCACTGGAACCAGTCCTAAGGCCCAGGTCAAATGTTCAACATCACATAAGATCTACTAAATTGAGCAAATTAAGTTCATGATAAGTTCGACGTTTGACTCAGTTAAGTTTGTCTGAGTATATTTGGATCGCCCAACATGTTCTATCCATCTGCTTACATTCATGCTCTCAATTTTTTTTTCAAACTTGGGACTGGAATACTGGTAATTAAATTTCAGTTTTAAAATGAGGTCAAAGCTAGGGGAGGGCCTTACCTGAAAAAAGTCTGGTTTAAGCTCCAGAACTCTATTTAAATCTGGTAGTGCTGCTTTTGAACGGCCCATGGCAAGAAATACTGTTGCTCTCTTAAAATATGTTAAAAAATTGTCAGGGTCGCCCTCTGAAAGAGATAGAGGTCAAAGATGTGGTCAAAACCTATTACACAATAAAGACGGCATGAAGAAAGTAATCCTTAGCAACAATGCGTTGCAACTTAAAATAATTATAATTGTCTTAAAGAATGCCATTAGATCAGGGAAAATGTTATGGAGAAAGAGCTCGACCTGGTCATGCAGCAGCTTAAGAAAGTGCCCTGATATGAAAATTTACGTATAAATATTCTCCTTACTGTTCTCCATAATTTTTAAGGAACTAGTAAGGAGAATTTGTCTAAATATCAAGACATCTTATCCTTGGTGATCACTTTCTTTATTATCATTACTTGAATGTTTGAAAAAGTGGTGATGATGTTAAGAGAAATTTCATTTTCACCACAGTTAGGTCTTAAAGGGTTAATAGGATTAAAATCCATGACCTGGTTCAAATCCTGTTGAGTCCTGTTGTATTGCTAAGGTCATGGGTTTGAGTCCTGTTAAAGCCTGAATTTCTGTGACGTTGTATTTGCAACTTCTAATTAAGTTCCTGCATAATTCTTACTGCAATGATCTTCTGCTCTTAAATTAATTCTCCGGCAGTTCACATGGAGTTACTTCACAAGTACGTCATCAGAAAGTAGTCTTACATTTTCAAAAAATTGTACGGCATTGTACACTAGACAAGTTTACTGTACAACCCATTTAAATTACTATATTTATATGTGTTACTCAACCAGTTAAGCCTTCCTATTCTCAGTATTTTTTGCCTAAGTTAGATGTAATTTATGTCATATGTTCTTATTCTTTGTAACTGTAGCAAAAAAGGTATGTTTTGCTGTGTGCTAAATCTGTCTAAAGGATATATTAACTAGATAAAAAAAGAGACAGTTAAAGAAAAAAAGGACTTGTAGAAACATCAGCATAAGTTGTGGTTCTCCACTCTACTCGAGAAATTTGCATTGCACCTGACAAAAAATTTTTAGTCTGGCATCTTTCTATTGGTTGAATTCTAAATTACATTTCGCGCAATTTTTCCTCGACGTAATGTCAGACATCGCTGGTAGCGTGATGCTTAACGCATTTCCAAGAATCTCCAGCTTTAATTAAACTCATCAAACTTAGTTTATGCTCTCAAAAAATGAGTACCTTTTAAAAATAATAAATAAGATTTTGTATAAATTAGCCAACATCTCAAACTCAAGGTGATTCGTTCAATTTTGGGATCTAATCAATTTGACACAATTTGACACAGCAAAATCGCTCGTGAGTAAAACACAGAGTTTTCGTGTTTCCGAAAGCCGATATCAAACACAAACGATATCACGGTTTGCTTAGAGAAACCGTAATATCCCGAGAGCATCCAAAAACAAGATGTTACGTTACTATCACTGACATAAACAACGTACCCCAGATGATCGTGTGAAGCTAAGAAGATCGACTTAAAATAGTGATTATAGAATTTGTGTATCGAGCACGAATTGGAAAAAGAAATCATAGCTTTTTTATGTGTTGATAACAATTTCATGGAAAAAGGAAAAATCAGCCGATAACTGCGGTGAGCAATAACATCACTACATTTCAAGACGGAAGAGGACAGTTGAGTACTGTACTTTAAAATACCGGTTCGAAATCAAAACCTGACACAACTAATTCGAAACATTTCTACTCACCCACGGCTGCATGATAATGAAATAAAGCATCGCTAAGTTGTCCAGAAGCCAACAATTTCTTGCCTTGTTCTAAATGATTTTCAATCTCTGGTGCCGATAATTTGCTGGAAACTCCTGCAAGAATTTATAGGCACGTCATCATAATTTCCATACCATTCCTTGCAAAACGATCGCTTGTAATTCAACCAAATATCGAATCTGGTATATTGACAGGACTCACCAATTATCTTTAGTTCCAGACTGAAGAAAATTAAATGTAACGAGGAGAAAAGCTGGCTTAAAGTACACATTTTATGCCCACCGCCGGTAATGTTTTGCCTTGATTTTCTGTTTTCTCTCACTGTTCTAAGGAAGTGAACCGCAGCTCATTTCAGTGTTGGCGCACATTGTCGTGGTCGCCCCTGATTGGTCAATTACTTGTACCCAGACTTCTTAGGATATACTTAGCCGCGGTAAACGGAATCTGGATAAGGAGCAGCATCCATATAAGGTCATATAAAGGCGGCAGTTTCACAACTTCATTGAAGAAAATGATTACTAACTGATCATGACACCATTGTTGATAGGTTTCCCAACTGATCAGAGTGCACGGAATGTACTTTATTTCCTCAACTGCAGTACTGTGAGTTAACCACATATGAAGGGCGCTGCTGAGATTCACTGATATCACAACTTTTATACATTATATGGCATACTGCTTCAACAAACTGCCAGATTTGAACGAGATGACTAACAAAATTTTGAAGCTTGAGCATTTGGCCGCGTTATAAACAAATTCTTGAGAAAAAGCAGGAGGATAGATTACAGAACACCAAGGGTTAGGTGGGGGGCTTAATAATAATAATAATAATAATAATAATAATAATAATAATTTTTATAGCGCCTTATCCAAAAGCTCTAAGGGAAGGTACGTCTTTTCTTGGGGGGGGGAGGGCTGGGGAATTTTGGGATTTTTTTCCCAAAGAAGTGTTGGCCCTCCCTTGCGTTTTAATGAAAACACTCCTGACCCCCCACCTTTAGGTGACTGACAAAAGTGCGACCCTCCCCTCACTACTACATGGTATGTTCCATGCTGTAGAAACCTCAGAACGTTTCGCTTGTGAATGCAAAGTGTTTGAATATGAATATATCTCGATATTGAATGTGTGCACGCTGAAACAAAGAAAATGCGAACAGTCAGTGTGGGATATTTACGTTTTATAGCTGAAGTTTGAATATGGAAGTATTTGAGTATTAAAAAAGTTTTCAACATAAAATATCTAAGGGAAAATACACGCGCTTCTTTCTCCGACTAGCCGGCATTGCTGTTGGTTATTTTAACAGAAAGGTTTATTTGTTTAGCATGCGAAATCTGCCTCTCAAAAACAAATATTTCCTACATTTCCGACGGAGTAGAGCGCATTGTTGGATCTACTAGTAACTCTTCAGAACTAAACGAGTCAAGAGTTCAGGCAGCGGATAGCCAACAGCAAGAAGCTAAAGAAACGATACCTGAGTCAAGTACTTCTCGATACGGACGCAAAAGGACACGAGTCCTCCGAGAAAAACTATGTGCCATGACATAATATACATGTACAAATGCAACCTAGTACCTATAACAAAACACCAAATTAAATCAAAGTAGGTGAAAACAAAAACTTAATCTGTAAGAAAAATGGAAAGCAACATCACAAAAATTCTCATTAAAAAATTCCGGAAAAGATGTGTGACCCTCCCTTGAATAGCTCACATGAGGTATGGCCCTCCCCTTTTGGTGCTCACTTTCACTGATGACCCTCCCCTCTGAGGCCCCAGCCTTCCCCCCCCAAGAAAAAACGTACCTTCCCTAAGACAAAACAAAACAAAACTATAGAATAGAGTAGAGTAGAATAGAATAGAATAGAATGGAATAGAATAGAATAGAATAGAATAGAATAGAATAGGATAGAAAAGAATAGAAGAGAGCAGAACAGAATAGGACATCATAGAATGGAATAATGTGGAAAATACCAGTTCTTATTTTTTCAGTTTTTAATTAAGCTATAAATTAGTGTCTTTGGCTGCTGCAGCTGGCTAGGATGGAAGTGAACTGCAACTTGAAAAAATTGAGCCTTTATTTTGGAGTTCCTCCCCTATGTCTTGAAATAATACTGATTCAGTACGGTTTGTTCTCCCTTCGAGAAAATCACTCTCACTACACAATCTTGGTGTGCTAGAAGCATTTCGTGAACGTCCAAAAGTACCTAGTTTTAATTTCAACACAGTTTTAATCCACAAGCGTTATCTATAAAACCCTGCGTATCCTAGCCGCTATGCCGCTATCAAAACAACATAAACTCGTCTCTAAACTATCAAGGCGACATCACCGTACGGTACAGCAAACGTAAGGTCATGATCAAAAGTTGGGAAAATTTGTTGGCACCCTCCAAAGAGTTGTTCAGTAAACTTGCATTTTAACACAAATTAAATCTACGTTTCCATAACCGTCTCAGCATTTGCGTTAAAAGCAAATAACTCATGTTTATTGGCCAAATGCGAATTTCCGATTTAAGACAAACTTGTCCCAAACGATGTTGAGTTATAAGAGACAAGTTCTAGTTTGCTCTAACCGTTTGCGAACAGATATTGGCACGTATATATGCACGCAAACTTGCATTTGCTCGCATGAACGCACCTCAATGGAGTTCTAAAATCATAAGCATACACAAATAGGTCAGTAGCTTCCATTTCTACTGATGTGGATTATTGGAGTTCTTTTACTCCTACATTCAGATTTACTTTGGTTGTTTTGCAACTTTCAATTAAAAATAGACATGGAATCCCTTGTTAAAATAGAAACAAAACCCTTGGTTAACATGTAATTCAGGGCTAGCGTTAATCGCCAACAAAGCCTACAGTACTAACTGAAATTGACCAAGCATGTTAAACTTTCAGTTTAGTTTATCCAGGCATAAGAAAAGAAGCCATTGTCTTTCGTTGATGGCTGGTATCCAACCTCACTTGGGAAGCCAAAAAATGCTACCAGATCCCACATGTGGAAAGCAAACGTGGCTGGGAAACCGAATAGTCTGACTGGACTGGATGGGCGGTTTGTTACCACGTATCTGTAAACGGGGCTTCTGATGCGATTTGTGCTACTCTGTTGTTCGGACAAGTGCCTCGTACGTCACTCACCATCGAGGTGAATTTGAACTGAATAGAATTGTTAGAAGAGCCGGTAAAATTTCCATCGGATAGTCCGTACAGATTTAGAATCTGGCTAACATTGATATGGGAGTGTTTTGTTCACATAAGCAGTAAAATTTGCAAACTGGGAGTTCTCAAAAATCTTTGTTGGCGCTACATCGATTTCTTGCGCAGTAGTTCCAATGATTAAAGAGACATCGTTTGCTCTCCCTTCTGCCATAGCAACAAGGGGTAGCTCCATAGCGACATCTTCGTCAACTACTGCAACTGCTCCTGCAAACCGACCGTTTGTTGGTAGGTCCAGCAGATCATCCATCCGCCAGTTTGGATACTCGTTCCATGGAATAGCATCTTGAATCTGTTTGGGAGTCAGCTGATACAAACAATTTCTCTCGTCTGCTAATCTGTTTCTTGGGCAATAAGAATTCTCAACAAAGATTTTGTTGTCAACAGCTGCAACCTCAGATGACTTGTTGAAGATCGCCGAGGCACTCCATGATTAGAATTGCTCGATGGAAAAGTTCTCTCTCTTTTCGTGAGGCGAGCAGTGCCAGCTCAGATGTCCCGCCAGAACTAGAACCCATTAAGGTAACGGATGTCCGATCACCTCCAAATTTTTCAATGTTTGTCTGCACCCACTCTAATGCCAATATCTGATCCATAAATCCATAGTTCCCTGAGGTGTTTGACGATGAGGCATTTGCTAAGTGAATTCAGTGCAAGGAAACCAAACGCGTTGAGCCTGTAATTAAATGAGACTCCAACAATGTTCATGTCGACGACCATTTCAGGCGATGGATGGAGGCCTTGCCAGTTGCCTGATAAGTACAACAAGTAGCCACCGTGAATGAACACAAGGACTGGCAGGAGCTGTCCGTCTGATCTTTCCTTTGGGCTCCAGACATTGATGAACAAGTAGTCTTCATTTCCAATGACATTTTCTGCATTCTGTGTGGTCATTAGTAGATCTTGTTGGGAACAAATGTTTCCAAATTTACCTGCATCAAACGTTCCTCTCCAGCAAGTGTTCTTTTCACAAGGAATTGGAGGCTTCCAACGTTGCTCCTTCACAGGCAGTATAGCATACGGAATACCCTTGAAAACAAGAGCTTCTCCATCCTGTCTTCCTTGCACAATACAGTGGAACCTCGATTTAACGAAGTGCCAAGGGACTGGGGAAATTGGTTCGTTATATCGAGGTTCTTTTCCATATATTACACCATTACTGGGCTGAAAAATATCGTTCGTTATACCGAGGACTTCGTTATATAGAGGTTCGTTAAATCGAGGTTCCACTGTATCAGCCTGTATTTCCACCTCGACTAATTTAGCAGTTTGGTCTTCGTTTCACTCTCTCGTAAAAAAATAAACAAGAAGAGCCACGGAAACTGCAACAACCACCAAAACAACGACTAGCAGAAAAATCTTTATCCTTCTGTGACTTGAGTGACCTCCAAAGGATAAAGGTTGAGGCGCTCAGCTTTCCTTCATCGCAAATGTGGTGTATTGGCCAACTCTTTCCTTGTAAGCGACGTCAAGAAGATAAATGTCTTCTTGCTGCAACGCCTCTAGTAAGGAAACGAGCTCAGTTCTCCAAGAAATACATTTAATTAATCCATTTGTTAATTTCCGCGATGGACATATTTGGGCAATTTCCTGCACCCGGGACACTTTTACGTCATTGTTTCCTGGGGCCCTTTTCTCGAAAGTCCCCGTACCTTTTCGGGCCAGGAGCTATATTTTAAAATCAAAATCTATAGAATGGTGGTGTAACTTTTAGCCCGCAAACCAGCTCGACCTGTTTGGTCAACTTTAGTTTTACTCCTTAGTTTTGAAAGCCAACAAAAATTTGAATCTTTAAGATTAACCATGCACTCCTAAAATAGCTTTCCAGGCCCGAAAAGTTATCGGGACTTTCGAGAAACGGGCCCCAGAAACGGTGAATTACGGCACGGAAAAAGGGGGGAATCCCGACCAGCGTTATGGGGTTCAGCCCGGCAAGCCACACTCTGCTCTCATGATTGGTGCTGTTCTCCACCCTGGTATGTACGGTAAAACCCCATTTTTAATGCGTCTACCAATGGCCGTAAAATTTTGGTCCTGTTGACAATGTGGTCGTTTTAACAGGTTCTGCATGATTCTCTCTTTGGGACTAATACCACGGACCCTAGTGAAGAGGTAGTCCTACAGGACAGCCAATCTTTCGACAGTATATAGAAGCCACCCGTTTAGTCCGAAACGACGCATGTAGGCATTTCTGAGCCAAACCCGGTCACAAGCTGGGATCCACTGTAAATCAGTATTTTCTTAAGCAAACGTAACAAGACTACCAAGTGTAATAAACAGGCAATGGGCTTTGATACTGACATCCACGCCAATACTTCGTATTAGCGGGGCAAGGTGAGAGGGCCATAAGATGCTACTTATCTCCTCAAACGTTACCCGGATGAAACTGGAGATGATGACCTATATATAGTACGAGCACTATTCTTTTATTGGGGTGGATAGGGGGGTTTAAGGCTCCCGCTTTCCGTACTCTTTAATCCCGGCTCCTGCCCTATTTTCGTTGGCTCCCGTCTCTTTGCGCTTTTTTGATTGCGCAATTTGGCGCAATGTTGTGTAATTCCCGCCACCTTGAGAATCCTGCTTTCTGTCCCCTCTTCTCCCTCCTCCCGTACACCTCCCGTCCCCTTTTCTCTCGGGCTTCCGCCCCCCTGTCCCCCTCCATCCTTTAGTGTTACTTGACATCTTTTGAAACATAATTCGTTCTCTATCATTTCCTTGGTTGTGATAACAATGGAATACAAAAACAGACTAATGAGGAAATGAACGTCAACTAAACTATTCATGCCTTTTTCATGCGATCAAGAAAATCTGACATCCTGTCGTTTTAATCGATTACAGATCATAGTTAGTCAGATCACTTGCATAATATTATATATAATGCTAATTGGGAGCAAAAATTAGAAAGACGCTTATTCTCGCTCGGAGAGCGAACCGTTGGCCCCCCCAAAAAATACTGTTAAATTATGGCGCTAGCTGTAGTTGTAATTATTATCGATTGTATCTACTTTTGTTAACGTCTACGTAATTTTTTTTTATTCTTTTATTTAAGTTTTTGTAAGTAGTGTACTGTACTGTTTCGTTTTTGTGTAAATGCATTAAAATTAAAAAAAAAAAAAAGAACCATTGGCCCAAACAGCAAAAAAGTAAGATATCAACAAAGAAACACTGTTTATTTCATAAAATTTTATTGATTTCCTGTCATAAATAAAGCTTTGGCTACCTGTGGTTTCTTCTATCGATTTGAGTTTGTACTTTGCCTCCTACGTGCTGTCTGTGTTCAACCCAACCTGACTTGCACGTGACTTAAAGTGTTACAGCCAATAAATTCGCACAATTTTTTCCGGGACGTCCCTTGAGCCTCCTGCCAAGCGCACAGGAAATGGGAAAGTTAAAAAAATGATGCCCATTTGTGACACCGATGAAAAAATTCCATCGACCGAAACCTAGACGCTGGCTGACTACGTCATCCCGCGTAAAAAGTGTCACAAAATGGTACCATTATTCAATTTATGTGCATTCTAAGGTCGCTTTTCACCAGACAATGCAAAACCTAAGACTGACAGTAGCACCAGGAGGGGGAGCGGGTGTGGGTTGGGGTAGAAGGTAAGGTGGATGCGTTGTTTAACTCTTTACACTCCACTATCAACATACATATTTTACTCTCTGGCTTCTATGTTTCTTATAGTAAAACGTCTGAGAATTTGATTAAATATCAAGTCATTTTATTATTGGTGTTCATTTCCTTCTCCCTCTTAGCCCGTTGGTTGCAAAATATTGTAAGGAGACGCTGGATACTGGCCACTGACCCCATTTTATTTCCTTACTCTGATTACGATAAGAAACCCTTTACTATGTTTTTCCTCCAAACTCTGGCTCTAAAGTATGGTCAGAAATGGTCTCTGTTTAAACTTTTTAAAATTAATTGAACCAAAACTGAATGCTGTAAATTATTCCTGCTCAACTGCAAATTATCAATCAAGCTCCACTGGGGAAGGATTATTTATTTCAGGCACTTTTAGGGGGGAGGGGAGGAGGGTTTTTCAATTTGAAAAGTGATCCTGCATTTTGTGCATGGCGTGTATCTGAACCGACCTTCCTGAAAGTAGTAAAAAAAGATATCTTGATCAAGTGTTATGATTGAACCAACACTTTTACTCAACTTTTTTGCAATTTAATATTACTCGAGTACAAGCAACAAATTTAATCACCCATGAACTAGATGTAAATTGGTGCCTGGATTGTGAAGGATGAAGATAGGGGTAGGCTTAAATAAAAATAATTTAAGGGGGAGTTTATTAGAGGGGGAGACCATTGATAGAGAATTTACAGCATTTCAATTTAATGCTTCAGTAAATTTTCTAGGAAAAAAATTAATTGTTCTTCACAAATTGGTTAAAAAGATAAAATATTCTCAGATGAAATGCAGCCATCTTGCAAACTGAACAGTTTAACTTACAGTGGAGAGGAGTCTACACTTCAAATTTCAGACATAAGTGCATTAGATATTTGCAAAATAATGTCACGGCCGGGCATCCTTACATGTTCATTATTGACAAAACACAAAATTAAAATATTTTTCATTAAACTGGCACTTCCTCTATTGCTTGAAAGTGCACTGTCTAGAAAGCCTCCAAAAACTGAACCACATAATAAAACTACTTTTGTGAACCCTCTTTTCATTTCCTGCAGCAAGATCTAAATGCATGTGACATGCACATAATAGGGATGGAGAGTGGGGATCTCAGCATGAAGCACACTGACCTCTCTAGAATTCCTACAATCACTCTTTCATTAATGCATGCAAAGAATTCACCTGACCCTCTGGTCCCCCATGCCATCCATGCATGCTGTACATATCTATCAGAAGCTCGACAAATATCTGTAAGAAAGCTTGCTGTACAAAAAATAAACTGCACGGATGTGGCGGAGAGATGGCCTTTATTAGCCTCTAATGACAACTGGTTGCTAGTCAATCACTGACAATTCAGTTGAAACATGCTAGAATGGACACTTCAGAACATTCATTCTAATTTATCCACGCATATGAGAAGAAGCCATTTTCAAGCCAAAAGTCACACTCTTGTTGATGATATCCATCTTTGCCAAGAACCTTCACTCCACTGTCTGTAAAGAGTGCAGTATTTTGAGGGTATTTATTCCAAGTTCCAAAAGTCTCATTATGAATAAAGTTTCCAAATTCTCTTCTCAGATCCTGCATAAAACTGAGGTCTTTCTTTGATGGAGAATAGTGGAAACCCTCAGGGAAACCAAAAAATGCAACAAGGTCCCACATGTGGCAGGCATACGTGGCTGGAAACCCAACCATGTCTATTGGTTTTGAGGGTGCATTAGTCACAATGTAACGGTACACTGGACTTTTAAAGCCTCTTGATGCATTTTGAGCCATTGCATTGTTAGGACAGGTAACTCGTACATCAGATGCCATAGAAGCGTACGAAAACTGAAGAGACAATACACCACCAGGCAAACTTGTGTTGTACATAGCTAACACATCACTGACATCGTTCCCAATAAAAGGAAATAGTTTTTCCTTAACATAAGCACTATATTCATCCCAGGAAGACTTCTCAAAGTTTTTAGCTGGCTCAAAGTTTATTTCTTGTGCAGTTGTTCCAATAATAACAGGTACATCATTTGCTTTTCCTGTTGCCATGGCAATAAGAGGAGGATTTGGCACAACATATCTGTCCACTACAGCAACTGCTCCGTCAAACAGATTTTTGGTCGGCAGATCATTTTGATCTGCCATGCGCCAGTAAGGATACACATCCCAAGGAATGGCATCCTCAATTTCTTTGGGACTGAGTGAATACAAACACTCTCGCTGTGCAGATGAGCTGCTATTAATACATTTAGAGTTTTTCACAAAAATTTCATTGTCACGAGCTGCATCTTCAGATGATTTGTTGAAAATAGGCGAGGCACTCATCAGAATTGCTCGATGGAAGAGTCCAGCCGCAGCCGGTGAGACAAGCAGTGCGACCTCAGATGTCCCACCTGAGCTCTGACCAATCAGAGTTACTGATCCTTTGTCACCTCCAAATTTGTCAATGTTTGCTTGTATCCACTTTAACGCTAATATCTGATCCATGAATCCATAGTTACCGGAGGTGTTTGATGGAGTTGCCTCAGCTAAGGAGTCCAAGGCGAGAAATCCAAATGCATTGAGTCTGTAGTTGAAAGACACCCCGATTACATTCATCTTACACACCAGTTCAGGTGATGGATGAAGCCCCTTCCAATTCCCTGAGGAGTAAAGGAGGTAGCCACCGTGAATATAAACAAGTACAGGCAGCAGTCTTTCAGTGGGACGTTTCTCTGGTGCCCAAACATTAATAAACAAGCAATCTTCGCTTCCGATTACTCTGAAGGGGTCTTCCTTGTTTAAAATATCTTGCTGAGCACACATGCTTCCAAATTCACTCGCTTTAAAAGTTCCACGCCAGCAACTGTTTACATCGCAGGGCACTGGAGCTTTCCAACGTCGATGGCCAACCGGCGGAATTGCAAACGGAATGCCTTTGAACACAACAGAACTGCGCTCGTATTTCCCTCGAACATAACCACCTTGTATTTTAACTTCAACTTTCTGAGTTTCCTCGGTGATTATTTCATTGTATTCCTTTACTTTGCGAGAGAAATAATAGAACAAAAGCCCCACTAAGATGGTCAGAAAAACAATGACAACAAACGCCAGTGCAATCCTTCTGTTTCTTCGCTGGTTGGAGATTCGCACACGTGAATTAAACGAATTGTACTGCCCACGTTCCTGAATCTCCATGTCAGAATCGGACTCATTCCGAAGTGTGAGAAAAGGACTCGTCTCCTCTGATCTTCGCATTTTAAAAATTTCGCAGTTGTACAATCCCGGCCAGCAAGTTACTCCAGTTCCAGTCTTGTTGTTGCACGTGAAACGTGACTATTCTCCGTGACAAGAGTCACGAGAACTAAACGCGTGGGAAACTCGTGCGTTTTTCAGTCAGTTTGTTTCCTACCATCAGCTACATGATCGTATATAAGCTTATTAGTGTGGACTTTTAGCGGTAGTTTTGTTTTTCGATTTGGTGATTTGGGTAATTTTTTTTTGCTTTGTAGGAACTGATTTTTGCGATTGGGAAATATCGCCGTTTTTGGCAGGGAACCAAGTCTTTGCTACACCGGGCCCAAGAAAGTCGAGCATGTCGAGTGCACAATTTTTAAAAGTACCACAACTATTCACATCGTGGAAGACCCAGGGCAGGTAAGTCGAGGCGGGAGAAAGATATTAGTCATTGAGGTTATCACTGTTCCTTTTTGTTATCCCAAAAATTTGGGTCTATCAGTTCCCACTGCTAAACTGTTTGCTCTTTGATTTGCTTCGGGAGCTGTTCTTTAGTCCAGAGTCCAAACACAAAGTTATGAGTTTTGAAAATCAGTTAAATTTCAACTATCCGTCCTTCTCAGTATGTCTTCCAAGCCATTTCCTTGGCAGCCTTTTAAAATAATACTAAATTACCGGTATAATAACTTAATTATTTTATCTAGAGGGCAAAAATTTTTCTCTCAGTTTTCGACCTTTTCAGGTGACCGCGAGTTTTCGTCTTGTTAGGGAGTATTCATTATTTATCCTTTGGGGGGGGGGGAGGCAGAAAAGTTTGAGGTGCTTCCTTGGGGGGGGGGGGAGTCAATAGAGTTTCAAGATAGTTAGTGCGGAGGGTCATGAAAGTTTTCTCATGTCACGTGGACCCAAACGCTATAACGGCTATTTTATCTGGAACTTCATTGAAATACCATCAAACAGCCTTTTCATATCAAGCAGAATGACCATGGGTCAAATCCTAGATATCAAATATAATAACAATAACAATAATAATAATTTTGATAATAATAATAACGTAGTTTACAACACTTGAGCATTTGAAGGCTGGAATCAAAGGTGAAGAACGACTCTACCCAGACACACTGTCATATGGATGTACCTATGAGCTGAAGGAACACTAACTTGACAGTCTCAAAAGTTTGAGCTTTATGGATTTCATTTTCCTTGGAGGTTGAAGCCTGCTGTTTATAGCCGAGTAAATCTGGAAACTTGTGTACTCGATACTAGCAAACTAGCAAACAAACTAACCAGCTTTGTAAACAAATACACAAAGAAACAAACAAATTTTTACACAAGCATGACTAAAGGAACAATATTAATAACTAAAGCAGTGAATTCCTACCAGTACTGAATGGGTCAAGCATTTATTCCAAGACTTCCAAGCATAGAGACTCGTGCAAGACAGATGGGATGGAAGCATGTGAAAGTCGTCAAGCATCACCTTGGAAGGGTCAAGAATGGAATGCATTCCTAGACCAGTCCATATCCAGACCACTCGCAACTCCCAGCATTACATTACAAGGCTGTTTGGGAAACCCCTAGACTAAAGGAAGATGGAACTGAGAGAGAACCAGATGACTATAGCCCCAGGTCAAATTTAAGACGTCTTTTTGACAAGGGAGATATTCATCTTGATGCCCCCAAAGAAATCAGGGACTTTAGTGAGCGATATGTTGTGTCTTGTGAGCATGTAGAGAGCTACCTTACCCACTTACAGAACCTTGAGTGGTCAAAGTCCATCAGAGCCAAGGCAAGACAAGAAGAAGCAAGAGCAAAGAAGCAGAAGTCTGTGGACGACTATGATTGGGCTTCTCTGTTACAACAAGGAAAGCTAGGGACCCTCACAGTGCCTGAATTACATAACTACCTTAAACACCACTCCCTACCAAACAAGGGTAAAACACCAGATAAGATCCGATGCATCTCACTTCACTTATCCGCAGGCAATGCATACATGGGTCCACAAGACAACATCCAGGAAGAAGATGAGGAAGAAATTGAGGAGGAAGTGGTTTTAGCAGAGGTTGACAGTGGTGATGACTCAACAGACAGTGATCTTGACAGTGAATCAACCGACAAATATGATAGTGAGCTTACAGACGTTACTATGCCCAGTACTGCTTCAAGCACCAGATGTGTAAGAAGAGCAAGGCCAAGGGTACAAGAAGAATATTTTTTTACTAAATCAATGTATGTTTCTTCCAAAACAATTCTTTAATACTGCATTGTTTAAATTGTTTGCACTTGATATAAAGGATGGGGGGAGGGGGTCACAAAAGTTTTAACGTTTCTCTTGGGGGGGTCATTTAAGTTTTGCTGTTGCCCGAGGGGGGGGGGGTTAAAGATATTGAATGTGGAGCCGTAAACTGATGCCGCCCCCCCCAAAGGATAAATAATGAACACTCCCTTAGGGTATATAAAAGGACCCACAATTTTTCTGTGACAAGTAGCTGAAAATCTGGCTCCAAAGAATATTTCTCAACTGATCTGAAATTCGTGTGTAGTGTATGTGAAAACACGAAAGAGAATGGATAACATAGACAATGGAACGGTGAATGCATGAGTTTTCGGAACCTATAATTGAGCTTGGTTTCTTGTGAAGCAGCTTCGTACGGAGTTGGCCCGACAAACTGATTTGCCAGTCCTTGTTCACGCATTTCACCTGGGCTCAGTTTGTCGAAACACGCAATTTCTTACCGGGCTTGATAAGTATTTTTTCAATTCCTGTTTTTTTGGCGTCGATTGGTGGTGATATTAGAAATTAGTGCAAAAAATTAAAAAGACTAACTCGTATATCCTTCTGTGCCGCTTATACTATCCAAGAAGATCCAGCCTCGTGAAGTTATTCATTTCCCACCTGCCAATAACCTTTCTTGACGTTCGCAGCTAGATACTTTCCAAGTATTAAACATAACCACAACAACATACACCAGAATTCTCCTCTCATAACATTTACTGAGAACGATTCTATCCTTACGATGCCTCAGCAACACTTTGGTCCCACCAGCATCAACAGTGCCACTGGACTTCACCTCCTGTTATCATCAGTCCTCCTTACTTTCTTTCACTAGTATTGAGGCCCTGTTAGGGTAAATTTCGACAAGCGACATGGCCTTGAAACAGCGACATAAGACAGACGAAATGGCGACAAACGACACAAAGATGGATTGAAACTGCGACAGAGACAAAGACAAGAGCAAATACAATAGTAAAACACCGACAGGGACATGGCTTCCTCCTCAATACGTGAAACGAAGGGTTTTGAAATTCAGACTAGCGACATTCGTAGCCCCCCCTAAAAGGGCCTCAGTATTGCACAGATATTTCAGTCCGGCCAAAGCCAACACTGCTCGGCGGACGAGTGCTTCTCTAACCTGCGATCAGGCTCTATTTTCGTTTCGCTCGTTGAAACATTCCGGCGGGAAGGGCGAAACGAAAAATAGGGCCTGATACAATTCTTCTACGGAACGTCTGCCGCCCACTTTTTTGATTGATTGACATTCAACAAAACGGCCAATCAAAATTTGTTTTGCTTGCACGCTCCTCGGTATGCAAATTTCCCATATGTGTATGTAATGGCATTCGCAAAAAGTCCTCAAATGTCGGCAAAAATAAGAAAATCACAGGCTACGATAAATCTTGGCACTAGCGTTCAAATTTACAACTTGAAGGTACGCGCTCCGGTATTGTACATAGTTGCTCTGTCTGAGCTGAAACTGAATGAAAATTCAGAACACGACGAGGTTGTCATGTACCAAAATATGCGGGTGTCTGTAAAACCCGGAACACCCCGGAACACCCCGGAACACCCCCGGAACACCCCCGGAACACCCCGGAACACCCCGGCACACCCTCGGAACACCCCGGAACATCCCATAATGCCCCGGAATACCCTCAATACAGCCAGGAACACCCTTGAACACCAAAAATAGTGGTCAGCGGTCAGACTGCTCACGTTTTGACTGACCCGAGGATCTCCGAAGATGAACGAAGATTTTCGAAGACTTTTGCGGATCACCCGAAGATTTCCGAAGCTTGTTATCTAGCATCGAATTTAATGACAAAAATAACATTCATTTGGTGTGTTTGATTTTGAATATTTCAATTCAATTATTGAATTTGTTGTAACTCATGCGAGATTTGCTTTATAACTCTCGACAAACAGATGTGACGCCATGGATATAAGTGAAATTCTGGGGTTTGGTATCCCAAATAATAATTCAATTCACACCATATAACACGCCACGGTCGCAACAACTTACTCTTGGGCATTGCGTGACTGATTTTGCACGCAAAGTGCGTTTCACTTTCAACACCACGAAAAAAATGTAAAACATTATGTATCCATTTTCTTGAACTTTGCAAAGTTCAAGAAAATGTGGTATGTACTCTCATCGTTGATATTTTCTCCTCTTTGTTTATTGAATTTTTTCTCTTAAAGTCTAACTAGATCGGGTTGTGACAGTAAATAAAATACTTGTTCCTTTTCTTGCTATAAGAGTGTAAACTCCTTTTGCTCCCGGACTACATTGTGACATCCCACATTATAAGCCCTCGGATACCTCTACAAACTTATAGTGAGTACTCTTTTGCAGGCGCACATTTCTCCTACTTATTTATCTTCCGAGTTACGCTCTTTTGTTAACCAAAAATATATCCAGGCCCAATTGCAAAAACGTTGTAATTTAGATATGAAAAGAGAAAGCTGTGAGATGGGAATTTATTAGACATGAAACTACGTTCTCGGATTTTAATATTCCCGAAGCACTCTGCAATGCGGTATGATACTTCAAATTAATATAAACTGAGTTGATAAAAGGTGAATTGGCCATCTAAAAGCTCACATTTTGAGCGTTTTCGAAAGCTAAAAATGTGAACGCTCGTGAACGCTTTTTTTAAACGCTCAATTAAAATTGCTCTGCGTCAGAGCGAATCCTTGAATGTAGTTTGCATGCCTAATCTATTCCTATTTCTCTTTTTTTTTAATTTTTATATGAAATGTTTTTTTTTAATTAGGTGTATATATTAGCGTAACCGAACCGGCGGGCAAACCGCATTTTCCGTGCGCCTGTGGTAATAACACGATGACGATCGTGTGTGTGTGTCACCTCGGAATAATGACCTCATAACATTGCGTGACACTCTATCATTAGGTTTTGTGTCTTTGAGGTCAAACCTGAGCGTGATAAGCAAACTTCGCACGAGAAATATCAATGCAGAATTAATAATTCAACTGTCCCCTTTTTTTGTTTTTCACTAAAAATCGTAAGCTTGTTGATATGAAGGACACGTGTATTAATCAGGAGCCCTGGTATAATATATTTTTTCCATTAAATATTGGTTCTTTCGCTGTTCTCAAAAGCTTCGAAAATATTCCGAAGCATTCTTGAAATGCTCGGAAATCTCAGAGTGATCCGCAAAAGTCTTCTGAAGAATTGGGAATCTTCGGAGGTCTTCGGCTTAGTCAATTCGTGAGCGTCTGACCGCTGACCACTATTTTGGTGTTCTGGGGGTATTCCTGTCTGTTTCGAGGGTGTTCTGGGGTATTATGGGATGTTCCAGGGGTGTTCCGGGGTTGTTGCGGGCTGTTCCGGGGTGTTCCGGGGGTGTTTCGGGAATGTTCCGGGGTGTTCCGGGGGTGTTCCGGGGTGTTCCGGGGTGTTCCGGGTGTTCCGGGTGTTCCGGGTGTGTTCCGGGTTTTACAGACACCCAAAATATGCTGCATGTTTGAATCCTTTCTCATTTCAGGTGGTATCCGGAAATATTCTCTACGCATTTGTCACCGATTTTCTGCGTAAAATACCTTGGGAAATTAAGAGAAATACCTTCAGTTTCACTCTTTACAAAAAAGATATCAATAAAACCGTTTATGAACAAACGAGTGTTTTGTAATTTAATTTAGTTCCAGAAGTGATAAATATTTGAGATTACCAGCGAATTTCATCTCTAAACAGCAGCGAATTTTAAAACGAAGAACATTTATTATAAACCTAGTCAGATCCTTTGATATCAATGTCAGACATCATTAAAACGACATTGTTAACACTGAATGAATAAACTGAAAGTCTTTATTACTTCGGTAAAAATAAATATAGCATCTCGCTGAGTGCGGCTCTCACTAAACATCAGCTTATCGTTAAGTTTACGGAATTATCGGTTGACTTGTTGATCACTCTTGGCGAAAGATACTTGCTGTTCGTTTTGTTTCGTAAAACGCGGATACAACCACTACTCTGCTTATATTTTCAATACTAGCTAAAAGCCTTCAAATGAAAATTTGGAGACACGATGCGATAAAACGGAATATATACTTCACTGTTGCTGTACTTCTCTGCTCCGAGTGAGAGACAGCTTGCGTCAAACCAGACGCCATTCTCAGGAGAGAAAGAAATGATCACAATTCTCCTAGAACGACGAGAATATCTTTGAGCGACACGTTTACCTCGGCAGACTTGTTCCTTGGCCATGGCGGTCGGATTGAAAATTGTGAGCAAGTCTCGTAGACAATTTACTTCCGTTGACAGCTCTATTGTTAAAGGGCCAATCAGATTGCGAGATTCCCGCGGCCAAAATTTGGCCGCCGACACGAACTCCTGTGAGAGATTGTATCAGGCCCTATTTTAGCGAGCGACCCACGTAAGAGAATATGAGAGCGATGCTAAAATTCGGCCTGATCGCAGGTTAGTGCTTCTCTACCTACGATACTTTTTATGTTGACCCTTGTCCTATCATGCGCGCGTGTGTGTACTAATCGATGTCTGTGTACAACTTCTTCTCTATATGTTCAGAGGTCAGCACAAAATAATACCACAACACAGTCGAAGCAAATCTTCCACCAAGCCTCCGTCACCTTTCTTGACCATTGACCTGCCAATTTAAAATGGCGACTCGTTCGCTCTTGTTCTCACGTCATCCCATCCCGTGGGCCATAGCGAAATACACACCTTCTCAGCCTTACACGACGTATTTTGACCGACCAAACCAGTCCACGGTCTTGTCACGACTGTTCTAACCCGACTTCGTCGGTTAATAACGGAGCAGTCTTGCGCATTGTAGACTGAACACCCGAGAGCCTCGGGCGGGGGCGAAGTCCGAGACGCCAACACGAATGGAGAACTGCATAATTTTAATTTCAAACAATGGGAAATAAATGTTATTATACATGTACCAATACACAGTAAAGTAAATGGACTTAAATTGCTCAGAATGCGTTGTAAGGATAGCAAACAACACCATGTAATGTTTCATGAACTTTATTCAGTTAGTTCGCTGTTATGTATTGCTCAAAATGTTCGGTTCGAAATCCCATACAAAGTCATATATTTTGAAAAGCCATTTTTAATGATATTCAAATATTATGCTTGGGCCTCCTATGCTTGGAATAGCCGCAAACATGAATCCTTACAGAAATGGATCAAATACAGAGACGAACATGACTAATCCGCTCCTGTCGATGAGCGATGACGAATCTGACTTGGAGGACACAATTTTGTCGAGAAACACTTCATCGAGAAAGAAAAAGAAGAAAATTATTGTAGTAACAGTCATTTCTTTTGTGATTCTCGGCATCATTGGAGGTCTTATATTCTATTTTCATTCCAAAAAAGCAGGAATTACATCGACGCTGGAACAACAAGTTGAACTTGAAATACAAGGCGGTGCCGTTCGAGGAAAAGTTGAAGGTGATGCGGTTGTGTTCAAGGGCATCCCGTACGCACAACCGCCGGTCGCTGGCCGACGCTGGAAACCGCCGGTTCCTTGCGATGTAAACAAATGCTGGAACGGAACTCTCGAAGCGAACGAATTTAGAAGTATGTGCGTTCAACAAGATGTGACAAACAGGGAAAACCCGAGCAAGATCATTGGAAGCGAAGACTGCTTGTTTGTTAATGTTTGGACACCCAGAGAAAGAGCAAGGGAAAAACTTCTTCCAGTTCTTGTTTTCATTCATGGTGGATACCTGCTGTATTTATCAGGAAACTGGAAAGGGAATCATCCATCACCTAAAATGGTTTCTGACATGAAAATTGTCGGGGTGTCTCTCAACTACAGACTCAATGCGTTTGGGTTTCTTGCATTGAAGTCGTTAGCAGATGCCTCTCCGTCTGAAACCTCAGGAAACTATGGATTCATGGATCAGATATTAGCTCTGAAGTGGGTGAAAGCAAACATTGAGAAATTTGGAGGCGACCCCGGTTCGGTGACGTTGATTGGTCAGAGTTCTGGCGGGACATCTGAGCTGGCACTGCTCGCCTCACCGGGGGCAGCGGGGCTTTTCCATCGAGCAATTATAATGAGCGCATCAGCTGTTTTCAACAAGAGTGCAGAAGATGCAGCTATTGACAACCAGATATTCGTCAAGAGGTCTAAATGTGAGAGGAATAGTTTAGCAGCTGAGAGAGAATGCTTGTATAACCTAACTTCCAGGCAAATCGAGGACGCTATTCCTTGGGATGTGTACCCATACTGGCGCATGGAAGATCTAATGGGTCTTCCCACAAAAAACCACTTTGACGGGGCGGTAGCAGTGGTGGACAAAACTGTCGTGTCAGACCCTCCCCTAGTTACCATGGCAACTGGAAAAGCAAATGATGTCCCACTTATTATTGGAACTACAGCTCAAGAAATTGACGTTCAGCCATTAAAAAAATTTTCCAACTCAGACTTCGGTGATTATCAGAATCATGTCAAGCAAAAGTTGGGTCCTTTCCTGGGAAATGATGTCAGTAAAGTCTTGAGTATGTACAATGAAGGCTTAGCTGGTGGAAAATCACTACAGTTTGCCTACTCGTCTATGGTGTCTGACCTGCGAGAGACATGTCCTAATAACGTACTAGCACTGAATGCATCGAAAGGTTTCAAGAGTCCTGTATACCGATACGTGATGACCAACAGGCCCTCGGCGCCCATTGATTTGTTTGGATTTCCAGCCACATTAGCCTGTCACCAGTGGGACCAAGTGGCGTTCTTTGGTTTCCCTGAGGAGCTAAATTACACACCTTCTGAGAAGGACAAGCGTTTTATGAACGATCTTAGAAGGGAATTTGGAGAATTCATATACAAAGGATCTGTCAAAGACGAGTCGTGGAAAGAATACCCCGAGAACACCGCCCTGTTCACAGATAATGGTGTGAGTGTCCCTATAGAGGAGTACCACAAGCGGGAGTGTGACTTCTGGATTGAAAAAGGATTCTTCTCTTATGGATGGATCAATTAACGCCTGGTTTTCACTAGTGACGGAATAGGAGGCGTAATCGGAATCCTAAAGCGCTTATGATCTAGTGAAAATCAAACAACGGAGTCGCAAGCGGAGTCGTCAGGGCGACGGAATCGGAGTCGCAAGAATCAGAACGATTCCATTTTCTTCGGATTGGGCTTATGACTCCGTCGCTTACGATCTAGTGAAAACCAGATTGTCGGAGTCGGAGCAGAAGTGGAAGAATAAACCAATCACAGGGCCCGTCCTTAGTCCCTCAGGGTACAAAATTTCTCCTCACGACTCCGACAATCTGGTTTTCACTTGATCATAAGCGCAATCGGAAACTGCTTATGACTTCGTTATTTGATTTTCACTGGATCGTAACGCTGTTCGCTTCTGATTATGACTCCGACTCCAACTCCGTAGCTGGTGAAAACCAGCCTTAAAGCGACTACTATCACTCTATCACTTTGATTTTCACACCTTGTTAAAGGGGTGGGTGTTTTATGGGCAAGGGACGGGGGGGGGGGGCAGTGCGAAGGAGGGGGAGAAGTATTTGCCTGATCAAAGAGACCCTCTATCGTGGAGTCTAAACAAGAACAAACCACTTGACATGCTAGTGCCAAAGAAGATAACTATTGTCTTTTCTTGCTGTCATAACGCAGAACAATCACTTAACGTCCTTTGAGTCTTAAGCTGCGGCTACAAGAGCGATTTTTTGCTTGCGATGGTGATGCGATTTTTTTGAAATTGTCGCGTCGCCAGCGCGCGGCTAAAATCCATGTGTAGCCACCCTCTGACAAAGTCCATGATTTTGTCGGAAAAAATTCAACTCATTGAATTTCTCGCGATTTTTTTTCTGCGATTTTTACATCTGTCACATCACCTGTGCGAGGGTGGCTACACATGCGATTTTATACACGCGCTGGCGACGCGACAATTTAAAAGAAAATCGCATCACCGTCGCAAGCCAAAAATCGCTCGTGTAGCCGCGGCTTTACTTCGGGTAAAATACAGAGAATTTACAAAATAACTAGTGTATTGTATTCTTTATTGTACGGTAGGGCATTGTTTTCCCCTGTTCATTGTTTTGAATTTTTGTGTTTATTGTTTTGCAATTTCTGTAAAAGCCTGTAGTTCTAATGTTTAAGACTGTGAATGAAATCCTAAACGTAGCCTGCAATGTAAGCGTTTTCTTAGGATGCACAAGTGCCAAAATCTCGGGTAATGTAAAGTCGCCATGTTGGATTTGCAAAACCGTAGGGAGTTGGAGACATCCACTCTCCCCAGTCTTTCTCTGTTTTCAAAATCCAAGATGGCGGCTATACGCAGCCTCGTTCCCAGGACTCTTTCCTTTTTTAAATTTAAAAAAGGGAAAAAGCCCTGGGAACTAGGTTGGGCTGTACGTTTCGCGAATACTGAGCGTTCGCTCGCCCCCAAAATATACATGCATTGCAGGTTGTCCGGGGCTGTCCTAAACGCATAAAGCGTCACCATTCAAATGAAAACTATTGCCCAGTGAGCAGTCATTCCCTGTTGTACTGTTTATTTTGGGCACCTGCATGGCAGTAAAAGGAGCGTAAAACACTTTGGTCTACCCTTCAAGAGGAAACATCTTGATTGGTGTATCAGACATCAAGGACATATAGAAGATTAGTACCAACGTAGATAGTTGCAATTCACATTTATTTTGTTACAGTAATAATTTCTGTAGTAAAATATGGTTTCTATGGGAGCTCACTGTCCTGATCTTTTCTTCTTGTTCAACTTTCATCCGGGCATTTTGGGACGAACATACGATACTAATGAAAACCATGGCAACGCTCCCTCGCGTAATATCAATGCCTTTTATTAGCCGTGGAAAATGCAATGAAGGTTTGCATTGCAACCAATTTATATATTTCTCCTTTATTAATGACATGATCGGATGCCAATTTGCTTCAGGAAAATGAAGCCCCTGGCTCCCTCGAGATATGTTAGTAATCTTCGCAGCAGCAAAACAAGGAACGCAAAGTTTGCTTGGAGCTCTTCCTGAAGGCTTTGTTGCTGAAGAAATACACTAACGGGTTAACAGCAGAGTTGCTGAGGCCAACTGTCACAGCCCATATGTAGAAGGAATTAACGTTCTGCTCAGGGTCACTAACAAGAACATACCCGTATGGAACCCAACTGAGTGTAAATAAAGCGATCACAACAGCAATTGTCTTAGCCGCACGCTTTTCAGATTCCCGCCTTTTCTTGGCAACCGGCGTCTCAGATTCGCGCCCTTTCTTGGTTGCATTCGTCTCGGATTCGCGCTTATTCTTGGTGCCACAGGTCTTAAATTCGCACCTTGCATTGGGCGAATCTGTGCTTTTGTTGCCTTGTGCAAACTCCCTCACTGTTAGCGTTGTCGCTTGATGTACTTTAAAATGCGCCCTCGTTCTCATAAAGAGTATTCCATAACTGGTTAATATGACGCCGTAACAACCTGCCAGTCCTATCAGAACTAATATTGAAGACAACCTTGTCCCCCTTTCCGCTATTATTCCAGGAAAGGCAAGGAGACAGGGAATTCCCCATATGATCAAGAACAAGGCGAAAATCTTTCGTCGTGTCAGTCGTTGAAGTTGCCTCTGTTTGAGCGGCCAAAAAATCGCTAAGCATCGCTCCACGCTCATCAACGCTAGGTTCATCAGCGAAGCGCCGCAAGTTATGTACGCCGCCAAACGAAACGCGTCTCGTAACGTATGCTGGCAAACGCCGTTCATTCGCGTAAACGTGAGAATCACTTCCATTGGTTGAACAACGAGATTCACGAGTAGATCCGCTAAAGATAGACTGCAAATGAAGTAGCACCATGCCTTGTGAAGGCGAGGGCTTGAACATACGGTGATACAGACCAAGATGTTGCCAAGACTGCCAAGAAAGGCTGAAACAATGTTGACAGAGAACGCTGCGATTCCTTCCAGTTCACGGATTGCACAACTAGAATTTAACATCGTTTTCGAAATCATGAAATTTCTAACAAATACTGATAAAATTACTCCAAATGAGTCTTGTAGGTGACCATCAAGTGTTCTAATTCAAGATCTCAAGTTCATTCGCTTAAGAAAAACGGAATTGCGTAACAATGAACCAATCGAACAATGAGCACAATTAAAAATGAATCTTCAAATGGAAATCACCCTGGTTCTGCCAAAACGTGGTCAAATATACTCGAATTAGCAGCCGAAATATAATATACGTCTTTATTGCGAGATGTCAACTATTTGTTTATGGAAATCTTTTCATTTGTTGGGTGAAATTTTATCCTAGTCTGTTTATTCAGTTTAATTTATTTTACTCACAGACTCACAATGCACAATACACGCGCATCAATAAAAATAGGCTTAAATATTATATAAAACTTTTTAAAAAACTGAACAGAAACATAAATTTTCTGGAATGCCGCGGGAAGAAATCTATATCAGTCGAAATTTAATGATCACCTGAATATAAATCTAAAAGAGAAAATGAAAATCTTTTCTTTGTAAATATTCATTTACTCAAGGATTGCAGTTGCTTTAGAAACAGATCCGTATTTGTTTTATGTTATTGTGTTTGTAAAAGTTGATTTAGTGGTATTTTCCGACCGTCTGTCTTCATGTGAATTTCCATTTCAGTTTATTACACACATGCTAATAGTGCGTCCAAGGGTCACGTATTATTAATGTGTGTTCAAAACCATTTTTTACACATAAGACAAACGCTCGTGTTTCATAAACTGATTAAGTTTGTTGATGAATTGAAGGAAGAAAAACATTTTGAAAGCGAAACTGAACATATTTCAGTCTTCGCAGCCAATGACATCACGGCTTAACTGACAGACGACCAATAACATTCCGAGTTCGTCGACCAATCAGGACAGCGACCAGAGACTTCATATAGACATCTACTGACGATTCACAGTTCACTTCACTGTGATAGTAGCCTCTCACGCAGTTGTTTTTAGGGGAGTCGTATTACCCTCCTCCCCACTTGTGGGAAGGAGGGTAATACGAGTCCCCTCAAAACGACTACGTGGGAGGCTCAGGTTGTCGAAACGTCAGTCAATGTCACCACAAACAATCCCTCTTAGGACTACACTCACACAGATGATCAGTCATACTTTACCGATTTATGATATCACTCCTGGGTTTAAACCATTTACAGTGAATATCAACATTATCAGGATTGAGAAAGGCAATTTACGTTGGAAATGTCTGTATAGCGTCCGGAGTTTTGTAATTTATTATTACATCAAACTAGTCACCATACTAAAGCACCAGTTTTGCACTGTCACAAAATGAAATAAACTGATTTAAATCAGTTTAAATCCATTCAAGTCTCTCTAACGTTTATCCAAGGCAAAGCTTTGTTTTTTGCAGAAAAACCTTGGCCGAGTATTTTTCTCAAAGGTGCAAAAAAAAAAAAACCTTCCAGCAGATGAACACTGGGGACTACAAGGAACTTTGTTATGAAAATGGCTTTACTAGTAACACTTGAGAGAAGGACAATTGTTAAGATAAGATAAGATATCTTTATTTATACACGGTATATCCATTAGTTTCAATCAGTTAATACAGTATTTACATAAATTTGGTTTTAGTTTCGATGTTCGGGTGTTTTAGCAATCAACGTGGCGTTACAATGCGTCAAAACGGTCCCCCTATCATATATTTCGGCGTGGAATCGAATGGAAGGAGAGAGGACCAGAGAGGAACCTGGAAATAACGTTAATGACGTCATGGTGAAATCTGACTCGCTCTTATATAGTTATTCGGTCAACAAAAATATAAATATACTTGAAAAAATTCAACAAACAATATTTATGGTCGATCAAAAGTGCATGCTAAATTGCTCATCGTCATCATCATCATCATCATCATCACCATTATCATCATCATTTACTATTATTACCGGTTATTTAGACCAAATTCAAATAACAGAACGGTTCGTGTAGTGAAACTACCAAAAATTAACCAGAGAAGACGGCAACATGGTGAGAATGACGTTTCAAGCAAGCTAATATTAGCGCTTACGGTTGCAATTTAACCTTTGTCGTTTGAAATAATAAATAATTAATCTCTTTCGTACGCAATAATATGAACGAAGGTCAATTTGTAATTGTGTCTTGGATATTTCATTCAGAGAAAATTTTGAGCTTCTTGATTTTTAATAATAGATACTGGAGACAAAATAGCGCCGAGTTTCTAGCCTAGCAAACAAATCACAGGGGCACCCAACGGTTCGCTTCGGGGAATATCTGTTTGGAAGGCCGAAAATCACCTGAGATTTTCTGATTTAATTGCAGTGAAAGCTACAGATTTCTGTGGCGAAACATCACGTCGGACTTTCGCAACAAGATGACTTGTTAGTTCCTATTGTTTTCGGAGGGACAAATATGTCGTTTAGAGTCCAAAGTAAGGTCAGCTAGCATTTTCGGAGAGCCATCAGCAGCTCGGAAATTTGGCGGCTAGGATTTTGTTTCCTAACATTTTCTGCGGCCTAATTTTTCAGCTAAAAAATCCGAACAGATCAATCTGTATTAGCTTACACAAATATGCCTTTAAAAAGCTCTGAAACAATCTAAGAAAGCAGAAAATGATATTGCAAGTGTTTTGCTAAAATTTTCTCGTTGGGTGCCCCTGAAATCACCCGACACCTTTTCGTAGTCGATTCATAGACTAGATTGTGTTATCTGTTTCTTATGTAGATGATTTTCGTTTTATATCCCAGGCGTAATGAGCTTTCCTATGCATGTTTTAAAATAGCAAATTCTGTGTAGTCCAGCGACGACCGCATGCTGTCAATAAAACGAAGTTTGTCTCGGTAACCGGTCTTGGGGCAGCGATGATGTACAAGTCATTAAACGAATGTAGCTTTATTACCACCTATTTCTAATTTATTTTTGTTTGTTTTTTTTCGATTTTCACAAAGTAAGAAAAAATCTACCAAAGAAAAAGCTAAATTTCCCCCTAAATTTCTGCTAACTCGGGAAATACGTATGCGTTGATTTCGGCAGAAAGGTACTCGGCAAAGTATAATGTGAGAATACAGTAATTATCGCCAAATTGTACAGTTGGTGAAAAATTCTCTAATTACTTACTAGTAATGTAAACGCCCACAAAGACATCGAATTTACAGAACGAAAGTTTATTTATATTCAGCAACCTAATATTAACTGTAGCTACAACGAAGGTTGTCTCCCCTGCAAGGAGTTCGGGAAAATCATTATTCAAAATATTTGTATTTGTAAGCCTGTAACCTATAGAACACATACCATGGAATAACAATGTTGTCAGATTTGGCTCCATGGGAACTCTTCGATTAAACGAACCGGGCGAGTAAGTTTGCATAAATTCGTACATTTCGAGGGCGTACTTTGTGTTGCTTCATGCAGCGTTTAAAGAAATTTGTGAATTCATGATTTACAAACATTTCTTTTAGAAAAAGCCAAAGCCGCGTTTTGTAATGAATGTCTTGAATAAGTTGTGACTAGAAAATTGCAAGGATCTGACATACATCAGAGACAAATGTGATTTGTTTCAGAACTGCGTGTTATTTCTACTTACACGGGGTAGCGCGAAAAATATCCAGGAGACGTGATTTAAAAAGGTAACTCAAAATGTATAATCTGATCTTTCAGCCGATATTTATAAATAACAGTCAAGATTTTTAGGGGTAAGTAAGCCACCTGCATATAACATGTACTCCAGCTTTTTTGTGGAGGGTTAAAACTGTATTTTAGTCGCTAAAATATTTTTGGTTCAGAGACCTTGGGGAGAGAAAACATTTTGGCAACAGCAACCACGAAATAGGCTGTCTTCCCCATTTCACAAGTTCAGTTACTTTAGTTATTTTATATGGCAAATTGAAATACGAAATTCTGCTGTTTTTGTAGCGAGTGAGACCACAGGGCGCAGAGGAGTCATGTTTGACCGTAATGCTAGCTCAATTCATCGCGCAAATCAGTTTGTCGGCTGTTAGTGACTTGATACGCCCACAGTAATTGCTGTATGCGGTTTTTGTCTTGCGGATAGAATTTCACCAGACGCGTAACACGATAGCGTGAAGCTCTGTTCAGTCACGTTCATTGTTTTGAATTACAAGATCGATTTGCGCGATGAATTGAGCTAGCATTACGGTCAAACATGACTCCTCTGCGCCCTGTGGTGAGACGATAATTCAAACCATACCTCTGTGCAAGATGCTAATCTCGGATAATCAAAGGTTTAAAACAAAAAAACGTAACCTCGCACAAACAACTACTCGGGCAATAGCGGCTACAGTTCACAATGTTTCCTATTATATGTTTTCCGCTGGGGAAGGACACAAGTGTATTCAATATTTGGTAACAAATTTAAACAGAAGTTTCGTTGTACTTGAAGATAAGAATTTGATAAATTAAAGAAATAGATATGACAACAAAGTACGTGTTAACTTTGCGGGACTAAAAAGTTGACGTCTTGTGGTGGCTATTCCTTTCATTAATGCTTTAATATTGACAGTTTTAATTCACATGTATAGATCATCTTGGAAAGCCAAAGTGTTTCCTTTTTTTACTAAAAGCGCAAAAGACCTCAATGTTTCTTTCATACTTTAAAGTAGTAATTATTCGCTTTCTGCGACCAAAATTTCTATCGCTGGCCCTGAAGGAAGTTGAGTGATAAAAATTAATACCAGCAATTGGAAATAATTATAACCCATACTGTGAGCGACGAAGAAATAACAAAAACAAACCAAACCAAAACGTGGAATGCATTTTGACCTAGACTTCTGATTACCTCAGAAATCCTTCACGGCCGGATAAGATGAGTTGAATAAATTAAAACTGAGGTAAACGAGATAACAGTTCTAAACTTTATTATTAAAAACTGGACTAGGTATATTGGATTTCTACCATTCTGATTGGCTGAACGGAGCCAGGCTATCAGCTCATATACCTGCTGTGGCCAAATATGGACAATGAACACTCAACAACAAAATGAACAAAGTGAGCTGGAAGTTTTTTCCTCGCCAGTAACCCGGCGAGAAAAATGGACAAGAAAAATCACTTGGCAGCGAATTTGAATTAAGCAGAAATTCCAACAGCGTCACTAACAGCGTCGTCTAACACAAGTCAAAATTGTTTGAAGAAACTGTGCAGAAAAAGAAATTAGAAATTTAAGCATTGAGCGTTGTGTTTACAATTAATTTCTTTCATCGATCATCACGTCGATCATTAAAATTGAACAAACGGTAGGTTTTATCAGGAAGCCTTTCCACATCAAAATATCAAGACAAGACAAAATAAAACACAGTGAAATGGGGCAGAAGCATTTAATAACAACTGTCACACATTCATGACGATTCGGTGCGAAAATCATGAAGCAGTCTAAACAAGTACTAAACAAAGGGCCATTCCATTTTATATCCACACCCCCCTATGGAAGAGGTCAATCAAAATTTACCCCCTAAGAATCAAAGATCAAAAGTGCCGACACGTGCCCCCCATCAGAAATTGCCTAAATTTTCTTTTCCCCTCAGAAAAAAGACAATTTTTTTCCAAACCCCCCGGAAATATTTAAAAGATCAAAGGCGCCGACGCAGTGACCCCCTCAGAAATGACGTTCAAGGACCCCCTCAGAAAATCTCTTCCATCGGGGGGGTGTGGATATTAAATGGAATGGCCCAAACTACAGCTGCAAAACTACCTACAAGAAGGCCGAAGGAAGGGCGAAAATTTTTTTCGGCTTTAACACGCAAAATTGACACTGGTTTACCTGCACTCGTTGTAGCTCTGTGTTCCAATAGATCCAAATGCTCAGATAAAAAGCGGATGCCATGTATAAAACGGAGTTGAATCGCTTTTCCAGTTGTTTGAATGTTGTTTTTACCACGTCCGCAACCTCTAAACCGAGAACAACTGCATTTTGTGCTTTGCATTAAACAAACTATGATGGTGAATTCTAATGTTCCTCGCTACAGTAATCTTGCTTTTGAGCTGCATAGAAATTACTTCTTCAAGTTCAAATTGGTTCTGTCTTCCTTTCGATCAAACACGCACATGATGGCTCCGTTGTGCGAACAGATTACAAACTTGTTCTGTTTCAACTCCAGCAGCTAATATGGTGAAATTGTACAGCTTCAACCCGCTTTGAACGATGATTACAACTATGTTTCCGGAAAAATCAAACATGTAGCATATTTCAGAGCCAATAATTAGAAGATTTTTTTCCCAAACTTGTACCACTTCGTTCACTTTCGAGCAGTTTTCATTGATTCATTCAGCTTTGCAATGAAACGCTGCAACACTTCGCAAGGTTTTGGCGCCTTTTTCGTTCAGTCATGTGATCGATTCTTGCTCCCTTTTTATCCCTTTTCTCATTTTTCTCCTTCTTTCTTGATTTTTTTTAACAAAAATAGTAGTTAAGACGATTTCCGCTCAACTTTCGAGCAGTAAGTGCAAAAATTAAGTTACCAAAAAAATACTTGCAGCACTGTCACATTTTGAGAACAGATAAAAGGAACTTATCGTTACTTTTGCTCCCAAGCTGACCCCGCTAGAGAAAATTGGATTTGAAGTTATCCATATTTCAATTAAAAAGACGCTTCATGTCAGTTCAAAACAAAATGGCGCCCTTTTTTAGCATACTTTTACGAGATTTGAAATTAATTTTCTTGAGAATGCTTGAGAATTTCATCGCGGGGTCACTTGGCCAAGTGAACTAGAGTGAGATGTTTCAAATAGCATTTAAAATGTTACCGTGCTATGAGTAGTTTTTTGGTAAATATTTTTTGCACTTATTGCTCGAACGTTGTGCGGAATCCGTCTTAAGTTTTTAATAAAACAATTATTCTACTCGGGCTTGCTGGATATCAAATGATTATAACCAACTCGGCGCTACGCGCCTCGTTGGTTATCTATCATTTCATATCCAAGCGCGCCCTCGTAGAATAATTGTTAAATACACAAATGTTAGTCGCATGTGATACGGAGAAGAAGGCCTATTGTCGTGTATCTAGTTCCTTCTATTTATATCACATTAATATGATATTTTAGCTGGGTATCAGACACACCATGTAGCTCTTGAATGTTACGTTTTCATATTTTTGTGTTTAAAATTATCATCGATATTTCTTTCTGACTTCGTATAATCAGATGGTCGGTGTGAGATTGGGGAATATTTAGTTTCCTGTTTTCTTAGAGTGTAATTTAAAGCCTTATTAAAAGAATTATTGCGCTGCCATGGTCCCTGATGGTGGCAGTCGTCATGAGGATATTACATTTATTTCCAGGATATTTATGTATTCGTGATTACAATGAAATCTCATCTTACTAACCCTCCGATAATAGCTGATAATGCAACCACTTCATTAATATGGTTTCTAAAGTTCAAATGAAAGCGGAGTCATTTTCTTGTCTGAACTGACTCCTTCAATACGACCAATCACCAAAACTGTTATTTCCTTCAAAAATTAACCCCGGCCGTTAATACGGCATGGCCACTTGGAATACTGGGAAAAATAGGCAAAACGTTTTTGAGGCTGCCGTATTCGCTGACCGGTTTTAAAGTCATTTTGCTTTCTTGTTTATGCAGTCTTTAAACTTTTAAAGTGAGAAAAAATTTGTAAAGAAAAGGTTTTTGGAACTGTATTTGCTGACCGGTTGTAAAGTCATTTTACTTTCCTGTTCATATAGGCTATCATATGTGAAACCACCAAAATTTTATGTTAAGTTGGTGGTCTTTTTAACAAGGTCTTATGCAACTTAAATGCTCCATAATCCTAACAAGGGAGAGCAGTTCATCCTCAAAGGAACAGTTTTACTTTAAGGCCAGTATATAATTCTGTAACATACCAATTCAAAAAGTTAAATTTGTTGTTAACTGTACAATCAGTGTAACTAATCTTTCAACAAAAACGAATCGCTTCCTCCTCTAACACTAATCTACAACCCTAAACAGAGAACTCTATTGGAAAAATATATATCGCCCATATCCTTTTTGGGACTCCAGCAGTTGTCGTTTATCTGAAGAATAAATCTCTCAAGGCTTTCTGGTCATGGTTTTATTTCCTTCCCCTATTCAAAAACAATAACGGAGTTTTATCCGGTAAGGAGATGACAATATTGCAAGCAGAATAAGTAGCCAGAAAAACGTGTTTTTTCTATGAATCACACGCTGTAACGTAAATCTTAATCTGCATTTTTGCATTCTTTCAGTATTGCTTATTTCATCTCGTGAACGTCTTGATGTATTTACAAAGTAATTTGTCAACAAGACCATTGCTAGGAAAACTGATTGGCAGAAATGCCTCTTTTTGTATTAGTTTTAAAATAATGGTATATACCAAATGAATGTCATATACTTAAACGATTTTTAACCACATGGTTAATTGTTATTTGTAAAGTTAAATTGAAAGCATTTTGTGCCAAACCACAACAGGTGACAAATTTTACTGCGGTGAATTGCGCCTTAATAATGAAACAAAAGATAAATTAAGCTTATAATACTTCTTTTCAGAAATTTCTGCCAAAGAACTCTTACCTTACTATAGGCAATTTCTGAGACAAAATCTCAGACAAGCTGTTAGAACGCATTTTTTTCAGAGCAAATTAAAAAGTAATTTTGTCTTCTGTCCCACACTGAATACCTGTGATGCCTGCGTGGTACCTGCGTAATGTGCTATGTATTATTTAGTAATCGAATTCTCAAGTGCATGTGTAATTAAACCAAACTAAACAGTTTTGTAACTACGTGGATTAATTCTCCAGGCAAATCTCCTCATCTTTAATTTTTCACAGAAGCAGCAGTTTTCCTTTAAAACCCGGAAGAAATAAGCGGGATGAATGACGGAAAGAAATCTGCCAAGGAACGCGTGTGTTCCAGTTGATTGCGTTTTAGGACAACACGCTTTACAGCAGTACACAAAAATGTTTCAAGAGGTAAGCCTTCAAATATCATTTCGTAGAAGAAAAACAAAATATGCACTGAAGGGAGATGATCAAACATTACTTTTTAAGTTTTAAGACAGTCGATAAGAAAACTAATTAAATTAACGAGTAGTTGAAGGTTTGCGTTTTCACATTGTTACATTGATTTCACATTGCCGCTCACTGCTATGGTAAACTTCCAATCCAAACTGGTTTTATTTTGTTCTAGCGGTTGTTATTTTTAGAATATCAGAAATAGACCGACAATGTTTTCTTTATCATAATGTCAATAGCTCAATATGAACGTAGCGTATTTTTCATTCTTTTTTACTGTCAGTTCGAACGAAAAAAAATTTAAATCAAGGCTTACACTAAACAATTAAATTTTCAATGGCAAACATATTTTACATTGTTTGGGGTCAAGTTTTTTTTCTTAGTTTATAAGAATGTCTTAGTTTCTTAGTTTATAAGAATGTCTAAGTTTACAATGTCAATACGTTGTGTAAGGATAAAACCATTAGAAGTGTTTTTTAAAAAATCAATTTGGAAAGTTCAACACAGCCTTCGTTAAGCGGCTGTCGGTTTCAGCCGTATGAGCGCCGTCCACAGAACACATAACTTAGTTATACTTAGCGTGAAATCTGCAAAGTACATGCTGCGTATATTTAATGTTAAAATGCAATCGGCTTGCTTCGCCCTGCAGGCAGACGTCGTCCATTTATATTTCCCTTTTCCGATAAAGTTGCAGGCGGCTTGTCGTACATTTTCGAACGCATTCTCGTCCCCAGAGCCCACGAACCTTTTGGTCTGCGCCAGGGATCGAGACCTCTGGCAGGGACCAGGTAACGCGCAAGCGCAATAGCTGCCCATTTTTGTAATCGATAGTAACCGTTATTGTTTCAAATTTCTGAGGCTGCGCACAAAAGCCGGAAGTCCGTGATTCGCGGACTTCCTGCTTCGGTCCCTGCCAGAGGTCTCGATCCCCGGTGCAGACCAAAAGGATCGTGGGCTCTGGGGACGAGAATGTTTCGAAAGGTGCCTCCTTTTGTTACTGCGCGTACATTCTGCGCATCTCGATCGGGCCTCGTCATTGTGAGACACTCGGGTTTCTACTAATACAAAGGTAGTTTTGCGTGTTTATGACTAAGTGTGAAAAGCAGATCTTAGCATGGGCTATCAGAATGCAAAAAGAAAATTGGGGATAACCACGCATTTTCCGAGATAATTGAGCTTAAACAGGAGCCCATTACCCTAATGGGCTCCTGGCTTAATGGGCTCCCGGCTTAAATTTGGAAAGAAAATGCCATACATTGCTCTGTATTTTCAAGCTTTTTTAGAATTATGGTTGCTTTATAATTATCTCTGAAAAATGCGCGGCTACCCACAATGTTTTTTGGATTCCAATAACCTTTGCTAAGACCTGCTCTTCTCCCATAGTCATAACCATTGGAAAAAGACCACTGTATTGGGAGGGGATGTCTACTTTTTTGGGTCAAAATGGAACGGAAATTAGAATAAGTAACTTTTCTCGAACACGAAATGCTCTAAGAACACCAAGAGTAAGAAAAAAAAGTGATTTCCTCAAAGGAAGAATAAACCATAGTAAGTTTTCCGCGATTTTTGCAAGGATCGAGGCCAGAACTTGAAAAATAAATTCAAGTTTCAATCCTTTTCCATCCCGACCATCTGCACGGCAAAAGACGCTTATTTATTTTATTCATTTATTTATTTATTTATTTACTAACTTTCTTTATACACGGTAAAAATTCGTCAGTAAAAGTCTCCGTAATTACAACAAATGAATATATACATATATTAACAGAAAGAAAGAAAAACAACTGCTTTACATGAACGCCGTGTTTGAGAAGTTATTGAAAAGGGCTACTGGAATTAAGTTTCTAAAGGAAATCGTCGAGTGATTCTGCTTGCCGTAAATCGTAGGGTAAGCTGTTCCAAAGTACTGCACCACTATAACTAGAACTGTTTTTTAGAAAGCTGGTGCGGGACAATGGAACAGCAAGTTTGTTCTCAGAGCCTCTGAGAGAATAATTTTGTTACGACCTGGAAGTGAGACCATGTAAAGCTTACTTTCCTGTAGTCTGTTAGTTTTTCTTTAGACGTTTAAGAAACTTAGTAGTTTAGGATCGGAAAATGTATATTTAGCACTCTTAAAAGGTAAGGTTCTAATAACGATGATGTTTTTCTCATTTCCTTAACAGATGCGACGAAAGCGCAGCTGAATATCATGGAAGTGCTGCTTTGTTTGAAGTGCACAGGGACAAGCAATATAATATTTGTTTTGGTTCTTCAATTCCTCTGGAAAGCAGAAGCAATTACCGCGACAACGTAAATATGTAAAACGTGGCACATCTTAGACTAAACTGACAAGTAATTTAAACAGCCAGAAATCAGAAAATCATAACCAATCATGGCTTGCTCAACTGCTTTATACAGCGGATAAAAGATTTTTTTAGTGAAAAGTCCTCAGCAGTTGCAAAGTTTGCATTTCTCTGGATTTCATCGCCTATTTATCGTTCTTTTGTACTTTTTATTTTTATTTTTTCACAACCAGAAACCCTGAGCATTGTTACCATGCCAACAATAGCCCGTCTTACCACCAGGCGATGAAAAATGAATCGTGGAAGACGACATCAGTTGGGGAGCTTCTCCAGCAAATGCTACAGTGCTATGATAGACGAGTGCGAGTTGAAAACAGTAAAGGTAACTGAAAATAATTAATTATCTAAAGACTCTGTTACACGATGCAATATTTTTCTGCAACTTGCAACGCAACGGCGTTGCGAAACAAGTTGAGGAAGAAATTGCAAGTGTAACACTCCCTCTTCGCAACGAAGAATTGCGTTGCGAGTTGCAGGAAAAATAGACTCGGCTTCTAATTTTCGCAACGTTGCGGGGTAAGCTGCAGCGTGTAACATATATTCTGCAACTTGCCTCGCAATGCTCTCGTCATCTGGAGCGTTCCAAGTTGCAGAATTGCCTCGTGTAACAGCGCCTTAAGGACGGTACCTCCTTTTGTTCCTGCGCATACGTTCTGCGCATCTCGGGATATTCAGGTTTCTTAAGGAATTTGCCCCCTAATACAAAAATATTTTTGCGTGGTTTATGTCTATGTCGAAAAAGCAGATCTAAGCAAGGGCTATCAGAATCCTAAAAGGTAATTGGGGGGACAGGGCTCCCCATGGCTGCCCCGTCTTTCTGTTCGTAAATCGACCCGTTGTATTGGAAATACGTGGATCTTAAGACAAAGTTTAAAAGGTCGGCAATTTGTGTAGGTGTAAGGTTTGTGCGGTCGGCAAGACAGGGATCGTTTTCTAGTTTGCATAATGCGGCCTTTACGGCAGCCTCGATCGGCACGTTCGTAAATAACGATTCTACGTCAAAAGATACCATTACTTCATTTTCTTGTATTCGCTCATGGCTGGTGGTAGACACAAAATAAGAAGAGTTGGTAACTGTGTAGTCTGATTTGCCTGTCAATGGGGACAGGATGTCAGCTAAGTGAGCCGACAAATCGTAAGCGAAGGTGTTTACACACGATACAATAGGTCTTAATGGTATCTCGGGCTTGTGTATCTTAGGTTGACCATATATCCTAGGTGGCTGTTTGTGCCTAGGTCTGATTTTGTTGTAGACAGTTTCTGAAATATGTCCACTTCGTTTTAAGCTAAGAAGCTTTTCAGTAAGTTTTCGGCTAAGTCGGTCCGTTGGATCTTTATTAAGGAGTTGATATGGACCTGTTTCAATGAGTGTTTTCATTTTATCATGGTATGTGTCGGTGTTCAAGACAACACTGGCGCGACCTTTGTCCGCTGGTAGAATCACAATAGAGTTGTTAAAATTGAAGGAGTTAAAATGTGAGGCCAGGTACACTGTTTTCCAAATAAAACGAGTTTCCTTATTGATATTAGAAAGACTGTAAATCAAGCCTTGCTTTGAAAAAAAAAAAAAGAAAAAAGAAAGAAAGAAAAGAAAGGCCTAAAGACAACTTGATGACCTTGCCTAGTTCCTAGGCCTCCTTAATTCGTCGCGGTCGAACCGTTTCATGTCACATGGTCCGAGTAAAAAAAGCGACCGTTCGCCTTAGATACGACACCGAAATGGATTGACCGTGAAGGCCTGGGAAAAAGCCGTACAGGAACTAGGGAATTGATGACCCACTTTGACAAATGTTTGACATAAACGTAATAGTGAACTTTAATTTCCTGTGACTTGCCTTTTTGTCATGTTCTTTCTTAATTTTGTAGCTGATTACTGAGATCCTTTACTGCAAGATCGGGGGGCTTTTATGTGGTCCATGCAAAGTTACTTGCTTTCAATAGTTACTGACGTTAATGTTTTTGTTGGTATAGAAGGCAAACCCACGGAAGTCACTGTAAGTTTGTACATTCTGTCCATCGGGAATTTCCAAGTTCGCGACATGGTAAGAATGGGGCATGTAAGAAAAGCCATGTTTTACTCAGCAATTGCACATAATAAAGAAACGTATCATTACACTTTATGAATTCAGACAACCCTTAGGTAGTGAAATTTTACCTTAATCATTGGGCAGAAAATCTTCTTCCATGGTTCAGATAGGTTAGCTTTATTGACTTAAGATGACTTTAAAAAAGGGTCCAGCTTTGTGGTCAGGAGTAACTGGTACGGTTTTCTCATTTAGCACTAAGAATGCAGGCATGGCTCCTCTTTTCCCACATATAGATGGAGAGTAAGGTGACTGTCAGACAGGCAGACACAGACAGACATACCGACGGACGGATAGACAGAGAGACAGACACAGAATGTCAGACAGACAGACAGACGGACAGACGGACAAGGAGACAGAAAAGCAGACAGACAGACAGACAGACAGAGAGACAGACAGTCAGACACACAGGGAGCCAGACAAGTAGACGAACATAGAGATAGACAAACAGACAGACGGATCGGTCATCTAGTTTTATCATATAATTTTTGTATGGATCTCCAAAACATTTTATGTCGTCTTAGTGTACTTGGGATTGGATACATGTGGTTCTTATAAACGTAAGCTACACCTTCTAAATTCGGTACGTATGTCGTTTGTTTGTATACTTTTAAGGTACAACCGTTGAAATATTTTGTCCCCTTTTTTATCATTCTAGGATTTTCGGTTGTCTTTCTACTTTAGACAACAATGGCGAGATTCACGGTTGGCGTATGACAATCATTTTCCTGAAGATCAAATCACTCTGGGCGGGGGAATTCTTGAGCAGTTGTGGCTTCCGGAGACTTATTTTGTTAACAAGAAGGGATCCAGCAATAGCGCTGATGCAAATTTTTTCGTGCGAATTTTTCGCAATGGAACATTGCTTGTTATTACCAAGTAAGTCTAAAGGAGACTAATTTAGCCCATTAAGCGAGTTAACGCTTACGAGTTGAAAGACTTGCTAGTTTTCTACGTCTAAGAGAAATGACCGTCTTTCTCTGGAAAAGACTTCAGTGCCATTTCATGTCTCTGAAATGCAAATTCTGGAGATCAAAATGTCAAAGGGGTAATTTCTACAACTAACAAATGCAGCTTAGTCGCAAATCGCTAACTTGCAAAAAAGTCGGATTGATCGACCAGGTGAAGATCGTCACAAACCTTCAGAACAGTTATGAAAAACATGATTTGTCTAACAAACTCAGGTTTCGACTTCAAGTTTAGCTGCGATTTTCTAAGTTTTTTTTTCATGTTTTTCCTATTTTAGAAATACACTCACAATGGACTGCTACATGGACCTGAGAAACTTTCCATTTGATGTCCAGAAGTGTAATTTGACTTTAGAGAGCTGTAAGTTAATGATTTCATGACTGGTTTTTCAGCTACAATGTATGTGACATTATTTGAGTTGGAGATGCGCTGCATGGTGAGAAGCAGTACCGCGATTAATTTGTCCATGAGCAGTTGCACTTCTTTGCTATGAATAATGATAGTATAACGCTAAATTTTGGCGTGCTCCCATTGGTCGAAATCGATCACGTGAGGCAATAGTGTCTCTCCTCAGCGGGCGCCTATCAGTGCATAGTGCCCGTTGTTGGCAATTTTCGCTCAAAATTTAGGGTTGTACAATAACAACAATAAAGTCCTTCTATCTCAGGCCCTATGTGTGATAGGTTCCTTAGGCAATTTGATGTTCCAACGTCATATAAGCCTTCGAACTACGTTCTCGGGCTAATATTTACTGTGAAAATCAAATTTCCTTGGGCAACCTATCACACGATAGTACCTTCGACAGAAGAACTCTATTTTTTAATTATCTTACTCGAGAATAGCGATGACAAAAACGCTAATAGCCTGCTTCGATCAGGAATCACTGAAGTAAGAACGAATTAAAAAATACAGTGAAATTGTGCAAACTGTTGGTACCTTTTTCTCTTTTAGTTGGTTTCACCACTAAAGATGTTGTGTACAAGTGGGTATCCAAGAAAGCATCTGAAGCCGTAGAGATGGATAAGCAGCTAACTACATCAGAATTTGATCTTGGTGATATCAGAATATTTGAAGCTACCACAGTGTACAAAACAGGTACGGGAAAACAGTTGAAGCTCATTATCAATGACGTAAAAGATGGGATCTCCGCGTAAAAATATTATTTGTCGGGTTATAGTCATAGGTCATAGCCATAGTTTGTTTAAACGTGATCGGTAAGTACACTTTGCTATGGCAACGGTGTGTCCAGCGGACTTGATCAATGAACGCATCAGCTAGTTTACAAACAGTACAGTTCCTCAGTTTGAAAAACAGCTTACCCGAATCAACGGTGTAGAGGTTAGTTTGAAATGTTTTTTTCGCTGTTGTTTGCATGTGGTAACATTCATCCGGTAATCACCGTAGAGAAGTAAATGTTTGCGCAAAGCTTTCTATAGCTGCAGATTATAAATTTTGCGGAATCATTTACTTTGGGGTCTGCTGGATAAGGTGAATACAGGCTCAGAAAACGAGATTTCCGGTACACATAAACCGGTATAATATTTTATATCTAATTGAATCAGATACGTGAAATGCTTAGAAAAGTGTTTGGTAAAAATTAGAAAAATATAAAGCTCACAACCACTATTAAAATTTGTAAAATGGGGAGTGAAATCAATATGCATGAATGTACAAGTTAAACAAGAAATTGTCAAATAAGTTCACAGTTGGCAGATACTGCTCACAGGAAGACACTTTAAAAGATTGCACTTGAAATTTTTGAATAAATACAAAGAGGAACAAATTTGGACAAAAAGTGACAACAATAAAAACAGCAGCAACAACAACAACAACAACAACAACAACAAAACGGTTTACTTGCGAAATAATAGAAAAAATACAATCAAATGTTGGCAAAAAATATGAAGACCAATTTTCAGTTTGCATTCACTGATACTTTTTCTCTGTTTATTTAGGGTTGTTTTCAGGATTAAAGATGGAGCTAAACTTCCACAGAAAATCTGTTTACTACTTGATACAAATCTACATTCCGAGCTGTATGATCGTCGTCCTGTCTTGGGTAAGTGTCTGACATCAGAATTTTATTTTTACAGTGTAATCTCATACAGGTGGCAAGAATAAGGAAAAGCGCCATTAATGACAAACATAACAGCAAGGCTGATCTGACTACGTGGAAAGATTTAACTTTGCAAGGCATCAACACGACACTAATAGAAATTTTTACAGAGCAGGGTTGTAGCCGTAGACTGCTGTTTCCGGCGCTCTTCTTGGAGTTCATCAGTACGGCATAGCGAGTTGGCGATTTTTCGCCATCACGTGTCTTGGAAAGGTCGAGAGTCCAAGTGTCGTGACTGTCGACCTTTCCAAGACACGTGATGGCGTGATCTGATGGGCGTGCGTCCTCGTTTAGGGCTTTCAACAGAGTGCAAGGGTAATTTCACGGCATTTTCGCCATCTTGCTTTGCCGTACTGATGAGCTCTAAGAAGAGCCAGAAGAGCGCCGGAAACAGCTGTCTACGGCTGCAACCCTGCTCTGTTGAAGTTCTATTAGTGTCGTGTTGATGTCTTGCAAAGTCAAATCTTTCTATGTACATGTAGTCAGATCAGCCCTGCTGTTATGTTTGTCATTTGAGTATTTCTTTGGCTGATTTGGTCTGTTTTACTAGATCCTACGTACACGTACAGCATTTTCGTTTGCGATCCTTTATTGAAATTGTTCTAAAGCGCCATTAGTTGCGTTGGGAAAACGTTTTGTCACACCTAGAAATTTAAGGAAGTGGACTAAAAGAGAGAATCCACTCTACTATAATTGTTTTATTTTTGGTCCAATTTCTTTTGTAGATATCGTTCTGGATTGATAACCAATCAATTCCCGCCAGAACAGCGCTCGGCATCACAACCGTGCTCGCTATGACAACGCTGTTATTTGGTGTCCAATCCTCCTTGCCGAGTGTGCCTTACATCAAGGCTGTGGACTTGTTTATGATCGTCTCCTTCGCTGCTGTCTTCGCTGCTCTGGTCGAGTTCGCAGTTGTCAATTACACGAGCATGCGCGAGAAAGAGAAGAAAGAGAAAGAGTCTCGACCATCCAGAAAGAAATACACAATTGTAAGTATTTTTTTACAAAGGCAGGCTTCGATTTTGTTTATGTAAAGTGATGTAATTAGCAATTTGCTGATCGGAGATTAACTAAAGAAAAGGGAACTATATGGCACGCGCACTACTACCCGCGCTTGGCAGCAGTGGCACACTTGCCGGCGCTTGGCACCCGTTGCAAGTTTTCCCACGCTTGGCATCGGTTGCATGTTTTCCCACGCTTGGCACCTGTTGCATGTTTTCCCGCGCTTGGCACCCATTGCATGTTTTCCCGCGCTTGGCACCGGTTGCATGTTTTTCTGCGTTTACATTGTATACACTTTCTAACTGCTCTCTTGTTTTACTTGAGGGCGCAGTAATAACTTTGGGTCGACTTTTGCAAGTTGTCAGGAAACTGGTGTGATGAATATCATTTTTTCCCTTAACAGAATCCCGACATCGTAATGCTAAGTTTCCGCAACACATCATTAGAAAATGACACTGAGAATGGCCACCATTTACAAAATGGCGCCGTCCACACTGGAGCTGAAAATAACAATAACTCTCTCCACAAATTCGATCATGCGCCAATTGCCAACGGAACAACTAGCACTGAACACCATTCACATGATGAAATGTATCTATCACGTGATTATCCACATGTTCAAGAACCTTCTTTTGCTCGATCAAAGAAGTGCCGCTGGCGCTGTAAGATCACCGCCAATGCTATAGATGCTTGGTCACGTGTGCTGTTTCCTGTGGCGTACGGACTTTTCATTGTCGGTTATTGGATTTTGTATTCATCCAACGTAAATGAAGATAAAACATAACAGCTGAGTGGAACAAGGGTGTAAATATGTCTTCATTATCTCAGATGATGATGATGATGATGATAGTCCAGATCTCCAGTATTTCAAAAGACTACGGAGTTGAACTCTCTGCAAAAATAAAATATCTATTCACAGTGACACAAACAACATAGACGACGATACAAATACAAAATCGATCAACTGATTGTGTACTTTAAAGGGGAGAGCCGTGGTTCACTTCAATAGCAGGTGAGGCCGAGAGGCCTGCTTGAATCCAGTTTCCAGAAAATGCAAAACAAAATGAAAATCAATTATCGGCTCTCGGCTAACTAGTGGCGGCCGAGATCACGTGACTCACCCTCAAGAATCGTCGCAGTTCAGCGTGGAGACTTTGACTGAAGTCAAAGAAAGACGGATATAACGAAAACGCTGCATTTTAATTGCCAACTAGCAGCAGATTCAGAGACCAAACTATCACGAGTTTTCTCTCCTTCTCATCGTGGGCAGTTTTTAAAGAGAAATGTCTTGTTTAAACTATTTCTTTCAAGTGGAACCTGTTTATCCGTCAATTATGGGACACCAAGATCTACCCACATTAACTACGTGTCTAGATTTAAGGGTTCATACATAGGAAAATTGACAGAACCGGCATTTATTCCGGGGAAATATAAGAAGCCCGTAATAACGAGGTGTTCTAATTAAAATGGTAAGCGTAAGGCGAGCTCCATTGTCTTAGTGACAGACTTTAAAAGGGATCTTTGATCTCATGTAAATAAAATATGAATAGAATTCTCTCTCTTTTTTCCTGGGACATCTGGCAAGTTGTAAATAATACCGATCCATTGCACTTAGGAATAAAACTACGACGAAGCTTAACAATTTCCACGTCAATAAAATTTTACTTAAATTCAGGTGTATTTTCTGCGTACTGTAATTGTGTACGTGGAAATTTCTCTTCAACAAACTTAGGCCACAGAAAAAAAATTTGCAAATTAGGCTAAGGGTAGATTGAATATACCCATGGCTTATTATTAACTGTAACCAAAGACCACATTTCACAAGATTGGAGTGCCTACAGTGTCGCTTTTAACGTTCGCGGTAACGCTTTTTCTGACTTATTGACTTACAAAACGCATGCAGAGTGAAAGACAAGTCCTCTAAGATCTGACATATTTTGACATCAGATATTAAACATAATTGCGCTGAGCAAAGCGCGTGGTCCGCTCCACCCAGCAGACGTCCCTAGAGAGAAAATAAAGAAAAAAATTAGCTGAGCGGGAAAATGAAACTCCTCTTTCACAAAACGCCCTAGAAAAAATATTGCTCAGAGTAAGCAGTATAAACTATAGTATGAAGTGTATAATGCCCAGCCAAAGCAGAAAACAGTATGTAAGTTTTAAGTGCGGTGCGAAGATCAAGATTAGCGGCAAGCTAAGGTTAAAATCCTACCCGACAGATAACAACAGCTCAGTACAGAACTGACTACCCAAGTGAGACAAACAACTCGACTGATAACAACAGTTCAATACAGAACTGACTACCCAAGTAAAGCAGAATGCTCGACAGATAACAGCAGTTCAATATAAAGCTGACTACCCAGTTGGGGGGGGGGGGACCGGGGGGTTTAAACCTCCCGCCTCCCATACCCTTTAATCCCAGTTCCCGCCCTGTATTTTTTGGCTCCCGCCCCTTTGCATTTTTTCGATTGCGAAATATTGCGCAATGTTGCGTAATTTCCCCCTTTTTCTCCTGCTTCCCGCCACCTTGGGAATCCCGCTTCCCGCCCCCTCTTCTCCCGCCTCCCGTACACCGCCCGCCCCCTTTTCTCCCGGTCTCCCACCCCCCTGTCCCCTCCCCACTACCCAAGTAGAGCAGAATCGGTTAGCGCGCGCGTACTAATAATAGCTGAATGTAAGTTAGTACAATGTTAGAGACAAGCTTAGGTTAAAATCCTGCTCCACAGATAACAACAGCTCAGTAAAGAACTGACTACCCAAGTGAGACAAACTACTTGACAGATAACAACAGTCCAATCCAGAACTGACTATCCAAGTGGAGCAGAATCGGTTAGCGCGCGCGAAGGTTAATACCCGCGAGCTAGACAGATCAAAACAACTCACCAGCCATGACCAAGTGAAACAAAGCAATTCAGTGCGAGCAAATGTGATGGCTTATAATAGCATACACAGTCAAACTCATACCTTCAATTTCAACTTACCAGTGGTCTTTTCCTTGCGTTGATCATTGGGGATTGCACGCGAGTCCTGCGACCTCGTATTTCCCGCCAGTTCGTTTCAATGATCATAAGGGACTGTTCGTTATTTATGGCTAAGGGGGGGTCGGTGATTTTCAACCAATTCAGGCATATGAAAAATTTACCCCTCCCCGAAAGTGGGTATTTTAAAAAATTACCCCCGTTTATGTGACAGTTTCAAAATTTTACCCCCTCCCCCTTCCCTACCCTCAGGACGCGACGTGCTTACAATTGCGAAATTGCGTACAACATGTGTTCTGGCCGCGTGCCGATAAACCAAAATCAAGTGCAAGGTCATTTGTGATCATACAGTATGGAAGCACTCAGCAAGGAAAGTAAATTTGCAGCGCCGGCATTAACGTGCGCCCAGAGAAGATCCTATTCGAGAGAGAAATCAACGGTAGGAAAGTTTGTAAGAAGTTCATTGCAAGGCTTGAACCAGTTTTGCTGTTTGAGGATGGCTATATACGTACGCACTACAATACTGTAAACTACAACTGGCCCCGGCAAATGACACATGTGTGGGTTTTGCTAATATCAAATATCAGATTGCATGTATTTTAAAGGGATTTAATAAGTTATATACTGGAGCCTTTAGATAATGCTACTCCAGGTCACGTTTTCTTGGCTTTTTAAACTATAAAGACCAGGTTCTTTGGAAATAGAATTCTCGAAACAGAGATCAACTTTTTTAAATATGTCTGCAAAACGGCTACATAAGTGTTGAAACAACAGTTTCTAAAAGTTTACCCCTCTTATTTCTACTGTATTTAAAAAAACATCCCCCCTTTTTCATTGATTTTGAAAATTTTACCCCCCCACTCTAAACACCGGCCCCCCCTTAGGTATAAATAACGAACAGTCCCTAAGATAAAAATACCACCTCTCCAAAACTCTGATGAATTTTCTTTTGGGTTCGAAATGATCTATCCTCGGGATATGCCAAGGACAGAAACTGTGGCAAAGCTCACCAAGAAAAAATCGAAAAACTACACACCGGACATCCATAATTCCAGAAATAAATTGTAAACGATTTCGAGAAGGCGCCACACTTCATCTATTCCTCATATTTACACGGAGGGTGTAAACTGCAGGTTGCAGGTTGCAGGTGCAGGTTGCAGGTTGCAGGTTGCAGGTGCAGGTTGCAGGTGCAGGTTGCAGGTTGCAGGTTGCAGGTTGCAGGTTGCAGGTTGCAGGTTGCAGGTTGCAGGTTGCAGATTGCAGGTTGCAGGTGCAGGTTGCAGGTTGCAGGTTGCAGGTGCAGGTTGCAGGTTGCAGGTGTAGGTTGCAGGTTGCAGGTGCAGGTTGCAGGTTGCAGGTTGCAGGTGCAGGTGCAGGTTGCAGGTTGCAGGTTGCAGGTTGCAGGTTGCAGGTTGCAGGTGCAGGTTGCAGGTTGCAGGTTGCAGGTGCAGGTTGCAGGTTGCAGGTTGCAGGTTGCAGGTGCAGGTTGCAGGTTGCAGGTTGCGATTATATCTTTTTTCAAACAGAAGATGTATGATCTTTATATGGTACGTTTCTACTTAAATTTCTTCAAGAAAATCAGAATTGTTTCATTTGTAAAGAAACCTTGGTAATGAGAAACTTGAACTGGACTAGACCCTGGTATGTAAGTTTGCGGAACCGTTTCAATGTGTTCTCGCAGATACGCCACACTCCCAATTTGGAATGGAAATATTAGGTCAAAGGTGCGGTTTAATCGTTAACTATTGGCGATGTCCCATCGAGACCATAATGGAGATCAACCGCCACCCACTTTAAATTTCCCGAAGATGCTGAGATTTTTAAGTCCGTGGAGTTAACAATTTTAGGAAAAACCACGATAGTTGTAAGTTTCGAAAACATGTTTCGACAAACTGCTGTCATCTTCAGTTCTGCAATTACCATTACATTTTCAATTGGTATAATACATACAAGTATTAAGACAGGCGGTTTTAATAATAACAATAGAATGACTCGATCACAGGACTGTGAAGATTACAGGATCGGGCATTAATTTAACTGCTAATGTATAATGTGAACTTATTGAAATTACCAGTAAGCTTGCATCATAAATGCAAACAAAATCCAGTTATATTAACCAGCCAAAAACCAGTCACCTTGCAGAACTGAAATTAACATTTCAACTTAATTTCAATTCGATATGTTGTGCAAAGTGCAAGTAATCAAACATGCTGCACATTATCGTGTATTCGCACATTCTTGCTTAGTTTGCTTAGTAAACTATAGGAACATTAAAACTACAACCTTGAACTTTGAAATGTTTCTTTTCAGAATGTTCTTCAAACCCTATTGTAAAGTAGAGCTTGAGGCCAAATTTGGGGCCAAATTCTTTTCTCGTTTGGCAATTTTGCAGCCCCGTCAAGCTAGTTTTCGATTGCCATTGATACTTGGACACTGGTTCCGAAAACATCTGAGTGGTTTTTTTTGTCTGAGGCGTTTCATTCGCTTTCATACAAGCGCAACGTGTACATTTTTAACCACAACCGTGTGAAAGTATTAGCACTTTCACTTTTTATCTGCCACAAATTTATGCTTATTAAAGCAAGACACAGAAACGCTCGTGAAAAAATAAAATTCTTGAAACTCGTTGCTTTTGACGATGTTATCGGCTTTTCACGTGTTAATCCTGGGTTTTATTTGGTTCGGATTGGTGATGATATACAACAAAAATGCTGCTCTCGAACCTACAAACATGCAAAATTAAACCTGCTGAACAAAACCTGGTAAAACTGTATGACCCCATCGGCATGACACCTCTGTCTTTGCCAAGTCTCTTTTGTTCAACGTTTGATATTCCTTCGTCCTAACTAAGCTACTTGGGAGATTTTTTTATGGCATGCCTTTTCATATAAAAAGGACAATTTTTACAAATAATTGAAGCCATCCTTAATCCTTTAATTTTGTTATCCTTTAATTAACTGCTTTTTACTTTGTAATTAACCTGCAACCCGCAACTTGCAACCCGTTACCTACAACCCGCAACCTGCAACCTGCAACCTGCAACCTGCACCTGCAACCTGCAACCTGCAACCTGCACCTGCAACCTGCAACCTGCAACCTGCACCTGCAACCTGCACCTGCAACCTGCAACCTGCAACCTGCAACCTGCAACCTGCAACCTGCACCTGCAACCTGCACCTGCAACCTGCACCTGCAACCTGCACCTGCAACCTGCAACCTGCAGTTTACACCCTCCGATATTTACACGCGTAGAAATCAAAATAAATGGCCTGATCAGTGACCGATGTCAATTTTTCTTTTCTTCCATAAAATGGTACTTACCAAACTCAATTTGCTGGGCTTTGTAAAGAGCATCGAGAACCGGAATCGATAAACAACTTACAATTCACACTTGCAGAATTCCCTTGCAGTAATCCCGGGAGTAATTCATTGGCATTCTCGCGACAAAATGCAAATTCTTCGTGAGAGTCTTGGCTACAAAATCCAATGAAATTTTACCAATCACTATGAGGTTTCAAAAAGGTTTGCAACCGTTTCAGGAAAGGAATTACCATAAAATTGGACGAACACAATACCTGACGCGCCGCATGGCGGTAACTAATTATTGAGAACGCAAAAGCAGAAACTGTGTGACTCAAATAACACTGTCTTGTCTCTGCTTCATGGTAGGGACGGACCATTTTATTTTTGAGGGGGGGGGGGGGCGGTGGCTGGCATATGCGAAAAAAATTCCTGCACAGTTTTTGCAGAAGAAATAAAAATGGTGCATAGCAGCTCAAAGCAAAGAAATATATTGCAAGCTTGTGAAATAGAATTCATGCGAGGGTCTCCAAAGCTTTAAGTCACGAAAAAATATTTCTGCAGAAAAAAATCGCCCCCCCCCCCCCAATCAAAACTGGTCATTCCCTTCTATTTTCCGGCAGATGGTTACAACTCATGTAGAAGATTTTAAAATAAGACCTCCTGGACAGAATTTTTTTTTGCGACCAAAACCCCCTCTTTTTTTTTCGGCTTTATGCTTTCTAAATCAGTGCGGCCATGATAGGTTTCTGGTGCGGCATTTATTGCGTTACCAAACGCTTGTTTTTTTCACGCACCGAGAACGTGCGTAAGAACGGGATCGGAGAAAAAAATCTTTTGAAATCACGCAAACAGTCGGGATTGATTTTCAAATGATTCAGATGCGGCATGAAGAATTGTACTGCCTGTCATTACCGCAACGTTAATGGCCTCGCGGGGACAATTAAAATATAATTACTTTAACAGCGTCATCCAAACTCCCCGCTAATTGAAGTCTGTCAGCTTTATTTGACACACCCCTGCATCATTTTACTTCTCCTGTGGAGAATTTTTTTTTTCGTGGCATACGTTTGTTACAGTACGCGGCAATCTTTTTCCCCTTCTTTGAGTCACGAATTATGGTTCTTATCTGGACGAAACACTAAGGTGGGACCTTTTAAATGAAAGTTACTGAGCAGTACTTTCCTGTGGTGCTGTTTATTATGCTGTACAAGGTGGTTCTAACTTTTGAGTCTGTGGATGAAATCCTTAAGTGTGGCCATTCAAATGAAAGCTACTGAGCAGTACTTTCTTGAGGTGCTGTTTATTATGCTGTACAAGGTGGTTCTAGCTTTTGAGTCTGTGGATGAAATCCTAAAGTGTGGCCATTCAAATGAAAGCTACTGAGCAGTACTTTCCTGTGGTACTGTTTATTATGCTGTACAAGGTGGTTCTAACTTTTCAGCCTGTGGATCCTAGAATGTGAAAAATGAAAGCTACTGAGCAGCACTTTCCTGTGGTACTGTTCATTATGCTGTACAAAAGCTCTAACTTTTAAGTCTATGAATGAAATCCGTAATTGAGAATAGTCATATAAAATCCATTGAGCCGTATAGTAGCACAGATTACTTTACAAGTAAGTCTTTATTTCATCTTAAGTTCTTTCCATTATTATGAATCTTTGTTAAGAACACGGTATTACATACCAATATATTACTTTTTCAAGTACCTATCTTAAATATTGTTGGTAAATCTAAGAAATTCTGACACTTCGTTAAAATTAAACTAAAGGTAAAACTAATGATATGTTTTCAACCACTTTACAATGATTTAATATATAACAGCCTTGCCTAAACAAGCTTTAATCTTCTAAATAACTGAAAAAGGTTCCAATCAAGATTTTTTACTTAATCTTTCCAGTGCAGCCAAGGCCCCGCTGTGTTGATAGTCCTTTTTAAGTACTTTATGAAAATGCTTCCCCGCTTCTTTCAGTAATCCTTTGACCTCGAGAATTCTTCCCAGGATAAACTCCGCTTCCTTGCTGTTAGCATCATGTTTGAGAATAGTGCGGACCTCTGATTCAGCCAAGTCAAACTTGCCCTGTATCGCAAACAAACAAACAAGCAAACAAACAAACAAACAAACAAACAAACAAAAAGCAAAAAAGAAAGTGAAGATGAGACAGTTTGGCATAGTTGTTAGGGCACTCGCCTTGTAATCCGGAGGTCCCGGGTTCAAGACAAGTCAGTTTACATCAGCCTAGTACCCAGGCGTTCTCCTTTCGCCCACTCGACTTGGTGCGAAATGTCATGACGTCATATATCATTCGGTGAATTCAGGAAATTTCGCGCCATGTCGAGCTCGAGCCAGCGAGAAGAGAACGCCTGAGTAGAAGGCTGAGTTTACATCTATGATAATTATATTACAGGATAGCACGGACGATCGAGGCTCTTACATCCGACATAAGTCAGGAAATCATTAGTATGCAGTCCTTGACGGTAATTCTGACTTTTTAAGACTAGCTATATAATACGCTAATTTTTTCTACGCTTTGTTAACAAACAACACGATAAACGCATCAGTCTATAGAGAAAAATAGTTTGATTCCAGCTGAACCGCAAAAATGGAACCATTTCTCATGTAATCAATTCGCACAATTTCTGGAGCGACTTTCCAGTACGAAATTTGAGGATGGGTTCGAGGACCTCATCTGAAGTCAAGAAGTGAGTATGAGTTGACAAAACAACATTTATAGATTTCTTTACCTTAAGAAGGTAAATATGAACCAGCAAGAGCCGGCTGTCGGTATCCAAAGGTTTTAACAGCAATCCTTTCCGTAAGAATTCTTCCGCCTGAAGAGCAAATGATAAAAAGGAGCGAAATTGGCAGATTGCGTGAGCCAGATTTTTGCCTCTGTCCTTCCCCTATTCTGGATGCCAGAGGCATTTCTGAGGCTCTTTAAAGGAGACGTCACCTATTTTTAGTATAATTTTTGAAAGCTAAGATAATAGTTATCACTTTTCTTTCAAGTTAGTCTTTTGTTTAAAATTACTCTATTAGTAAGTGTCTTTTACCATGGATTGCCAGGGCGGAAATGGATTGCAACTTGAAAAATTGGGCGAATTTTCTTTTTTCTGTTCTGACTTGAAAAACCGCTAAAACACTGATAATGGTTTTTTCTCCCCTAACGAAAATCGCTCGATATCTTCCTATTGATGTTCTAAGAGGATTTCGTGCAAGAGAAAGGATGCTTAGGTTTAGTTTAAATACAGAGAGTTGGAACCAAAAACGTAAAAATCCTCCTGACGTGGTGCCTTTTTGTGTCTCGGGCCAACTGCTACACTAGTCGAATGCCCGTCTTGGACGGAATACCTACGCATCCAGAGAAAAGGAATAAGGACTAGGGTGTTCAAAGAGAGGACGAAAGTCATTTACTTCATCGGCTCTATGGTGTGCGACAATCTGCGGTCAGCAAATATATTTGAAAAAAGCATACCTTCTTTATCACTTTTTGGTTCCCATTTTTCGTTTTGTTCTTCAGAACAGGAATGGCAAACATTTTTCCAAGCGAGAGAAACGGGATCCCATCTGATGGAGTTAACTTTGCTGTCTTCATGTACCGCTCCTCTGCTTTCTGCAGTGAGACAAGGAAAAAAAATGAATAGTCCCATTGGGAGTGCGTCAGTATTTTTCGATTCAGCATCTCGCGAGAAAAAATTAGTGCAGTTTCATAGGCACTGGCCGCTTGTGGCAACTCGCCACCCTGGGGACTTCTGAAACGGGCAGTTACCAAGGCGCAAGTACAAACCAAAAGATACTAAGAACAAAAGAAGTTTTCATTTGTAAAGATTACAGGTCACAAATTTGACAGAATTATGAGAAACCTTTAGATAGGAGTACGAGTTTGACGCTGAAAAATGCGTCGTTACCCACATTTTTCTTTTTGGATTCCAATAACCCTTGCTAACATCTTTTTTTTTCCCATAGTCATAATCTTTTCAAAGATACATCTGTATTAGGAGGCACCGTCCTTGAATCTAAGTCTTTTCATGTAACCTCGAGAAATTACCATGGAAACACAGAATCTAGCGAGGAATTTTCAATCCTTCTTTGCAATTTGAGTTATTCGTTATATTCTAACTGATGTGTACATGTGGACACTCGATTCAAATCTTCGAAAACTGCAAACGTACCCCAGGTGCTGAATATCTGAGTTGCGGTTGTATTTGGTCAGTTATTTTCTACTTAACCTTTAGTTTCCCAAGTTTTTCCAGTACAACTCCGTGGAAATAATTAAGCTGTGGATGATTGGGTCTGAGTGACAGTGCCTTCTGATACTGAACATCCGCCTCATGTAACCTGCCTGTCACTCGCAACAAGTGCGCAAGATTAATGTGACCGTCTGCGCTGTTAGGTTTGATTGACAACGCTTTCAAGTAGCAACGCTCCGCCTCCTGAGCTCGGCCTGTAGACAAATAACAAAGGTACATTGAAATTTGTACAGGCAGCTTATGCAGTTTTTTTGTGTGAAAATGTTCCCACTTCAGAATTACACCTGCTCCAACCCACTCGTATTTTCTCTGCCATAATAGGGATTACTTTCAGCTGATGCTGTCATACGAAATACTTAGTTTATGCGAATGAAGAGCATGCTCGAAATTTGTAAATCCGAGTGTAGGGTGGGAGAGCGACTGACTTGTCCCCAGTCGTCTTTATGTTGCGAGACGCGCGCGGCACGGGAGCGCGAGGTGTGATAGCAAGGGGTGATCGCGCTCCGCGTCGCGCAACATGAAGACGACTGGGGACGAGTCAGGGAGAGCGAGGCGCAAAAAGTCGCCATTTTGATGCTAGAGCCATGTCAAGTGTCGCGGCGCTAAAATGTTGTCGCCTAACAGTGACAAAAATGAAATTTCTCTTTACATTATCACTACTTGTTCAAACATTCAAGTGATGATAATAAAGTAAGTGATCACCAAGGATAAGACGTCTTAATATTAAGACAAATTCTTCTTCCTAGTTCCATAAGAAACGCATGGAGAACAGTAAGGAGAATATGAATATTCATATCAGGGCTTAAAGGGTTAACCAACTCGGCGTTGTTATAAACCACCTCATATTCATCGGGTACTTGATTGTGAAATAATTGTTAAATATACCGGTGAGGCATACAATATGTTATATACCTACCTGTGTTAAGGAGGACTAAACCAAGATTTTCCCAAGCTGTGACGTAATGCGGTCTCAGCCGCAAAGCCTCACGGTAGTGCTTTTCACATGACAGGAGACCCTGAAGAGAAAATGTCACCCTCAGTATTTTCTTTCTGAAAATTGTAACGGGGATTTATTCGAGTCAGGCGCAAGAGTCGGGCAGTTCACGTACAAAACATGGATCTTGCGTCACCACTAGGGCTTGCAGGCAAGAGTAAGCCTCTCCTCATTCTTACTCTGTCTTTTACCTATGTTATAACACCACGTTTCTAGGCCAAAATGGTTTTTGAAAACATAGCGTCTGTTTTATCTACATTTTCAGTAACAAACGTAAATCGTCTGAAGCAGCGTTTTTCCGTGTACAGTCCTTTCTGTATAGGGTGGCGGTGCGTTTAAGTACGAAGATGAAATCCTGAAATGTGACCATTCAACTGAAAGAAGGAACCTCTATTCAACAAAACTCTACCAACGTGCTGTTAGGTTTTCAGTATTCTTAAAAACCAAAATTGAAAAACGGTCCTACTTGTACTCTCTAGTTAGTTAAAGACTTTCATTCTTTAACTATGAATTACACAAACCTTCTTCGCCAGAACATTTCCTAACGTGACGTGAATCTTAGCGTTGGTAGGGTTGACTTTAAGTCCTGATCTGGCCAGCCTTTCTTTATTCAACCACTCTGAATTACGGTGAAGGGTCTTGAAAACAAACATCAACAGCAGACTATAGATGATAACCCTGCCTGCCGTGTTGACACCAAAAGACCAAGTCATTGCTGAAGTTTCTTGAGCGACATTACTGGCTTTGGGTTCCTAAATGGTAAAAACAAATTTCAAAGAAATTGTCAAATGAGTCTCATTTTTGTTTGCATACGCCTCTTCACTCTTTTTTGACTGCAAAACGTTAAGCAATGTTGTGTAACGTTTCCCTTTCCCTTTTTCTCCTGCTTCCCAATACCTTGGGGATCCCGCTTCCCAGACACTTCCCACCCCCTTTTCGCCCGGGTTTTCGCCCCCTGTCCCCATCTTAAAAAAAGCACTACCGATTTTACTAGCATGGGCCGCCTTAAGGCCCGTTTACACATCCAATTTTTGTCGCCCTCTCCGATGCAACTTTTGTCGCAAGTGAAAACTGGCGGCGATTTCGCTGCGACTCAGGGTGCGATGTTTTCGAACATGTTCGAAACATGTGCGATATAGTGGCGACAATTCGCACAGAAATTGCATTGAAATCGCAGCTAGTTTACACGCACGATGTGATGATGCAACTTGAGCGCGACAAAATTACATTGAAAAGTGCGACAAAAGTTGGATCAAAAATCGCATGTGTAAACGGGCTTTATACTACGTTGGGCGCACAATGCCCCTGTTGAATCACTCCATCAATCCCTATGAAGGTTATCTTTAGATACGTTTGTATGGGACTTTTTGGATTTTTGAAAACTTGGTGATTCTTCATCCAAGGTTTCTTAAACTTGCCATTTAAAGCTACTACAAGTTCTGATACGTTCTTCCATTTGGTGTCATCTGACAACAATTTCTTTCTAATTGACTTTATTTGTGGGATAATCAGTTTGATTCCGTTTCTGACCACGACTCGTTTTTTAAGTTTCGAATTTCCCAGAGATCCCTCACCTCATCTGTAGAGGACTGTTCCTTCGTTTTCTCTCGAAATAAGACTAAAATTCCAAAGGGAACTAGAATACAGATCCCCATGCTTGGAATGTAGAGAATGCGCTCAGCGACCACAAACCCAACAGGGAAGAAGAGGTTAGAAGCTGGCAGGAATGGAATTATCAACATACTGAGCGCCAATAGAACAACGCGCTTTCTTTGAACAGCATCAAACGCATCCTGAGGAAATTAAGAGAAGCAACAAATGCTTAAAAAATGACTATGGACGATGCTTTGGGAGGTAGTGTTTTGAGCAAATTGAAACAAGGTTAAAAAGTGTCGGGGAGGGAATTTACAAGAAATCCCTCCTCGTCTACAACTCCAAAAGTAAAGGTGGATTTCCGTGCGTACGGACGTAAATTTCATTGCCTTTGCTCGCTTAATTAAAAATGAAGATGTGTTGAAGCCTTGTATAACAGTGAAAAGTTGAGCGCTGTTTAAATTATTATGTTTCCGTAAGCCGCCCAGGCAATGTCTCCCATTTCAATTACGGACGTAAAGTAAGTTAATTTACGCCTATACACGAGCAAAAAGTAACTTTACGCAGAGTTGCAAGTCCACAAGTGACGTGCTCTATTCCAGAACAGAGTTCGAAGGTGGCAATGTCACTATCCAACAGCCTGCACTCTCAACCTCATTCCCGGGTTTGGGGTGAGAGACGGGTGGTAAATAACGGATCACGTGATCTTAAAATTAACCAATAGCAAGCCTTTTGCTATTTGAAATATTCAACAGATTTGAACAGACTTGACCTGCTATTTGCCAGGTCTCTTTTGGGCAATTCTGCGTCGCCCATTTCTGAAGACCAAACCTCAGCTAGACAAGTTGGAGAAGCCTGTGTTACGGATCCAGTTCCCGGGTTAGGCACACGCGCGCAGTGTCAGCTTATATACTCTGCCTTCAACCATGAAAATTTTCTTTAAAAATAAAGATAGATATACGTTTTCAGAATACAATCAAAGTCAATTCCCGCATGTTAACCAAAAGTCACCTTACCACTTTCTCTCCTAAATGGTGTGGTTCTTTCATCGTGGAGTTTTTGCGAATTTGAAGAGTGTTTTGATTGGAATCCAACGATGCAGATTTCGAAACGTACTGGTTAGTCTCGTCATGGGTCGTGCTTGAAGACTTTATACCTGCAAAATAATATACTGATCAATACCGTGAAAATTACGGCGCAGTTGGTAACAACCCACGATCTGCTTCCGTCTGGCCCGGTAGCTCAGACGGTAGAGCATCAGAGATGAAAATCTGAGGGTCCTGGGTTCGAATCCCACCAGGTCGTGGAAATATTCTTTACCTCGTGTGGTCCACACTTCCCTACTAGGGATTAATACTCTTGTAACAGACGTTGATGATTAATTTGGGTTTCTAGTGTGACTGTTTAACTTTGTTTGGTTATGAATTTTTAAATTAGTTTTGCGTCATTTCAAGAAAGCAAAGTAAACGGTTTTATAAAGAAAGACTTGTTTCTTGGCCTGCTAGTAAAGCCTTTTACCGATCACTTCGTCGGATGAAGATGAAATTATAAGTTTCATTTCTTAACGAGTGACTTCATCCGATAAATAAATCTCTGATTTATAGCGATATATGTTACGGTTCTTTCTTTAATCTGGTGTTAGACGATTTTTACAGAAAACATCACTGAAAGTCCAGCCTACAGTTTTTTATTTATGATGTTTACTTTTTCGTCTCTCTTCCGAGACAAAAGGCTTACTCCTCACGGATATATCAAAGCTCCTCCATCCGAATGAGAGAAGGAAAATGCACTCATCTTACCGTAAAAACACAACGAAACCACGACCAGAGTGAATGAAAGCATTTCCATATTGCGCATGTCCCACCAGGATTCAATCCGGGGTATACTGTCCATGGACCAATCATAACACAGAATGTTCGGACACAGAAGAAGGCGTGCGTTCAGTGCGCATAAGTAAGAGAACGTCCTAAAGCGAGTCCAGATGTCAGGATGAAATAATGTTGGGTTGTCAGACTCGGTAAAAGAGAGTACAAAACCTCCAGAAATGACCACGATTCTTAAATAAAGCAGGAGCACAGTTGAAACGGCGATGATCGAGACTCTTTCAACAAAACGAACAACCCATTTGGGCCATGATCTGAAATGAAATAAGAAACAGATTGGGGTAATCTCCCTACAATCTACAATCGCCTAGCCGTGGAAGACCTACATTCGGCTACCAAACAAAAAGCAACAATCGTCTAGCAGGGAGATCTGGCTACGAGTCGAGATTACGATTGTGGTGTATTTCAGGATGCCACCCGCACACAGAAAGAACTTGGGCTTTTATAATATGATGGAAAACTGATGCCCGGCCTGTTGCGTGCACATTAAGAAATCGAGTAACCTTATTTCAGACTTAGCGTCTACTAGTAGGCAAATCACTTCCTATGTAGACCACAATGGTCAAAATCTGTACCCTATTTCAGACCAAATGGCTCAAAACCCATAACCCTTGGTTTCACATACCTTTAAAGCTTACACGAAAGAGAAACCCTTCTTGGACTACTGACCTATCAGACCTGTGCTAGTCTTAACGCTACGAGTTTTGCACATCATTCCTGGCTGAGATGCTTGTCCATCGCAGGGTTATTACTGCGGGCGCTCCAGAAAATTCGCCCTCACCATTTATTACTTCAGCAACTTACACAATGTATTCGTACTTGAAAAAAGTATAAGACCTTTTCTCTAACCCTTTTCAAGAATCAAAGCCCTCGAAAATTAGCCCAAGGCTTAGACTGTTCACAGTCCCTTATTTTTCCGTGAGGTCTCCGAGTTGCATCGCTTTGTTCCTCTGGCCGCCATCTTGAAACAGGCGGCGCGTGAAATCTGGGGAGAGTACAAAACTGAAGATGAAGGCAAGACGAACGAAGCGATTCAACTCGGCGATCTCACGGAAAAATAGGGGACTGTGAACAGCCTACCCAAGGCTCTTTTATCGTAGATTACACGTCACCCCCAATCATTTTGTGCGGCGTGTTCCTCCGTGTATGCACTAAATCAATAATGAAACGGCTGGAAGTATAGCTTTTGTGCCACATGTACATGTATGTAAGGCTTACCTTAAGAACGCTGCCGGTGGAGCTAATGCTTTTGATAGATCTTCGCCACTGACCTTGCAAACAAATATAATATCGTACACAACACAGACTCCAAGTACAGTTATTCCCTGTTCCTTACTGAAAAGTGACAAAACGCACCAAAAGATACAGGAGGCGAGCCAAAGCTTTGAATACTTCGACGGTCTTTTATTTCCGTCAAGGAAACTTCCATCGGAGAAACATTTTATATACGACAACAACGCCAAAAGATAAAACAACGCACAGAGAATATCGGCGCGGCCAACCACGTTTGCTACAGCTTCGGTGTGAATTGGATGAATGGCAAAAAATAATCCACATAGAAGAGATAATGAGCTGATTTGTGAACTAACGTAGCCACTAAATATTCTTGTACAAAAATGAAGAAATAATACAGAGACTGCAGAGTGTAGAAGAACATTGACAACATGATAGCCTACGGGATTTAAACCTCCAATAAGAAAGTTCCAGCGAAATGTAAGAACGGTAGTAGGGCGGTACGATTTGTGGGAGTCATTACTTTGTAAGGGAATGCCCCAAAAATCGTTTGTGAACAAGCTGGAAAGAGGGGATGATGGTCTGCAAGAAAAAGAGAAAATAAAACTTACTGTAATTTGATAAAATAGTTTTTTCCTTAAAAGTCAAAACGCTTTATTTGATTCATAGTTTCATCCTCTGGCCGGCTGCTTGTAAAATGGGACTTACTCGAGGAAGGGGGAACCCTCGCATATGATAAAGTGACAGGGTTGCTCGTTCGGAACTTTGAAAGACTCTGAAATCATGGTCGCAGAACCTTTTTGGTGGGTGGGGGGGGGGGGAGATGGGTAGTTCGAACGCATTTTCACCCGTCAGGGGATACCAGTTCCGACAAGGAGATAATCATGTTTTCTGTCACATTTTTGGTGGTTTTTACCTTTAGAGGTAACAACGATGATAACTGATTACGATGGTCGTGTTAGATTTCAACAGCCTTAACGGTACCAAATCATGAACGGTATTATTCTTACAATTGCTTTAGAAAAGCTAACATTCTTTTAAACCAAGATAAAGACAACGTTACGTATTTTTTGAGTAAGAGTGGCTTGTAATTAGAGCAAATCCTCATTAGCTAATTTAGAATTAACTTGGTGCCACCCTATTTATTTTAAGAAACATCATTTCATCTTGTCTCACGTAGATCAAACTATTGTATCTAAAAAACGAATATCTAAACTCGCTCCTTTGCAAGACAGGCCATACGCGCTTTATTACAGTGGTAACGTACACTAGCTTTTTCTGCGCCAGTATGAAACTTGGCCTTTTAGCACTACGACGCAAAGACATCAGGGTTGAGTTGCACAAAACCTAACTCCGGGCGTAACTACTAACGTCAGTCAGGAGCCCATTAATGGGCTCCTGCGTCAGTGACTTTAATTAATTGGAGTGATGTGACGTCTGACGTTAGAAGGTACGCCGGACGTTATGTTTTCATGCAACTTGCCCAAGATTCATACAAATTGTCAGCTGTTTTTACAAGTATCGCGTGCAATGCATTTCTGAGTCAGCTTTTATCCTAGAAAGAACGGACCCCAGATAACCTGCAAAAAAACATGGAATAGTTTGAGGGTCTCTTTAGGTATTCAGCATTTCCATTCAACACCGTTCAGTTTTGTAGACAAGAATTCAGCACTGAAGTTGCAAGCGTGTATGAGCACCCTGTTGATGAATGGTGTTTAACAAAGTTTGATTGCATCAAACATTCGCACGGGTACAACAGAATTGTATTCAAGAATGTTCGGATGATGTTGAATCCGCTTAACCAACGCCTTTCACAAATTGCGAAATAAAATGTGGAGAGATCACAGACTGGACTTAAAGGTCCCTTAAAGGTCTTAAAGGGTTCATCGCACATCACTTGTAGTCACTAGACAAAGCATATTGTATGTTCCAGAATAAAGCCGCAGTCCTTGAGAAAATGATACCCATATCCTATATATTTTATTCTTTTGGCTTTTTAGTTGTCGTTGATATGGAATGTCAGTTGCATGATACTGTATGCACGATTATTGCCGCATGTTATGAAAACTTTCGTGTTTCAGTAATGTTACAGTAAACGTCGAAATTCTGACACGACATATTCCAACGAAAAGATATCTAAGTTACACGATGGTCTTCGTTGTCTTTGTTCTTTTTTGCAGGTCTCTGGTTGCAAAATTCACTTTTTTGTGACTCGAAGACGCCGACAGTTTTTGGTTCAACCCGTCTATTCTGTCAATACGTGCTCAAAGCTCATTAGATAATTCCAAGTGGTATGTTTAGTTTCGTCTATTTTTAACTTCAAGTATTTTATTTATCAACAAAGCGAGTTTATAGAGAGAATTCGTCTATAAAAAGCCTAATTTATTCTTCGTCCAATTCCATCCTCACTGCATCAAGAATTTGTATTTTTAAATGGTGCTTAACAATTTCGCTATTCAGTACGATTCAGAACTTTTTTTGTTCCGAGCTTTCGTAAGTTTTTCACCGTTTGCGTTTGTGTTTTCAACAATTGGTGAAGGGAGACCAAGAATAAACAAGGATTTCTAAAGATTAAGGCGCTAATAAACATGATCCTTAGCTCGACAGGTCATGTCTAGTTCACAATTTTTGGAAATCTTGCAATTACCCTGCGAGCAAAAAACTCGAACACTAAAAACCATGTGATCACAATTTCAAGCCTACATTCAATAAACGGAGCATTATATACAAACTACCCATTCTGGTTTACAAAAATTTGCATTTTGTTTGACATTAATTTTGCATGCGGTATTATCCTTGCCACAGAGATGCGGAACTTTTGTCTTTTCAGCTTAAAACAAATGTCAACCTAACTGTTAAAAACTATGAAGTTCTATTTGTCAGGTAAAAAATCCAACCTCTGAGACACATAGACAAATTTTATGTTCTAGAGGGATTAATATGACCAATTTTGTCATAAAGCAATAAAGACACTTTCATCTGAAGGTGTCAAAAACAATTATGTTGGGAAACTAACCAGTATTCCGTGTCAAAATTACGGTATTATCGTATCGCACAGAGTAAACAACTGGCAAAAACAAATTTAAAGGTAAGCAACCCCACTGTGCGAATTGTAGAGCTAAATTCAAATTATCATTACGAATTGCTTGCCAGAATTTCAAGATCTAAGTTTATTGAACCACACGTATGGGATAATATGTGTCAGTCGTCAAATTTAAATGAGAGTTGAAACCGACAAAAGCCAATTTAAAAGCTTCATCTTGGCCGCTTGGCTAGTCTACTTTCCGTTCTTTACTCTATGAAAATGAATCAGAATCTTTTTACTCTATTCCTTGTTTTTCACTTTTGACACCACTGCAGCAAGTGTGGCATTTATATGCTCAAGTTACCGCGTGAGGTTATCGTATTGTCGTAAACAAAAAGAGCTTAAAATTACAGACCAAGTTCCGCCTCACTTACCTGATGTCTGCGTTCGTCTCTATCACTTCATAGTCATCGTAAACAAACTCGCCGAATAAAGAATTTAAATAGCACAAAGTAGCTGTGATTCCTACGAGTAGGTAAGGTTTTAAATTGCTGGTATTTTGGATAAGTTTGGTATGTTTCTTGTTTACATTCCCTAAGCGCGCCATACTCCCGCTCGATCCCGCGTCTATAAATCACCTGGTTACACCGTGACAATTTCATAGTTGCCTTGGGAGGGGAGGGTGATTACTATGTTTATTTTCCACATCAATGCATTTCTTAACCAATCAATGCTTCTCTTCTCAGACAAAGTGTATAAAATTTCAGCAATATTTCATTTCAGATTTGCTGTTTAATCGAGAGCATTTAATAAAAAATGCCTTACAGCGTGCAACTACTTGAAGAACCGATCATCAAACTGCAAGGACCTGCAAGAACATTTTAATGATGGCTTTCACACAGTACGTCATATATGCAACCAGGAAGAGGTCAATTTTCAGTTTAACCAGGGGAATTTCGGAGCAATATTGACGAAGTCAATTTGGATGTTCGTAGTTTTCAGATTGAAAGCAAGATAAGATGGAGTCATGCAATCTAAATTTGACTACATGGCCTCCAATAATTTTGGTGCATTTTTTGGGGGGGGGGGTGGGGGAATTATTTCAGATTCTGTGTGAACTCATAAGGCTATTTTTATTCATTATTGATAATGCCAATTTTATAGTGGCCACAAGCTATTTTTTATTTTATAGAAAAATCTTACTTTGTAGTCCTCATGCTTTGGTTTTTTCAAGCAATTTAATTTCAGGACAAGGTTAAAACTCTGTTGTAAAGATTTCAACTAACAGCAATGCTTTTACATTGCAAGCTTATTGAAAGTTGTTAACATGAACTTTATGATGGTTTGATTGACGTGTCTTTGCTTTCATCCAAATATGCATGCATATTTATTATTACATAAATAGAGATAAATAGTGCTTGATAAAGTGCAAGTGGTGTGTCATACATGAGCAAAGAGTTTGTTACCATTATTTGGAAACTAAAGCATTCACTGTAGGGCTAATTGTCAAATGCGTCGCAAAATTGAATGTAAATCAATTTAAAGGGAAGTTTTAGCTCCAACTCTATACTTTTCAGCCTACATTAAATTCTTAAAAATGGAATGAAAGAGGATCCCTGGTCTTCTTGAATTAATCCCACACTAAGATTGTCACTTTAAACAGCAATTATACACAGTTCTGTAAACAACTTAAAGTGTTCATGGTGATTTTGTATGTTAACCATGACTGTAGTGATTGTGACAGTGACAAATGGCCAGCTGTTTTCTCAAGTAAGCTTATTCCAAGCGAAGCTCATTCAAGGTGAACTTGGGGATATATTTCTTCCTTTAGGTACTTTCTTCGGATATCTAATGCCTGGTTGAAGAGTTCCATGTCCATGCCATCAATGCAACAAGCTATCCTTGCTCGTAAAGTCAACTTTTCATTGATGCAAATTTCTCCAATAAACTGATACATGGAGCCTCTGTTGAATGCCATTGGCTCTACTAATGAAGTGTCAATCAACATTTCATAGCCATCTGAACAAATTTTGAGTTGACTGGTTGTGATGTCATGAGCCATCGCTCTATAATAAATAAAAAATAAACAAATAAATAAATAAAAACAAATAACAGAAGTGTTACCATGGTCACAACAACCACCGGCGGCAAAAAGAGAGGCCCAAGAAATTCTCTTCAAAGTGTTGGGATAAAAAGGGATTATGCCAGGTTTCATTCTTGTCATCAATTCAATTGAAGTTAGTATTATTGACATTTTATTATCATTTAGCTTTTAACTATTTGTTATAAATGTGTTGAGTTAACATTAGGTATAAGAATCTAGATTTATCATAGATCATCGGAGCCTTACTAGCAGTCTCTCTTCCCCCTCAAGGATAGTCAAGCGAAAAGACCTGTGAGCGAGCACAGAAATTGCCTGCCATGTAGAAACACGACATGCCTATACTAGTGAGCCACTCATGAAGTGAACCAGAGAGAGAGACTACACTCAAGCCCCTGATTGGTTCTTTCTTGCGGCAGATCTGTCAACACAGGCTGAGGACTTGTCAACAATCGGCATGATGTGATTTTAGTTTATAGAAACATTGACAGTTTACAAGCTTGTAAAGGTGAAATTGCAGTGTCTGAAAATAGAATCATGAGAATGCTTTTGGCTGGGCAAGAACCATAATTAGTTTTTTTTTCCAACTGGCAAGTGTTGCAAATCTTGCTATGGACATTGCTATCATTCAGGATCAGCAATTTTGCAAGTAGATGATGCAAGCAAGTAAATACCTAGAGAAGCATGTAAAAAAACTCTTACTGTCATTTGTGATCCTAGCTTATCAAACATGGTCGGAAAAATGATTCATATTCTTCAGTATGTAGCTTGTTTTATATGATCATGGCCTGATGGCAGATTACAACTTTCCCCTCCAAGATATTTTAGATTTTTCAGGACGTTCTTTGCCTGAAATTTGATTACTGATTATCTTTGTCCTGTATGTCACCAGTTGCACTCCTGTGGTTGGTGATAACATGACCAAAATGACAAGAAACTAAGAGAAAGAAGTCTACTGGAAATATGATCAATATGCAAGTGATACCTCAAAATAACTTGGCCATGAAGGGTCAACCACTGTGGGCTTGTCTGCAGTCCGTCTTTTTGGCTGACCACATATATGTGTCACCTTTCCTTGCAGCAGTATTCTTACTTTTGTTCGAGTCGTCCTTTTCGCCCAGCTATCAGAGACTGCACATAGTCGGCAGAAACCTTGGGCTAAGCTCAATTATTAAAAACTGGACTAGGTATATTGGATTTCTAGCATTTTGATTGGCTGAACGGAGCTAGGCTATCAGCTCATATACCTGCTGCGACAAATATGGTCAATGAACACTCAACAACAAAGTGAGCTGAAAGTTTTTTCCTCGCGAGCAACCCGTCGAGAAATATGGAAGAGAAAAATCACTAGGCAGCGAATTTAAATTAAGCAGAAATTCCACCATCGTCACCAAAAAGCATCACCAACAGCGTCGTCTAACACAAGTCAAAATTATTTGAAGAAACTGTGCAGAAATAGAAATTTAAGCATTAAGCGTCGTGTTTACAATTAATTTCTTTCATCGATCGTCACGTCGATCATTGAAATTGAACACGGTAGGTTTTATCAGGAAAGCTTTCCACTTCAAAATATCAAGACAAGACATAAAATAAAACAGTGAAATGGGGCAGGAGCATTTAATAAAACTGTCACACATTCATGGCGAGTCGGTGCGAAAATCGTGAAGCAGTCTAAACAAGTACTAAAAAAATTCAGCCGCAAACTACCAAGAAGGAAGGAAGGGCGAGATTTTTTTCGCCTTTAACACGCAAAATTGACACTGGTTTACCTGCACTCGTTGTAGCTCTGTGTTCCAACAGGTCCAAATGCTCAGATAGAAATCGGATGCCATGTAAACGGAGTTGAATCGCTTTTCCAGTTGTTTGAATGTTGTTTTTAAGCTTACCATTCCGTTCGCAACCTCTAAACCGAGAACAACTGCATTTTGCACTTTGCATTTAACAAACTATGAAGGTGACTTCTAACGTTCCTCACTACAGTAATCTTGCTTCTGAGCTGCATGGAAATTACCTCTTCAAGTTCAAATTTGTTCTGTCTTCAGTTCGATGAAACACGCACATGATGGCTCCGTTGTGCGAACTTGTTCAGTTTCAACTCCAGCAGCTAATATGGTGAAGTTGTACAGCTTCAATCCGCTTTGAACGATGATAGCAACAATGTTTCAGGAAAAATCAAACATGTACCATATTTCAAAGCCAATAATTAGAAGATTTCTTTCCAAAACTTGTGCTACTTTGTTCACTTTCGAGCAGTTCAGTTTCATTGATTCATTCAGCGTTGCAATGAAACGCTGCAACACTTCGCAAGGTTTTGGCGCCTTTTTCGTTCAGTCATGTGAGCGATTCTTGTTCCGTTTAAATTTCTTTTCTCATTTTTCCCGTTCTTTCTTGACTTTTTTTTTTTAATAGTGGTTAAGTTTTTAATAAAACAATTATTCACTCGGGCTTGCTGGATATCAAATGATTATAACCAACTCGGCGCCTGCGCGCCTCGTTGGTTATCTATCATTCGATATCCAGCGCGCCCTCGTAGAATAATTGTTAATTAACCTACGCTCAGTTGGTAGAGCGACGGTGATCTAATCCGGAGATCGTGGGTTCAAATTCCCGCCGGGGTCAAAGATTTTTCTTTGATCCTGGTTCTCATTTCTAATTTCTTCTTTAAAGGTCTGTGGCCGGGGGAATTATGTAGGGCAGTATTGCTCACTTCTTGGCACTCATACATACACTTTATTTCATTACTAATTTTGTTACAGAGTGCTACGAGGTAGATCACATTAGTTATGCTGTATGGGATCCTGTATATACAGTATTGTAAACTTGTGTATGTTATGACAACTAAACAGCATCTTCAGTGAAATTTCAAGAAAGAAATTTAAGCTTAAAGGGTCGCAACAGGGGGGTGGGGGAGGGAAGTCCGAAAATTTTAATCGTGGAGCTCGAAACTCGATGGCTTTCTCTACTTGGAGACTGGAACAAAAAACGCTGATTCTGGTAGAATGGGGCCCCGAAACGAAGTGAAGGTTTGGAGGTAATGGAGCCTTCTATTCACTCAACACTCTAGTATAATTATCATCATAGACTCACCTTCCCCATGTTCTGACGGATTTACCATCTAAACTTCTTCCCAGCTGAACAACTTCGTTCAAACGAAGGATTTGCCCGCTCGAAATGCCCGCCATTTTGATTTTTCGCGAGCTTTGCAATGGAGTGGAGACTGAGCCTAGTTAAATTTAGTTAGGGGTCGGGATGGGTAGGCCAGTTCCTTAACATAAAAATGTTTTTTTTTCGGCGTGAAAATAGGGGAAGCAATAAAAAACACACATGAAAAAGTCATAAAATAATATCTTGCGCCACTGCTATCAACAAAAATCACAGGTGATAAATTAACTTCCGAAAAAATTTGGTCCAAGTAGTGAGCCTTACCCATCCTTGGAAAGATAGATTTTGCCACGTAGACGCCTTGTACTTTTTGTCGTTCCTGGCACCTGCCAAAAGTTCAAAATTTTGACGACTGAAAAGCGTTACATCTTTCGTATTTTGTGTAATTCCTCTCTAGAGTGTACATCTATAGATAACAAGAAGACATTGTGCGTCATTTTTACGCTTGGTAATCTCAGGTTTTGTTGATCCAGGATGGATAAATTTCTATTAGGAGTTGTGAAATTCAGAAACCTTGTTCAACCTTCCCTGTTGCCATCACTCAAGAAACTTGCCAACAAAGCACGGGTAAAGGTTTTTTAGCCGTAATTATTTTATCTAACCGTGCACAGACCTTTTTATCCAGCATACAGATATATGTAATGTATGTCCTTATCATGATCAGTTGGGAGGCTGTGGACCACCAATCTAATGACTGAGGTCATTATGAATATCACGATGGATTCATTTCACTATAGCAAGCGGAATCCTCCAGTTTGTCGTTTTCTTACGGAAATTAGGGTTATTAATACAGTAAAATCTCACTGGGATTACAATATTATTTTGGTGAAATTGCTCAGCTCCATACATCCCAGCATACTCAATCGAACGTTCAGAAATTCACGGATTGAGTTCGATTGAGTTCAGCAATCGAACGAAATCGAACATCGAACTTTGTGTGAGAAATCGAACCCAACCGAACCCAATACATCGGATTGTGTTCGATTGAGTTTTGCAACCAAACTCAGTCGAAGACTATCCAATGAATTGAGTTTGATTGGGTTCGATTGTCCAATTTTTTTGTGTGAGTCTGATTTCGTTCGATTGTCGAATGCAATCGAACCCATGGATTGGGTTGGATTGAGTTCAATTGAGTTCGATTGGGTTCAATTGACTATGCCGGGAGACGTTAATTATGCATACTTTTTCTGACACAAGCTGTATTTGTAATTTCTCTTTGTTTTTGAGAAATAGTATGAAAGCAGTTAAATGCATGGTCAGTATATAAAACATAGACTGTGCACTACACACTATGGACTAAAACTGTGGATAGGGCATAAGATGCGGACTGGGTACAAAATGTGGACTTTAATTTATTATGTGGAATGATCCGTTCATATAAGTACAAATTATTCAAGAGGTAGTCTGCTTTTTATACCCATAATGTAGGGGGCAGTGCAAAAATTCAGATACAAATTAGGAAAAATGAAATGAATAATTTTGTGGAAGTTGTAATAAAATGACTCCATTGTAAAAATTGCCTAGCTGATATTAACTGTGACTCAGTGACCTTTCAAATGCATGTACTATCTTCTTGTGTATTACTTATGTCTGCTAAACCCGGTTCCAGGGTTTCTTATTTGTGAGTCTTACATAACTCCTTGGAAATCCATCAAATATAACATTCAACAGCTGTAGATGTGGGATGTACACTGACTGGAACGATTTTGATCCGAGTTGTTACTAATTATAATACACAAATTTTCAACTTGTTTGTAGCCTCGTGTCTTTCTGATCACATGTATGGACAGCCGCTTGTGCCCCACCACCTTTACACAAGCAGACCCTGGAGACATGTTTATTGTTAGAAACCCAGGAAATATGATGCCGCACAGTCAGTTGTATGGTGAAAGTCATCAGAGTGCACTGTCAGAAAGAGCAGCTTTAGAACTGGCAGTATCAACCGGAGTTGAACACGTAGCTGTATGTGGGCATTCGGATTGCAAGGTAATTGCAAAGGATCACTGGGGTTGTGAGGATCAAATAAGGATAAAGATAAGGATAATTTATTAATGTCAGGAATACAGGGAGTGGTTACCCAATCTCCCGAGCCAGGGGCTCATGATACAAGTGTTTGACAGAAAACACTATGAAAAAAGCTAGCTAAAAACCAAGAACAAATTAATACATATCGAGAAAACTAGCTAAAATTACATATATCTATGCAAATAATAATAATGTAAAATAAGAATGTTGTAATTAATAAGATGCAATTGCTTGGGTGACCTGTGATCTGGTTCTCCCCTCTTTCCTTTTTCCCTTTGATAGGAGAGCCTGGTGAAATTCTTTGTCAGATCTCTTGTAGAAAAAAGTCAATTTCTGGACCTTTTTCTGATTGATAGAGAAAGAGGTCTTGGCCATCAGTAGACTTTTGTTGTGCTTTTTGTAGTTGCAATCCGACCAATTACCGGTAATAACATCACTTCTTGTTAGTTCGGATTTATTCATACCTTTTATCCATTACTGTTGACAGACTGGTTGGAAGATCGACTACATTATATTATGTGTGGGTGGTTCACTGCTTGTTATAATAAAAAAAATGTGTCATTGTCCATTTGCCCCTCTCTTTCCTTCGCTGTCTCATCTGTTAAAAAAAGTCTGATCGAAGGTTACTGCTTGGCCAGCTTTTACCAAGTTAATAATTAAACAGCCAGCTGAAAGTTGCATCAGACAAAACTGGTGGCTGCCACAAGTGCCCCAGTATGTTTTGCCCTTGATTTGAAAGTTTGATCCATGGTTTACTGTGTTTTGTTTGACTGCTGTGAAGTTTATAGTCCATTTCACTGCTTTGTATTGATGCAGGTGCTTGAAATATGATTCACCGGCTGTGATTTGCCCGTCATGATTTGCCCTTAAGTAATGTTACAAAAGGGTGATTTGCCTGCTGTGATATGAGTTGGTCATGATCACAAAGTAATTCTATCAACTTGCACATGAAATCGTACCAAGGAAATGTTAACTCTATGAAAATAAGCAATCACGAGGAAGCAGACAAGGTGTTGTGTTCCTTCACTGTGGGTGAGTCATAAAAGGTGAATGAAACTATCAAAATCACTAGAGTGATAAAAAGGCTGTTGGGAATTTGAACTGGTGGCGGCTCAATTTTTATCACACAGCATTTTAAAAAATTGGTCACAGGGTCTAAAAAAATTGTCATGTGATTTGTGTTGTGAGACCCGCCGATCGGAAACCTCTTTTGCAAAGTAGACATTAACTTTGCTTTTGTAAGAACACTTCGGTCAAGAAAAAGTTTTTGTACCCTCTGAAGTCCATTAGCATTGAAATGCACTTTCAGTTGGAAATCCGGATCGATGTTTTAGTCGTTGTTCGTTAGAAACAATGGATGCGACTCCGAAAGGAATGGAAGCACATGGTGCAGAGCTTTACCTCCCGTGGAGCTTCTAATTGTGATCATGAGACAATTTTTTTAAAACCACATGATAAGAATTTAGCCGCCACCAATGCAAATTCCCAACGGCATTCTTACCACTCTAGTGATTTTGATAGTAGCCAGCCAATCACATTTTAAAATTCCTGGTCAGCACACAACGGTAAAATCAGCTCTAAAAAAAGTTTGAATTTGAATTGTAGGCGATGACATTCTTGCAACACTCTCATGCTACAGAAGATAACACAAACCATGAATCACAAACCTCTTGGATATCAAGTTGGCTCAAACGATATGCTCAGGCTTCTTTAACAAAGTATGAACAGCTTGAAGTTCATGGAGGGGAACAAAACAAAGTTACCTTCAGTAGCAGTGTTCAGCAGCATGACAAGATGGAACTTGTGTTTGATGATGACAAGGCAATGTCAGCTGTTGATAAGCTTTCACAGGTAACAGTTCATTTGTTGGATGAAATATATTTTGTTTTTTTGTGGTTTGTTTTTTTGTCTGCTAACTTATGTTAATTCAGCACTCTTGTTTTTTTTTTCAGCTCAGCTTATTCTCTTGTTCATTCATTTCTGATTTCAATTCTTTTAATAATTTAATATTTTCTTACGGTACTTCATCACTTTATCAATTAATAATTGATTTATTAACAATCTATTAACAATTTACGGTACTTAATTATAAATGATTAATAACAAAGGAAATTTATGTAATTTGACTCACTGAATACAGTTAATTTTTTCATTGATTGTTCCGCTCAACCCTCCAAGTGTCTATGATTAATTTGTTTGTCCATTCTCTATCTGTCTGTCCATTCAGCTGTCTGCCGAGTTGTCTGACTACATAATTATCTACCCATCTAGTCATCAGCCCTTCCATCAGCTGTTCAGTCCATCTATCCAGTCATTAATTATTATCTTTTTTCAGTCACTTACTCACTTAACCCCCTGCCTTCATCATCATTTACTCCCTCATCTACCCACCCTTCACATAATTGAGTCATTTTGTATTTGTCTGGTCATTTTATTTCGATCATCTTTTGCATTGTGCAGGTGCATGTTCTTGAACAAATGCTGAACATCAAGTCTTATGGTTTTGTCCGAAGTAAACTTGATGAAAATGGGCTTCAAGTCCATGGCCTTTGGTTTGACATTGGGAATGGTGAAATGTTCATGTACTCCAAGATGCACAAGAGATTTATTATTATTAATGAACAAACTTTGGAAACAACATTTGGGCATTTGATAAATGCAGGTGGTAGTTAGACTTGTTATCATTTCCTGACAGTCTCAAAAGATGTCATCTGGAGCAAAAGGAAGTAGAAAAATAGTAAAAGTTTATGCAAATTCGCTAAACATTTAATGACATGCACCCTCCAGGACCTCTTACCTCTTCACCCAGCCCCGCTGAGAAGAGCAACTCTGAAATTTAGAATAAATTTTTTTGCTATTAAATTAGGCAAGTAATATTATTCTGTGAGAGGTACTACTCAGCCAAAATTAGCAAATGCAAATGCACTTTCCATCTTAAATGAAATTTGTTAATGCTGAGTCTGTCAAAGGAAATGGTACAAACAAACACTGTATCATTTGAAAATTAGAAAAAAAGTTGTGCAGATGCTTTTGCATTTTTCATCTTTTAATTTACTAATTATTTTCACCTAGTATTATTATTATATTTTTCATTGTAAGTCTAAGATTGCAAAAATTTGATATGACCAACCCCCCCAAAAACAAACAAACAAACAAACAAACAAACAAAAATGAAGTTCTACCAATTCATCAACTTAATGGAAATTTAGTGTCACAAACTTAATGGTGAAAGTAAATTGTCACAAGCTGCCCTCAAAAAAAAAAAAGACTAAAATAAGGATATCAGGAGATTATTATTTTTGGAAAAAACTTATTTGGTGATTTTGGTGCGTTTACAAATAATTTCTAGGAATAATTATTTTTGTCAGTATTTGACCAAAGTTTAAGTTTAGCAAATATCAAATTAAGTTTTCACTAAAAGTAGTTGGTTACCCCAAGGCACTGATGTTTGTAGGTGGTGATTTAGTTCCTAGTTTGAAAGTATGAGTACGTCCCATTTAAATAAATTAAAAAATGAAATAAAATAAATTGTTTTATTTAAGTGCTTATTTGGCACTGCAGTGTGAAAGAAATGTTATAAACAATTGATGAACTGTTTTTTATAACAGGAGTAATTTTTTTTTCATTTTATCCCTTTTTATGTAGTACAGCTGCCATTTGAAGGAGACGTTTCATAGGCTATGCCTTTAAGCCCTATGTGGAAGGTTTTTTAAGCATCTAGAAGCTTTAAAACTGCATAATAACAATAATAAATAATAATATTCACTCTGAACACATGTGAATAGTATTAAAAACTGATTTGTGTTGTGTCATGTTGTGAAGCCTGCATTGTTTTGTTTGGCGATTGTCTTACTTTCCTGGAGTTTCATTGTCGGAAGCGCTGAAGTGCGACTGATATTACAGATAGCTGGCGAGAGGTTCTTCTTTCCATGATGGCCATGATACTCCAGTAAGTTGATATCTGGCAGTCATAAAAGCCTGCATAAAAGATGGGTTGGAGTGGGAGAAGTGGTTGGATTGCAAGGTATTGTTACTTTCCGCTTTTCCTATACCTATTTTTCCTGGTTTTCCGTCCCTGGTGACTCCTGCGGTTTTGCTATTACAGACTATTATGCATTATAACATTTTCTCTCAGTTTCTTCCACTCTCCACCATCTTGAAACCCCATTTCCCTGGGTGGGGGTGGGGGGGGGGGTACTCAATAAAGTTTTATGTGGGGAGGCTTCGCCCTGGCCCCAGTTGTTCAAAGAGCAAACAACTCTATCCACCAGATAAATCACTATCCAATGCCCAGCAGTCTTCTGCTGGATAGCGATTTATCCGGTGAATTAGCGTTATCCACCCTTTGAACAACTGGGCTCTGAGATTTAAACCCTTACTCTTTAATTACCAGTTTTACTAAAATGGTACCCCTTTCACCTAGGGCAAAATTGCACCCCTTTCTTATAACTCAAGGATAAGCCAAAACAATAGGTTTCCTAAAGTCGCCACATTTTCCCCCGGCTTTCAGTCGTTCTGGTTCAGTTGTTCAAAGGGTACAAGCTTTTATGTGTTTCGCGTTGTCATTTCCGTCAAAATGTGGCGCACCCTTTTGCATACATCACTTCAGCCGCCATCTCTTCCACTTTTCAGCCGATTTTGTGACCCTTTCATACACAAAAATGACGATTTTAAAAAAGGCTGTCCTTTCCCTCTGTATTTTACTTTTTTTTCACGCCAAATGCTAAATATTCCTTTGATATTTCTGCATTTTTAGGTACCCTATTTCAGACCAAAACAGCTCAAAAGCCATGCCTTTTGGTGCTGGAAATACCGACACCATAGGGATAACACCCTCCCCCTTGAGCCTCTTGAGAGTATTGTGATAATACATGTATTGTCCTCTCCTCTGCGGAGGCTCCTGTTGGTAAACACCAGTGAAAGAAAAAGGAAGGAAGCGGGAGCGTTGGATAATTTTTTAAAGATTAAAAAAAAAATTTTTTTTGAAGTTAAGCCAGTGAGCAGCACTTCTGCTAACTATTTGAGTTGTAATTTTTTTTCTATTTTCTCCTACGCGTTTCGTGTGACTAGCGCATACTTCTTCAGGGAGTTTTACAATACAACCAAGTCAGTACCTGTATATATACCTAAACACAGTCTACATTTCGCAAAAAACACACCTACGGATTTGCGTATACAATTAAAAAAAAAATTAAAGTTAAGGTGATTCCATCGAAATAGAAGGAATATTTAAAATTTCCTAAAACTTGGTCCAATTGGTAAGTATGTTTTGAACATTTCAAAAATGTAATAAAGAATAGGGGTCACGGTGCACGTTTTTGCACAATGTGGATGACCATTAATAGCAACTCTACGACCTGCAAGGTTTCCTGAGCAACCCTAATAAACAGAAATGAGAACTATAATTTCTTTAAAACATCATCGCTTGCATTGAAATATTGGAGCAGTTCAACAAAATAGACATTTATCTTGCATTGCATACTATTTTAGTTGAACAGGAATTAAGGATATGAAAACAATTAAAGAATTTGCTGAGTACGTATATACCCTGCTGCACCTTAAGACATTTCAAAGCAGAATTTTAAACTTTTCTTAAAATCGCAATATATTGTACCCAACGGTATGCCATTTAAACTCATGTCTTAAAAAATGGAGGTCACCCTGCTCGTTTAGGAGAAAAAGACCATTTATTTCGCTGAACGACCCAGTTTTCATAGAAAACCTATAAGTTCCGAACGCGCGCGCGCTCGTGCGCGCGCTAATCACGCAAAAAATGACTAGTGCACACTTCTTCAGTGAGTTTTACAATACAACCAAGCGCTGGAGAGAGAAAACGGGAGCGCGGACCCCGCGCGCTTTAATTTCCCTCTTCACAGCCAACGCGCGTTTCTACCCAGCTCGACTGTAGGAGGCCTCTGCGGAGGAGAGAGATAATATTGTGCTTCGATAAAAACGTCATAAATGTGCTTTCGGTTACGACGGAAAGTATCGAGAGAAAGTAACAGACATAAATATTTCACGCATTAAATGTGTCACCCATTTTATTTCACAACAAGAAATTCTGAAGAATTTACAGGCGGCACATAGTCTCTCACCCCCCTCCCCCCTCCCCTTTTCGTAAGGAAAAAAGGTTTTAAACCTTATAACTTTCGTAGTTCGTGGTTTCCGGTGACCTGTTATGGACAATTTGCACTTCCGGTATGTAAGGAATTAAATGTATGTATGCAACTTGAGAACTTCGTTTGTTTGTAACCAGTGACCCCTGGACGACTCTTTCTCCAGGAGAAAACCTGTGGCTTTACCTGGAGAAATAAATCGTTCTTAAACCGTGATATCGTTAAGTACGGCCCTTTGCCATTCACGACAAATGTTTCAGCCTTCAGGCAAGGGCTCCATTCGGATCCTAACGACACGAGTGCAGGCTAATTGCAATCTATTTTTAAACAACGATGCAGGTCCATTTTAATTTACTTCATGATAACAACAAGGCCATTGTTCGAATGCTGACCAGTGATTCTAGTGTATTTTGTCAATACTACCCTGAGAAATAAACATTTCAACGCTTCCCTTTACTTAACTTCAATACGCTGCGAAACTCAAAACAACAAAATTACGCTCCTTTCTACGGTTACTTTTTTCTATCTGGTTACGTCGTAGCTATAGTTGGAAAAAAGGTAATACCACGAGCAAATTGTGCGGTATTTGAGAGATTAGCTTTTAATCTAACGAGCCTGATTGTGATCTAACGAGCCTAATTGAGCCTGATGTGCGTTGCATTTATGAGACGGCTGCACGTGCCTAGGCACGTCGCGCCGCCTAATAATCCTTCAATGCATACAGCCATAAGAATTACAAACTTCTACAACATAGTTGCTTCCACAACCCCCAGTTAACATGGTTAACAGGGAACAAGGAAGAGGTAATAAAGTTTTAAAGTTTCAAAGTTTATTATTCAATTCTATAAGTAAATTATAAAGGACTACACTATCCCGCAAATAGCTGTAGCTAGTCTGGGCGGGTAGTGTTTACATTAATATAGAACGAAAGAAGTCAAGTGAGAAATATACATATATAAGTAAAGAAATTACAGAGAGCAAGTCAAATAATTAACATAAAAAATATATACATATGTGAAAAAAGAAAGAAATTACTGGATATTTCGACAGTGAGTTGGTCTACTTGATTTTTAAGGGCATCCGTTTTCTTTTTTCACTTGTTTAGTTGTCATTATAATAAGTTCTGTGACTTTCTCGTCTTGAGGTTACGGATGAAGGTTTTGCGGGTCCGAACAGTTCCGTGACACGTGCAGACTGTAATATGTAATATGTCATTCGTTTGCCACTTGGGGTGCGTTAAATCCGGATTTCGATTTTGGATTTCGGATTTCGGATTTCCCAATAAAACGCGAAATCCAAAAACGGATTTCGACGAACCGAAATCCTTTTCCAAGACGGATTTCAATTAAGGGGCCTTAATTGAAATCCGTCTTGGAAAAGGATTTCAGCTGGTCGAAATCCATTTTTGGATTTCGCGTTTTATTGGGAAATCCAAAATCCGAAATCCGAAATCGAAATCCGGATTTCCCAATCGAACGCACCCTTGGTGAACACTTAAAACTTTGGCCAAGTGCCCACTCTGCAAATACTCCCATAATCCTCAGGGTGCAGCTTATACTTTTCTTCAAAAAAGCTTAGCCTCGGAATTGGGATTGTCTGCGTCGTCGCAAGTACCTGTGTACTCGGTTTCAGTCTCCCATACGGTGCACATTGGATTTTCACTGATCCCCTCGCAATCGAGATATTGTCTTGTTTTGCCGCCACTTCTGCAATCTTCCTTTTTATTAGAATCAGGCGGGTCGCAAATGGACCCGGAATTAGAATTAGAATCAGGCGGATCGTCGCTGGCGATGGTCAAAATTGGTGAGATGTTTCAGTGTTAAATGGTTTTTTCTATAAGTTTCAAGGTATAAAAAAGTATGGGGATACCGAAACGTTACTTCCGACATGAAATGTTGCAAGGAATATTTACAGTTAGTTCAAATACCGTATTTACTCAATTAAGCACCGCGGCGCTCTTTAAATTTTTAGTGTTTCAGATGCGGTGCTTATTCGGGGCCAGCGTTTATTTGAGGGCAGCGCTCTTTAAAAAGTCACAACATTTGTAAATGAGAACAAGCAAATTTTAAAACAAAAAAATCATGGAATATACCTACCTCGAAGTGAGAAACATTGTAACACAGGAGAGTAAATTTCTGAGGGTGCATGGTTTAGATTGAGCTGTGCCGTACTTGTTTTTTAGTTTGGCTCCACCAACAATTCAGTCTGTCCAAGTAAGCACTGCATTGCTGTAAATGAATGCGGCACTTATTCGGGGGCGGCGTTCTTTAATATTTTTGCTCTCATATGCGGCCCTTAATCGGGGACGGGCTGCAATGGGGGAGGCGCTTAATCAAGTAATTACGGTAAACGTAAACTTATCTTAGATGTGGTAGAACGGTGAATTTTAGCGATCTGAAGGATTTTGCGAGGCCGTCTGCTATTCGTAATAAGATTACACCGCCCTCTTCCCTCTTGTAGCTCTTAAAAACCCTTCAGAGCTACAAGAACGACAAAAACAACAACAACACGAATAAGATAAGTGTACGAATATTTGAACTTAATGCAAATATTCCCTGCCAATAGGAACGTTCCGGTATTTCCATACTTTTCTTAGTTTGTGTGGGCGTGCGTACTCACACTTCAGTTATGATACCTTGTCGGTGAGTTGTCAGGGTTTACGAGGCTAGCGACACGGCGCATTGAAAAACAGTTGATTCAAGCGAACGGTTGGTTAAGTGCATAAACTGAATCAGTTAAAAGCCCGCACACGAACGATTCATCCTTACCTTTAGCAAGTCTTATGTACTTCTGCTTTTATAGCTTCGGCTGTCCTCCGCTGGAAGACAATTGAAACCTACTGTCAGTAGAAGTGGTTTTATAACAACGTGTTGCCCTGCGTTACAAAGTTCGTCACAAGAATTCACTTTCCTTTCAAGAACAACTTCCTGGATCACGGGTAGACTAAATGCACAAGAAAATTTTCAACGTTCTGCCTTCGGGTATGGAATTTCAGCGTACTCTGAGCGAATTTTCTATATTTTAGGGGAGAAGTGTATAAGCAGAGTTTGTAGTGGGTCTCACTAAACTGGGATTTTTCTGCTTACCATTCTGTTCATATCACTAATTGCACTAGCCAAACTAGCTGAAGTTCATGCATGACATTTTCTGCTTGCTCGAGTCTTCATTACTTCCCTTTCAATTACAACTTCGTGACGATCTCGAGTAAAAAAAAAAGCGAAACATGGATTTTTTGACCTTTGTAACGTTTTGCTGTGGGATATAAAGCTTTAAGGTACCTTGAGCAAAATTTATACATTTGGAGGGGAATTGTAAATGTATAGTAAGCAGAGTTTGCAGTGGGTTTCCCTTAATTAAAAATAAAAATTCGCATTTTTTTTCTGCTTACCATTCTGACTGTATTACTGATTGGACTAGCTGAAAAAAAAAATTAACGAAACATTTTACTCGTGTAATGTTTTTCTGTGGGAATGAAGTTTTAACGTACCTTGACGGCAAAAATTCATATATTTCGAAGGGGAAATGTGTTTTTTGCAGTGACTCTCGTTTCATTCGCGTTTCTGTCTCTTTCACTAATTGGAAATCGCATTTTCTACTTGCTCGAGTCTTCTTTGACTTTCTTTTTAATTACAACTTCCTTGATCTCGAGTAGAAAAATATACAAAATATGGATTTTAAACCCCTTAAACGTTCTGCTGTCGGTTATGGAGTTTTCTACGTACTGCTGAACAAAATTTATATATTGAGCGGGAAATGGAATGTATAATAACATGGAGTTTACCGTGTTTCTCGCTTAATTCGCATTCTCTGCTTACTATTATTCTGTCTGCATCTAACTAATTGAAAATCAAATTTCTGCTTGCTCGAGTCTTCTTTTATTTAGTCAGTTTCCTTTCAATTCCGATTTGCCAGATTTCGAGTAAAAAGCGTGAAATACATCTTTTTGAACCCCTTTAATGTTGGAAGAGTAAAACTGTGATACCTGTTTTTTTGGAGGGGGGGGGGGGCAGTTTGCCAGGGGTCTTTGTTTGATCAAAGTGGCAGCTGACGCTCTTTTCTTGGTTGCCTCGCAGTTTACAATGAGGTGGTTTTATTTAAGAGTTCCTTTCCACTTGGCTGGTCGTACTTGGTTTCGCTGGAAACACCGAAACCTCAAAACCGAACTGTGCGTTCTCAAGTACGGTTGAAACCCGGGGGAGAGGGGCTAGTATAGGTATGTGACATCCCAAGGAGATGGTTTTGAGTAGTTTTGGCCTGAAAGTCTGAAAATGGGTATGGATATTAGAGGCGAGGTCTGAAAACGGGGATGGAAAATTCTGAAATGGGGCTAGGGATGAGAGAAGTAGGACGCACAACAACAACAAGACCAAGTATTTTATGACTAAATTTGGTGTTTTCAAACTAATGTTAGTTATTTACCGCCACCCCAAAATATCATTCACCCACTTCTTTACCCTCAACATCATGAATAAGGAATAGTGGAAGATGGATTCCACAGCCTTCTGCCAAAAGACTGACTTCCACACCGACGCAGGGTCATTGACTCTTTCCTCCGCAGAGGCCTCCTACAGTCGCGCCTTGACTGCATGCTTGGGCAACAACGCGTGGAGGCTGGGTGTTCCCCACGCTGCCGTTTTCTCTTTGTACACTAGCTTACACTGTTGTTTACGAATAGGGGCCTCTAGCTCTGCAGAGGAGAGAGGGTCATTCGGGTCATTCGTGTGGACGTGTACGCGAGAGACTCACCTGGGGTAGGCCCCGTGGGGCTTGCAGAGTTGCAGGCATATGCAATGAGATATGTAGCCTGCGAGCAGGCTCTCGTTTGGGTTTTATGCGCGAGATGCGAGACGCGAGCGGCGAAGCCGGGAGAGCGTGGGGTGAGGTGGGCGGGGCTGGGCGAAGAGAGAGCCTGCTCCTATTACTGAAAATTTTTCATTACCGCTTTGCCTGAGCGAAGCTTAATACCATTGGCTGAAAAGTGATAAGCTGTCAATCTATTAGGATTGCGCCAGAAGCAAAATTTAGCGGGAAAACGTTAAGAAGATCACACACAAACAAGAAGGCGTGTGGCGATGTCGACAATAGCGGCTGATAACAATCAAACGCCGAAGAAAAAAACTGGGTGAAGTAGAAAACTCTTCTTCCTTCAGTTAAAGATTACTGCTGACTTCGTGGTTGTTCTTTTAAGGTCCAGTATGGATCACTGGCCCGCCAGATTGGAACAGAAAATTTGTTTCAACCTTCCAAGCAGAAAGGATCCATCGGTGTTGTCCTTGCAAAACAGTAAGATGAAGTAGGATTGAAGGTGACACGTAGTGAAAGTAAATCGGACAGAGTTTGTGCCGCTTGTGGAAGGAAAATACGTAACATGCATCAGCTATTTTGTTTTGTTGCAAGTGCGTTGCAAGATCCAGAGACAGAGAGTCAAGAAAGGTTCAAACGTTGTCTTCCGACGTCTGTTTCTTCGCCTGAGCGAAGCCCGGTAAACAAAAAGATGCTGAGGAAAGGCGTTGAGGAGTCTGCATCTCAACTGAAGCGACAAGTAGAGGGCGATGATGATGCGGAGATCGCAGATAACAAACGAAAGAAACCCACATCGAGGAAAAGCTTATTTTGTTTCACGAATAACGAGGAATTAAACCAAGCAGAATCGAATAGAAGTGGCAGAGGCGATTGGGAGCTCGGTTTGCTAAACGTGGACGATCTATCGCAGGGGAAGACGCAAGTGAAAATCCTTATTTTGTATCCAAGTGAGCATGCAAAAATTAGGACACCGGAAGATCAAAAAACGATCGCGATTACAAGCAGGGCAAATTACAAGCAAATTACAAGCAGAGATACTTTCGCATTCTCTAACACTTCCCTCGCCGCCACATAACATTGGAAAACTAAGCTTTTCCCGTATCCCATCGGAAGAACAGCAAGCACGTCTCGATTTAACAGGAGGCTTTTCACTGCAGACTCCTGTTCTTTTTTTTCAGTTTAAAACTATCGCCAGCATTCAACTCCCGCTCCATGTTGTTGATAACTATGTTTACTTCAGCAATCCAGCGGTCTGCACATGTTGCTGTCAAATTTCTCACTTCCTGTGAAATTTTATAGCTTCCGGGGTGGGAATGGAAAAAAAAACTTTTTTTATTATTAATTACTTGCAAGGACAAAAAAGAAAACAACGCGTACAGAACAAACACTAAAGCACGTAACTAAACAATACAGCAGAGTAAAAAGTAAGTGATCCTAATTACAATGGTTTAGGTGCATTACCAAAATTACAAAGAGTTAGTCGGTCGAGGGGAGGGGAAGTAACATTTTGAAAGTTATTTGGGTTTGCCATAGTTACATACATATACAAAATATACTTAAACAATATTTTCTATATATGAGTACAAGGGTGTTTACAGGTTTCCTTTAGTCAGGGGGACAGGAGATAAACTCTTTATAAACATTCTGCAAAAGGAATCCATTTTTTTGTGTCACCCGCTTTGGTCTCTAATACATATCTTGATTTAACAAGACGTAGAAAAGATGTGAAATTTGGTGAGGTTTCCTCTAATCTGGCTTGCCATATATGATACCGCGCTAGCAACAAGATATAGTTTAATTGAATTGAATATTTAGAACGAGGATCCGGCCTCAGGC